>CAXKWD010000003.1:135411489-136611489 GCA_964059195.1 Ectobius pallidus | reverse complement strand
AAAAACAAGGTAGGCCTACTTATCATTCAGAAGTGTCCTCTATAGATTAGCACAGGGTGTAGGCTCCCATGCTCCACTCTTGACTTCTCTTCTTCTGGAACACCTGATGTTCTTGACGTTGTTTGCATACCAATCTTTTTCTTCTTCATTCTTCAATGATGGTTGTCCTGGCAGATAATCAGCCTCCCATTTCCATGTCTTCTTTCCCTCCAAGCTGAATTATATCTTGGTTCCATCCAAGATGCATAAGAACTGTTCAAACTTCTCTGCACGACTCTCCATATTTAGATGTCCAATTGGCCTGTCCACTCAGCCCTACTCTGTTGGCTGCAAACCTGGATATATATATATATATATATGTAAGTTTCCTCACAACACTTTTCATGTACTAGAAAGTATACCACTCTGCTATTTATATCCTTGAATATCCCATATAAGGCTCTATCTGTTTATTACTTTCACCAAGGCTTTCCCCTTGCAGGCTTCTGAACTCAATTTACTACTCTCGTCGTCCAACTTTCAAGTTCAACCTATCTTTTGCAAACTGGTAACTCCCAACTCATAACTGTTCAACTTTTAAAGACTTCACTTTAGCGGGCCAAGGCATCCCCGCAGTGGGGAGCCCGCCTCTCACCCAACTTCAATTCTCTTTTCGAACTGTCTCTCTTCAACTGCTAGCTGGTCACTCTTTAACTAACTCCTTAACTCATAACTCATAACTGTCTCTTTTCAACTGTCTTGCGGGCTAAGACATCCCCCAGTGGGAAGCCCACCACACACCCCCCTACTACACTTCCGACTTCGAACTGTCACTTCCAAAGTTCAACTCTCGACTTCAGCTGTCTTTTCTAGACTCTCGACTAGCAACTGCCTACTCGTAACAGACAACTCCTAAACTGTAACTTCCAACTGTCTACCGTCAACTGCTCAACTGTCACTTCCCCCTCACTCTCCTCTAACGGTCATTGAAGCAAACAAAAAATTCAAACTTCTTGCGCATGCGCAACCGTATAACAGTATTCCTGAGCAGAGAGCGAGTTCACCAAATGATCATAACAGTTTATACTTCTGGTGACATAACAGTTTACAGCATATTTTTCCCCATGTTCATTACGTGGTTTGTAACTCACTGCAACTACACTCAAAGTACATCACATGTTTCACAACTTCACTACTCTTCTGCATATTTAGCGTGAGTTCAAATCCACAACGTTACATAATGTTACTTTCTTCTGAATTGACATATTGGAATTTTATTATTCAACGGTTTTCCTTTTTTATGTTTTACAACTGCATTTGAACAATCTGGTTTTATAATCTATCTATATTAATAAAAATGAATTTACAAAAGGGTTGTTGCCGCATCACTTGAGAACGGCTTGACCGATTTGGCTGATTCTTTTTTGTTGTGTTCGTAATTGTCACGACAAAGTTTGTGTGAAAGAAAAGTTTTGGAAAATCCACGGAAAAAAGTCGGAAATGTGAAATGAGGCAAAGTTAGAGAGTTCTGATGCCAATTGTTTACATAACAAAAGTATTGTTTACAATGTTTACATAGGGTTTTGGATACTATATTATAATAGTGAGCTTTAACAAATGCTGATACTATCGATGTAAGTAATACATTTGTGAAAATAATTCTGAAGAATAAAATCCACACACAATATTTCTGCGTAAGTATTTAATACCTAATTGTGAAAATAATTCTTGACGAATAAAATCCAAGAAAATAAAGCAGTCACATAACTTTCTCTACCCTCGACATGGAAAATATAATTTTCTCACTTCACATTTTGATGTAGAATAAGCGGTCGTATTGCAGGGACAACTTAAGTGTGTGCCAGTTAGTACGCTATATCGGAAGTCGGTAACAAATCCTATCCACTGATAGTCACTCACAGCTGTAGGCTTTGTATTAGTTGAGAAATAGGCCTAGGGACTAGGCTCTAAGCATCTAAAAGAAGACAAAATGGGATGGAACATTTTCAGTCCTACGCTCGCAGTTTATTATGTCCCAGATTTCTGGGAAGGAAAGTATGAAAGTGATACTGAATTTCTATTTTACTTCAGCCCCGAAACGGTTGTATGGTAATATGAGAGTGAGAAATACAATTTTCTGTCAAGACAATACAATCTTATGTAACCGGAATTTCTTTTTCTTCTTATTTGCACTCCTCCCAGGCATGGTGTGTAGAAGCAATGGAATGCAACATTTGACATCCTCTATGAGCCATAAAAAGCTATATCTAGCGTTTTCTGAGGGAATAGTCTGAATGTCATATGTCATTCTTCCTCATTTCTAATTCCACATACATATTATATAAGGACCTAGAGTTTCAACATCAAAAGTCCTCCATAAGCTAATTTCATATTACGAAATACAAAAGCCAGGAGTTATAAGCTAGTTATTTATAAGAACAAAACATTTAACACTTTTTACAGCATCTGGCTTGCTTCAGCACACTTGTAAATATTAGCACTTCATTCTTGTAAATTGATATTAAGATGTAGGATAAAAGTGGGTGGAAAAGAAAATTATGACCTGCTGAACCATTCACAATAAAAAGTAGGCTAAACGAAATTGCTGTAATGAGAAAGTTTGTAACTTAACCCATATTATTTTATATAAGCATTCACAATGTAGGCTATCATTTGATTTGAATTTAATTATTTAGTATAAGCAATATAAGAATTGTTAAATGTAAGAAATGGAAGAAGACTGCATATGAAAAGAAATGTGATGGTAAGCATTGTCTAAACATTTGGAAATTCTACTCATGTGTTTACTTATTGTAACAATGCATGATTAAAGATGGTTTCTTGGGTAATGAACTGTGTCATTAGATATGAGCTTTTGGCCATCATCAGGAATGCGAGGATGGAAGAAGCCTGTCTATATTTATAGGGGCAAGGCATAATATTGATGGAGAATACGTTATCTCATTGGCTGAGACTTAAAAATAGGCCTAAGTAGTCAATGAGAAATCATGGCAGAAGGTTTTTGCTGTCCAGAAAAGGACCTAATATGTTATAGTGTAGGCTGTGGGGAGGTTACTGCTGCTGTCTGCTAGTGAGGCTATAGTTGCTTGTGATTTCTTCCTCAGCTTGTTTGTCTGTGCCAGTGTCCATGCCTTGCTGAGCTATTAATCGCTAGTGTCCATCGCTATTAAAGTTTTTTGTTTAGCTTAATTTAAATGGCTTCCTTTATAAGCCGGTCCCAGTATCTGTTGGTTCAATGAAGAGGCTTTTATTTTGTGGAAAAGGATTCTATGATCAGGGTTCATTTATTTATAAATTTATTTATTTATTTATAAATTGATATATAAATTCTGACAACAGAATTCTTTTTCAAGAAATAAATATCTTCACCAAACCGACAGATACTGGGATGGATTGTAAAGGAAGCCACGGAGGTCTCCAGATCAGCAAGGCATGGACACCGGCACTGAGAAACAAACATCGGGAAGCTGAGGAAGAAATTACTGGTGACTACAGCCACCACCAGCTGACAGCAGCAGTAACCTCTCCACAGTCTACAGTATAACATATTCAGTCCTTTTCAGGACAGCATAAACCTTCCACCAGGAATTCTGTTTGCCTACTTATATATTAATCTCAGCCAATGAGATACCATAACATTCTCCATCAATATTAAGCCTCGCTCCTAGAAAAAGATGCCCTTCTTCCATCCTCACATTCCTGAGGAAGACCACAGAATAATGATAGCCAAAATCTCCAACATAATAATATTCGCACCACGCACTGATTACCCGAGAAGCCATATTAAATAATTCAATTACATGAAATCTTCAAATTTATGTAATGCACAATTGCTTATGTTTTCATGATTTTAATTCTTGAGAGCTAGAAATACTCTATTTCTAAATTTCCTACCACACTAATGTCACTTATTGGCTTTAAAAATTGTGCACATTGTGCTCATTATAAATGTAATGTAATTATTCAGAGGGAACTATAGGTATCCACCGTTATACAATTCATTTTAATATTGAGCATATATTTGGCATCACGGTGGAAATCAGGACCACAACATGAATAAGAGGGAACTATGTTTTAAAATAATAATTCTGCAGTAGTAGCCTAGTAGTAAGTATTCTGCCTTCCGGCAGGTTTTCAAACTTGGTACGCGAATTTTGTTTTCCAAAACTGTCTATCCTCTGCTTCCTCCTTCAGCATCCAATATTTCCGCTTTTCCCTTAAATCGTCCAACAGCTGAATTCTTCTTCTTCCAAGTCTAGTTGTACCCTCCAATCTTCCTTCTACGACATCATGTAATAAGCAGTTCCTTCTGAGAATGTGCCCAACCCAGTTTGCTTTCCTCTGACGAATTGTGTGTATGATTGACTTCTTCTCACCCACTCTACTCAGAACCTCTTCGTTTGTCACCATGTCCATCCACTTTATATTTTCTATCTGTCTCCAGCACCACATTTCAAAACTTTCTAAATATTTCTTCTCTAATTTCCTCAAAGTCCATGTCTCTGATCCATACAAAGCAATACTCCAAATATAACACTTCACCAGGTTTTTACGTAGCTCTAGGTTCAGACTACTAGTTAGCAGAGTTCTCTGCAGACGAAAATTTTTTTAAAACCAATGAGTGACATTAGTGTGATAGGAAATTTAGAAATAGAATATTTCTAACTCTCAAGAATTAAAACATATTTCTAGCTCTCAAGAATTAAAACGTGTTTCTATTTACATCTATTTTTTGCTAAGAAGAATAATGAAGATATTTAGCACATACATTTTTCTTTAGATTTGGACCAATAACTTGGACCAATAATATATAACAATGAATCTAAAATCAGCCAATCACTGCCTAATTCACTCAATATTTATCATATTTTCTTTATCATCTCCTACAAAAGTAATAAAGACATGTCATCTTTACTTTATATTCTGATTGGGTCAGAGACTCTGCAGGCGGTGACTTATGCATGTCACCATTCTCTCAGTACGTTAAGATTTATTTTGCAAATACAGTGAATATTATGCTTACATCTGGTCAGGAATCAACACTTCAATATTTTATGGGAAACGTATTCCACAGTTAAGCATAATTGGCATTTAATAGTAGTAATCACCTTCTACAAAAATTACAAACACACAACTTCAATAATATGAATGTACGAGGGTGTATCAATAAATAACCGGACTGATTTAATTGTATTTAAATAAACCGCCCTGGAGCAAAACGGCTGCTGGCCATGGAAAGGTGAATCCTTCGTCTAGTGGTGCTGTGAATCCCAGTCATTCAGAATGATTCAGTTAGGAGTTATACCCGAATATTACAGGTGGTGTTTACTGTACCCAACATGGAACTGAAACTGCAGCAATGCGCATTGGTAAAGTTTTGTGTTTTTCTAGACAAAGCTACTATAGAAACCTTAGAAATAGTGCAGCAAGCATATAAAGACTATGCTTTGGGCAGAACAGAAGTCTATGAGTGGCACAAACGTTTCACAGATAGTTATGAAGACCTTCAAGATTCTCGGCACCTTGGAAGACCCGTAACAGCAAAAACGGAAGTTAACATCAACACAATTGACGAAACCGGGCAAGAAGATCGTCGCATAACAATTGTGAAGGTTGCAGATATAATGAATTTGTCTATAGGAACCAGATCTTGCCAAGACAGGATGGATCTTGCACAAAGACAATGCGCCGGTTCATCGAGCGCGTGCAACTCAAGATGTCATCGAAGAATTGGGCATTGGGATATGTCTATTTCACTGTATTCTCCGGATCTCACACCTTGTGATCTTCACCTCTACCTTAAAGTGAAAAGGAGCTACATAGTCGCCATTTTCAAAGTGATAAGGAGTTGAACAACGTTGTCATGGGTAAACTGAACAGACTGTCAAAAAACGGGTTCAGTGAGTGTTTCGAACAATGGGTAAATCGTTGGAATAGTTGTATTTCAACAGACAGAGAATACTTCAAAAGTTTGCAAGTAAATTTGAATCAAATAAAGCCTTTGTGTGTTAATTACAAAATTAGTCCGGTTATTTATTGATACACCCTCGTATTATTATTGAATTTCCAGTAAAGAAAATAGAATCCTATTGTACATTAGCGTATTAGGCTTATAGTTTAACAATTACATTCAATTTACAACAGATTGAACATTATGATTGAAGCTTATTAAAGATGCGGTGTATGAATGTTAGAAAATTAGAACAACATTGTTTTTGAAATATATGAAACAGATGTTTTGCCAGTTCATTGTCACAAAAATTCAGATGATATTGGAGGGTATATCTTCATCTTCCAAAGTCAGGACAGTCAAAAAGCAGAGGAGAGGAGCCACAGAAGCATAAGTAACCATCTGGAACATTGATGTTAAATCGCTCGAAATATGATTTAAATTTGCAATGGCCAGATAGGAATTGTGTAAGCACAAAGTTCGGCATGATCATTTTGCTCTGGAGTCAATGCTGGATCTCAGGAAAGAATATTTCTCTCGTTACGGTTCCTTTCAAGCTTGTGGTCCAGATGTTATTCCACTGGAGAGTTGTTTGTTTTTTTAGCTTCTTTTTCAGGTAACATATTGGAGCTCTATCATACGAGACTTCCATTGCAGATTTTGCAGCTTCTTTTGCTAATAGGTCTGCTTTCTCATTTCCGATTGTCCCTGTGTGTCCGCGAACCCAGGAGAGACACACATGCTGGGTTATGGATCTTATATCAGCAGCTATTGGGTTGAAATTGTATTTGTCGTTTATTGCCTTCAGTGCTGCTTGTGAGTCGCTGTATACCTTTGCATTTTTTTCGTTGTCTTTGCACCACTGCAGTGCTGACTTTATGGCTCTAAATTCAGCATGGAAAAGGGAACAATTTGAGGAAACTTATACTGTGCTGAAAATAATTCAAGCTAGTTTTCATATACCATGAAGGCACATCCGACCTGGTCATTTTCATCATTGTCCGGTATGCGTGAACCATCAGTGTATATGAAAGATTCATGAGAGCTCGAACAACTATCACTGACAAGTCTCTTAAAGATACCAGGATGTCCAGATTGAAGATAATTACACTGTTCCTCTATAGCCCAGTAGAATTAAAATCCAAATCGGAAATAATTGCTACGAAAGGTTTTATTGTTTTAATGGCTTCATTTGTTGCCCAATATGACTATCCTAGGTTTTCCCCCCCGGCGGAGTTGTGCTTAAGTGGTGGGGGGTAAAAATGTGACCCCCATAGGGGTATTTTTGCTGTTTTACGGTTATATCTCGTAAAGGACTCATGTTATCAAAAACATGGTCAAATTAAAAGTTGTAGGGCATTAAATTTTGCATTCAATGAGACTAAACACACATTTTTTGGACAACCCGTTTTCATACTACTGCTCGTCAAATTTGGATAAATTTTACATATTTATGAGAAATTTTCGTTTTAATTTCTGCTTTTTGGAAATTTCATCTAACCTAACCCATGTATCAATAAAGTGATTCATACAAAAGTAATAAAGGAATAAATTGTGCATTCGATGAGATTAAAAGTGAATTTGTTGGACAAGCCGTTTCCGTAAAATTCTACCTTAAAATTTGGACAACGATGCAGTTGGAATGAGGAAGACTCCCAAGTCAGAGTTATATGACTTCTGCACACCACTGAATGAGGTAAACCTGGAAGAAGCAGCTTTTTTCATCGATGGTGGATATCTTCTCCACCGGGTTGTGTGGAAGAATGGTGAAACATTCCACTTATTCCTAACCAGATACGTTGACTACCTACAAAGACACTACAACCGAAATGTGGTGTTTGATGGCTACCCCGAAGACCTGCCCACGAAGAGCATCAAATCTGCTGAGCGCCTCCGCTGAAGCAAAAGACATACTACTCCTGAGGTCATCTTTACTGAGTTAATGGTGGTGACCATAACTCAGGAGCAATTCCTTTCCAGCGACAGAAATAAAGCACGTCTTATTACCTTGCTTTCTGAGAGGATTCAAGGTGAAGGCTTCTTAGTACAGCAAGCTAATGAAGATGCAGACCACCTGATAGTTGCCACGGCCCTTGAGGTATCACATGAGCATGAGAAGGTAGTGGTAGTTGGTGAAGATACGGACCTCCTCATCATGCTCATTGCCCTAGCCACACCATTAGCAAACATATATTTCTCAAAACCTGGAAGAGGAACGACCCCATCAAAAGTCCCAACAGCTTCGGCAGACAATATCAGAAGGCCACTTATATTTCTCCACACCATAAGTGGATGTGACACAACTTCGGCAATCTTCAGGCAAGGCAAGAAGAAGGTGATTAAGCTGTTGGTCGAAAATATATGTCTTCTCGAAGAAATCAAACCTGTCTTCGACCATGACACTCAAACTGAAGCTATTGCCGAAGCTGGCCTACGATAACTAACAACCCTCTACGGAAGTAGGGCAGGAGATACTTTAGATAAATTGCGATTCGACCTGTTTTCCAAAGCTTTCATGAAATCCAAATTCAACCTGGCATCCCTACCACCAACATCCGAAGCAGCCCACCAACATTGCTTGGGAACTTACCTACAAGTACAAATGTGGTTAGGGCACTAGATGGATCCGCTCCTCTGGGGATGGCAGGCTTCAAAGTTTGGTCTTGACCCCGTTCCTACCTCCAAGGAACCAGCTCCACAGTCTTTTCTCTCCACAATTTTATGCAAATGCAACAAGGGGTGTGCACATAGTTGTGGGTGTTGAAAGTTTGGGATTAATTGCTCATTGATTTGTGCTAACTGCAAGGGGAACTCCTGCACTAACTCCTTCCAACCAGATGCAACTGAAGAACCAGATGTTGACGAAGACTTGGACTGCATATATGGGGCGACGACAATTACAGACTTTTAGGAACTGAGTGATGGGGCAACGGACTCCTTATCGGAAATTACAGACTTTGAGGAGCTGAGTGGCCCAACAACAATGAAAGGTCGATGTCTGTAAAATTTGTATACCTACCTATTTTTCCCCTTTTCATCTTCCTACCTTTAACTGCAATTTTTGTTATGAAATAAAATCATCACTAATTGATTTGAAGAATTGTGTTTCTTTTCTACGATTTTAATATTTTATATATTTACTAAGTACAAGACTAGTACAATGGAGTGCTATAGTACTATGTTTACACATCTCTATTACCGTATTCTTGGCCAATTTGCTTAATTTTTTTTACGAATGGTATTCAAGCACAGATATGTTATCAGGCATTGGAAATCACCCAACTACCACTATCCTAGAGATACAGAAATTCTGTAATTTTGAGAGGCGAAACCTCAGGCTCTCATTAACGTACGCAGATGGTGATAGGCTAAGGACACTCACCAGAAACAGCTCTTTAACATGCCGAATTGATCACTCAAATCAGCTGAGTGAGAGGAAAGTTATGCATGGACAATCGATTTGTATAAAACTGAAGAGGAAAAAAAAAGAGATTTTTTAATAATAACAACAAACAAACAAAATAGTGTTGGGGGTGCAAGAATTTCTTCTTCTTTTCTTAATTTTTTAGAGATAATTTTAGTTAACAAAAGAAAAGTGATGGGGTATAGACATTTTCTTCTTCTTCTTCTTCTTCCAGAAATGCTGCAAAGCAGCATGGGTTCACTAGTTTTTCATAAATATATAACATTTGTCCAACTTTGATGAGCAGTGGTATGGGAACGGGTTGTCCAAAAAATATGTGTTTAGTCTCATTCAATGCAGAATTTAATTCCCTACAACTTTTAAAAGGATCATGTCTTCGATATCGTGAGTTCTTTACGAGATATAATCGTAAAACCGCAAAAGTACCCCTTTGGGGGTCACATTTTTACCCCCTCCACTTAAGCACAACTCCGCCGAGGGGGAAAACCTAGGATAGTCATATTAGGCAACAAATGAAGCTATTAAAACAATAAAACCTTTTGTAGCAACTATTTCCGATTCGTCTAATTTTTTTGGTTTTACGCTACTGGACTACTATAGTGATTTGATAATTGGCACTGGTGATATTATATTTTTCTTGAGTAATGTCAGCTCAGCCCTACAGATTGCTGTAAAAAATAAAGGCTCGATTCCTACAATAACAAGTGCAGCATCAGTGGACGTTGTGTGGTAGGCACGGGAAATTTGAAGTTGCATTAATTTGTTTTGAGCCCATTTCTTTTCTACTGTAGAATGGAATGAAGAGGCACAGTATAAAATCAATGGTATAAAGGCTGTGTTGTAGATTACTCGGAGAACTTCTGAATTGAGTCCCCATGAAGGCCTGCAGCCGACAGTTATACCTTGTAGAAATTTGCTGGCTTTGTTTTTAAGCCTATGAAAATGAGCCCTGAAAGTCAAATGTTTGCCTAGCATAACCCCTAAAGACAGGAGATGATCTTCCAGGGCTATTCTATGACCGTTCATCATTATTTTAGGATTTTTCACTTTATTTCTTCTTGTGATTAACATAGCTTTGGTCTTTGTTGGATTAAACTGAAGTTTACTGTTATTTCCCCAGTTGTGGAAGATGTCAATGGCTGCATTTGCATGTGCATTGAGTTCTGACAGATTGCATTGACTACATGCTTGGTGCTGACTGCAGTTCCAATTTTAAGTGTTGCTTTTCGATTTAGAAAGTACGCTTGTATTATCTTATATAAATTTCTGGGACATTGTTTTGCCTTTAGTTGAGATAAGATTTTGGGCCACCAGGTGTTATCGAAAACACCTGTTATATCCAGAGAGATTAATACAGCTACCTTTTTCGAAGAAAAAATTTGTTGAATCCATTCAACAACATCAAGAACAGCGTCCTCTGTCAACCTTTGAGGCGTGAAGCCATATTGCTTTTTGCTTAGGTGGTTGTGTCTATGCAGATGGTACATCACTCGATCAATCAGTAACTTCTCCAAAGTCTTGCCAAAGTACTGGTAATAGGCAGGTAGGTCTGAAGGATTTAACAGTGGATCTGGTGCAAATATCCTTTGGTATTATTTTAACCATTGCAAGTTTCCAGGAGGAAGGAAAGAAATTTAGGAATACGCATTTGTTGAAAAGGAGATCAAACAGAGACTGGAAACAGAAGTGAACGTTTTTAATTATATTTTCTGATATTAGGCCTACATCCCAAACTGGAGCTTTCTTGTCATTTTGTAAGAGAATAATGCTGTGAGAATCTATGCCGCAGGTGAAGGAAAATGCCTTGCAGAAGAGGAAGATGAATTCAGAGAGACAAATTCATGAGTCCAGATCGTCCAGGTTATCAGTATGCATCATTAGGAACTATAATCACTAATGGGATCATATTATGGGGAAACAGTAATCAAATTGACCAAATTCTAAAACTTCAAAAGAGAGTTGTAAGAGGTATATCTAATGCTGACATATATGCACCATGTAAACCATTATTTAAAGAGTTAAAGATCATGACAGTTGTTAACCTCTACATTTTTGAACTACTTATACATGTAAAAAATAATCACAATAGGGTGACTCAACTTACACCACCCGACTTGAAACTCTGTTCCATTCCTGCAATATGACCATCCTACCCCTCGAGCCCACCCACCACACCTCCTACTCAGAGACCCTACTAGACTTAATTGTTACAAATAACCCTGACAGAGTGTTAGCACACGGACAGGTGCCAGTGCCAGGAATATCTGCTCACGACCTCATATACGTAATATATGCGCTACAATGTCCTAAAAAGAACCACAACACTGTGACATTTAGAAACCTAAAATGCATAAACGAAGGTTCCCTGCTAGAAGATGCCATGCTTATCCCATGGGAAAACATCTGGACGCTACGCACAGTGGACGAAAAAGTTGACCAACTTAATAAAAATATCATAGACCTGTATAATAAACATGCCCCATTACGAACAAAACGAATAAAAAGACTTCCTGCGCCTTGGTTAACTGAGGACATACGTAACATGATGGCTCAAAGAGACTATGCGTACAAGACTTACCGACGAGATAAAAATGACACTAACCTGAATAATTATAAGCATCTCCGTAATAGGACAAACCAAGCTATCAGAAATGCCAAACTCAGACATATTTACAAACTCACTGAACCCTCTGCAAATCCGGCAACACTGTGGCAAAACATTAAAAAAATGGGACTGTGTAAATCCAAGCCGCAGGTAGACGACCCTAACCTATCATTAGACCAGCTAAACGACCACTTCACTAAAATCCCATCAGAAATAGACAGAGCTGACAAAGAGCAAACCATTCAACACATACTTCACAACAAAGCAACAAACAGAGACAAATTTGACTTCCAATACATTAACGAAGCAGACACTATGAAAGCATTGAAGCGCTTAAAGACAAAAGCAGAAGGACCCGATCGAATAAACATAAACTTAATAAATAAAATAATTAGCATAATCTTACCGACAGTAACCCATATTTTTAACGCCTCACTTATGACTTCAACCTACCCCACTCAGTGGAAAAAAGCATACGTAAAACCTCTTCCCAAAACCAAATTCCCAGAATCTCTAAAGGACTATAGACCAATCAGCATCCTACCTACCCTCTCCAAAGCTCTTGAACGAATTATACACTTACAGCTGATTGATTATCTTAATAAAAATGACCTTCTAGACCGCTATCAGTCCGGTTTTAAACCAGGGCATAGTACGAGCACAGCGCTACTCAATATTTGTGAAGACATACGCCACGCTTGTGACGAGAGGAAACTGACAATACTTGTCTTACTCGACATGACCAAAGCTTTTGACTCCGTAGACACTGACATTCTTACAGCTAAACTCAAGACATTAAACCTATCAGATAGGGCTGTCCTGTGGTTTCGCTCCTATCTAAGCGAGCGTCAGCAGTGTGTTGTTTCTAATAATCGTTCTTCATCATGGCGTCTCGTAAGGGCAGGAGTCCCACAAGGAAGCATTCTCGGACCATTACTATTCTCTTTGTATATAAACGACATTACAGACTGTTTACGGCACAGCAAATACCACCTGTACGCTGACGACTTACAACTATACATACATTCCCATATTAGCAACATGAATGTTGCAATAGCAAATATGAACGAAGACCTTGACGCAATTGACAGATGGACACAAAAATTGGGACTCAAACTGAACCCAGTGAAGTCACAGGCAATAGTTGTGGGGCATCAGCGTCTCTTAAATAAACTTGATGAAAATAATACTCCACAAATCAATATCAGAAATTCAGTCATCCCATTCAGCGATTCCGTTAAAAATCTTGGCGTTCTTGTAGATAAAAATTTAACATGGGAAAATCACATTGTTGAAACATGCAGAAAAGTTAATTCAATAATCCATATGATTAAAAGATTAGATATGCCCCTACCCTCTGCAGTAAAAAAGACCCTAGTACAATCGCTCGTCATGCCCCACTTCGATTACTGTGACGTCCTTCTTACTGACTTGAATTCTAACCTGGCCCAAAGGCTGCAACGTGTTCATAATGTATGCGTGCGTTTCATTTGTAATGTAGGCCTGTTTGATCATGTATCGCCATCCTTTGAAATGTTGTCATGGTTTCGATTGAACGATCGCAGAAAATTTCACTGTCTTCAGGTCCTTTTCAAAATTTTACACACATCTTCACCACCATACCTATCATGTCGCTTCTCACACCTGTCCTCTCATCACAACCTAAATACACGTTCAGAATATAGTCATGTACTTTCTATCCCTTTACACCGATCATCATCGTATTCTTCTTCTTTCACCGTCTCAGTTACCCGCATCTGGAATTCCATCCCACATAATGTCAGAGGCTGTCAAACGTTGGGACAATTCAATAGAAAAATCAGTAAATTAATTCAGGATAATGTTATTTAAATTTTTGTTTCTGTCTTAAGCCCAAAATTTTTCTTAGAGTGTAATTTAGAAAAATTATCAATCTAATTTTGTATTCAATTTTCTATTCAAGATTAACTTGTACCTTAATTGTAATTAATTTAGTTTTAGGTTCAACTATCTTCTATTTAATTTTAAGTAACTTAATTGTATTTTTAACTGTAATTTTTTTACTGGCAAAGCGGAAGAGAAGGCCAAACGGCCTTAGCTCTGCCAGGATAAATAAACGAATTATTATTATTATTATATCAAGATCGAATATACATTCTCATAAGACTCGTCACGCACATCTAATAGATCTTCCTCAACATAGATTAAGTAAGACAGCAGCAAATTTTGAATACGTAGACATCAAACTGTTCATTGCCTTGCCAGAAAATACCATCAACTTACCTTCTAAATGTTTTAAACATAGACTAAAAATTAATGAATTTCATGTTGTTCCTATGAGGGTAAAGTTATACAATCACGTTCAATATTACCACCTTATTCCCTCAAAAAAATCAAACTTAGGATTGCTTGAGAATAATAATAAGATATTTCAGTAATTAATCTATTTTATTAATTGTGCATCTGTATATGACCGTATAAAAAGCCAAGTCAATAAGTTATAAAAATGATGTTTAAAATTATATAGCTGTTTATATTAAAAAATCAAATTCACCAAAGTGATATGTATAAATGTAGTAGATTAAAACGTTGCCTTGTCAATATTATTCTAAAATAGATCTAGGCCTATTATAGTACACAAAATTAAAAACCATTAGGTTATATACACCAGTATTAACATAAAAAACTTCACCAAATGATATATAAAATATGGTATGTTAAAACTTGGTTTGTCAATAATATTCTAAACTATTTTGAAAAGTAAAATCTATTGAGTTACATATATATTAAAAGATGTTGTCTTGAAAACATATACACTGAATGCTGTGAAGTATGTTATCTATTCACAGTTTGATTCACTTCATATGTAAAATATGTACTTAGGTATGATGAATACTAATTATATATTTCAGGTGAGTCAGTTCACTATTAATTGTAACTAAAGTACGATTACTGGAAAAAACACTGTAGCTGGAGTTCGGTATTCTTGACTGAAGTTATACAGCTGAAATATCTTATTGTTCTCTTGAATCTTTGTCGTTTTTCTTTAATGGAAGATGCATTTCGGCCCAAGATGAGCCATCTTCAGTTCCTAAATGAATGAGTGGAATATTAACACTGAGGAGATTATGAGAAAACTAAAAATTTATGTGATTAAATACTTATAAATGTTACTAACCTTGAAGCATTCACTAACCCGACCCGCTCCTGAAAATCAATATACTGAGTGACTAAACTCGCGAGCATATGAATTTATTGCTATTGGGTGCGTTCTGTAATTAATTCAAACAGAGGGTTATATTCAATCGGATCCTCGTTTATAATTTTATGTTTGTGCTTGTATATCTCAAATGATTCTAGGGAATTCAGTCTGGGTCCTTTATTTTGTTTATGTATAATTTCAAGTGTTTTTTTTTTTTTTTTCTATATTGTTCGATTGATGCTTTTCGTTCAATAGGTGTTTTGCATATGCCGATCTTTGTTTATTAGTTCTGTAGTCTAAAATATGTTCTTGAAATCTTTGTTTAAATTTTCGACCGGTTTGTCCGATGTAAACATTATCACAACTACCACATTTTAGTTTGTATATACCGTTCTCACTAAATTCATCAGTCTTGTTATTAGTTACTTGGTGCAATTTATTTTTTAATTTATTGCTTGTTTTATATGCTATTTTAAAGTTGTTCTGTTTAAGCACTTTTGTTATCTGATGTACCTTATTATCAATATAATTAAAGATAGCGTATTTTTTATTGTGGTTATCTTCCTTCATTGGGGTCAATTGGCTGATTTTATTTTGCTTTTTATATATAGACCTCTTTTGTTTTTTCAAAAGATTTAAAATTATATTTTTGTTGTAACCATTATTATTTGCAATATTTATGATAGTGTTTAGTTCTTTATTGTAGTTTCGTTTACTCATTGGAACATTAAGCATCCTGTATATCATACTATTAAAGGCCGCCATCTTCTGACTATAAGGATGGTTTGACTTTATGTTTATTACTGCGTCAGTATAAGTAGTTTTTCTGTAAATGTTGAAACTGAGCTTGTTATTATATCTTGTGATATTTAGATCAAGGTAGTTTATTGTTTTATGCTGTTCTTTTTCATGTGTGAAAATTAGCTGATTGTTAATTTCATTAAAATTTTTCACAATTTCATTTACTTTTGATTCATCACATATTAAAAGAACGAAAAGCATCAATCGAACAATATAGAAAAAACACTTGAAATTATACATAAACAAAATAAAGGACCCAGACTGAATTCCCTAGAATCATTTGAGATATACAAGCACAAACATAAAATTATAAACGAGGATCCGATTGAATATAACCCTCTGTTTGAATTAATTACAGAACGCACCCAATAGCAATAAATTCATATGCTCGCGAGTTTAGTCACTCAGTATATTGATTTTCAGCAGCGGGTCGGGTTAGTGAATGCTTCAAGGTTAGTAACATTTATAAGTATTTAATCACATAAATTTTTAGTTTTCTCATAATCTCCTCAGTGTTAATATTCCACTCATTCATTTAGGAACTGAAGATGGCTCATCTTGGGCCGAAATGCATCTTCCATTAAAGAAAAACGACAAAGATTCAAGAGAACAATAAGATATTTCAGCTGTATAACTTCAGTCAAGAATACCGAACTCCAGCTACAGTGTTTTTTCCAGTAATCGTACTTTAGTTACAATTAATAGTGAACTGACTCACCTGAAATATATAATTAGTATTCATCATACCTAAGTACATATTTTACATATGAAGTGAATCAAACTGTGAATAGATAACATACTTCACAGCATTCAGTGTATATGTTTTCAAGACAACATCTTTTAATATATATGTAACTCAATAGATTTTACTTTTCAAAATAGTTTAGAATATTATTGACAAACCAAGTTTTAACATACCATATTTTATATATCATTTGGTGAAGTTTTTTATGTTAATACTGGTGTATATAACCTAATGGTTTTTAATTTTGTGTACTATAATAGGCCTAGATCTATTTTAGAATAATATTGACAAGGCAACGTTTTAATCTACTACATTTATACATATCACTTTGGTGAATTTGATTTTTTAATATAAACAGCTATATAATTTTAAACATCATTTTTATAACTTATTGACTTGGCTTTTTATACGGTCATATACAGATGCACAATTAATAAAATAGATTAATTACTGAAATATCTTATTATTATTCTCAAGCAATCCTAAGTTTGATTTTTTTGAGGGAATAAGGTGGTAATATTGAACGTGATTGGATAGACTAAAAAACTGGCTTACATCTAATCCTATGTATAAAATTGAAGAATTTTTAAATATTAACCTATACTCAATTTAAAATGGTCATAAATGCTTGGAGAGGACATAATAAGTTAATTATAATAATGTAAATTACTTGAATGTACACTGAATGTTTTATAATTGATGTGTTATCTACATTGTATCTATTTGATCTATGTGCAACCTATATTGTTAGATCTGTTCCTGTGTACTATTTGTATCCAATATGTATTGTATATAGGCCTACCGTCACACATTTTGTACATACCAAGTCCCATATCATTTTAATGATCATGTAGATGTAAAAATAATAAAATTAAAATAATAATAACAATAACATAAATAATTATCTCAAATACTAAATTTCAGTGAATAATGGGCTACTTGAATAAATGACTGATCATGTTTTGTTCACAGAAAACAGCCACATAGATAATGTCATGAATGCCTTTTAATAGCACAGTGACAATTTAAAATGCTAGATCTATTCAAATAATTCAATTTAAATACATTTTATTAATAAATATTACATACTATTTGCTAAATATTCAATATAAATAGCAACTTGTGACTTGGAACTCACCTAGATAAATCCTGATAAATATATATAAGCAATTTCCAAGTCAGTCATGACATTCCCAATGATATCTCCATTACTTTCTACCACTGCCTTCTAAACTATATTACTCATGTATACACTGCCTGTTCTATAGGGCTAATATTGCGTACTCGGCGACATTACAGATGGCAGCACCTTTCACACCCAGATTGCTTCTTGTTTTTTGCTACGACATTGTTGATTATGTAGTGTTGTCACCGCCGTCTCATAATATAGCATAAACTGAATGTTTAAACTTGTATTATAATAGGTACCGGTACTTAATTGCTATGAATAAAATTTTGTAAAATAATAATTATAAAATTTACTATCAATACGTCTAATTAATTTATATTTATTTTAATTATTGCTCCAAAATTCCATTTCAAGGTAAGTGTCATCATATACTCGAATAATATTATGTTCTAAACAAATAACACAAGTATCTGTGTCTGTTTAATGCTTATTTTGACGCAGCAAACGCATAGAAGCAATGTACGGTAATGTATAGGGCACTGCCTTCTAGACTCTATTACTCGTGTATTCTCGAGACGGCGGTTGTATAGGTGGCGGTGATTGCTGCATCTGGGTGTGAACTGTGTCGCCTCTACTGGAGAAATTAGGCAATTGAGCAATTCTCTAAACTCCATGTTAAAATAAAACATAGGACAGGCAGTGTAATTCTCGAGACGGCGGTACTTTCTACATAATTCAATGGTAAGTTCTGTAAACAATAATACTAGAAGAGAAACATTTATTGTTGATTCATAGTAATTCTCAATAATGTAAGGAGAGCATACAATTATGGTGTTTTTATTTTTGTACAGAGCAAAACATTTAGTGTCAGCACAACAAGTGGAAAAACTGCTGGTCTCACATTGGATTGGCACATGGGATTTGCCCTGTATGATACAGAATCAAAGACATATTCCTGGAAATACAAATTTTCTCAATTAAAAGGTTCATCAGATGACGGAAAATGCAAACTAAAACTTCACTTCCAGAATATTGAAACAAGGATTATCGAAACAAAAGTAAGTTTGTATATGATGATTAGTATGATACATTGTAGTATTGGTAATTGAAAGGCTGAGGACCATAACAGTGAAAACCAGTTGAAGCTTTCTTTCAGTGGGTCTACATTTCTGAGTCATACAGAGACATTAGTTTTGTGAAGTGCTGCTGGAGTGACTTTACCAGCTGACTACTTGCTTCCGGGCTCTCAGACTGTGTTCTCGGCACATCACAAAAATAATCTCTCTATATATTAACGTGGTCCATCTCCATTGTTTATTAAGTGCTGGAATGGCACTTTATAAGATTGTGTGGGGGACGGGAAAATATCTGTCCATCTGTTCGTCTGTCCATCTGTCCATCTGTCCATCCATCGATCCTTGTGTCTGTATGCTTGAGAACTCAATAGGCTTTATTGGATTTTCATGAAACTTGGTATACGCATATATAACATCCATGAGAAGAAGCCAATTGATATTGGACCAAATTGGTTGAACAGTACCAGAGTAATTCTCAATTTAGTGCCTATTTTATGGTAATACATTGGAAAGAATTTATGAAATGCAAACCAGTTCTCATGACAATACATTTTTTAGAGTGTTCATATACGACTTTGGAAGTTTCAATACAGTTAGCTATGACATATTCTTTCACATACAGGATCTGTCCGGAAAGTAATGTCAGTGAGTCAGTTAAAATATATTTATTGATCTGATCAGTACAATATATTAAAAATTTCAAAATAGGTTCCTCCTGTGTTGATACGTCGCTTCCAGCGAGATTTCCAGGCATCATAGGCATAACAGTAGGTCTTTTCCGGAATGTCCTTTAGAGACTTGGTGCAAGCCTCTTTGACTTTTCAATTGTCCCATAATGTCGGTGAGTCAATTAGAAGATATTTATTGATCCAATCGGTACAATACATTCAAGATTGCAAAATAGGTTCCTCCTGTGTCGATACATCGCTTCCAGTGAGATTTCCAGGCACCAAATTCATCATGGTAGGCCTTGACCAAGTTCAAGTTGACCAAGACAATATTGAAGAAACTGCACACAGACTATCACAGGATGAATCACTACTAAGGAACTTTGAGGAAATACAGGGCAAAATAGAAACATGTGACACAGACCCGGATTGGGAAGGAGAAAGACAAGCTTTCGAAGAAACATACTACACAACTGTAGGCATGGCTCGTAAGAAAATTAGAGACTATGAAACACAATACTTACAGACTAACATGACACAAGTTCAGCCTCAAGACACAACTCAACCTAACACTCAAGCTAATTGCACTCCTAGAGTTCAGCTACCAAAGATAAACTTGCCACACTTCAATGGTAGACACACAGATTGGTTACCATTTAGAGAACTGTTCATCTCGCTTGTTCACAGCAACAATTCGCTTGATCCAGTTCAAAAGTTTCACTATTTGAGAATAGCATTGCAAGGCTCAGCCGATAAACTTATTGACACACTACCCTTAACTGCTAATGGTTATGAAACCGCCTGGAACTTGCTAAATGAAAGGTTTCAGAACAACAAAATTATACTGCAACAGTTATTACAATCTTTAATTGACTATAGCAAGATCCCTAAGGAATCACCCAGTCAATTAATGGACTTGCTTGACCACTTCACCAGACAGGTTAGGTCAATAGAATCTATCACACCAGAGAACCTTAGATGGGACTACATGCTCACTCATCTTCTCACGTCTAAACTTGACCCTGCTACGCTCAAAGCATGGAGCATAGAGGGCACAGTAGATCAACTAAACACATTTAAAGAACTCTGTAACTTCCTACAGAAAAGGGGACAAGCTCTGGAGACACCAGACAGCTCCAGCAGGCCTAAAACTGTACACAATATACAGAACAAGCCTATCTACCACAGACAAGTGAGCCCACGTACCTTTGTTGCCCATGCAGCCAACAATTGTATACTGTGCAGGCTAGAGCACCCACTACACAAGTGTGAAGACTTCCATAACCTTAACAACACACAGAGATGGAACTTTGTAAACAATAATAGACTATGCAGTAACTGTCTCAGAGCAGGACATAACGTCAGAAACTGCACATCTACATCTTGTTATAAATGCCAACAACGTCATCACACTCTGCTACACCAAGACAAGGTTCGCAGCAATGAATATAGGCAACATGCAACTACACAATACACTAGTAGATTGCCTAACAACAGACAGAACGGAAACCAAAGCCACAATGGTACTAGACAATCTCCAACTACTAACAGCAGCAATGCTACAGGCTCAGCATTTGCTAATAATACACAGATCACTCCTAAAACTCATACATTTCTTGCCACAGCAGAAATACTAGTCAAAGGTCAGAATGGCAGACTCATAAAAGCCAGAGCATTATTGGACTCAGGTGCCACTCATACATTCATAACTCAAGACCTGGCTGATAGGCTACAGTTACAAACCAAGCCTACCACCATAGCTGTGACCGGTGTAAACCTGCACACATCCAACATTCTAGAAATTGGGCATATACAGATAAGTGACGCCCATGGCAATGGCTACAAAAGACAGTTACAGTGCCTCATCATTAACCAGATTGCCAAAGACATTCCCAGTGCACCTATAGATGTCACTAGCTTAAGGATTCCAAATAACATTGTGCTAGCAGACAACAAATTTCACATACCCGGTAGCATTGACATATTGCTAGGGGCAGATGTATTCTGGAACTTGTTAATGGGACATACTATACCCATCAACAAAACCAACAAACACAAAGCTTATATAAGAGAGACCAGACTGGGTTGGATTCTCTCAGGACAAATACATTATGCACAGGGTAGAAGACAAGAACCACGCTGCCACTTAAGCATAACAGAACAAATACACAAGAACATGCAAAAATTCTGGGAAATTGAAGAAATTATCCAACCAGTAAGATCAGAGGAAGACTCCATATGCGAGCAACATTTTCAAGAAACAGTACAGAGAGATAAAGATGGACGCTACACAATAACCCTACCATTCAAGAAGCCCACAGATAATCTTGGTGCCTCCAGAACTGGAGCTCCGAAACGTTTCTTCTCTAATGAAACCAGACTCCATAAACAGCCGACTATACTCCAACAGTACTCAGACTTCATGCAACAATACGAAGCTCTAGGTCACATGACCCAAGTAGAAGAAAGTTTCTACCAGGATGGCCCAGAAGCATATTATGTTCCACACCAATTTGTCTTAAAGGAAGACTCAGAAACCACAAAACTCAGAGTAGTCTTCAATGCTTCATTCAAAACCTCTACAGGTACATCACTCAATGATATTCTATACACTGGACCCTGTGTACAACCTGATCTCTACACCATACTTTTGAAGTTCAGATGCCACCCTTATGTTGTGAGTGCTGACATAGAGAAAATGTACAGGATGGTAATGGTACAGCCACAGCAGAGAGACTTCCAAAGAATCTTCTGTAGACATTCTAGATCCACTCCAGTGAAGATATATCAACTCAACACTATCACATATGGACAAGCCTGTTCAGCTTTTGAAGCAACCAGAGTACTCAACCAGTTAGCCGAGGATGAAAGAAATAGATTTCCCACAGCATCCAAATTGCTATCTACTTGCTTTTATGTTGACAATCTCCTTGCATCATTCTCTACAGAGCGAGAAGCTATACTAGCAGCCACAGAAGTATCACAACTGTTACAGGCAGGTGGATTTAACCTAACACAGTTTTGTTCCAACTCACAAGAGGTTTTGAGAACACTGCCACAAGAAAAGCTCTCTAAAGCTACACTTACTCAGTTAGAAGAGCAGGATACAGTCAAAACACTAGGATTACACTGGAATCCATTACAAGACTTGCTACAGTATACAGTGAAGTCATTACCAGAAGCTACTACCAAGAGACAGATTCTATCTGCCATCTGTACTCTATATGACCCTCAGGCAGGGGCGGATCCACGGGGGAGGAAATGGGGGAAATTTCCTCCCCCAAAATTTGTAACATTAAGCACAGATTATTCAAATGGTCAGCCTTCTAAGAAATTTTGTAAAGAAACATAACCCAAATACTTAAGATAAAACAACGACATTCATTATTTTGAAATACATTTGTAATAAAATGCCGAAGTGTTCATTTTGATTTCAATTGTATACTGCGAATAATTAATTTTTATGAGTTAAAACTTCCCTCTCTACTTTGGTTCCCCCCTCAAAATGTCTCTCTGGATCCGCCCCTGCCCTCAGGGACTAATTGCCCCCATCATCTCTGCAGCTAAATGTATTATACAACAGATTTGGCTAAATGACATAGGTTGGGACCATCAAGCTCCTATTGCTATACAGAAAACCTGGAATGAACTATATTCACAACTTCACTATGTAGAGCTATACAAGATTCCAAGAAATACTCTAATACTCAATTTCAGTCATGTGGAACTGCACTTTTTCAGTGATGCCAGCCCACAGGCATATGGAGCAGCATGCTACATAAAATCCAAGGACAAGAGCTACAATACACAAGTTCAACTACTGATAAGCAAATCTAGAGTGGCCCCACTTAAGCAGATTACTTTGCCCAGACTGGAGCTCTGTGCAGCTCAGTTGGCAGCCTGCTTATACCAAAAAGTAAGCTTACCTCTACAGATCACAATATCAGCAGTATATTTCTGGACTGACAGTCTCATAACCTTACAATGGATCACACAGCCTCCACACAAATGGAACACTTTTGTAGCACACAGAGTAACCAAAATTCAAGCTGCTACAGAAAACTGTCAATGGAGACATGTGCCAACACAGCAGAATCCTGCAGATCTCATCACTAAACCTGTCTCTCCTAACAAGCTACATAACCAAACTCTATGGTGGAATGGTCCAAAATTCCTAACACAAGATGAATGTTTTTGGCCTACCACTGACAATGTATTTCAGACAGAAGAAATACCAGAAACCAAGAAAACAGCAAAAGCCTTTATGATCACAAGTACACACAATGAATACTTGCATAGATATTCCTCTTTCAGAAAGTTACTCAGGAATACAGCTTATATTCTGAGATTCAAACACAACTGTCTACACAAGTCTGATAGATTTATTGGCCCTATCAGCTTGCAAGAGCTACAGAAAGCTCATGATGTTATCATACATGCTACTCAGAAAGAAGCCTTCTCAGAAGACATAGCTCATATCAGAAAGAATAATTGTGTTTCTAGAAGCAGCTCACTACTGCAATTGCATCCTTATCTAGATAAAGATAGCATACTTAGAGTTGGTGGAAGACTGCACCATACTGATCTAAACTACAATGCTAAGCATCCAATTATATTGCCTGCCAAGCACCACATAACTAATATTATTGTCAGAGACACACATCTGAAAAACTTACATGAAGGCCCTCAAGGCATACTGTACACATTAAGGCAGCAGTATTGGCCCATTCATGGAGTTCAAACTGTAAAATCAGCATTAAAAGGATGTCTTACTTGCTTTAGACACAGCCCTGTTAAAGCACAGCAAATCATGGGAACTTTGCCCCAAGCCAGAGTTACACCCATCCGAGCTTTTGACACCACAGCCATAGACTTTGTAGGTCCTATCTCTCTAAAGGATCATGGTAGAGGCAAAACAGTATACAAAGCTTATATATCTATGCACATATGTGTATGTACCAAAGCAGTACATATTGAATTGGTAACAGCAGCCACTTCAGCAGCATTCATTGCATCCTTGCAAAGATTCGTATCTAGAAGGGGACTACCTTCCCACCTATATCTAGATAATGGCAGAAACTTCGTAGGAGCCTCACGAGAGCTGAGTGAACTCTATGAACAATTCCAGACGGAGCAAGCTAACACAGATATCATGAACTTTACAGCAAATCTAAACATACAATTCCATTTTCTGCCACGAAGGGCAAGCCATATGGCAGGACTTGTAGAAAGATCTAACCGCAGCATGAAAACCATTCTATACAAAGTGATGAAAGACACTATCTACAGCTATGAAGAAGCCAGCACTCTTCTATGCAGAATAGAAGCCATCATCAACAGCAGACCACTGACACCGATGAGCAGCGACTCGCAAGACTACATGGCA
Source organism: Ectobius pallidus (assembly GCA_964059195.1). Taxonomy (NCBI): domain Eukaryota; kingdom Metazoa; phylum Arthropoda; class Insecta; order Blattodea; family Ectobiidae; genus Ectobius; species Ectobius pallidus. The sequence goes on along the minus strand of CAXKWD010000003.1, from coordinate 136,586,524 downwards.
TTGACCCCAGGTCACTTCCTTATTGGTGCTCCTTTGAATTCTATCCCTCACCCAGATTTACAGTCTATAAACCTATCCAGGCTGTCACGATATCAGTTGTTAGAGCAACAGTCACAATGCATTTGGACCAGATGGGTCAGAGAATACTTAAATACTTTGCAACAAAGACAAAAGTGGAACACAGAAACTCAAAATCTACACATTAATCAACTAGTTATATTGATGGTGGATAATATCCCTCCTATGCATTGGCCACTGGCTAGGATTCTAGAAGTTCATCCTGGGCCAGATGGTAAAGTTAGAGTAGCAACAGTTAAAACTGCTAATTCGATTCTAAAAAGGCCTATATCTAAGCTGTGTCCACTGCCTGCTCAGTAAATTTTTTTTTTTCTTTTCTTGGGCCCCCCCCCCAGTATGTAAGCTCGTAGAGCTTAGAGCCCATTTTTTATACTTTTATAGCAAGTACTAGTTTACGAAGTATTAATATAAATCGCTAGATGGCACTGATGCCAGTTACTATCAGACAGAATTCTTGGCACGCTTCTACTTATTTATTTAAATTTGGATAAAGAAAAATCTATCATACCCTGTATTGTGATAAACTAAGGAATAGTTTTACATATTTATTCTTGCTACTATTAGCTATTAGGATCTACTATCACTAACAGCCTGTGATCTAACTAAGGCCTTTGACACCATAGATCATAAACTGATAATTAAAAAGTTACAATACTATGGGGTTAATAACGCTGAGTTGAACTTAATTAAGTCCTTTCTATATGACAGGAAACAGTTTGTTAGTATAAGCGACCAGAGTTCTGATATTCGATCCATAAACTGTGGAGTTCCACAGGGATCTATACTGGCACCATTACTTTTTCTCGTTGCAGTAAATGATCTGTCTTATAATATACCAGTGGATATCGTGTTATATGCAGATGATGCCACTCTTATATCTTCTGATAAAAGCTTAGATCAGATGAAACATATGGAAATGGATGGCCTCAAAGCTGCAAAGGACTGGTTTGGTAGAAATGGGTTTGCTCTAAATGATTCAAAGACTCAGAAATACTCTTTTGGTCTTACAAGCACGATACCTAATAACTGCGACAATATTAAATTACTTGGTTTTCACCTAGACTCTAAGCTTACTTGGAAGCCCCATGCTGAAAATATTTGTAAGAAAATGGCGAGAGGTATTTTTGTTCTAAGAAGAATTAAGAATTGCATTTCACTTGAAGTTTTAAGGACTGTGAATTTTGCTCTTTTACAAAGCCATATTGTTTATGGAATATATCTCTGGGGTCATTCCAGGGAAACAAACTCGATTTTACTTCTCCAAAAAAAGGCCCTGAGGATAATGGCAAACAAAAGTCAGAGAGAAAGCTGTAGACCTCTTTTTACTGAAATGAATATTATGACAGTTTTTAACTTATATGTATTTTATTGTATCTTATTTGTCAAGAATAATCTAGAGAGTTATACTGATATAGAAATGCATAATTATAATACAAGACATAGGGCAGATTTAAATTTACCGAAGTGTCGTTTAAATAGTTCTTATAACACTTGTTTTTATAATGGAATTAATTTATTCAACAAACTGCCTTTAATCGTCCGTTGCTTACCCATAAATAGTTTTAAAAATTATGTATATGCATGGCTAATAAGGAGACCATTTTACTCTGTACACGAATTCCTAACTGCTGACTTTGTCTTATAAGAACTGTTATTATGTATATTGACGATGCCTCACCTGTATGGACATAGGCTAATAAACATTATTATTATTATTATTATTATTATTATTATTATTATCATCAGATTAAATAATTAATGTTAATTAGCAACAGAAAGCTGCATTGCCGACATCGAGCTGATATCGATAAGTCGAGTGACAGCACTTTGACATTTTACTTGGCGCTACAGCCAGAATACATTAGCTTACTTAGAAGCGTCATATCGATTAGTGCAATTGATTATAGAAGCAGCTTTTGAATAGATCGATTATTCACCACATTGTATTTATTGAATTTCTCTGTAATTATACATTACAATTATAATGCAAATGCTCACATACCAATCTTTTATGTTACAGAATAATTACAGCATGTTATTATCTTTAACTCTGCCTTTATTCTGGATGGAAGCTACGTGAAACTTCTGGAAGAGCCTTCCATGAGATTCTAGAACCTGACTCTTTGTAAGATGATTATGTGAACGCATTTTGGCCGTTAGACTTTTTTCACTCTCTCACCGATCGAGGCATGGCTCGGTGAATTCAAAGGCCCTTTGAAATGGGGCTGGGTGAACACACCAAGGGGTCTCTTTCCTCTTAATGCCAAGAAGGAGCCAGCTCCAGAATCAATTCTAAAAAGTATTTTCTGTACCTGTAAGAAGGGGTGTTGTAAAGCTGGATTAAAGTGCACAACCATATTCAACCATTGCAATGGGCAGTCGTGTGAAAACAGTGAGAATGACGACACTCCTGATGAGACACTTAATTTGTTTTTGAATAAAGAAGCTAAAGAGAACTTTATCAACACTGGCCAGATTGTGAACATCATGGACGAAATAGCAGACGTCAACTGCCCAGGTCCCTCTAAGTGCCGAAGACTATGAACAAACAAGTCATTCAATGCAGTGTTTCACCAGAACTCCAGCTAAATAAATCTTTTTTGAATATAAACAAATGTTCTGTGCATTTATTGCTCCTAACTTGTATGCACATGTAATTATTCAATCGTTGCTGTATATATAGCCTATTTTTATCTCTGTATCTTGTGACCTGTAACATGTAGCATAAGTTTAAAGTACTCGACAAGTTGCAAATTACCTCTAGTTTAAATTTCCATATGGCGTTTTACTATAGGTTTGGTCATTTAGAAGATAGCGAGCAAAATCTAGTTGAAACTTCAGATTGTTTTAATTTTTTGAAAAATGTTGCTAAAATTCGGAGAGCTGTATTTCCGAAACTGTTCATGGTAGAAACCTCAATTTGCTCTCAAACTGTAGAAAATTTAGTCTACTTTTAGGATGAACAATAAAACATATTTGTCAGGTGCGTATTTTGGCAGATAATGGGCAAAAAAAGAAATAAAATCGAAAATTTTGAAGTTTTTTCAAGATGGCGGCTCGGGCGGCAAAAAATTTTGTTGGCAAAATGCCAGAAATTACTCTCAATACCATCCCAGACATCATATAAAAAAATTAGCTCTACCCTAAATTTTGCATCCATTCGTGACAATTTGATTGGACTGTGTATCTCATGTCCAATCATTTTCATTATTATTATTTATTTTGTTACTACTATTACACTGTGTACATTAATGTAAAATTAGTATTTTCTTGAAATCCGGAAGGAATAAACAAATTTTATTATCATTTTTGTGTTCAGGAGGCCTCAAATCATGTCCAACCAAATTTGTATTTTCATATTATTTATACATATTAATTAGTTATTAAGTGCCAGTATGGTACTTTATGAGATTGTGTGTGGGGACGAAAAATGTCTGTCCGTCCGTCCGCATGCCTGTACGCGCCATAACTCAAATACGCTTTTTAGGGTTTTCATGAAACTTGGAAAACACATTTATAATGTCCATGGGTAGAACCCTATTGATATTGAACCAAATCGGTTCACCGGTAACGGAGTAATGCCCAATTTAGTGCCTATTTTAATAGATTATGGCGCCTTTCTAATAACTCAAATACGCTGTATCAGATTTCCATGAAATTTGGTATACGCATTTATGACGTCCATGAGAAGTACCCTATTGAATTTGAACCTAATCTGTTGACCAGTACCGGAGTAAAACCCAATTTAGTGTCTATTTTAAAGGCGCAATAACTCAAATACGCTTTATCGGATTTTTATGAAACTTCGTATACGCATTTATAATGTCCATAGGAAGACGTCTATTGATATTCAACTAAATCGGTTGGCCAGTACCGGAATAATGCCCAATTTAGTGCCTTTATGTTAATATATAAGAAGTCGCGATAACTCAAATACGCTTTATCGGATTTTTCTGAAACTTTGTATACCCATTTATAATGTACATAGGAAGACGTTTACTGATATTGGACCAAATCGGTAGACCGGTATAGGAGTAAAACCCAAATTAGTGTCTATTTTAAAGATGCGGTAACTCAAATACACTTTACCGGATTTTTATGAAACTTGGTATATACATTTATAATGTCCATGGGAAGGTCTATTGATTTTGGATAAAATCGGTTGAACTGTTTCGGAGTATTGCTCAATTTAGTGCCTATTTTATGGTAATATACGTATTCTAAAGAATTTATGAAATGCAAATCAGTTATTATGACAACATAGTCAATTGTTTTACTGTGATCTTATAAGGCTTTGGCAATTAAAATACAGTTAGCTATGACAACACTATTGCTTTACATGCGCTTATCAAACTAGACCTTTGAACTGACCCAGGAGGCTAAGATGGTAACGTCTTGGCCTCACATTCTGGAGTTCCATGGTTCAAATCCCGAAACCGGCCAATTTGATTTTTTTTTTGTATTCTGCATATCATAATTGCAATCATAACTGATTAAACAAAAACATACTGGCACTGTGTTACATCAGTTTACCTGATTTTATTGATAATGCAAAATTGAAAAAATTATGAAAACTATTATCCACATGTACAGATAGGGAAAAAAAAGCGGACTGACTAAAATATCTAAGTTGCCAATATGAGCCACTGCGCATGCCTAGCGGCATTCGCAGGATAGCAGGGAATGTATTGAAATTTGTTCTAGTGTCGACTGTTGACTTATTTCACATAATATGCATTGCTTGTGAAAACAAACGTTTCCGTTACATCTTTTACACTTATTTACATATCACAAGGCTCTGAAATCAGCTACAAGAGTTGGTCCGCTTTTTTTTCCCCTACCTGTACATAAAAACCATAACCAATCAAATATTTCAAAATATCCAAAGTTGGTTATTAGTATCTGTAGGTTTGTGTGCCTAACAGAATTTGCAATAGGATTTTCGGAGAACCACTGGGAGAACCCAGAAAATATATATGCTTAGAAGTACAGGAATATTGAAGGAAGCAGGAATAATGGAGAGAGAGTATTGTTGCTTTATTCTTCTTTTCTTGTAGATTACTGCTTCTCTTCTTACCTGGAGTTGTATTTGTTATAGATCAGTATTGAATAGCACTTTGCTATTTTACACTAGGTATATTTCAGGATTGACTTAAGGTTCACTTGCTGTAAGAATACACCATGCTTTGTGATCTACAACAGTAATATAAAGTTCTTTATTTAATATCAAATTACAAACTTCTGGAATAATTCAGTTGTATTGGCTCAAAATACTACTGCAGTATACTCTATCTGCAAGTAGGAAAAGAGAAGCTGCAATTGCTTGCCAAAACTTCTTAACTTTATAAAAGCTGAATTACTTTTGTAAAAAACACTAGTTAGCTAGACCAATCCTTGGTCTTTGAGTAATATTGTAGATTATTCAAACTACTACGGCAGCATGTTTGGCTTGCACGTAGAGGAAAAGAGGAGCTGCAAGGATGCCAAAACTCCCTACAATTATACAAACAGTATTTACTTTAGCTACATAAAGACGCTAAGCCTTACTTGGCTTTGCGTGTTAATACAATTTGTTTTATTTTACTTAACTTGTTTTGCGACTACATCTGATGAGAATGTGACTGCATTTAGCCGGACTGTGGTTATGGGGTGTACAGTTATTGAAGCTGAAGTTCTATGGCGATGTAGATCATCCTGAACGGTGGCCAGTAGCGAGTCCTTCCATGGCTACAAGCTACGCTCCACAAAGTTCCAGGGCTGCTGCAATTCCAGTCTCCAAACTGGCTATGCGTTGAATATCTGCGTTGTTTCCATGCTGTAGTCTCGTAGGTGCTGTGGTGTAACTGTACTACTAATATGCAGACTTGTGGTCTGTTGCTAAATTGGGGCTGTGCCCTTACGAAGCGACGATCGGTGAGAGAGTGAAAAAAGTCTAACGGCCAAAATGCGTTCACATAATCATCTTACAAAGAGTCAGGTTCTAGAATCTCATGGAAGGCTCTTCCAGAAGTTTCACGTAGCTTCCATCCAGAATAAAGGCAGAGTTAAAGATAATAACATGCTGTAATTATTCTGTAACATAAAAGATTGGTATGTGAGCATTTGCATTATAATTGTAATGTATAATTACAGAGAAATTCAATAAATACAATGTGGTGAATAATCGATCTATTCAAAAGCTGCTTCTATAATCAATTGCACTAATCGATATGACGCTTCTAAGTAAGCTAATGTATTCTGGCTGTAGCGCCAAGTAAAATGTCAAAGTGCTGTCACTCGACTTATCGATATCAGCTCGATGTCGGCAATGCAGCTTTCTGTTGCTAATTAACATTAATTATTTAATCTGATGATAATAGCTAATAGTAGCAAGAATAAATATGTAAAACTATTCCTTAGTTTATCACAATACAGGGTATGATAGATTTTTCTTTATCCAAATTTAAATAAATAAGTAGAAGCGTGCCAAGAATTCTGTCTGATAGTAACTGGCATCAGTGCCATCTAGCGATTTATATTAATACTTCGTAAACTAGTACTTGCTATAAAAGTATAAAAAATGGGCTCTAAGCTCTACGAGCTTACATACTGGGGGGGGGGCCCAAGAAAAGAAAAAAAAAAATTACTGAGCAGGCAGTGGACACAGCTTAGATATAGGCCTTTTTAGAATCGAATTAGCAGTTTTAACTGTTGCTACTCTAACTTTACCATCTGGCCCAGGATGAACTTCTAGAATCCTAGCCAGTGGCCAATGCATAGGAGGGATATTATCCACCATCAATATAACTAGTTGATTAATGTGTAGATTTTGAGTTTCTGTGTTCCACTTTTGTCTTTGTTGCAAAGTATTTAAGTATTCTCTGACCCATCTGGTCCAAATGCATTGTGACTGTTGCTCTAACAACTGATATCGTGACAGCCTGGATAGGTTTATAGACTGTAAATCTGGGTGAGGGATAGAATTCAAAGGAGCACCAATAAGGAAGTGACCTGGGGTCAATGCCATGTAGTCTTGCGAGTCGCTGCTCATCGGTGTCAGTGGTCTGCTGTTGATGATGGCTTCTATTCTGCATAGAAGAGTGCTGGCTTCTTCATAGCTGTAGATAGTGTCTTTCATCACTTTGTATAGAATGGTTTTCATGCTGCGGTTAGATCTTTCTACAAGTCCTGCCATATGGCTTGCCCTTGGTGGCAGAAAATGGAATTGTATGTTTAGATTTGCTGTAAAGTTCATGATATCTGTGTTAGCTTGCTCGGTCTGGAATTGTTCATAGAGTTCACTCAGCTCTCGTGAGGCTCCTACGAAGTTTCTGCCATTATCTAGATATAGGTGGGAAGGTAGTCCCCTTCTAGATACGAATCTTTGCAAGGATGCAATGAATGCTGCTGAAGTGGCTGCTGTTACCAATTCAATATGTACTGCTTTGGTACATAGACATATGTGCATAGATATATAAGCTTTGTATACTGTTTTGCCTCTACCATGATCCTTTAGAGAGATAGGACCTACAAAGTCTATGGCTGTGGTGTCGAAAGCTCGGTTGGGTGTAACTCTGGCTTGGGGCAAAGTTCCCATGACTTGCTGTGCTTTAACAGGGCTGTGTCTAAAGCAAGTAAGACATCCTTTTAATGCTGATTTTACAGTTTGAACTCCATGAATGGGCCAATACTGCTGCCTTAATGTGTACAGTATGCCTTGAGGGCCTTCATGTAAGTTTTTCAGATGTGTGTCTCTGACAATAATATTAGTTATGTGGTGCTTGGCAGGCAATATAATTGGATGCTTAGCATTGTAGTTTAGATCAGTATGGTGCAGTCTTCCACCAACTCTAAGTATGCTATCTTTATCTAGATAAGGATGCAATTGCAGTAGTGAGCTGCTTCTAGAAACACAATTATTCTTTCTGATATGAGCTATGTCTTCTGAGAAGGCTTCTTTCTGAGTAGCATGTATGATAACATCATGAGCTTTCTGTAGCTCTTGCAAGCTGATAGGGCCAATAAATCTATCAGACTTGTGTAGACAGTTGTGTTTGAATCTCAGAATATAAGCTGTATTCCTGAGTAACTTTCTGAAAGAGGAATATCTATGCAAGTATTCATTGTGTGTACTTGTGATCATAAAGGCTTTTGCTGTTTTCTTGGTTTCTGGTATTTCTTCTGTCTGAAATACATTGTCAGTGGTAGGCCAAAAACATTCATCTTGTGTTAGGAATTTTGGACCATTCCACCATAGAGTTTGGTTATGTAGCTTGTTAGGAGAGACAGGTTTAGTGATGAGATCTGCAGGATTCTGCTGTGTTGGCACATGTCTCCATTGACAGTTTTCTGTAGCAGCTTGAATTTTGGTTACTCTGTGTGCTACAAAAGTGTTCCATTTGTGTGGAGGCTGTGTGATCCATTGTAAGGTTATGAGACTGTCAGTCCAGAAATATACTGCTGATATTGTGATCTGTAGAGGTAAGCTTACTTTTTGGTATAAGCAGGCTGCCAACTGAGCTGCACAGAGCTCCAGTCTGGGCAAAGTAATCTGCTTAAGTGGGGCCACTCTAGATTTGCTTATCAGTAGTTGAACTTGTGTATTGTAGCTCTTGTCCTTGGATTTTATGTAGCATGCTGCTCCATATGCCTGTGGGCTGGCATCACTGAAAAAGTGCAGTTCCACATGACTGAAATTGAGTATTAGAGTATTTCTTGGAATCTTGTATAGCTCTACATAGTGAAGTTGTGAATATAGTTCATTCCAGGTTTTCTGTATAGCAATAGGAGCTTGATGGTCCCAACCTATGTCATTTAGCCAAATCTGTTGTATAATACATTTAGCTGCAGAGATGATGGGGGCAATTAGTCCCTGAGGGCAGGGGCGGATCCAGAGAGACATTTTGAGGGGGGAACCAAAGTAGAGAGGGAAGTTTTAACTCATAAAAATTAATTATTCGCAGTATACAATTGAAATCAAAATGAACACTTCGGCATTTTATTACAAATGTATTTCAAAATAATGAATGTCGTTGTTTTATCTTAAGTATTTGGGTTATGTTTCTTTACAAAATTTCTTAGAAGGCTGACCATTTGAATAATCTGTGCTTAATGTTACAAATTTTGGGGGAGGAAATTTCCCCCATTTCCTCCCCCGTGGATCCGCCCCTGCCTGAGGGTCATATAGAGTACAGATGGCAGATAGAATCTGTCTCTTGGTAGTAGCTTCTGGTAATGACTTCACTGTATACTGTAGCAAGTCTTGTAATGGATTCCAGTGTAATCCTAGTGTTTTGACTGTATCCTGCTCTTCTAACTGAGTAAGTGTAGCTTTAGAGAGCTTTTCTTGTGGCAGTGTTCTCAAAACCTCTTGTGAGTTGGAACAAAACTGTGTTAGGTTAAATCCACCTGCCTGTAACAGTTGTGATACTTCTGTGGCTGCTAGTATAGCTTCTCGCTCTGTAGAGAATGATGCAAGGAGATTGTCAACATAAAAGCAAGTAGATAGCAATTTGGATGCTGTGGGAAATCTATTTCTTTCATCCTCGGCTAACTGGTTGAGTACTCTGGTTGCTTCAAAAGCTGAACAGGCTTGTCCATATGTGATAGTGTTGAGTTGATATATCTTCACTGGAGTGGATCTAGAATGTCTACAGAAGATTCTTTGGAAGTCTCTCTGCTGTGGCTGTACCATTACCATCCTGTACATTTTCTCTATGTCAGCACTCACAACATAAGGGTGGCATCTGAACTTCAAAAGTATGGTGTAGAGATCAGGTTGTACACAGGGTCCAGTGTATAGAATATCATTGAGTGATGTACCTGTAGAGGTTTTGAATGAAGCATTGAAGACTACTCTGAGTTTTGTGGTTTCTGAGTCTTCCTTTAAGACAAATTGGTGTGGAACATAATATGCTTCTGGGCCATCCTGGTAGAAACTTTCTTCTACTTGGGTCATGTGACCTAGAGCTTCGTATTGTTGCATGAAGTCTGAGTACTGTTGGAGTATAGTCGGCTGTTTATGGAGTCTGGTTTCATTAGAGAAGAAACGTTTCGGAGCTCCAGTTCTGGAGGCACCAAGATTATCTGTGGGCTTCTTGAATGGTAGGGTTATTGTGTAGCGTCCATCTTTATCTCTCTGTACTGTTTCTTGAAAATGTTGCTCGCATATGGAGTCTTCCTCTGATCTTACTGGTTGGATAATTTCTTCAATTTCCCAGAATTTTTGCATGTTCTTGTGTATTTGTTCTGTTATGCTTAAGTGGCAGCGTGGTTCTTGTCTTCTACCCTGTGCATAATGTATTTGTCCTGAGAGAATCCAACCCAGTCTGGTCTCTCTTATATAAGCTTTGTGTTTGTTGGTTTTGTTGATGGGTATAGTATGTCCCATTAACAAGTTCCAGAATACATCTGCCCCTAGCAATATGTCAATGCTACCGGGTATGTGAAATTTGTTGTCTGCTAGCACAATGTTATTTGGAATCCTTAAGCTAGTGACATCTATAGGTGCACTGGGAATGTCTTTGGCAATCTGGTTAATGATGAGGCACTGTAACTGTCTTTTGTAGCCATTGCCATGGGCGTCACTTATCTGTATATGCCCAATTTCTAGAATGTTGGATGTGTGCAGGTTTACACCGGTCACAGCTATGGTGGTAGGCTTGGTTTGTAACTGTAGCCTATCAGCCAGGTCTTGAGTTATGAATGTATGAGTGGCACCTGAGTCCAATAATGCTCTGGCTTTTATGAGTCTGCCATTCTGACCTTTGACTAGTATTTCTGCTGTGGCAAGAAATGTATGAGTTTTAGGAGTGATCTGTGTATTATTAGCAAATGCTGAGCCTGTAGCATTGCTGCTGTTAGTAGTTGGAGATTGTCTAGTACCATTGTGGCTTTGGTTTCCGTTCTGTCTGTTGTTAGGCAATCTACTAGTGTATTGTGTAGTTGCATGTTGCCTATATTCATTGCTGCGAACCTTGTCTTGGTGTAGCAGAGTGTGATGACGTTGTTGGCATTTATAACAAGATGTAGATGTGCAGTTTCTGACGTTATGTCCTGCTCTGAGACAGTTACTGCATAGTCTATTATTGTTTACAAAGTTCCATCTCTGTGTGTTGTTAAGGTTATGGAAGTCTTCACACTTGTGTAGTGGGTGCTCTAGCCTGCACAGTATACAATTGTTGGCTGCATGGGCAACAAAGGTACGTGGGCTCACTTGTCTGTGGTAGATAGGCTTGTTCTGTATATTGTGTACAGTTTTAGGCCTGCTGGAGCTGTCTGGTGTCTCCAGAGCTTGTCCCCTTTTCTGTAGGAAGTTACAGAGTTCTTTAAATGTGTTTAGTTGATCTACTGTGCCCTCTATGCTCCATGCTTTGAGCGTAGCAGGGTCAAGTTTAGACGTGAGAAGATGAGTGAGCATGTAGTCCCATCTAAGGTTCTCTGGTGTGATAGATTCTATTGACCTAACCTGTCTGGTGAAGTGGTCAAGCAAGTCCATTAATTGACTGGGTGATTCCTTAGGGATCTTGCTATAGTCAATTAAAGATTGTAATAACTGTTGCAGTATAATTTTGTTGTTCTGAAACCTTTCATTTAGCAAGTTCCAGGCGGTTTCATAACCATTAGCAGTTAAGGGTAGTGTGTCAATAAGTTTATCGGCTGAGCCTTGCAATGCTATTCTCAAATAGTGAAACTTTTGAACTGGATCAAGCGAATTGTTGCTGTGAACAAGCGAGATGAACAGTTCTCTAAATGGTAACCAATCTGTGTGTCTACCATTGAAGTGTGGCAAGTTTATCTTTGGTAGCTGAACTCTAGGAGTGCAATTAGCTTGAGTGTTAGGTTGAGTTGTGTCTTGAGGCTGAACTTGTGTCATGTTAGTCTGTAAGTATTGTGTTTCATAGTCTCTAATTTTCTTACGAGCCATGCCTACAGTTGTGTAGTATGTTTCTTCGAAAGCTTGTCTTTCTCCTTCCCAATCCGGGTCTGTGTCACATGTTTCTATTTTGCCCTGTATTTCCTCAAAGTTCCTTAGTAGTGATTCATCCTGTGATAGTCTGTGTGCAGTTTCTTCAATATTGTCTTGGTCAACTTGAACTGACAAAACATATTGGTAGAATCTAGTTAACTTTCCTTTGATGACTGCCCTCTTCTGCTTGTAGTTCTTAAGTCTGGAGGCATCTCTGGCAAGTTCTTGTGAGTCTGGCATTGTGAGGGGTGGTGTATGACAGTGTGTTATAAGGAAGACTGTCACTTACCTGATTATCCAGTAAGACTGTTGTCCCTTGCACTGCTCTACCAGAATTCTTGCACCTTTCCTTACCACTAGGCCTGCTATGACTGATCTTAGTGTGTAATCCAGTCAACATAGGCTGAAAATACAATAGAGTATTAGAATTGTACAAGTACAAGTTATGTTTTACAAACAATGTACACTGTTGGTATGAGGAGTAAACCAAGTGATTATCCAATGTGTGGATAGAATCCAGGACCAAGTATATAGGTTTCTGGTCTGAGGAGTGGATGAAATGTATCTCCACGGCGTGGATAGAATCCAGGCTCGTTGAGGACCAAAAAATGTAGGTTTGTGTGCCTAACAGAATTTGCAATAGGATTTTCGGAGAACCACTGGGAGAACCCAGAAAATATATATGCTTAGAAGTACAGGAATATTGAAGGAAGCAGGAATAATGGAGAGAGAGTATTGTTGCTTTATTCTTCTTTTCTTGTAGATTACTGCTTCTCTTCTTACCTGGAGTTGTATTTGTTATAGATCAGTATTGAATAGCACTTTGCTATTTTACACTAGGTATATTTCAGGATTGACTTAAGGTTCACTTGCTGTAAGAATACACCATGCTTTGTGATCTACAACAGTAATATAAAGTTCTTTATTTAATATCAAATTACAAACTTCTGGAATAATTCAGTTGTATTGGCTCAAAATACTACTGCAGTATACTCTATCTGCAAGTAGGAAAAGAGAAGCTGCAATTGCTTGCCAAAACTTCTTAACTTTATAAAAGCTGAATTACTTTTGTAAAAAACACTAGTTAGCTAGACCAATCCTTGGTCTTTGAGTAATATTGTAGATTATTCAAACTACTACGGCAGCATGTTTGGCTTGCACGTAGAGGAAAAGAGGAGCTGCAAGGATGCCAAATCTCCCTACAATTATACAAACAGTATTTACTTAGCTACATAAAGACGCTAAGCCTTACTTGGCTTTGCGTGTTAATACAATTTGTTTTATTTTACTTAACTTGTTTTGCGACTACATCTGATGAGAATGTGACTGCATTTAGCCGGACTGTGGTTATGGGGTGTACAGTTATTGAAGCTGAAGTTCTATGGCGATGTAGATCATCCTGAACGGTGGCCAGTAGCGAGTCCTTCCATGGCTACAAGCTACGCTCCACAAAGTTCCAGAGCTGCTGCAATTCCAGTCTCCAAACTGGCTATGCGTTGAATATCTGCGTTGTTTCCATGCTGTAGTCTCGTAGGTGCTGTGGTGTAACTGTACTACTAATATGCAGACTTGTGGTCTGTTGCTAAATTGGGGCTGTGCCCTTACGAAGCGACGATCGGTGAGAGAGTGAATAAAGTCTAACGGCCAAAATGCGTTCACATAATCATCTTACAAAGAGTCAGGTTCTAGAATCTCATGGAAGGCTCTTCCAGAAGTTTCACGTAGCTTCCATCCAGAATAAAGGCAGAGTTAAAGATAATAACATGCTGTAATTATTCTGTAACATAAAAGATTGGTATGTGAGCATTTGCATTATAATTGTAATGTATAATTACAGAGAAATTCAATAAATACAATGTGGTGAATAATCGATCTATTCAAAAGCTGCTTCTATAATCAATTGCACTAATCGATATGACGCTTCTAAGTAAGCTAATGTATTCTGGCTGTAGCGCCAAGTAAAATGTCAAAGTGCTGTCACTCGACTTATCGATATCAGCTCGATGTCGGCAATGCAGCTTTCTGTTGCTAATTAACATTAATTATTTAATCTGATGATAATAGCTAATAGTAACAAGAATAAATATGTAAAACTATTCCTTAGTTTATCACAATACAGGGTATGATAGATTTTTCTTTATCCAAATTTAAATAAATAAGTAGAAGCGTGCCAAGAATTCTGTCTGATAGTAACTGGCATCAGTGCCATCTAGCGATTTATATTAATACTTCGTAAACTAGTACTTGCTATAAAAGTATAAAAAATGGGCTCTAAGCTCTACGAGCTTACAGTATCTCTTGAACAAAATTTCTGTTGCACAGTGTTGTTGTTATTATTATTATTGTTATAATCATCATTATCATCATCATTATTATTAGCATTACGAGGCATGTTTTTAAAGTAAGTACTGATAATTTTGTTTAAAAAAATGACAGAAGGTTTTTTTCCAAATACTTTATTATCATTCATTACCTTACACCTTACATATACACTGTGTCCCATTCAAACCTCCCGCATTTTAATTAAATATAACTCACAATGTATGCAGAGTTACAAAATAAGGCTGGTATTAAACGAAAGAGGAACTCAAAGATTTTTCATTGTCACACAAACACTAAAACACGTCTTGTTTTCTGACAAGGCAACGTTTCATGTATCAGGATCTGTTAATCAGCACAATGTAAGGATCTGGGGTATGCAAAATCCACACGTCTACCGTGAACATGTCCAGGATAGCCCAAGAGTAAACGTTTGGTGTGGCCTGATGAAGAACAAGATTATCGGTCAATTTTTCTTCCATGAGAAGTCAATAACTGGCCCGGTATATCAAGACATGTTGGAACTGTTCTTGTATCCCCAAGTAGCTGATCTGCAACCCCAAGTAATCTTTCAGGAAGACAGAGCCCCACCACACTGGAACCTGGATGTTCGGAATTCCCTCACAGAAACCTTCCCAGATCGCTGGATTGGACGTGATTGACCAATTTCCTGGCCACCACGTTCGCCAGACATCATTCCACTGGACTTCTTCTTCTGGGTGTATGTAAAAGACCGTGTGTTTGCAACTCCAGTACAAGATCTTTTTGATTTACGAACCTGTATCCGTGACACAATTGCAACAGTACCAATGGACATGTTGGACAAAACGTGGCACGAAATTGCATACAGACTTTATATTGTTCGTACTACAAATGGTGCACATGTAGAGGTGTTTTAGTGTTTTTGTGACAATGAAAAATCTTCGAGTTCCTCTTTCGTTTAATACCAGCCTTATTTCATACTTTGTGATTTATGATTCATTAAAATGTGGAAGGTTTGAATGGGACACCCTGTGCTTCTCCACATAGTCATTGCCATTATTCAGGCTCTTGTCATAACGGTAAACCAATTTTTGTATGCCTTCATCAAAGAATGATGCTGCCTGTGATGAAAGCCAAGTCTGCACTTCTTGTTTCACAAAATCATAGTCATTGAAATGTTTTCTACCAAGGAATTTCTTCAGATGAAGAAACAGATGTTTTCTTCCACACCTTGCACCAAATCATCCATGATCATAGATGGTCGGCTGCTCTGCAGCTCATCATGCACATTTTCACAACCTTCGTTATACTGTCTAACCCACTTCCTCACCATTCCATCACTCATTATTGTTTCTCCATAATCGACTCACAATTGAGAATGAATGTTTGCTGGCATAAAATTTCTCGCAGTCAAAAAATGAATCACTGATCTGACTTCATAGTTGGCTGGTCATTCAATTGTTTTGAACACTTCAAATCACTCTAACAATAGAAAAACACGAAGTAATGATAGCTCACATTGTGTCTGACTTCCTAATGAATGGAGGAAGTGATCACGCATGCTCAAAATCACAACTGCAACAACAAAATATTTAATCAGTATTTACTTTAAAAACAAGCCTTGTGTTATTATTATTATTATTATTATTATTATTATTATTATTATTATTATTATTTTCATCATCATTATCATCATCATCCATCATCATCATCCATCGTCATCATTTATCATCGTCATCCATCATCATAGTCGTCATCCATCATCCATCATCGTAGTCATCATCATCATCATCATCATTGTTATTATCATTGTTATTATTTAATATTATCCTTTCCTGTTTTAGGTTGATTGTCCTTTCACATATTTTTTCCTATGGGTCTACAATGTAGAAGTTGTGGAATCCATACTTTGTAAGCTACTAGAGTAATAGGCACTGACTTTAGGGGTGCTTTGCATTTCCAGCACCCCCAAAATAATTATTGGGGGTGCTGAGCACTTCGAATAATATTTGTATACATTCTTCCCAGTTCACGGACATTTTAAATGAAATCACATTAGCAAAAAGACCACCCTTCTGTGGCATAACATTTTAATATTTTTATTAATCTTAAGAAAAAATGGTTGTGATAATCATGGGTATACAGTGAAATTTTGTTTGGAGGGGGTTTAATATAATGTTGTCTCAGCTCCATGTCCTTGGGCACATTATAACTTAATTCACTATTTTTCGTAACTAAACAGTTGTATTGTGCTCATTAGTCACTATAAATAATATGTTAGTTATACAGCACAGTATTTAGGTATCTGTCCATTTCTTGTTTTAAATAGTCTATAAATAAAACCTTTTTTCTGAGAAACTAAAATAGCACTGTAGAATGTATCTTCAAAGTTGATTGGAGACGTAGTAATTTCGTTTAACTACTCATGGTGGTTTCTGGAGCTAAGTCAATTCCAAAAACTTTGGTTTTACGTATTGAAAGCTGAGATCCAACCGATCACACCACATAAATGTCCAGGTTATCGAATCATTTATGAGAAATTGCGAAGGAAATTTTGTTTATCAGTAACGCATCACTGTTATAAGAAGTAACAAATTAAAATCCCACCAGTATTAATTTAATAACAATAGGCCTATGCTTTCCTCTACAGAAGAAGTTATTTTTGATAGTTTGGTCTTTGAGATTAAGTGTGTGCATTATTATTAAATAATAATTACGAGAGTGTAGAATCAATAATGAGAAATTAAAATTTACAAGAGTTTCATAATAATGCTGTGTTATGTAAGAAAATATAATAAAATAACCAAACCAATGTTTTTTTTTAAATTATTGTACATCTCAGATATTTCGGGAGGGGTTTCAACACCCTCAACCCTCCCCCACCGTATGCCCATGGTGATAATGTTGTTAATCATTCTTCTTTAAAGAGACTGTGAACAGAGTGATGATGTTTATCAATTAACAATGTCATTTGCTGTAATGAAGAAGAACTGTCAACATAAATGAATTAAGTGGAAGGAAAGGAAATAGACATTAAATCCATGTCTGGGATATTAATACAAGTAAGAATCAGCTTGAAAAATTTTATGTCATAACCGGGATTTGAACACGGATCTTCGGCTTAACGCGCCGATGCTCTACCATTGAGCTACCATGACAACATGCCAGTCTGACATCAAATTCCTCAACTGATTCAGAAGACAAGGCAAACCACGGGAGGTTTCTCTCCGTCGAGAACACACATCCAAATGGCGTCCTACCCTTGTAGGTACTTTGAAGCCTAGTTATTATTTATATACTATTAATTAAGTGGAAGGAAAGGAAATAGACATTAAATCCATGTCTGGGATATTAATACAAGTAAGAATCAGCTTGAAAAATTTTATGTCATAACCGGGATTTGAACACGGATCTTCGGCTTAACGCGCCGATGCTCTACCATTGAGCTACCATGACAACATGCCAGTCTGACATCAAATTCCTCAACTGATTAAGAAGACAAGGCAAACCACGGGAGGTTTCTCTCCGTCGAGAACACACATCCAAATGGCGTCCTACCCTTGTAGGTACTTTGAAGCCTAGTTATTATTTATATAGCCTACTATTAATTAAGTGGAAGGAAAGGAAATAGACATTAAATCCATGTCTGGGATGTGTGTTCTCGACGGAGAGAAACCTCCCGTGGTTTGCCATGTCTTCTGAATCAGTTGAGGAATTTGATGTCAGACTGGCATGTTGTCATGGTAGCTCAATGGTAGAGCATCGGCGCGTTAAGCCGAAGATCCGTGTTCAAATCCCGGTTATGATATAAAATTTTTCAAGCTGATTCTTACTTGTATTAATATCCCAGACATGGATTTAATGTCTATTTCCTTTCCTTCCACTTAATTAATAGTATATGAATAATAACTAGGCTTCAAAGTACCTACAAGGGTAGGACGCCATTTGGATGTGTGTTCTCGACGGAGAGAAACCTCCCGTGGTTTGCCTTGTCTTCTGAATCAGTTGAGCAATTTGATGTCAGACTGGCATGTTGTCATGGTAGCTCAATGGTAGAGCATCGGCGCGTTAAGCCGAAGATCCGTGTTCAAATCCCGGTTATGACAAAAAAATTTTCAAGCTGATTCTTACTTGTATTACTATCCCAGACATGGACTTAATGTCTATTTCCTTTCCTTCCACTTAATTAATAGTATATGAATAATAACTAGGCTTCAAAGTACCAACAAGGGTAGGACGCCATTTGGATGTGTGTTCTCGACGGAGAGAAACCTCCCGTGGTTTGCCTTGTCTTCTGAATCAGTTGAGGAATTTGATGTCAGACTGGCATGTTGTCATGGTAGCTCAATGGTAGAGCATCGGCGCGTTAAGCCGAAGATCCGTGTTCAAATCCCGGTTATGACATAAAATTTTTCAAGCTGATTCTTACTTGTATAAATGAATTAAACTTGAATGTGATTTTTCTTTTGAGAGTGAGCACCCCAATAATTTTCAAGTCAGCGCCTATGGCTGCATTGACTGCAGTATGTAATAATTTTTAACAAGATATTATAAATTTCTTGCATGGGAGTCTACTTCCTCCTTGATGTAAAGGTTCTTTTTATGAACAACATACACAATAAATTTAAATTATTTTAAACCATTCTAACTGCAGTATTGTTTCTATTGTTTTTTGCAGGAGTTAGAAACTTCTTCCCTTCAGAGCTTGCTATTTTGCATGCATGCCTTCCTCACAGCAAAAGTAGCATCAGTAGATCCAGCTTTCCTCAGTTCAATAACTCCATAATGCAATAATGACTATTTCAAACTTGAAGACCTGAGAAATAACTAAAACTGAAGAAGAATGGATGTTTAATGGTGAAGTACAAAATTAGTGAACAGACTTTGAATTAACTTCGCCTTGAAATAATTCCTTGCTTCAGACTGTTGTTAATCAAGCAGTATTATGTTAACAGTAACAAAGTCTAAAACTGTTATGGAGAATAAATCAATGTTTACTGAGTCATTGAAACATTTTGAAGACTTACGACAATGTAATAGCACAAACTGATGCACAGATTATTGAACCCACATTCTTTATAAATTGTGGTGAGTTAGCTTAGGAACTGTACACATGCAAACTGGTATAAAAGTATTTTAAAAATCTCAAACAAACCTTTCAATTGCATATAAGTAGGGCAAGGCATTTGATGATTTTGCATCTTTTTTACATGAAGGTTAAAAGGTAAGTCGAATATATATAAATGTTTCATGAAATAATTAATTAAATAATGGCAATTTGTTTTTTATTTCTTTGCTTTATTCTGCATTTTTCTTCATTTTCAAGAGATAGGTTATTTTTTGGCAATTTCTAGATCATTTTCGGCATTTTAGGTCATGTTTCAGTGGAGGTAGAGAGGAGCTTTTCCATGTACAAATCGTTACTTTTAGAAAATAGACAATTGTTTTATTTGAGAATCTCCCCCAGGTGTTCGTAGTTCATTTTAATTCAGGTTTATTGTAAACACCATAGCAATTTGTCTTTTAGCAATAAAAACTTATTTTTAAATGGCTCATATTTGTTAGGGGAAATTTGATGGGCATGCCAGTTCAGAAAGAATTTCTTTTTTGATAAGGATGTCCAAGTAGTATAAATTTACTTACTTCTTTAGTAATAAAATAAGTGTGTTTATATTCTAAATTCATATATAATGCACTGTCATCCATTAAATTGCTTTTAGCAATTCATTACTTTAATTATAACTAATAATGGTAAATTTATTGTTAATTTTTTTAACACTTTTTGTCATTTTTTCACTTTCATAAATGCATTTTTATTTGGCATTGTTTCACTATTTTATGGTCATAAATGTCTTTCCCTACATATGACTATAAGTTATACAGGAAAACCTTGTTTAGTGGAACTTTGCTTAAATGAAATCTGGTTTAACTGAAAAGCTGGAACAAAAAATACCCTATCTAACAAACATAAAAAAAAATAACTGTTTAAAATACTCTAATATTGCACCCTGCAGGTAAGATATGGTACTGGAGCAGATACAGATACAGGGCTACAAAATATAGTGTCCAGAAATTAAGTATCTATTTTGTTGAAAGAGTGATTTTACTGGCATTCATGGAATTTGTTTGTTACACATTACTTCCAACATGTTCACCACCTTACATTGTAATTCACTTCCCTTCATGACTTGAAAGTTGATTTGAAGCATTGCAGGTGTTAGGCAGTGACAGCTGTTTTAGAGCTCTCACAATGTAATAAGACACATTTTTTTTTTTTTTAAATTGCCACACAAAGTAGCCCCTAAGCATGAGGACCAGGGAAAGCACCATCTCCGTTTGAGGTCTGTGCATCCAGCATGCAAATTGTTTTGTTATGAGTCCATCTTGATGGAATTGCAATTAAATTTCATCTGAAGGTCTGAACATCATGTAGATTCACTTAGGAGCAACAAAAAATAATTTGTTTAACTGCTATCACAAAGTCTGTGCTCGAACTCCAGCATAAATCACATTTTAAACATATACAACATACCAGCAATGAGCTACCATATACACCTCACACCTAAAAATTCTTATTTCTGTAAAATAGATAGGTCCAGTGGCGTCATGTGGGTAAAATATTTGGGTGTTCACATGGGACTCAAAATAGAAAAAAAAATACAGGACTTACCATCTCATCACTTGTAGAGAGAGGCATGAAAAACAGAATAAAGCATTTAATATTTCACACCCATAGACCATTTATATTTTGCAAATCAGTCTTTTTGGAATGTTTTCTGTACACGCAGGTTGAGCCCCTGACTTCATGCACAATGTACAGATCAGGTTGATGTGGTCCGGCTGTCTTTATTTCAACCTTTGTTCATCAGACAAAGTTAAAAAGGGCGTTTGAAGAAGGTGCTGCACCGTATTCTTGTTGCGTTATACGCATATTAATAAACACAATAACTTTTAAATTCATGGATATAGAATATGAACAACTAGCCTATTGAATGTATAAGTTGAAATACTTTACTACTATAACTATTCTTTAAACTAGGCTAGAATTATTATTATTATATACACTATTAAGCTAAGAAACTGGAAGAACAAACACTACTATTTTGTACTGTGAAAACTCCAATTGAACTGATACTGAATTCCTGTCTGGGAGAGAGGGTAACTGTAAACTACGCACCCATCACCACTAACAGGAACAGCAGACCACATACCACCCACTGGTTAATCTTTGCTGGTGGAAAAAAAAAAAAGTTTTAATTTGACGTTTTGAGCAAAACACGTGGTATAGACAGTGATAGAAGACTGTGTTGCAACTTATTATTTTCCAACTAAGGGTGAAAGAGAAATCACTGTTTGGCTATGTATCAATGTACTGAAGTAATAATTTATTTATTTATGAATGAACAACATAAAAGACGGAATGCAGAGGAATTGAACAACAAATCAAAGCTTCACTGTGAGCTATGACAATGTGACTATGCGACAGCACTGTGCAAATCTGGAGATCACAATATAGTAAGGAAAGATGGATGGGTAATAAAACCAGTTCCCTCTGGCAGCCCGCAAGTTGGTTGAGATAAAGGGGTGGTAAGAAAAACACGTGGGAGAACTTTGCACCATAGAGCTCTGAGTTTACCGATGTTGCTATCTTCAGTTGAAGGGGAAAAAATGAGATGCGATGCCCGATGTTGCCCTCTTATAAGGTCGTGGTCACGAATGACGTGTGATCCTGTCACCCATGCTAGCTGCGTAGCCCCTGCTAAGTTTAGATAATGCAAAACGCACAACTAAGCAGGTCACCCTTTAGCAAGTGGAAGCCCGTAAAAGGGAACAAAATACACATATCTTTCTATACGGCGAGACTGCAAATCATACAATAATTATTATTTAATCAATAATATTGATAAAATTAAGTAAGATGAGAATTATTAGGGGGTTCACGTGCTCATGTGATCCTATGCAAGAGACGCCACTGGATAGGTATACTTAATTTCTTGACACACTGTATAAATCTAAACATCCCAGGAATGGAGCAGGTAAAAGCTGTTCTTTGTTTTCATATCTTTGGTTCTACAGGCTCCCACTTGACTGCAACAAGGGCCTAAGAACCATGCATAGTTATTAAAGGCTTGCCCAGAAGGTTTATCAGCCTCTAAGAATTGCAGCAAGCTGGAAAAGAAGCTGTTTTCTACTTCTTTCATTCTGCCTATGTTTCCTTTGGTACCTTTTGTACAAATAAGTGGGCTGTAACTTTAACTGTGGCAACACTGCTGTGGAAGCGAAACCAGATGGAGTTAATTGTTGTAACTTCTGTCACATGTTAATATGTGTCTAACCTACCTCAGATTAAATGGACTCGTCCGTATGTTTCAAAGCACATGAGCTTTGCAGGAAGGAAGTTAGTCTCCTGTGAGTTGCTGCTCTAAGCTATTTTGTTGTGTTGTGTTTCACCATGTTTACAAAGCAGGAACAGCGAACTTGACTGAAAATTCAATGTGTCCGTGGTCGTAAAGCATGACAATGTCATGAAGGTCTTGTGGAAGCATGTCGGGAGATGGCATTGCCATGCAGGACTATGGTGAGATGAGTTAGAACCTTCGACAAGGGGCGTGACCGTGTGGAACACATGGCTAGACCAGGTCGTCCCAGTATTATTGAAGAGGACATGGAAACTGTTTCCGCATTTCTAGACACGGATCGACGACAGAGTGTACGTGAGTTAGCCCTGGAGATGGGATTGTTGCAAATGGCTGTTTTTCGAATTCTAAAGAAACGCCTAGGAATGTGAAAAATTGCATCTCGGTGGGTTCCCTGGAATTTGACAGAGGCTCAGCCATGGCTACGAAATGACTCTGCTCAAACTCACCTGCAGCGTTATGGTCATAATAGTGACGCCTTCTTATGGCGCATTATTGCACTTGATGAAACCTGGCCCAGGTGATATGAGCCTCTACTTCAGTCCAATGTCCAATGAGTGGCGTCTTCAGGGGTCACCACGCAAAACAGTGGTGAGTTGTACACTTACAAATGTCAAAGTGATGGTTATTCTGTGATACAAAGTGATACGACTGTGATGGCGTCCTGCAAAGACAGAATGTTAATGCTCAGTATTTCCGTAATTTTTTGGAGAATAACCTGAGACTAGCGCTGCGTAGGAAGCGCCCACATTATTTTTTGCAGAACCCTCAAAATCATTTTGCAGGATAATGCTTGGGCACACACGGCACACCCTGTAACTGATTTGTACCGTCGCTGGGGATGAGAAGTGCTTTTCCATCCACCACATTCACTGGACTTAAGCCCCTGCAATTACAATTTAATCCCTAACCTGAAGGAACCACTTCATGACATTCGATTCCAGACTGTTCCCGAGATTCTGCAGGTAGTAGGGTGGTCTGTCAGAAACATCAACAAAACAGGGGCTGCTACAGTGATACTATGACTTCCACATTGCTGGCAAGAGTTGTAGACAATGCTGGGTACTACATTGAAGGACTGTAGAAGTTTCATAGGTGTGTCACTTATATGAATGAATGAATGAATGAATTTAGCCTCTATGTCCCATGAAGGGCTAGGGCCTCCTACAAGAGGGGAAGCTCAGGTAGGTAAAGTCCGCGTGGTGAGCTATTTCACACGAACGGTGCTTTGTACAGTCACTTTGCAGTTCTTAAAGTTTGTTCCTTTAGTTCGGTATAAGGTTGTTCACTTGCTGCCTCCACTCTTTTCTGTTGCGAGCGATGGTCGACCAGTTCACACCCAGTTTTTGTTGGAAGGTGTCTGCCCACCTTCTCCTCGGCCTGCCTGGTGTTCTCATGCCTATGTAAGGGTCCCACATAGTGGTTTCCTGCGCCCATCTGCCTTGCTGCTGTCTTGCTATGTGACCTCCCCACTTCCACTTTGTCCTGAGTCACTTATATACAAGTAATAAATAAATAGTTGCCACAATTAAAGTTACAACCTAAGTAGCTTTATAATCATCTACAAATTTCAAGATCAATGAACTCAACTGCAAAAAACTAAGTAAGAAATGTCCCAGCATGTCTTCACTTATGTTTAGTTCTTTAGTGTGTGATGAAGTAATTAGCATACAGTATTCATGCTGCAGTGTTTAATAATAAAATGATGGAATGCTATGTGCATAGATCATTGGGCCTACTGATTTGTTCTTTTTACAAGTGATAATAGTTAACATGGAGTATCCAGGAATATGTTATCCAAAATGGACCAATCCCCATTAGTTTGGATAAAAAGAGTACCACCTAGGCCTATGAGATTTTTGTACAATGTAATAAAATTACATGATGGCACAAATGTACATCCATACAACATCCATTAAGATTTATAATATACTGTTAAAATTTGTATATTTTACTTGTGCTTCCAAACTTTTAAATAAAAAATTCTTTATGAAAAGAAACATTTCTCCTTTCAGACCTTACACAATTACATTCTAGGAGAGAAAAGATTCTCATTCTTGTTGTGTCTGTAGTCACAGTTACATTTGCTAGAAGTATCCAACCAGATGTAGGCCTACAGTTCCTATGTTGCAATCAGTGTAAAGCATTCAGAACATGCAAGAGAATATAAATAATAACCAACTAATATGATTTAACTCGTTAGGATTAGTTTACCTGCTGAGCAACCCCTCCAAGCTCACCTTGCGATTCACAGGAAGGCTTTGCCCTTATGAGAAAAATCAGACCTACTTATTTATTTATTAAGACTTTAATGACTACCTCCATGTTCCAACAGTTAGCGAAAGGGATTGTGGTTCTGGACATCAGAATTCAAGTTGCAGTCACATTGTAGTTTTTCTTGTGGAAGGGATTTCTGAAAGGAGGTATTCTCAGCCTCTTATAAACATCTGAGGGCTACTTCAATAAAGACCCTAGTCTAGAAAACCATCATGAACAGCCATGGTTGTCAGCATGCTGAAAATCTACTCATCCTTTGTTTATCAATGAAGTCAAAGGACAGAGATATTTGATACAGCGATAGGATGGCAAGAAATGTTATGTCAAAGGGTTTGATTTTTGTACGTGATATAAATCATATAATTGAGATTTTTAAACCATAAGAAGATGGTTTTTCTCCTGTGATAGGAATTGCCATTAACACTTTCACTGCTAACGACGGAACTGTGACGGCGCGGAGAATGGCACCTACGTGTGCTATTGACGGTACTGTTCCGCCCGCGATGTGGGTGCTATGAACGAGACGATTCCACAAGGCATGGCATTTTTTAACACGGTTTTAACGAAAGGATAGTGTCCTGCCATCTATTGGGGTTAGATAGAACTTAATTTCATTGCTTTCCCTGCTCTGTGGTGCAATTTGTAGATGAAAATCTGAGGCCTTGCACAATGTTGCCGCGAAGATAGTGCTACGAATTAGACAATTGCTCGTAGAATAGAATTCTTTAACATGGTTTCAACGAAAGGATAGTGTCCTGCCATCTCTTGGGGTTAGATAGAAATGATTTTCATTGCTTTTCTTGCCCTGTGGTGCAATCTGTAGCCGATAATGTGAGGCCTTGCACAATGTTGTGATGTCTGAAGAAGCCATTGAACTCACGAGTCATATGACAAGCGGGGAATCACATCAAGGCCATGGTATGTTCAATTTCAACACAGTCATTGCTTTCACGAGCAAGGAAAAACATTTCTAACGTGATGACGGAGTTCTGGCGTATTTTAAAACTGCCTTCTTATTTTTCGGATTTAGCGCCGAGTGACAGTGAAAATATGTCAGCAAGGAGGGTATGTCAGCTTGCCAATATCTCAGCAGTGAAAGGGTTAATAAATACCATTCTTGTATTGAATTCTGAAAAAATCATGGAGATTTAATTTATTTTGAGAATAACAAGTCTTCCTGAGCAGAATGGGATATACAGACCAAACTGCCAGTGTATTATAGAATATTTAAAACCTGGAACCTCAACAGTAAAGAGCAAATGTTAAAAAAAATATTCCATAATAATTTTGGCAGTTAGCCTACTTGTCATGACTCCATGACATACTTCCTCCTCTTTTATATACAGTAGGGCAACTGAAATTCTGTTCTTTACGACATGGAGGTAGGTGAAATTTACTACTGATATTAATAAGTGATCAAAGTTAGTGCTGAACTATGGAATGGATTTACATTCAAATCTAATGTGCCATTGAATCTAATGCATACCCCATTTTTAATGCTGCAGATTGAAAAAAAAAGGTATCCATTATATTCCCTTATATACAGTAAATCTTAATATCCCATATTTCATTATGCTCTCTCTTCATAACATCAATAAATACTACTAGAAATAAAAAATAAGACTAAAGGTTTGGTATTCGAATGAACATATTGTTCCAATAATGTGAAGCTTTTGTGTGGCATGTTGCAGTCTTTCTTTTTATGTGGCAATAACTCAAAATGTTTCATTGGCTCAGTATTGTGTTATTAATAACCAGTTTTATTTGTAGAATGTTACACTGGTGTTATGTAAAGATTTATTGTTGATAATCATTATGAATTACCTGACTGATACAGAGATTATTTATTGATTGTTAAATAATTATACCAAATATTATATTAAATATTATAGTAATTAGTTTTGATTGTATGGGTTATGATAATTGGCAAATTTCACTGCCACTATATTTTTGTTCTACTTGCCAAGATATCATTTCCTACTTTCACCTACATTATCAGGACCCATCCATATTTTTTAAATGTGGAAGTTACTCATAGTTAATGTCATAAAACATTTTCAAGGGACTTCCTATTTCAAACCTTGTTTAGTGAAAAATTTTAATAACTAAAATTCTAAAGAGAAATCTTGTAATTTGGTAAGTTAATATAAGTTATTGTTTTTCTCTAAGATCAGAAACTCTCTTGCGCACTTTCAGTCAATAAAAGCTGGATTTCCCTAAAATGTAGGAGACGCATTTGTAATACTATAACAAAACTTTTTCCATTGAAATTATTGCCATTTGGAAATATCTTCTAACTAATAGGTAGGCCTATTATCAAAAATTTAGGAGATTCAAAAAATTGAGCATATTAAATTTTCTGCATGTCACTTACAGACAGATGATGTCCCACCACTTGACGTTCTTATATTTAAACAATGTAGCGGTATTTGATCCTCTTTAATAAAAATCATATCCAGCTAAGCAACTTTAATGCATAGGATCAGAAGAGAGCATCATATGGTAACAGCATTTCTCTCAGTTTAAAAAATCACTGTGCTTATCTTACTAAATTTTTTTAACAAAAATTTCACTTCTTGAATTTTCTCATAAATATTGCTACCCCAAAAACATTGACTGAAATGTTAAAAGAATTATAAATAAAAAACAATTTCCCCAAACTAAGTAAAGTGTATCATTTGAATTTCTCCCATACATACTTTTTGTGTACTTAAAAGAAAAGAGACAAATTATGTAGAGCATAATGACTTTTTTCCTATGACTTTCAGCAAAAAAATATCCTGCTATAAACAGTAATAATGTCCAATTGTAATAATGTACGTACTGTTATTGGTATTTAGAGCATTTAGACATGACAGACCTTGCTTGAATGCGTTCTCTATTGTAAGTGTACTGCAACACATTTGTGAAGAACCTTAATATCCAGTCATTAATATGTCTCTATAATCTTTCTTTTATTAAGGGAACTGACCTTTATGTGTGCCCAAAACAGCCAAAAAAACATATTTTTTGTATGATTAACACAAACCCCTGTGTTTGTAGGGCAAATATTTTTAACTACTGTTTATTTAAGTGGGGGTATGCCGTAGCGTAGTGGTTGAGGCGCTGCGCTACAAACCGGAAGGTCGCAGGTTCGATCCCCGATGAGGTCGGAGTTTTTCAATTGGCCTAATCCTCCTGGTGGCACTATGGCCCTAGGGTCGACTCAGCCTCCAACAGAAATGAGTACCAGGAGCAATCCTGGGGGTAAAGGTGGCCGGTGCGTAAGGCTGACAACCTTACCACCTTCATGTGCCGATGTCTAAAAATCTGGGAGCCTCAACCTCCTGGAACCCTCTGGGCCTCCATGGCCTGTAATAGGGAACACTTTACTTTACTTTATTTAAGTGCCTATAATGTGACTTTTAAAGGTCTCATGCTGACATCCCTTTAAATCGTAACTCTACTATTGCTTACTCAATTACTTAATTATTTTGTCAGTGGATATTAAAAAAAGTTATTTAAAAGTCCCATCAATTTTCACCATAATGTTAGCAAGAAATTATGTGTTTTCTAGCCTGTTATATGTTTATTAACTTGACATAAATAGAAGGAAGGAGATAAATATTGCAGTTTTTTTATTATTTTGAATTGAATTTATTTGATTTTGTTCTGGGTTTGGTATGAAGAGTATGTAAATAGTGAGTGCCCAGTTTTATATTTGAAATTTATAAAATGCAAATATTGTGCACATGTAGATCACAGAGTTCAGTATAGTCGCCTACCAGTAGCTGTGGTAAAAATGCTAAATAGGTATCAATATACTATTCATAGGAAAGAGTCTTCTTATGAGAGTAGGCTACTAGTTATAAGGAAAAAATATCTAAAATAACATAAATTCCAAGAAACTGATTCACAGTACCTAATTTATGGTGCAAGATAGTTTTAAAGACGTAAAAATTAATTAAACCTGTCATATATTTACGCCATGTTAAGGAACTCCAAGCCTACATTAGAGCCTCTGAACCAAATTCATAGGCCTTTTCACTTCCATGCACCACCTTAGTTTCTTCTAGGAGGTTGTTGAAGCTATGGAATTACCAGCTGCCCTTTCATCTCTAGGAAAGTAAGTATACCAGTAACTAAATTCATCCACAGTAACCTCTATTTTGAGGCCCTCTACTTCGTCCATGGGGTGATACAGTATCTTCATAGTTTTAGAGGAAAAACTGTGTCTGAAAATTTAAAATTATCCCTTATACTCAAGTATTGGTAAGATATATTTAATTAGAAATATCAATCCCTCATACCTTCATCCATAAGTCATATTGTCATGTTACAACATTTAGAGCCTGTATTACCACCTCCTGACAATTCCTCCTGATACATGACAATAACTGGAAAATATCTTGTAATACCACTATGGAACTGCTATTGGGAAGATCGCAGTAAAATTTCATAAAATGATCCTTAGCTCCCTGAGGAAAGAGGTGTGTTTGTTGTAGTTCGACAGGCCTCCACTAGGTGCGGCAACTTGAATTTGTATTTTTACAGTTAAATTACATAAGAACATATCAATTTAAGCACATAAATCAATTTGTGCAATTCTATTTCATTCAATTGCGACATTATTGTGTAAGTTAAATCTTCCAGAATCAGTTCTGAAATTCAGGTCGCTACGAAGCTTCGGAGTGCTGCCATCTTGTTTCCACTAAGCTTCCCTAACTGGCAATTGGTAGTTTATCAGCCACTCCTCAAAAATACCACGGTTTTCAATCACTGATCTTCTTTCACTTAGGATATAGTTAGCTAGCCTTTTGTATGATGGACTAAAATTACTCTGTTTCTACAGTCACTGAAAATAGAGATATAATTCTTTTTGGAGGTTACAAGAAGCTCAAGTTCACAAGTTGTTGCATGAAGCCATCAGCTGAGTTAAAGAAATTATAATGGTCTCACAAACTGATATAAGGATTTAAGGGTTCATTTTCTCAACCTATATTTTGTTCTGCACTTGTCAGTATTAAAACGGTTCATTGTGTATTACTATGAAATTTTAAGCAAAGGCTTAAAAACATCAGTAAATATAAAACTTGTCACTTACTTACTTACTTACTTACTTACTTACTTACTTTACTTACTTACTTACTTACTCACTCACTCACTCACTCACTCAATGGCAACAGACAATTCTCAAGCAAGCTAAGTGAATATTATACCTATCTTTTTTATGTAATCCAGAGGTTCATTGCCATGATTACATGAGCCTGCCATTCAACCTTATTCTACTTCCACCCAACCAGCCCTCGGAAATCCTACTTTCTTTAAATCTAGTCTAATACTGTCCTCCCACCTTCGTCTTAATCTTCCAAGTGATATTTTCTCTTCATGTCTCCCAGTCAATATTTTCGAGATATGTCTTTCCTCCCCCATGCACACAACATGTCCAGCCAATGTCATCCTTCATGATTTAATTACCATTACTATATTCAGTGAAGAGCACAGGTTATGAAGTTCGTCATTATAAACTTGTATCTAGGATCTTTAATTTAAAAAATATTTGACTAATTATGCACTTGGAACACATGGTTGATGCTTTATGCTGAGAAGAATTAGAATAACATTTTACAATTTTTTCCTAAAAGCATAGTTGAAATAATTTATGGCAAAGTGGGTCCTAACTTTGTTTAACGTGTCAAGGCATCATTATATTCACTTTTGTTCCAGAAATTTAATACTTCTCTGCAAGAACTTTTAGCCATGAATATATAAAATAAAAACAAAAAGATAGCGTTTTTCTCATGATCCAATCCTAAAAATTTAAGGATATATTCTTTCTCTGTCCCTCTCAGTCATACCAGCCCTTTTTTTAGAAATATACTACAAACTTTTTATGCTTTATATACTGTGTGTCTAAGGAAACTGCCGTATGAGTTGAACCTGAGATATAATAAACCTGAATAAGATAAAAACAGTGTGTTTCTATAATATATGATTTTTCTGTTGTAAATAATACTCATTTAGCACAAAGAAATACAGAACATTAATTTGTAATTTGCAACATTGCAGTATTTGATGTTCAATACAACATTACGTTTATTAGTAATTTCATAGGTTTACCATCCATTCACTTCATGTTATTGTGAAACAGATCAAATCTCTTTGTTCCCATAAACAATATTTTACAAAAGTAAAGGCTGTATAAAGGCGTCAAAAAAAAAAAAAAAAAAAAAAAACTTAAATCTAAGAATATGTAAAGTAAAGTAAAGTAAAGTAAAGTAAGTAAAGTGATCCCTACACAGGCCATGGAGGCCCAGAGGATTCCAGAAGGTTGAGGCTCCCAGAGTTTGGACATTCGGCACGTGAAGGTGGTAAGGTTGTCAGCCTTACACACCGGCCGCCTTTACCCCCAGGATTGCTCCTGGTACTCATTTATGTTGAAGAAGAATATGTAAACATTATAATAGAGTATAAATTATACATGAACAAAGTTTTACAAAGTTTTACATGAAGGAACATGTTTACATTTTTCGGGTCTAAAATACTGTATTAACATTTCATTCATTAGAAATCCTGCTTTGCAGAAGATCCTCTCATTTGGAGTACTTGTTAACGATAGGCACATTTTTTTTTTTCTTTCTTTTTCACTAGCTTTGAAGGACAAACTACATCTCTCCCACCAAACTTGAAGTAGAGTTATGTTATGAGAAGGAAAATTTGATAAATAGAATAAAAATTTTAACAGCTTAATTTCATGTTCTTCCTAGAAGCCTTTTACTGTTTGAACTGCAGCAACTCATACTACACTGCATCCTACTCTTGTCCTCATTACTACTGATGACAGGGATTCTGTTCTGCAGCAGTGAGTTACCCCTTTGATGTAGGCACCGAGGTGTATGTGGAGCCTGCATATCTCATGCCTTCAAATGTTTCAGCCCTCCTGATACGTTAATGCAATTGATTCTGCCCACGTAAAGTGGGATCAAGATCTAATTCAGCCTGAGCCCGGCCCTCATCTCCACAGTACGTTTTTTTGAAAAAGAGAATGCATTTTTTTGTAAATGTCTTTATTTGTTCTATCTTGTTCATTAGTTTCGAATCATAAAGTAGGATTAAGTATTTAAGCAATGGTGGATCCATTTTGAAAAACTAGAATATCAACAAACTGATTTGGTCCCTCTTCTAGTATTAAAATACTGTATTTTACTCTGTAACAGGTCAAGATAGTAGCGTTTTGTTTCCTTATTTATTGCTTGTTATGTCTTCACAGTCATTACAATGTGGATGTGCTATCACAAGAAGTGAGGATTAATTTTTTCGATCAAATGGTTATTATGTGATGTGTGTTCCACAGGTTCCTTTCCTCGGCGTAGATAACCATTTTTCAAAGTGTAGCTGCCAAATATGTTTTCTTAATTAAATTATCTTTTTCAAATGTGTCGGTAATGTGACCAATTATGAACCATAATGATTATCTTGAAACCATTTTCCTTAAGTTGCTTCCTTTTGTCTTAAGCTTCTTGCACTGTTGCTTGACCTTTCTATTAGACATTCTTTCTATTGTTTTGTTACTGGTCTTCTGAGAATCTTTATCAATGTTATTGCAAGCCATCTGTAGCCTGGCAAATGGTAGTACCCGGTAGATAATTAAGGGGGTTGATGCCATTTCCAGTTTTATATATGTGCTACTAGTCCAAATCACAACAAGATGAGGTAAAAACTATTGTATTAGGTATCCAGTGACTCCAACTCTTCTTATAATATCATTCTTTTGAGATAATCATAATAAATAGTTTAATGAATTAGAAAAACATGATAAAATTCAGACTTTCATGAATAGAATAGGCTACCCTCTATGAAAGTTCAAACTCTGTGAAAGTTTACTTCTTCCTTCTATTATGTAAGCTTAGGACCTTTTGTTTTCACTACAAATTTCCTGGGGGAGTGGTAGCAGACCGATCTTCTATAGGAAGGAGAAGAGAGAACCACAACAACTAAAACTGGAACTTACAGCGTTACGTAAAATATAAACCAGCAGAAACTGCTTTGGGCAGAGGTAGCTGTCACAAATCAAAATTCTGTCCCGAGCTAATGTTACTTTAACTCTGAGAACAGTTTGGAAGTGGTGACACCATTAATGCACAGGAGGTTCTTGTGATGGATGAGTAATATTGAAAAAGAATGTTGCATGCATCTTCCTGTTGTCCTGGACTTACGTTTAGTAAATTTATTGGTAAGCTTAGTAGTCTTTACATCTTTTTTCAAATCTAACGCAGTTATTTTATATAGCCTATTTTACCAAGGTATTGTCAAAATATAGCCTAGTACAATTCATGCATTTTTCCCTGGCTGAGTGGTAGAGAAGGCTTTATGGCATATATACCTACATATGCATCCACTCTGAGTTCTGCTGCAAATGCCAATATTGGTGAAACTGCTGTTTTATAAATTCTAACTTTACTTTCGACTGTCAAATGTTCGTTATACCAATTATATAATAATTTATGCATTTTGAAAATGATGCAGCTTTTTCTGCTTGAATCTTTATTTCTTGGTACAATTTATTGTTGTTTGTATAGTATATTCCCAAATAATTGAATTTTGACACTTTTTCAATGATTTTCCTTCTATTTCTGATTCACATCTTACTATTTTTTTAAAACTGTCATACTTTTTTTTTTTTGCATTGTGTGGATTTCTACATTATATTTTCTAGCAACTATGCTGAACCAGAGTAGCAGTTTCTTTAGGTAATTCTCTGTTTCTGAAAGAATAACCATCATCTGCATAACAATTTTTTGTAAAAACTGATTCTTGATTTAAAGAAATGAATGATTCAAAATGGCATGAAGAACAGGCAGATGTCTACCATCATGTGTGTAAAATATAAGATATGTCTGTGTTATATACGTGTTAAACTCATGTTATATATATATATATATATATATATATATATATATATATATACAGTGATGGGAAAATTACAAAAAAATAGTAACTGGGCTGAATTACAATTACTTGAGAAAAATTTTACTTAATTACAAATACAAATTACTTTTTGAAAAAGTAATCAGTAAAATTACAACTACAATTACAATTACTTTACAAAATGGCAGTACCTAAAAATTCCTTCTTTTTAGGGGGGCACAAAAAGTAATCAGTAAAATTACAATTACAATTACTTTACAAAATGGCAGTACCGGTACCTAATTCTTTTTTCTTTTTTGGGGAGGCACAAGGGCAGAAACTATTGGGCCATTCAGCTAATAAAGTTGCTTGGGACGTTACAAAGTCTAAAATTATTAATGACCAAACAAACAAAACAGATCTATACCAATTTTTCCATACACATTGAGTAAGTTTTGTTAATATTACCTCTAACCTGGATATTAGTTGTGACGACGTAAGCCTGCCCTATAGCAATTGAGAATGAGAAGCAAATTTCAAAATATACTTAAATAAGAAATTTTTTATATTGTATTGTATATATATTTCATTTCTGCAATTGGGCAAATGCCCGGTGGCAGAAAAGAAAAATACAGTTAGCAATTACAAAGTATGACTTACAGTTAGGATTACAATTTACAGTTAGGATTACACAGTTAGGATTACAAATAGCTTAAGAACGAGAGAAAGAAAGATCATAGAGAGGGAGAAGAAAACAAACAACAACAAAAGAAAAAGATCACTATCCCTATGCTTAACCCTATCGTAGCTCATTACTGAGTAGTTTCTACATTCTTCTAAATTATAATCTACCTGCTAGTTAAATATTTAATAACTTGTTTTTAAATGTTTTCACTCGTAGAGGACTGTCTTGAAAAACTTCTGCAGGTAGGTTATTCCAGTCTGTAATTGTGCGATTAACAAAGGAAAATTTTCCAACATCCGTTCTTTGTTTTCGGGGTCTGATTTTCATTTTGTGATCTAGCCTGCCTAAATATGTAGGATCTTCTAAACGATTTTTTATGTCGGCCCAAGCTGTGATTCCTGTGTATGCTTTTGCTAGTGCAGTTAATCTTACTTTTCTACGTCTTTTTTCCAGCAGTTCCCACCCTAATGTTTTAATTATATCTTCGTCTTCCCCCTCCCATTTTTAACAAATCTAGCTGCCTTGCGTAGGATCTTTTCTATTGCATCAATTTGGTATGACTTATATGGATCCCAGGCTATAGCTGCATATTCCATTGTTGGGCGTATTAGTGATCTATAAGCTAACTCTCTTGCCTTCGGACTGGCTTTCTTTAATATGCGCATCGTAAAATGTAGTGCTTTCCAGGATTTTCTCGTTATATTATTTATTTGTTCTTCCCATCCAAGATTACAGTTAATATTTATCCCTAGGTATTTACAGCTCTGTTCCTGTGGCACTAGATTATTGTTTATTTGATATGCCAGTGTGATTTCTTGTCTGGTCCTACCGAAAGTTACAGACTTACTTTTGGAAACGTTTATTTTCATTTTGTTTTGTGCAGTCCAGATTCCTATTTTGTTAAGATCAGCTTGTAATGCTGCAATATCTGATTCCTCGCGAATTACTCTATATATGATACAGTCGTCTGCAAACAATCTTACTGAAAACATTTTAACTGAAAATGTATTGAGAAAAAACAAATATAGGGTGCATTTTTCGTTCCTTTTTAAACTGAATCTGTAAATCGCTTCAGCTTCACTGGGGTTAAAAAGAAGGCCATGACAGTTCATGTAGCAAAACCCATAAAGTGACATTTACAATTGTGAAACCCCGCAACACGCAGCGTAATATTTCAGTATCACAATAGATTAGATTTGATCAAATAAGAAAAAGAATAATACCGGGATCCAGAATCCTACTATCAGAATTATATGTGAATGTCACCTTGTTGTAAATCACTGGTCCTCATACAGCATAAATGAATTTTCAATGCCAGAAGCAGTATTTTCAACAGAGCCTCTAATGCTCGGTAATTAACTTCGAAATTGAGGTTAGTTTGAGTTTAGTTTTATAGTGTGGAACACATAACCTTCTTTTCAAAGAAAGGGATATAAATAAATTTTATAGGCTGAGAACAGCAATTTTAATTTCTTGAACACGTCTTGAAATAAATGGAAACCATACAGAAATCTAATTAAATGTAGTATCGCTCCCCGTAAATTGCTCTGACTGTGGTCGCCATTGAAAAAAAAACACACACACACACAAAATACTTTCGACTTCCTCTCATCTCGGCTGATGTCGCGTTGCCACGTTTTTCCGCAGAAATGCTGACTTGCCATGTCGAATGTCGTGTCACTGCTTTCAATCGCTACAGTTTCGCCGCAGCAAACTAAAGTGTAAAAAAGAACGACTGATAGCCCATGCAGCAAAACCTGTAAAGCCAGATCTGACTTCGCTTCACCACTGCTGCAGTGACCATACAGCGATGCTGCAACAGCTGTAGAGCGCTTTACGTTTGCTTTAAAAAGAACGTAAAGTTCACCACCGCTGCAGCGACTGCCAGCGAGTAGAAAAAACAACATTGCCAAATTCTCAATTCGATACTTTTCGATTACTAAAATGTAACGATTACTCAAAAGTAACGATTACAATTTTATTTCCAGAAGTAAATTACCAGTAAAAATTACATTTTAAAAAAGTAACGATTACAAGTAAATGGGACCAAAAAAGGAATCGTTACTGTAATCCGATTATTTTTACTCAATTACTTCCCATCACTGTATATATATATATATATATATATACATATATACATGAACTTCCTTCAACTGAACATCAGTTTTAACAAAAAGCTGCAGTTGTAAAGATGTATTGTTAATCCACCCTTACTACGGGGTGCCCATACTAGTAAAGAGAGTGTGATAAAAAATAATTATGTAAAAGTTTGAAGAAGGATGATCATGATATCACATGGTGAGCAATGTAGTGTACTGAGCATGGTTTTCAGGGAAAGAAAGAGAAATGAAGAGAAGAAAATGTAAAATTGCTATGTTCTGTGGCTTTGGCATACATAACTCATGAGTAGAGCCCAGAGAATTGTGTGTTTACATGCGACTACCAATTAGTTTGTATGGATGAAGTCACAGGTACTTTTCAAACATTGGCAATGCAATGCAAGAGAGATGAAATATGCGAGTGTACAGTACAAATTGTATCACCTGTCTTGCACATCTTCACTGAGTGGCTGAAGTATCTGTTCAGTATTCAGTGATGTTGACAACTTCATACGCATGATTAAGAAAATATTTTTAGAAGCCCCTCAAGAATTGTAAAATTTATGGAAATGTCATTACCATTCCTCTCTTTCCAAACTCCAAAGCCTGTTCTTACAAGATGGACTACTTGGTTAGAAGCTGCCTTACATTACAACATAACTGGTCCCCCTGGGTGACGCAGTCAGTATCACACTGACTTTTTGTGCCCTTCGTTGTGATATCGATCCCAGTCCAGGAAGACTGCATTTATGTGAGCATAAATGTGACAGGCCCATATCTGTAGATTTATAAGCAGGTAAAGGACAAAATTCTAGCACACCAGCGATGGTCTTAGGCCTTAAATAAATAATTAATTAAATAGCCATAAAACCAAACAACACAATAATGAAAGTTATTGTGTTTTACACAATAAAGATTCATCTGGCATTGTAACTGATACCATCTCAACTGTTTGAAAATGTACACTCAAGTTGATAACAACAATAATTCAGTATGAAGGTACTAAGGCTATAAACTCATAATTAAAATAAATGGTTTAAAACTATCTGTGGGCATACTCTCCTGCTCATGTTTATGTGTGGGGACATTAACAAATAGTTCATGCACACTAAACTTATAGGAAAACACACAATCCTTCGGACTCTACTGATGAGTCAAGGTAAGCACACTTGTGTTTAATCATTCAAATGTTTTGTTAAAAGATCGATGTACAAGAAGAAAGAATTACCGTACAGTAAAACCTCTATTAAAAGACCATTAATGATTCCAGAGCAATTGGTGATTCTTAAGGGATAACCTAAGTGTTGAGAGTGGTTTTTAATTCCCTTGTCCTAGAAACTTAAGTTTTGTATACTTAAAATGTAAACAGAATTGAAAGTTTAAAATTTCAATTAGCTTTTGAGATATTATTTAATTTAATTGATTTTTAAATTCAACATTGAAATCTGTCTCCTTCTACATATATTCAAATATGAATCTGAATTTTTATATGCTTGCTTTACAAATTTAGGCCTACTGATAGATTTTTTATCTTGTTTATACTATTTGTTTAAAAATATATTTTACCCCTAAAAATGGAAAGCTTAAAGAACTGTCCACGATTTTATTAAATATTTAAAAAAAATAGAGATCTAAACAGAAAATCTGATTAGTATTTTACTACATACATTGTATCTCTATTTTTATGGGAGCCGATAGACTTTTAAATTTTTTTTTCAAACGCATTCTAGAAATTTCTAGTTATAAAAATAATAGTTTACAGGGGTGAAACAACATTTTGAGCTGCTGTTTTGGGAAAGACATATTCTTATGGCTCGATGTTAAAGAGGTACCATACCAAAACTATGGAAATAGAGACGAGGGAATAGGATCACACAGACTGGTTCTGTTGCTATTTTAACTAGAAATAGAGGCTGAATAGGCTTCTTGCTTGTGCTTGTCTTGTATGTAGCTATAATTACATTTTTGTTCGACCATACTATAATACGCTTATTACTTGTTGGATAATTATATCATAATCACACTCATTTTCAAAATGATTTCCATTATGACATTGGTGTGGTATGATTATTATTGAACACAGAATGATCTTGAGATCTTGAGAGTAGCATCTGAAAACTACTTAATAAACAGACTGAATTTAAATTAAATGAATTCTGTTCATGTTAATTTTAATATCATACTAAAGTGAATTCATTTTTTTGTCAAAATCTATTGTTTTCAAGAATACGACCAAAAGGAAGCTTTGATTTGACTGATGCCATAAGATGCCATCTTCGTAAAAGGCAAGAATCAAGACAACCAACGGATGTGAGAGCATCAATGGCTTGTGGCCTTCTGTTTGAGTGAATCTATATCTCAAAATTTAAACGTTTAGACTAATTTTTTCAAAGAAAAACAATCATATGAAACTTTCCAATAATGGTAATTAAGATACTGAAATGAAAATTATGAAACTAGCTTTGCTTGTTTTATAAACATGCTTATATCTTAATAAATTACATTATAGGCTTGTTGCCTAATATATTATTTTGATGTAGGCTACTGAAATCAGTGAAAGTGAAATAGTAAAAAAGAGGAAAGTTTACACATAGTGAAATGTAAATAAAATTTTAAAAAAATTCATAGAAATCAATTTGAAATAATATAATTAATTGCTAACAATTTGTTATATATTTAAAGATCATAAAATTGCATTTTCACTAATAAGAGATAAGATGACAGAAGTGTTAAATCATCTGGCATAAAGTACAGTTGCTGATTTTTAGCCTTTAGTGGCATATGAGGTAAAAACGATAGATACACTAGTCTTTGGTCAAGGAGGGGTGGTCTTTCAATAGAGGTACGACTTAGGTACTATGGGCTTTACGTTGGTTTGTAGAAAAATCAGTCTTTAAAGGAGGGTTTTACTCAGCAAATTCTCGATTATCCATGGACAGATTATATCCAGTTTTGCTGATTATCCATGCAAAGTTCTTCTTTCTTTCGTAACAGTTTGTAAACAATATATGGGAAACCAAGTAATATTCTCTATGCAAAATATGTTGACATAAAGTGTGGGAAATTTGAAATGAATGCTGTGGGAAATTTGAAATGAATGCGGGAAATTGACGATCTGGCACCCAGTTTGTATTCTGCTCTCAAAGGATTAAAATTTATAAATGTACAATATTTTTGTTAAAGAAAACTCCAAGTGTAACAAGTATTATTACAAATTTAGTAGCAATTACAGCTCTTATAAATATCACATTTACATATGTGTAGCAAATAACATCGCCTGAAGCTGGAATAGTAATAATTCTAACATTCAGATTATCCAAGTTTCGTTTTTTTTAATATTCGTGCATGTCATGACCCCAATTAACCTTCAAAATCGTGAGTTTGCTGTAGTTAAATTCAACTTAAAGAAAAAATGATATAAAGTCAAATATATATAGATTTCACTTCAAAATGTCAAACCATTTATCAAGAAAATAGTGAAAGTTCTGTAATTTTAAGTATAAAATGAAGAAAGCAAAATGTTGAACCAATTGAGTGACTACTGCAACTTAGAAGTGCTGGGTAAACATGCTAAAAGAGAAAAACTGCACAATAGTTAATGTTGGCATGAGATCTCTATTATGAAAAGAATTTAAAATTTTAACCATAATAAAATATTTCAGAAGGCAAATTATAACAAGAATATTGCTGTAATTCACACCATAAAAATGTTTGGCTCAAAC
This sequence comes from Ectobius pallidus, assembly GCA_964059195.1. Classification (NCBI taxonomy): domain Eukaryota; kingdom Metazoa; phylum Arthropoda; class Insecta; order Blattodea; family Ectobiidae; genus Ectobius; species Ectobius pallidus. Next base: position 136,546,112 of record CAXKWD010000003.1, on the reverse strand, counting down.
TACACTGACAACATTAGATGGATATATAAACTGACTTTATTAGCTATCCGGGTTGGGCTGTGTCTTGTTTTTAGCGTCTAACGTTTTGGACATCCTGTCGTGTCCTTCTTCAGAGAAATATTCACACTAAAAAGAAGTGCCTGTGAAGAATCAACAGTCGCAGTTGTCATGACGTCAGTGGGTGCATTCTTTAAAGTTGTAATAGTTTCCCGCCAGATGTCACAGGATCTCCGAAACATTGGACACTAAAAACACAACACAGCCCAATTTGGATAGCCAATACAGTCAGTTTATATATGACACCGGCCGTGGAAGCCTATGAACTTATTAGATGGATATGTTTAGATTTAATGTTTGATACATACCTATGTATGCCTTTTGTAATATTGTAACTCTTCTAACATAGACCACTGTTGGTAATTTGTAGGAAAAAAATTAAAAGTTGTCAACTATCGCTTAATTTGTATAAACATTCATAATGAGCATGCTGTGGTCATATCTCCAATACATGTCATTTCTTTTACCAAGAAATTAAAATGAACACACTTCCGTTTCTCAAGTTTTCATCAGATTTAACATTCATAACAATACATTTTCTACAAATGTTCAATAAATTACTAATCATAAATTTTTTAAAGAATATTGATAACTGAAATAGGAAACATTTCTGCTTACAAAATAAAGGTCAGTTCTCTTTATTTCAGTTTACAGAGATGTCAGTTTCGAATTGAGGACAGCTTTATTGAAATCTGGTTTCTGGAAAAGCTAAAATTTTCAGAATAGTCAAACAACTAATTGCAAGAAATCTGAGAAGGACAATACTCTTAACTTTTTCTGCACTTCACTATATTTAAGACTGAAATAATACAAACTGGAAAGAAGTAACATTACTGATGCCCGGTTTCTACAAACTAGTGAATTACCGGTACCTATGGGTAAATTATCCATGGACAAATTAGTTCCATTTAACCTACAATGATATAATGAGCAAGGCCTTGGAGTTGTACAGTTAATTTAATTCAGAAGGCTTTGATTCTCATTGTTTAAATATTACTATTGATCCTATGAAAGGTTAAATTTTATCCAGCCATCCATGAAAGGATAAATTAACCCGAAGATTTACCCTTGGAAAGATCTAGCCCGAGTTTGTAGGAACATTTTTTCTGTCATTTTCATATTTACCCAGAGGACATTTATCTAGAAACTCGCCACAAGTGTATGTGATTGCTATCTTTAAATTATTTGTGTTTGTGTGGTGTTATTTTTGTGTAAATTCTGTCCATTGGATAATTTACCCATTGGTATTACGCGAGTTTATAGAAACCGGCCATGAAGGAGTTAGTTATAGTGAAAAATATGACAATTTTTGCATAACTTGCATATTACAAGATCAACCATTTCTAAAATATTGAAGAATATTCATATTAGTTAGAGCACCAGAACATTTACCAACAATCAGTAATTTAGATACTGTAGGTAGGAATGGGATATTAGTATTGATATCATCGAATATCAATATTTTGTTTACCATATCCAATATTTTGACATCAATATTTCAGTTCCAATAACATCATGAATCATGATATTGATATGCTCTTCACCAATATTATCAATTTTCTCAAAATAGAGGGTGAGGGAGGGACTTGAACAAAAATATACTATTATCAGAAAAATCAACATTTTATTCAATATCAAGCTAAAAATTAATAAAATTAAATTAAGTATAACATATTGAATTCACAGCTATCAACATTTTAATTAGTCTACACTTATCTTCAGCATTTTGGTCATCAATAAGAGTTTTGCTGCCACAAGGGCGTTTCAGTTACACTTGCTCATCAGAAGTAACAACTACAAACAGTGATGCCAAGCCATTCCCTAAATCGCTATAGAGTAAAAATTTGCAATAAGCAACAGTAGGTTTGTTCCTAGAGCACTCAGTAACAATGAACACATAGTTCACACAAGCGCACAATGTCAGTTTCCTATGTCTTGCAGCAAAATCGTCAATGTGCCATTGCGTGAGCTATGTGTTAATGGTTTCTGTGTGTTCTGGGATCAAACCTGTTATCTTAGTAAAACTTTCAATATAATCGAATTTCAATGTGTTCTTACTAATAAGTTATTATACTCAGTGAAGGAAGTGGGAAAAATCCAGAGGCGGTATGCTATCCCAAAATTTTTCCCTAACATACCTCAATTTAAAGAAAGCACATTTCCTCCTTTACAAGATAATAATTATGTGATATCCACTTGGTGGTGTTTTAAATTAACTTCCTTCATGAGTAACCAACTCTGCTTTATAGATGATTGCCAATTAGGAGCACAACACAAGACTAGAACATCATGTACTGTCGATTGACAGACCGTTATTTATTTCATATCATGGAAACCATCAATAACAGCAGTGGGTGTCAGCATGCTGACCACATGCCCCAATCCTGCCATGTATGGTAGATGAGCAGCTGTCGGGTGGTAGGCCAGGGATTTAGAGCGATTGAGTTTAGTTCATTTACTTCAATTAAGATATTTTAAAGGTATTTAAGACCTATTTAAATAATATAAAAGTCACAACATTTTGTTACCGAGAGATTTTTTAAAACATAGAATCTAGTGGTTTAGTCATTAAGATTGCAACAAAGACCATCACAAGTTATAGTGACAATGGCTACTGGTGAAAGTGTACGAGTTGGTGAATAATCATGAAAAGTAATTATTACGAGGGTTGGTCAATAAGTAAGGTCTCCAACACTCTAGCCTAAGCTCACAACGTCGGACGAGAGATTTGGCACCACTGCCATGTCCCGCTATCTCCCCTCTTTCAAACGAGCCATTGCTGCAGCCGCTGAATTTTTTAGTGTCCGAGATAGAGCTGTTTGAAATGGATCTCCCGATTTCCGCCCCGCCAAGTGCGCCTACGCGAAGTCATACGGTTTCTTACTGCAAAAAAAGTTCCGCCGATTGAATTTCACAGACAGCTTTGCGAAGTTTATGGAGAGGGATGTATGGACATAAAAAATGTGCGTAAATGGGTTCGTGACAGGGCCGGACAAATATTCATGATGAAGAACGAAGTGGAAGACCAACAACAGCCGTCACAGATGAGATGGTGATAAAAGTCGATGAATTGGTGGACAAGATCGACGCGTCACTACCAGTGAACTTTGTTTATTGCTTCCTGACATTACTAAAGGTTCCATACAGACCATTTAGAGTGACAAATTGATGTTCCATAAGGTTTGTGCGAGGTGGGTTCGCGGAGGCCGCACTTGGCGTGGACGGAAATCGGGAGATTCATTTCAAACAGCTCTGTCTCGGACAATAAAAGGTTCAGCGGCTGCAGCAATGGCTCGTTTGAAAGAGGGGAGATAACGGGACATGGCAATGGCACCAAATCTCTCGTCCGACGTTGTGAGCTTGGGCTAGAGTGTTGGAGACCTTACTTATTGACCAACCCTCGTATATTACGACTGAAAGGAACATTCACAATTTGTATTAAATAGCTATTGATTTTCAGTGACGGTATGCTATTTCACCATTGAAACCAGTGGCGGCTCGTGGCCGGAAAATTAGGTGAAGAGAAAAAATGCCACATGCTTATATTAATATCGGAATTCACCTATGTCTTGTAAACCAAAACAATCCTTCGGTAGCCCTTTAAGGCTGCAAACTTGTCGGTGATATCATGGCTGCTTTTCTTCTAGCTGCAGTAGAATTTCTTTCTGAATTGAAATATTCGCTAAACAAGATAGGCTACTTGTCAGGTTAGTTAGTATCTGGCAACATGTTTTATTCTTCATTTAGTAGGCCTACGTCGTGATCTGACAGCTGGCACAATGATGAATTGATTTTAAACAATGCGGGTATGAATGTAGTTATTATTTATAAAATCTGATACATTTTATTCATGGAATACTCTTAATAAATCCCACTCGAGATTATGAGTTTCATGAGATAAATTCGATCCTGCTTCTCCGCCGCGAATCTATCTATGTTTATCGTAATTATTATTCTCCTAATCAGATTATTCAGAATATTCCATTCATGCGATGGGGACTTGGTATTGACTAATAATCTTTAGCTATCGACCAATGACTGTTGTTTATCTTATAAGTTAATATGCTTGCGAGGGTTGGAAAGATGCAATTTTACCTGATAAACTTCAGCTCGTTACTGGATACTTCAAGGCATTAATATGTAGTAAATAATATCGTCACCTGGCTGCCACAACCACGAATGTGCAAAAATTGAGGTTTTGAGTTAAGTGCATCGCTGGCATCTACAGACATTTATCTTTGTTCTGCCAGAACCGTGAATGTTGTATCTTCTTTCCTTGGCGAGTAATAGCTAGTTCCATTTCCATGAATGTGCAAGTTCTATTTTATGTGTTACGCCATAATCACCTATGTGCCACATTCGGGAGTTTGGCAGAACAGACGCAGCACTTTATTCGCAATGATGCGGTGTATGTACCACATTCATTAAAATCGCAGTACATATCTGGTTAAATCAATGACAAAGGTTTCAACATTCGCGAACGCATTAATGATGGACCTTTGATATCCATGTATCTGAAGTACATGACTGGCCCGAGAGATCTTTATGTTGACAAAGGGTTGATTTCTCAGGAGTTAGCTTTTATGTTTTAGGTCATGGTCATTTATCAATGGATAGAAAGTGAAGTGCATACTTGTCCTTCTATTCTTTACTCTACTAAATCCTTTTATTATTATATTTTTTGTTTATAACAATGACGGCAGACAATACTCTGCAGTCTTGTTTTGATTTTCATTGAGCAGAGGAAAAAAACGTATTTTCACCAACCTTTTTACAATTACTAATATAGAAACTATAGTACATAATACTGTATGGTTGTACGCAGTTCAGTTTGCAGATTAGTTTGCAGATTTCTTAGTAGTACTGAACACTATTCTAAGAGAATTCCGTTAAATGCAGCAAAAACTGTTCTGCTTCTGTTTCTAAATATCACCCTATTCAAAGCATTTAGTGCCTATAAATGTCACAGCCTGTCACTAAAATAACAAAACCTCCTAGAAAATAAGCTGTTGGCCTTGAATTCCCAATCAGGGGGAAAAGGATCTGTAAAAGCATCAATGCCCTAAGCAGCACACAAAAACCCACCAGGGTAGCTTTCATAGAACACCAATAAGTACATAGATTGCTAGCGGTGTCGTACTTTGAAGCATTATCGGCACTGTTTAGTGCACTAAAATTTGTATTTCAGCAATTATTATATTTTGAAAAATTTACGGCCATTTAAACTGAGGAGGGCGGCATGTTTAAAGGGCAAGTATGCTACACAAGGGTGAATGTCCGATCTGAAGAGTTGACCAACCCGGAACAGCTGCAGCCAGGCGAGATTGTGTCAGTATAAATGCAGGTAGTAGCCTCCTAGTGAAGAAGCTTTTACATTTTGTCAATAATAGTTTGTATAGTTTGCTAGTGTTGTTGCTTTCTGCTAGCATCTTTTTTGTATTCATTATGAGTGAACGTTCAAGAAAAATTCTTAGTTTGGCTAAGAAAATTAAAAATAATTCAGGTTTGTTCAATTTACGTATTTTACTTATCTACTTGATATTTTATGGGTATAAGTGATACTTGCATTTCACTTCAATTGCAATGAGTATAAAACTGTTTTTACTTTTGATACTTCCAGATACTGGAAATTCTGATGACAGTTTGTGTGATCCTTTTTCTGGGGTTGAAACAGTTATACCATTCACTTTTTTATAAATCTCATGTGATCCTCTTATGATTTTTAATTTTGTATTAATTTGAAGTGATTTTTTAAACATAAAATAAAGAGTAATTTCATCTTAGCTTTTATTCTATGTGTAAATAAAAGTGCATTTGTTAACCTTGTTGCTCTGCCAAAACCACAAATGTGACAAAACCAATCCATAGAAGGGGTTGTATTCACAATTAAATGAACATTGTGGTATACATACATTTCTAACTGCTGATAAGACATATTCCAATACAAATATTCACTAATTTTTTTATTATGTAATTTTGCTTAAGCTCTAAAGTTTCAATTGCGTTTTTCTCAAAACTAGTAAAATGCACATTCGTGGTTATGGCAGCCAGGTGACGATATGTTCCATGTCGTATGATTACTGTTCCCGCTCCCACGGTAGCTCGCAGGCAAAATAGGGACACGGGGAAACCTCTCCGGTTTGAAGGATGCTACACTAAGTCAAGTTTAAATACATTTATTGAGCCCCTTGAAAGATACAAAGAGCACAATGGACAAAATGATAAATAGACCCTTTAAAATACAAGATGGAATTTTGTATCTTGCTTTACAAATAAATTCCTCTTCCTAGCGGTGCCGAAGAAGATGAAATGTTGATGAAGTCAAGGGGAGACGACTTAGTAAGCTCCTTCTGGAAAATAAGGCATGCTTGCCTTATAAGACTGATGAATAGCTCGGAGGACCAGAGCAGAGCAATTTTTATAGTCGCGCTTGCTCGGACGACTGAGAAAGAATTTCACTATTCTTGAAGTGAATGCGCACTATCAGCAAATTATTTTAAGGTCGACTTGCTGCTTCGACCGAAAAGAAGAACCTTTAGATGTTGCTTCGACACTGCAACTAAAATTAAGCACTCTGAAATATTCACTTCACAGCAGTACTTACAGTAAATCCTTTTACTTAATGAGTTACGCATTCAAGTCCATACGGTTTGATCAGGGAAGTAAAAAACTTGGCTTCACACATTTGTAATTAAATCACAAATAAATTACTTTGATGAATGTACTAAATTGCGTCTCTGCAATAACTAGGGCTGGGAAACTTCAAATTCCCAGCTCGACAATAATAACTAGATTCAGAATTCTGAACTGAAAACTAGCCTGGCGAAAGCTTCGAACGAGAGAATAAGAATGAATAGCAAGAATGACAGACGTCACGACATGTGACGTAAAGCAAGAATCCCATTGGCCAAGAAAAACAATAAATAATTAATCTTGGAAATAAATCAATTAAGTTACATTAAAATACTAAAACATAAATAAGAGAATTAATAGCATTACTTCAAAACTGAATTGTTTCTTTAAAAACACAAAATTATGAATAAAATATACTAAAAAATAATCAGACTGAAACTTTGGGTTGGAGATTATAACATGACTATCCAAAAAATGAAAGATGCGACAGTCAAATGTTATTTCTTATGAGAATTGATGGGAGAAAGAACAAACAGATAAGTAAACATATTTAAAATTATATTGAAGACACAACAAGAAAAATAAAACAAACGAAGACACAAGCCTGTTGCCATAGCAACACGGCGAATGACCTCGCGAAACCAGCTAATGCCTCAAATCCGGCCAGACACGAATGCTGGACGGAACATATTGCCCGCGATAATTTCGCTCGTGAAATTATCTAACAGAATGTGACGTCAAGCAAATTCGTGAATGCAAGGATTCGAGGCCAAAACAACTATCAAGTCGCAATAAAGTCAAAATCGGTGGAGTGGGATGCGTCCGGCATCAGCACTCTGAATGAAAGCAGGTGTCACTGTCCCTCTTCACTGACAGGCAGAGGAGCCAACTTGATGAGGGGCCTCTTATAAGTGCCTGAGACAGTGCGCACAGTGACAACTCTGACAAGGCCGTCTGGGCCTGGGTGTACTTGGTGCACCAGACCAAGCACCCACCTATGAGGAGGTACATTGTCCTCGAGAACCAATACAGGGGTACCCAAAGGAACGTCTGGCAGTACCTTGTGCCACCTTGCACGACGCTGTAGCGTGTGGAGATAATCCACGGACCACTTCTTCCAAATACAAGTGACCATCTGCTGAAGATGGTTCCAACGGGAACGCAGGCTGTACCCACCAGAGAGGTCAGGACTGGGCACCGACACAATGGGCTTGCCAATAAGAAAGTGGCCGGGAGACAAATATCCAAAGTCATCCACGTCCTCAGATAACGACATCAAAGGACGTGAATTCAAGAATGACTCAATTTGTGTGAGAACAGTAGACATCTCCTCGTAAGTGTACTTACAGGACGAGGACATCCTCTTCAAGTGGAACTTCAAAGAGCGTACTGCCGCCTCATGAAGTCCTCCCATGTGTGGAGAGTGAGGAGGCAAGAAACGCCAATGAATGTTCAAATGCGCAGTGGCGTCTTGCACTGCGGAGTGATGTTCTGATGACATCAAAAGCCTAGAGAGGTTCTGCAGGTCGGCGTGGGCTCCGACAAAGTTTCTACTATTATCACAAGTGATTGAACTTGGAATTCCACGACGACTTGTGAACCTTGACAATGCCGCCAGGAAGGCACGTGAGGTGAGCGAAGTCATTAGCTCAACGTGTACGGCCTTCGTGGACATGCAGACAAAAATAGCAACGTAGGCTTTAGTAGTCACCTTGGACCGCGGGCCACCAAACTTGAGAGAGAATGGACCGGCGTAGTCCACACTAGAGTTTGTGAAAGGAGGGAGAGGATTTACTCTCTCAGGAGGCAGATCAGCCATCTTTTGCTGAAAAGCCTGAGCCTCAAAGCGGAAGCAAACACTACAGCGCCTCCGTACACTGCGAACCAGCTTGCGAATGCAAGGGATCCAATACGACTCTCGCAAGTGTGAAATGACTAGCTGAGGTCCTGCATGACCTAGATGCAAGTGCACATGGAGAACTAACTGCCTGGTGAAAGCATGCTCTGCAGGAAGTAATATCTGATGCTTGTTGTCAAAGGGTAGGTTGGACCGACTTAGACGTCCACCTACACGCAGGATGTTATCCTGAATAAAGGGGCATAGTTGCCGGATCTTACTAGAAGAAGGCAAATCTTGCGAGGAAGACAATGCTTGAATTTCCTTTCTGAAAGCATTCCTTTGAATGATTCTAATGCAAGAATGCAAAGCTTCAGTAAGCTCTGACGGCAACAAAGGGCCATTGATAGGTGACTTGAGTTTCAAGTAATTATTAATGAAACGTCGCACATAAGCCATGACCCTGATTGTTTTCAAGTGTGAAAACTTAGTCAGCCATGGGCTTAAGCTAGAGGTTTCGATGGTGACTAGCGCTGCTATCTTCACCTCTGGGAGAGACGAAGACTCGAGCTCAGTGGGCAAACTGGGCCACTGAGTGGAGTCGGCAGTAAGCCAAGAAGGGCCTGACCACCACAGAGAGTTGTTAAGTAGGTCAGAAGGGGTGGCTCCCCTAGAGATGAGATCAGCGGGATTGTCCTTAGATGACACATGCGACCAAGATTCAATGGCAGTGAATTCTTGGACGTCCGCGACTCTGTTAGCCACGAAAGTCTTAAGTTTAGAAGGTGAATGGTTTAAGTCTGCAGTTAGGAAGGCTGAGTAATTGGAAGACATAGCCTTCGAGCATTCAGGCTCTTTTGGGCTTGCTTCAAGATAACGCTTAGCCGTGGATCGGCGTCGATGACCATTGGAAGTATGGCAACGCTGTGAAGGGAAAGGCGCAGAGGGCAGTTTCCCGGCGAAGTACCAACCAAGGTGCGAGTTCTGAATCGTAGGTAACTCACAGGTGGAAATTTGCCCTGGACACACCACTTGGGCGCAAATCTCCACTCCAAGAAGTAGATCGACACACTTAGGACGACTAAAGAATGGGTCAGATAAGGGAAGATTCGGAGGAATGTTCCAATCTTTCGTCTCAATGAAAGAGCTCGGGAACCTTTTCTCCGAAATCTCCGGAACGACAATGGCCTGTGCATTGTAGCGCCATGAAGTCACTCGCGACTGAATCGTGATGCTGGTTAGCTTATGTGTGCTAACATTAGTGGACAAAATTCCCGCTAGCGTAGTCCGCTGCGCATGAGGAGCTAGTCCAAGACGCCTAAACAGCCTGTTGCTAATAAGATTGCAGTCTGAACCGCTATCCAGGAGGGCTGTGGCCTCAACAGGCGAGCCGTCTGAGTCCAGGATGCGGACAGTAGCAGTAGGAAGCAAGCAGCGCTGCTGGGTCTGACTAGAAGCCATAACACCTGCAGTGTTGGCAGCCTGGTGACTATCGCTAGTCGGGTCGTGGAGGAATGTGCTATGTCTCCCAGCACATCTCCTGCACTGAAAAGTCCTACAATTGTTGGCATGCCCTTGACTATACAGGCATACGCGACACAGTTTGCGGTCTCTAACAAACTGGTCTCTTTGAGCGAAAGTCATGCTCCTGAAGTCGCTGCATGAAAACAGGTCATGCACAGCAGTACGACAACAGAGACATTTAGGCCTCGAAGAAGAAGACTTTGACTTGGAAGGAGCCGGAGAGCTCGGAACTGACTTAGCAGCCTGACTTTTCGTGGCAGCATCAGTCATCTGCAGTATGCGAACTCGGCTTTCCAAGAAGACAAATAACTCCTTGAGAGTAGGGAGCTTCCCTATTTTGACAGATGACTCCCATTCTCTGATGAGGTTCATCGGAAGCTTGTCGATGATAATTCTGGTAATAATCAGATCTGACAACTCCACTTCTGTATTAAGGGAATTAAGTGCATGTACCGTGCTTATAAAATGATCCAGGTATTTCTGCAGGGATTCTGCAGAATACCTCTCAATCTGAGGGGGAGAGAAGAGATTGTCCAGATGGGTGTTGGCGATTAGCCGGTCGTTATCAAACCTATCAATCAAAGTCTGCCACGCCACCTGGAAAGTCGCAGCAGAGACAGGAATATTCTGAATGACCGTACTAACCTCTGATGACAGGCAGGACTTCAAGTACTGATACTTGTCCATGTCCGAAATGTGCCTGTGTTGAATTACCAACGACGAGAAAGTGTCACGAAACTCGATCCACTCAGAGGGGTTCCCATTGAACTGAGGAAGACGGATTTCGGGGAGTTTCGGTAACAACGGCGTGACAGGGTCGAGCGAGGAGCGCTGACTGGCAGTCTGCGCCTGCTCGGGTTCATATAGCTGTTTCTTTTCAGCTATCATGGAGTCAAAGAAACTGATGACTTTATAATAATCAGATTCCACTGCGTGAAAGTCGAATTCATGATCCTGGTAGGCCTCGTCAATGGCCACCTGAGCATAATCTGACTTGTAGGCCTTGAAGACCTCTACGAATTCAGAGCGGCGAATGCGCGCTTCATGAAGCGTAGTGAGATCTTCGATTTCGTACTCTCGCATAATCTGCATTTGACGCAGAAGTTGCGATTGCAAGTACTCGAAGCGTCTTATTTTAGCCTTTTGGGCAGCTTCGGCCTGGGCGTGGGCTTCGGCTCTCTTAGCCTCAGCTTCCTTTTCGGCTAAAGCCAGCTGGGCCTGAGCCTGCCTCTCTGCAAGGGCTTGCTGGGCCAGGGCCTCCGCTCTCTTAGCTTCGGCTTCCTCACGGGCTAAAGCCAGCTGGGCCTGAGCCTGCCTTTCTGCAAGGGCCTGCTGGGCCAGGACCTCCTTGTCAGATAAGGCCTGAAGAAATTTACACAACTGAGAGTTGCCTCTGGAAATGACGGCGTCGACTTCTGCCCTATAGGCTTCTTCAGCATCAGAATAATCCACACCGTCGATTTCAGTCTGAACAAGGTCGAACTTAGCTGCAAGTTCGTCTAACTTGGACTCATACTTCTTGAGTTCAGGATAAGTGACATCCTCAATGGCTAAATTACTAATGACATTAACCTGCCGCGTAATCTGGGCCTTAATGGGAACTCGCTTGGCTTTAAGAGCCGTCAAACCGTCTGGACTCGACATAGCGACTTGCTTATACAATGTCTGAATTAAATAGGTTGCCCGCCTAGAGCCGGTGCAACAATGACAAATTAAGGTTTGTTTATAAGAATGGAGTGAGTTGCCCGCATAGGAGCATACGAGTAGACAAAGAAATAGTGTGTAGCTGTACAGGTGTAAGTACACAGATGTAAATGTTTACACTTTACAAGAAAGTACAAAAAACTTAATTGAAATCTGTCAGAGACCTCCCTCAAACGCAATGCGGAGGAGAACCACAGATACTTATAGCAACTGACTTTAAACTACTTATTACTGATGGCTACTGATGGTAGCGTCTCACACCGGCGGCAAACTATACCGGGAGAACAAGATTGATATATAAGAATGACTAGAATTGTGGCTAATCACTGAGGTCTCTGTAATAAGTGACCAAGACAAATTCAAACTGTTAATTGAATAGTTACTTTACGTTAATTATAGGTCACTAACTATCAATGCATCTTCAACCATAGGCCTCTGGGTCATATCTAGGCCCGGAGGAACCACAAAGAGATGTTCCCGCTCCCACGGTAGCTCGCAGGCGAAATAGGGACACGGGGAAACCTCTCCGGTTTGAAGGATGCTACACTAAGTCAAGTTTAAATACATTTATTGAGCCCCTTGAAAGATACAAAGAGCACAATGGACAAAATGATAAATAGACCCTTTAAAATACAAGATGGAATTTTGTATCTTGCTTTACAAATAAATTCCTCTTCCTAGCGGTGCCGAAGAAGATGAAATGTTGATGAAGTCAAGGGGAGACGACTTAGTAAGCTCCTTCTGGAAAATAAGGCATGCTTGCCTTATAAGACTGATGAATAGCTCGGAGGACCAGAGCAGAGCAATTTTTATAGTCGCGCTTGCTCGGACGACTGAGAAAGAATTTCACTATTCTTGAAGTGAATGCGCACTATCAGCAAATTATTTTAAGGTCGACTTGCTGCTTCGACCGAAAAGAAGAACCTTTAGATGTTGCTTCGACACTGCAACTAAAATTAAGCACTCTGAAATATTCACTTCACAGCAGTACTTACAGTAAATCCTTTTACTTAATGAGTTACGCATTCAAGTCCATACGGTTTGATCAGGGAAGTAAAAAACTTGGCTTCACACATTTGTAATTAAATCACAAATAAATTACTTTGATGAATGTACTAAATTGCGTCTCTGCAATAACTAGGGCTGGGAAACTTCAAATTCCCAGCTCGACAATAATAACTAGATTCAGAATTCTGAACTGAAAACTAGCCTGGCGAAAGCTTCGAACGAGAGAATAAGAATGAATAGCAAGAATGACAGACGTCACGACATGTGACGTAAAGCAAGAATCCCATTGGCCAAGAAAAACAATAAATAATTAATCTTGGAAATAAATCAATTAAGTTACATTAAAATACTAAAACATAAATAAGAGAATTAATAGCATTACTTCAAAACTGAATTGTTTCTTTAAAAACACAAAATTATGAATAAAATATACTAAAAAATAATCAGACTGAAACTTTGGGTTGGAGATTATAACATGACTATCCAAAAAATGAAAGATGCGACAGTCAAATGTTATTTCTTATGAGAATTGATGGGAGAAAGAACAAACAGATAAGTAAACATATTTAAAATTATATTGAAGACACAACAAGAAAAATAAAACAAACGAAGACACAAGCCTGTTGCCATAGCAACACGGCGAATGACCTCGCGAAACCAGCTAATGCCTCAAATCCGGCCAGACACGAATGCTGGACGGAACAATTACCTATGAAAAAATATGCATTGTAGGAAGAAACGTCATGATCCACGTTTTCTTCGGAGTATAAACTGGCAAATGGATTGGGATTAGAAGAACAATTACAGTGTAATTATGTTTGTAGTGTTCAACGTATTAACATCAAGGCTGTGATGGATAATATATGTGCTTTATGAACCATGTATTCAAGTGCAAATGTGCCCACCTGTTTCTCCGAGCTGACAGTGTGAGACTGTGAGGTACTGGCGAAGGAAATGCTTGAACAAGAGGGACAGCTTCGTGGGTAGTCTGTTCGCGTCAGTATGGGGACGTGGGATAAGTGAGAAAACTGCCGCTTGCCATCCATAGCGTATCCTTAGCCAATTTTAGTGGAACAGACTATCCGAGCATCTGGGGAGGTGAATGCTTGCTCAGCTTCAATGCTAGTAGGACTTGGGAGCTCACTGCCTCCTAGCGACACCAGTCGTGGCGGGAAATTCAAAATTGTAGAAATACATTATAGTAAAAACGAACATTCGTGATATGGAAAATAAACCTTAAAAATACGTATTGTAAAGGAAAAATACTGGTGAAGTGCTACTTCACCTACTTCCCCTGAATAGCCGCCACTGATTGAAACCAGTGCCGGTATGCCATTGGACCTTTAAAACCAGTGACGGTATTCCATACCGGTGCATACCACCTCACTTCCTTCACTGATTATACTGTTGTCGATATGGACATTGATATTTTGCTTCCAATGCCCCATCCCTAACAGACACACTCTTACAACATTTCCGACAATTATATCAAGCATTTTCCAACTATATACAGAGTAGTGCACTAATAGTTGACACCTAGCCTATAACTTTTCACAAAAACTTTATTTTACAAAAACATATTAATTTTTCAATATATTTTTCACAGCTTCCCACAGATATCCCTGATAGCATGCTGTATTAACTAACTCCATGGCCGTCCCTGAAGGGACAAGGCCTGCCACCCGACTGCCGCATCGTCTACCATAGGCAGACGGCAGGATTGGGGGGCATGTGGTCAGCATGCTGACACCCACAGCCATTAATGGTGGTTTCCATGACCGGAGCCGCTACTTCTCTATCAAGTAGCTCCTCAATTTGAATCACGAGGCTGAGTGCACCCCTACCAGACCTCCCTACCTCAGAAAAATCTGAGGAGGTACCGGGGATCGAACCAGGGTCGACGGGTCCTTAGTCAGTGATGCTAACCACAATTGCATGCTGTATACTAGCAGAAAGTATAAGGGCTCAGTTTGTTTAAAGTAAGTTGGGAAGGTTTTCTACAACATATTAACATGACATATTAATACTTGTAAGCTCCTACAAAGGATTGATTGCATCCATGTCAACACCTGTTGTGGTTATTCAGGCAAAATTGAGTCTTGTCTATCAAACTCTATCTTCAATTGAAAATTATTTATGGTCCTATGCAGGCACTTGTTTACAGACTTTTCACATGTAAATTTTAATAAACTCTATCTGCAGGGCACATTCAAAAAGCTAAGAATCAAAACATTGAGCAGGAATTCAGAGACCATTCATACCAATCACGGTGCACTTTGTCACAAGAAGGAAAAGGTGTTAATCTTTATAAAGAACATACTCTGCCAACAAATGGATTTGACAGCCTGATAGGCTAAACAGCAATGAATAGAGAATTGCTCTGAAAGTGTCAACAAATGTTGTGTCTGCTGCATGCTATACTGGCAGATTCCAGGACAGAGAACACTGTCATCATTGTGTCAGTGAGATTGAAACACTTGCACACTTCTTAGGATCTTGCCCTCATGGTGAGATGCTTAGGGTGTCAAGACACCACACAATTTGAACTCTCATTGCTGAAGCCTTACAAATGAAGGACCTACTGTGAATGAGGAAGTCCATGGAATTTCTCAAGAGGGCTCTTATCAGAGTATATTAGCTATACCAGCAGATTTTTCTTCAGGGTACATCACTGACCCTACATTGAGGTCTAATCCTATGCATGTCAGTCAGCTGAGATACATGAAGAGAAAAGGAAAATTAATGAGCCTACTGTTCCTTACTATCTTTAAAATTATAACCTTTTCTTTATTACAGTCTTTGGCTTGTTGCTTGGAGCCAGAGAAACCATATCTTGCCTCCCAATGAACTTTGCAGGAAGTCGTCTTGAAAAACAGCCTTATTCATAACATATCCTTCTCTGCAATTATAGGTTCATTATCCATATTAAAAGTATAGCCTATGGGCATTCAATGCACTGCAAGTATTAAATTTCTATAATGCAAATCCTGTGATCATATGCAAATCATATGAAGTAGATGTTTATAAAGTCATTTCTTTTTTAATAATAATGATGTATCATTAAGCTTTGTTCTTTAAGGCAGCCCTGCCTTCAGGAAAGCTGAAAGGAAGATTGTATTATTTAAAAATAAATATACAATCCCAAAGATAAAAGATCTTCCGAGGAGTGACATGCAGACATTGGTTTCGTATGATATTACATTAAGTAATTTAAAAGTATAAGTAATATAAAAAATGAATTTACTACATTTAAATACTTTAATTAAAAAGAAAAAAGAATTCAAATGTAGGCCTACACATGTTGTTGAATGTGTTTACAGAAATATGTTATAGTATGTTGGTTACCTCTATCATAGATAATTTGGTTCTTGAAAATGAAGTTTACTATATCATATTCTCAATGTGGCATCCAGGGCTGTGCTGGCCAGGGGGGACAGGGGGACATGTCCCACTGCGCCCTTCGCCTGAAGCGCCCATTCCGCCCCTGACCCCTTATGACCCGGAAAAATTATGGTATTAACTGGTATCTGTAACTAAATTACTGCATACAAAAAATAAAGAGCACAGTAAAACTGGTCAATATTATAATATCTCTTTTCAAGTTAATTTTATTCAAAGGTAGGGAAAGGCATACGTTGCAGACAGTTCAAAGCACGCCCGCACTAGAACACTGATAATAAAACTCGTAACCCTTACTGCATTGTTGGTCAACTTTAGGTGGTTTGGCGGCTATTGAACTTGCATCAATGTAGCAGGTTGGCTATTGAAATCGAACATTTAAAATATTTAATTTTCAAGCCGCATATTATTTCAGTATTTTCGTGCTACTAATGTTTAAAAAAATTCCATCACCTTTCCGTACAATAAAATCGTGACAATAAAGCATTATAAAACAAAACAAAAAATATATTGTCAAATGCCACCGAAAAATCGTTTCATAGGAAAATCGCACAAATAGTAATAATTGAAATATATATTATTTTTTTAAATCCTAGTTTTCCTTGTGGAGTGGGGAAAGGGGACTCATAACAGTCGCCTCTTAATCGTTAATCCCTTTGTCAGTGCAGTTGCAGATTGTTGATTTGAACTGTTGTAATTAATTAATTGTGAGTTGTCAGTGAAAAGTGTTTTACACGTACCAGTTGTACTTTTATATTTCGGGGCTTTAAAAATTCGCCGTGTGATGAGCTTCATAGGACATGGAGGCCAAAAAAAGGAAGAAGAGTGGTAATACATTCAGAAAAGATAAAAACTGAAAGAGTTGCAAGAAGCGGCTAAAGCTTGTACCAAAATATCTAACTTTTATGCAAAACAACACACAAGCAATCACCCTGAAAGTGAAAATTGTGGTGAATTAATCCGCCCAGGAACGACCTCGTTCTCACATTCTTCTCTTAGTGAAAATGAAAAACCCCAGTGTAGTGAACGTCCTAATGTTAGTTATTGTTATGGCAAAAGTGAAACTACAAATATTGATTCTGATTCTAAAACTGAAGATATACTTCTGATGATAAAAGCTACGCCGACAATAGAAACTTCTTTTGAATGAAACTCTTCATCACCACCTCTGTCATCATTGATTGTAGATCCTGTGAAAGATGAGTCTACCTCAGAGAAGTCAACAGATTATTTTTAAAAAGCATAAAGAAAATGATTTATCTGACTTCTTTTCATTCCATCCTTATCAACCCAAAGAAGAAGTTTTACATTTTTCGGGGAAAAAACCAATCTTTTCCATCAAACAAACTGACGGTCAGTCATTCAGTGGAAACAGACAGTAAATAGTTATTGTTAATAATTTCGTTCGTTGGTTAATGAACGTTTCATGATTCCGGGGTGCGCGGGCAAAGAGAGTTAAATATATAAAGAGAGTTAAGTCCACCATCCTAAAAAATTGAGATATGTACATAGAGCTAAAAATAAAAATGTTATCTACATTTGTGTTAAGTCCAGAAAGTCATATTCAAAATTGTACGGTAGTTATGGATGTGTACCTCATGGGTTTATCCATCTCTAAAGCGATGTTGGGCTTGTATAGTGTGTTAAGTCACTCTAATTCTCCGTAACAAGAAAGTGGACTTAACTCTCTTTGCCCGTGCACCCCGGAATTATAGTACAGAAATATTAAGTAGGCCTACCGTTAAAGCTTTATCCACGTTATCCTAGGGTGTTTTACAACCCATTGCCAGACCCTCCCCCCCCCGGTATGGCGCCCTCTTATGTCCTACTTCCACCGCCCTCGGGGAGGGTCCAGCACGGGCCTGGTGGCATCCCTTGCAGTGGATGCATCTTCAATCATCTTCACTGATGATCTCAGACACAACTACACAGTTCGCGTATGCATTTCCTCAACAGTTTATGACCTTATAAGAAAGATTTCTCATTCAAATAGCCCCACAAAAATAAATTGCACCAGATTTAAATCTGCATTGGGAGGCCATAAAAATCCCTCACATTAACACTACGGGTAGTGATGAGACTTCACTTGATCACCAAATATTCTCCTCAGAAAATCCAGAACAGTGTTTGCTGTATGATCTAAATCAGCGGTTCCCAACCGGTGGGTCGTGGAAGGGTTACAGGTGGGTCACTACTCTATCCTAAAGCTATCAGAAACCTTCGAATAAACCATCAGAAAAGATAAGAAAAATCGAAACAAATCAAATTGTGTTTTGATTGTTTCCTTGGTTCTTTGTGTACATTAGTGGGTATGAAACCACTTGTCGCATATATTGCAAACATATATCTATTGTTAAATAAATAACTGTTTTTCTACAAAGTGCTTATATTCTGCCAACCATTTTCAAATCAAAACACAAATTGTTTATCAAGAATCAATCTGTATTTTCAAAAAAGCATATATAAGCTTATATATATTTGCAATATTTGATGGTAAATTATATATATAGGGTCTTTCATTAAGCGCTTCCTATCTTTAAATTTAAATAAAACAAAGTATGTGTGAGATATCATCGAAACTTTTTATTCCTTTGAAAGGCCTATCGATGCCATTATGTATGGAATATAACATCCTGCAAATGTCCGCCGCGGCTTCGCTGGAGGGCGCGCAACCGAAACGTCCAATTTTCCATGACTCTGGCGCATAAATCAGGCTGAATTTGACCGATGGCATGAGTTATGTTGTCTTTGAGGGCCGCTGTGGTTTATGGCTTATTTGCATAGACCTGCGACTTAAGAAAACCCCATAAGAAAAAGTCTAACGGGGTCAAATCGCACGATCTCGGGGCCAGTTCACACCACCTCCACGTGATATGACCATGCCCTCAAATCGCTCGTGCAGAATGTCCAATATGGCATGAGCTGTGTGGCACGTAGCGCCGTTCTGTTGAAAGCACATCTCGTTGGTGTCGATATTATCCAATTTAGGCCAAAAGAAGTTGTTAATCATCGACCTATAGTGCTCGCTGTTGACGGTGATGGCCTGGCCAACATCATTCTGAAAGAAATATGGACTGATGAGGCCGGCAGCCCAAAATCCACATCAAACAGTGACTTTTTTGGGACGCTTTTGGATCTCATATGGACTGGTATCGTCCCAAATTCGACCGTTTTGTTTGCTGACGTACCCATTCATCCAGAAATTGGCCTCATCGCTGAAGATGATTTTTCGATGAAAATTAGGGTCAGTTTCCAACTGCTCCAGAGCCCATTCATCGAACACACGTCGTTGTCTAAGATCGTTTACCTTCAGCTCCTGGGTAAGTTGAATTTTTTACGGGTGCAGGCCCAAGTCACGACACAAAATTCGCCAAGTTGTGGTCTGTGAAAGGCCTAGTTCTTGTGAGCGAAGCGAAATCGACTGCCTCGGATTCTCCTGCACACTCTCACGGACAGCGGCCATGTTTTCAGCAGATCTTGCGTTTCGTTGTCGTACGGGTGTTGGTTGATTGGTTACTGAACCAGGGGACTCAAATTTATCCACCACACTACGAATAGTCCTCTCGGTAGGACGATTATGGCGACTGTAAAATGGGCGAAGCGCGCGGAACGTTGCCCGAACAGAACAACCATTTTGATAAAACAATTTTATCATTTGCACGTGTTTTTGAACGCTATATCCGTCCATGGTGATTTGGAAAAATAGACTGAATAAATGACAGCCAATTTGACAGATGTAGCTTCAACAATATGACCGCTACGAACTGTCAAAGTTCGGAAGTCCCTATTGGAAGACCCGTTACATAAGGAAGGGATACGATACAAATAAGGTTTTGTACTCCACCATGGACCGATGGACCGTGGAGGTATTCCAATTAGGAAAGGTGGGTCGCCAGCTGAAAAAGATTGGGAACCACTGATCTAAATCATTGTGTGTCAGTTAGCAAGTTATTGGTGAGGAGGTGAGGCACAAAGACTTTCTCCACCTTGCATCATACAGCATTAATATTTTCATTCTTGTGTCCGACTTTAGCGCTGTGTAACAAATAGTTGAATAAAAACACTTTCTTCAACGCACTTTATTTACCTTAGTAAACTTCTGGACGGCCGTTTCACAGGTAGTGTTCCTGCATCATCAGCAACTCTGTTGACACTCTGCTGATGATGCAGGAACACCACCTGCGAAACGGCCGTCCAGAAGTTTACTAAGGTAAATAAAGTGCGTTGAAGAAAGTGTTTTTATTCAACTATTAATATTTTGTTCAAAGAAAATTAGTCAAATATTCATCCATGTTCTGATAGAGCTGTGCAAATGACCACTTTTTTCCTACTTGCTCTTTCATGGACATTTTGAAGGTTTTCTTTAGCCCAAAACCGGACATTTTATTTGTTCTGGTTTTCAAAATAATATACTTCCTGCGAGAACTGTGCATTAAGAAAAATTTCATCTTTACCTTCTGCTCATAATGTATATTCAATCTGCAATCTGCTCTGAAATCTGCTATCCAAGCTGGTATTGTCGACAGTATAACCAATCTTATTTCATTGTAATCAGCATTCAGTCACATTGTAGTTGAGAAATTTTACAAAGAAAGTTGGTTTTGCCATATGGCCATGTAGCATATTGTTAGAAAGCAAGTTATGCAAAAAAAAAAAGGATCCGATTTCAGGTACTAATGACATTATAGTGAAGAGACTTCTACAAAGTCTTATTGCATAGGTTGAGAGGGAGCAATTGTAAAAGGCAATGCACTAACTTATAGAATATCATGTTGTTGAAGGGAGTGAGTTTCGAAAATTTAGTCCTCAATTTGTGATTTTAATAGTCAACAACATTAAAAATATGTTGTAACTGGCTAGGATATAAACGTTGTTAAACAAACAATCTGAAAAAATAAATGAACTCTTGGCTCTAATATAAAATTTAATTTCAGGCAGTAAAATATAGTATTCATTATTAAATATTTTATGCCATTTTCATATGAGACCTCCTACCATCCAGGTCAGTCATTATGTTTTAATGACAACCTCACACATTAAAAATACAGTTTCACATCAACAGTTTAGCACCTTAATGAGGGTGACCAGACATTCCGATTTTACTGGGACAGTCTTGGTTGCTATAATGATCCAGTGCCCTGAGAAAGTTTATTTTACATGTCCCGATTTTGAGGAATTGTTACTTAAGTATATAATTTCTCATAATTTTAGTGTTTTTCCCCCTACCACAGAGCAACACTATTTGATATAAGAGACTTTATTTATCTACCAAAGGCTTCAAAATTCTTATGACAATTTGTTACTCCATGAATTAAGTTGGTGCCTGTTCAAAAGTTGTATCGTTTCAGTTGGTTCATACTATTAACCCTGCCTTATTAATTCATGCACTGCCTTATTAAGAGTTGGCCATTTTTACTTTGTGCTTGTTACAGCACAGAACACCAATATTATTATTAGAAGTGAACAGCGCATGTCAAAACTCGGAAACAAAAAGCGATTACAGCGCTCGAAGGGGTCGGGCAGTTAAGCTGTAAGAATGACAAATTTACGTGCCAGAACACATGTATGGAAATGCATTCCAAATTCTGTAAAACCATAGCCCACTAGTAGTATTAGCGGGCTACGGTAATGACCATAGCCCACTAATACTAACAGGCTATAGTGATACAAACAATTATCTTTTAATAGCATTGACACAGAATGCACTAAATGATGAACACCTTAAATAAGAAAAAAATAATAACTTGCAAACAATATGCGGCAGATCTTACACAAACCATAGTGAAGAATACCTTCTAGAATTTCTGCTACATACATGTTTCGGTGACTACTGAAATATGTATTACTTTAGATGACTTTATAAATAAAAAAATATCCTTGATTATTGAATTATACTCGTATTTATAATAACTTATTTTAAAAATATTACATTACCGTAAATATTAGCACCTTCCTGTCACTTCCTGAGTCATACACAGCGGTATGAACCTACATTCTATTTTCACAAAAACTAGGCGAGGCTTCAGATCACTTCCCACATTAGATTGGGAGCTCACAGGGATTGGGTCTCTGTAAATCACGAGTCCCAGCTGCTTTGGGATAACTTTGTAATTTAACCTATGTCTAGTATGGTTAACGAAATCTTTCTCCAGGAAGTGGTCTCACACATTAAATAATTAGCACAATTCACATTATCATCTAGATTGCACTGACGTTTCCGCTGTTTCAGTTGGTTCACGTTTGATTTTTTGGGATACCTGTAGAAGTGTTTGTTTTTGTAGTTCACGTTGGATTTCATACTGAAGTATTTACTTCCGCAGCCAGGGAACTTACAGGAATATTTCACTCGTTTCTGAAACAAAGAATACGAAACATTAATCTTAATAATTCGTAGAACATGGAATAAATATTAATTCAGGATTGTTTTAAGCAGTTATTGTATTTCAACTTACCTTCGCTACTTGACATCTTTATAATATGTTAATTATATCTCCTCCTTTTCCAAACACTAATGCATACAGATCGTTGCAGAAAAAAACCAGATATTATGCCTTTTCGTATATTGCTGTCATATGTTTCGAAACAAACCTGCCGCCATGGCAACAGCGATCACAGTGCACCAACCGGTCGGGCAGTGAACTAATGAGCTGTTGCTATTCTTTCAATGTTACTTTCACCCCCGTGTGTTACAGTTTACTACAGTGTGACCCAAATAAATCTGAACACTTCTAAAGACTTATAATATCCCTCTCGAAAGTAATAAATTGAAATTGGATTTTATGATCCCAGTAGCTTTGTAAAAATTGATATTGGTAATAATGTTGGTACCCCTACCATCCATCAGTATTACCTTACATGTGTGCAATGTCCCAATAAGGGCAACAATTGTTTCCATGGTAAGAAAACTGAAGACAGTTGGCTCTCTCCTCAGCAAGACTGGAAAGAAAAGATAATGCATTGAGTCAAGATGATGTGAACTCATCAAAGAAATCATTGTGCTGGTTGAGCCAGGAGACATTCTACTCATATGGCACATGACAGAGAGCTGCAAAGTAAACAGGCTTATGATCATACAGAGTGCATGAATTAAAAGAACATAATATTCTGAGGAATCTCCCAAAGGTACTCTGTAATTCAGCACAGTGGCACATGTCTGCTGTTATTAGTTTAGAAGTTATAAGTCTTTAAATTTTTGTATTTTTAAGTCTTTAAAGTCTTCAGTTTTTTTTGACCACACTATAGTTTGTTAAATTTTGCAGTCAGTATAGTTTGTTTTCAATTTACAGTTGAGATGCAAAGAAAATTGTATACATAATCGCAAACTGTCTACCAGAATCACGAATGTGCAAAAATTGAGATTTTGAGTAAAGCGCATTGCTGGCATCTACTGACATTTATCTTTGTTCTGCAAGAACCGCAAATGTTGTATCTTCTTTCCTTGGCATATAATAGCTAGTTCCATTTTCATGAAAGTGAAAGTTCTGCTTTATTTGTTATGCCACAATTGTTTGAATGGAAATACACTTATTCGATTTGATGTTATGCCAAAACCACGAATGTGTCAAAATCAAACCATGGAAAGGATTGTAAATACATTTAGATTAACATTATGGTATACACACTATTATAACTGCTGGTATGACTTATTCCACTACAAATATTCACTTATTTTTTAATTATCTAATTTTACTTAAGTTCTAAACTTTCAATTGCATTTTTCTCAAAACTAGTAACTGAACATTCATGGTTCTGGCAGATAGGTGACAGATGGACATATTTTCCTTTTTTTACAAGAGAAGTTAAGAAAATAAAATTAAGAGTTCCTGAAGCAAATTAATAGTTCTGAAAAGAACATTAGGAGTAATACCTTAGTTTGAGTAATTAATGCCCACTTGATCTCCTTTATAAATAATAATACATATGTTGAAAGAAAGAACACATTGAAAAACTTCGAAAGTTGTATTGTTCAATAATGTGTCCCGGTTTTGTTGAACAATTCGGTCACCCTGACCTTTGCCATTAATCTCCAAACTTTTTGACCTATAAAGGATCTAATAGCAGTTTTGAAAATCCTGAGGATTTCTTTGTAGTTGAAATGCTACATATGTAGATCTGTCTATAATATTATAGGAGTGGCACATGTTTAAAAAAATGCTTTAACTGATAAATTTATTTACTTTCTTATATAACAAAACCTATTAAAATTTAAAACATTGTACATATGTAAAAATAAAGTACCTTATACCTTCTTAAAACTCTTTACTTCCATAATTTATATAAGTATACACACACACAGGTAATTAATTCACCAGTGCTGATTTTCAAGAAATAAGTTAACAGATGCTCTCATTTTCAAGATAGATGGTTAATAGCATCCTCATGATCTGTTTTAATTTATCCAAAAATACGAAAATGAAATCATTGTCATATAAAATGGCTCCTTAAATATATCTGAGTTGAGCCGCATCAAGAAACATCACAGTGTGCATGTTTAATGCATGCATGCACATGGAAACCAACATACTCAGTCATGCAGTTTTGTATAATGGTTTCTTGGGCTTCCAATGGGGTGAGTAGGAGATTGATTCCAAGCTTTCAGCAGGTATCTCTGCTGCTATCTTCTGAGAGATGTGAGCTGGGCTTGGGAAAACATCTGTGTTATATAGCAGGGACAGGAAATAAATAAAAAAAGTGGAACAATTAAAAGGTGGGCTCTGATTGGTTAAAAGGAGAAATTTAATTTAATAGTAATATGAGATGTGAAATCGGCCCTTTTCTTGGTCATTTTCACATCTCACATTACTATTGAATGAAATTTGTTTTCAACCAATCAGAGCCCTCCATTCAGTTCATTTCCAAAACCATATAATATATTCCAGTGGCATATATTTGTAGGGGGAATGGGGGAATTCCCCCTCACTGGCTTGAACCATCTCAGTCACTGGATATGGATGATGTATCCCTACCAGGATAATTGTTTCTCATCAACTGGATAGTTTAAATTTATGTAAATATGTAATTCATATTTTTTGGTAAAGAATTAAAATTTGTGTGTCTTTATTTCCTCTAGATATAGGTGATTGATGGCGAGAAGTGAAGGGAGATAAACTGAAAACAAGTAAATCATCATTAATTTTAATAATTTAAATAAAATATTGGTCTTGTAAACAAATAAATCATCATTAGTTTTAATAATTTAAATAAAGTATTGGTCTTGTAAACTAAAATTAAGGGGGCCCTTCACCTACAATTTACTTTTTAATTTAAAGTACAACTTTTATAAATATTAACGAATCATGTATTCTTTATCCTCAGTCTAGTTGCTTCTGTCTTAACTCTCACAGTCAGTTGCTGAGTGAAGGGAAACAAAAAACATTTAGCGAGCCAGTTGGCAAGGCGGATTCAACATGCTCTCTCTGGAGACTGTATGTGAGGTGGCTCTGTCCTTCAAACCAGGTCCATTCCCTATTAGGGGGTTACTATGGCAACATGACATCAAATTCTTTAAGAATACTATGGTTTCCCTACACTTATGATGGGATGTTTTCAACACGGAGACATCCCTTCCCTGCAGCGAACTTCAGAACCCGCCACATCACTTTTAAACCAAGTCCACCCCACGGCCAATTTTTCTTGCACCCTCATGGTTTGTATTGTACATACATGTGGCATGGCATTAATGTTGCCAGACTCTTCTTCTGGTGCTGATATTTGCAAGGTTTTGAGTGGCAGTGGAATATGTTACCAATATTATATAAACTCAAGATATTATTCCTATTATTGATAAATAGTTTGCAGTTTTTTGAGGCACTGTTCTCCAGGTGGAAAGATGAAAACAAAAGAGATTATTTGACAACTGGACGACCTACCATACCATTAACTCTTAGTGTGACGAAGGGAGCAAAACAATAAAAGTTATAATATCAGTTTTGAAGAATCTTGGCATTCTGAGTTCTCATGATTGTGCAGAAGCCCAACTTTAGGTAAGTTATTTTGTTGACCCTGCTTGCTTTTTACTAACAATCACAATGTCTGGAATAAAGAAGGTTTTTCAGATTTTAAGAGCATTACGTGAGCTCTAAATAACCATAGGGATTAATATACATACATTGATGGAATAAAAAACATTACATTGATATCTATCATTAAATATGCCAGTATTGTAAAACCTCTTGTCTATATTTTCAATCTTTGTTTCACAGAAGGTGTTTTCCCCAATATTCTAAAAAATGCTGTGATAATACCTATACATAAATCCGGGAAAATGAATGATTTAAAAAATTATAGACCAATATCACTACTTCCGGCCTTTTCCAAGATACTAAAGAAATGCATAAAAGTTAGGCTACTAAACTATTTACAAAAACATGAAATTATATCAAAAAATCAATTTGGTTTCAGGAGCAACATATCTACTGACGATGCTTTTATTAACGTTACAGGTAACATTATTAAAGAATTAGATAAAGGTAATAATTGTTTAGGAATTTTCTTGGACTTATGAAAAGCTTTTGATACTGTTATTCACTCGATACTATTAGATAAACTGAATAAGATAGGAATTAGAGGAACAGTTTACAAATTATTTGAATCATATCTGAGCAATAGATGTATAATGACAAAAGTAGACAGCCATATAAGTGAAATATCAAATATTGATATTGGTGTGCCAAAAGGAACGATATTAGGACCAATATTATACTTTAATATATTAAATGATTTGCTAAATTTAAACCTAGATCAAATAAATGGCTCCATATTTTCATACGCAGACGACACTGTTGAGATTTTCAGTGGTCATTCATGGGAAGTAGCATATAAATACGCTAATACAGGCAAGGATATTGTAAAAAAAATGGTTTGATTCTAACCTTCTGTCACTAAACGTGGATAAATCAACATTGGTTCCTTTCTCATTAACATCTACTGGTCATATAACACGGAAAAAACGTACAAATTTAAACTTAATAATACATAATTGTAGTTTTGATGTGAATTGTAAATGCTTACCACTGAAAGAAACTGCCATTGTGAAATATTTGGGTATTTTTATTGATCAACACCTTAAATGGTCTCACCATGTTAACTACATCTGTAATAGACTACGCAGAATAATTAATAAATTTGTCATTTTACATCACTGTATGCCCATTACTGTTTTACGTTCCATTTATCCAGCACTTTTCCAGTCCATTATCCAATATGGCATTCTAGCCTGGGGAGGATTAGCGAAAACTACCCTTAAGTCCCTCTGCCTTTTACAAAAAAGAATAATAAAAATCTGTCTAAGAAAAAACATTGATTACCCAACTAGCCTAATATTTTCGGAATTTAATGTTTTCAGTTTGGACCAAATCTACAAATTTTCTATATTAAAATATTTTTACAAACATCGTATAAAATACTCTTCCAGTGATCATGTCTACAAAACTAGACGAAATACTAATTTACTCCTATTAGAACCCAACGTCTCACATCGGCAGGATTAAAGCATAGCATTAATTTTGGACCACGCTTCTATAACTCATTTATCAGAAAATATCCTGATCTCTCAGCATACTCCACTGTTAAATTTAATAGATATGTAAATAATTTTTTGTAATTGTTTAGCTTTTAAGTAATTTTTGTTTCATTCCTTTTATGTATTTATGTTTTATATTTTTTACTTTCTTTTATAGTTAATCACATTATACACTCATATTTCAATAAGATATTTTTGAAACTGCACCCGAGCACGAGCAGTCTTGCTCATTCGGGTGTATTACTAAATGTTAATACTTCTTGTGAAGATATAGCCAATATTTCTTTTCCTCTTTTTAAATAGTAGTTGTAAATACTTTTGAAATTTGAAAATTGTTTTATTTTACTTGTATAAATATGTATTTGTATTTGGGTTATTCCATGCCAAATCATCCAACAGTGGTTGCATGACCATTTAGAAAAAATAATTTTTTGTATATGAGTTCATACATGTTTCAAGATATCAAAACAAGTTTTCAAAAATATCTTCTGTCCTTGGTTTCCCAGGGGTGTCCATTTTTCAATCCTGGTATAACACATTTTTTGCGAATGTAGCTGATTACAAAAATTTTCATAACTCAACAGCCATAAGAGTTAGAAATTTGAATTAAGAACCATTTTGTAAGTAATGAAGCGTACTTTCAGAAATACTTTATTGTTTTCTTAAACACAAAATTCTTCGAATGAAAATATGAGTATGAAATTCGGGTAAATTTTTCCAAAAAAATCACTTTTTGGGCCAAATTTTATATGAGAAGGAAGTGATTGAAAACGTTCAAATTTTTGTTATGTTCAAACCTGCATGTGATTTGTCTGTGAGAGGGAAAAATCAGGCTATAAAAATACATCCCTCATTCCTAAACTGGCCTCAAATGTAAGAGTTTTTCCGATTTTGACTACTTTTGGACTTAAATATCTCTGGTGGGTACCGTTCAAAAAATCTGAAAAATTGCATAAAAGAAGCCTTTTATGTGCCTAATTTACAGTTAAAGTTCCTATCTTTTGATTCAACTCCTTCTATTAATTTTATAGAACTGAAATATCACACTTTTTAGGGTAGCGTATTTGGGAGAAACTACATATAACTCAACAACCATAAGAGTTACAAATAAGAATTATGAATCATTTTATCATTATTGAAGCTTTCTTTCAGAAATAGTTTGTTTTCTTCAACACAACATTTTTCATATGAAAATATGAGTTTGAAATTCGGGTAAATTTTCCCAAAACAAAAATCACTTTTTGGGCCAAATTTAATATGAGAAGGAAGTGATTGTAAACATTCAAAGATTTTTTATGTGCAAACCTGTATGTGATTTGTGTGTGAGGAAAAAATCAGGGTCTAAAAATACATCCCTTATTTCTAAACTGTCCTCAAATATTAGCGTTTTTCAGATTTTGACTATTTTTGGGCTTAAATATCTCTTATGGGTACCCTTAAAAAAATCTGAAAAATTGCATACAAGAAGCCTTTCATGTGCCTACCACACAGTTAAAATTTCTATTTCTTGATTCAACTCCTTCTATTAATTTTATAGAACTGAAGTATCACACTTTTTAGGGTAGCGTATTTGATAGAAACTACATATATATGATAGTGTTATATTTCAGTTCTATGAAAGTAATAGAAGGAGTTGTTTCTAGAAATAGAAATTTTAACTGTGTGGTAGGCACCTGAAAGGCTTCTTTTATGCAATTTTTCAGATTTTTTGAGATATTTAAGCCCCAAAATAGTCAAAATCTGAGGACAGTTTAGAAATAAGGGATGTATTTTTAGACCCTGATTTTTTCCTCACATACAAATCACATACAGGTTTGCACATAAAAAATCTTTGAATGTTTACAATCACTTCCTTCTCATATTAAATTTGGCCCAAAAAGTAATTTTTGTTTTGGGAAAATTTACCCGAATTTCAAACTCATATTTTCATATGAAAAATTTTGTGTTGAAGAAAACAAACTATTTCTGAAAGAAAGCTTCAATAATGATAAAATGATTCATAGTTCTTATTTGTAACTCTTATGGTTGTTGAATTATATGTAGTTTCTCCCAAATACGCTACCCTAAAAAGTGTGATATTTCAGTTCTAAAAAATTAATAGAAGGAGTTGAATCAAAAGATAGGAATTTTAACTGTGAATTAGGCACATAAAAGGCATCTTTTATGCAATTTTTCAGATTTTTTGAAGGGTACCCACCAGAGATATTTAAGTCCAAAAGTAGTCAAAATCGGAAAAGCTCTAATATTTGAGGCCAGTTTAGGAATGAGGGATGTATTTTTATAGCCTGATTTTTCCCTCTCACAGACAAATCACATGCAGGTTTGAACATAACAAAAATTTGAACGTTTTCAATCACTTCCTTCTCATATAAAATTTGGCCCAAAAAGTGATTTTTTTGGAAAAATTTACCCGAATTTCAAACTCATATTTTCATTCGAAGAATTTTGTGTTTAAGAAAACAATAAAGTATTTCTGAAAGTACGCTTCATTACTTACAAAATGGTTCTTAATTCAAATTTCTAACTCTTATGGCTGTTGAGTTATGAAAATATTTGTAATCAGCTACATTCGCAAAAAATGTGTTACACCAGGATTGAAAAATGGACACCCCTGGGAAACCAAGGACAGAAGATATTTTTGAAAACTTGTTTTGATATCTTGAAACATGTATGAACTCATATACAAAAATTTTTTTTTTTCTAAAATGGTCATGCAACCATTTTTAAAAAAATTGGATGAATTCATATGGAATGACCCATTTGTATAAATATGATAAATAAAATAAATAAATAAATAGATACAAGAAATAGGCGAGTCTTGCATGTCATATTATCATAGAAGTGTACCTCTAACTCTATAATCATGCTTTACTAAACCCATTTAAGCCCTTCACTTACTTGCTGAGACACGAGCCACCACTGAGATTGGTCTGTTGTATTTTAAACAGTTGGCTTTTATAGTGCTCTTGTTTGAAATGTTGAACTGTGAAGAATGCACCATGTGCATAAGACTCACACCCCACTGGTTGTGAATTGCTTTAGCTGTATTCACTCTGCTTAAAACTTGTACCTCCTATTTGATGCAGTATAATTGGTCCTGTATAATTGGTCTGAAGACATTGAACGTCTGTTAACTAAACTGTATTTTTCTTTAATTATTGAGGGTTTTGTCTATATACTGAGCTGAGAGCATCTGTAACCACTTCATAATTCACAAGTTAATGTAAAGAAATTTGTTACTACCAAGTGTATTAATCGTTTTTCCATACGCACTGAAATTTCCCATAATTTTTGCTTCTATGGGACAACCTACTGTGAAGGATTTCTATCTTCATGCGTGAATGGTTATATATTAGGTACAGTATTTGTTTCATTTATGTGTTATGTTATGGCAGTTTTCAAGGTGGTGTGGTATATTTATTTAAAATTTTAAATATTCTGGTAGTGAACCCACACCTCTGTATATATTCCCAACACCAAAAAGCCTCAAGTCACACATATTCGGTCTTGTTATTTTTTACTTCGTTTACTTCTTTCTGGTCATAGTTTGCAACTAAATTAGTCAACAGCAGTAAATAATTCTGATAAGTACAGTTACTGATTACGACGCTTAGAGTAGGAATATTCATAACAGTTGCTATAGCAAGTAACTCATCAGAATGTTATTTTCAAATTCATTAGAATGGTGTAATATAAATTGCCACATTGCAAAGCGTAATTGATAAGCACAAAATCCTGATTTTACAGAAAACACTATTTTATTTCTCATGTTTTTATTACTTTATTATTATGTTAATTTTCTATTCTGCATATATAAGAATTCTCCTCGGTAAAGCACATAAATAAAAAAATGTATGAACCTTTGGCACTCAACGTTAATTTGTTAAATGAAAAAAATTAATGAAAAAATAATGAACTTGAACAAAAATATAATTACAAAGCTAATAAATATACTCCATAAAATATTTTGTTTTCATCAATCTAAAGTTTTCAAAGCCAGAATCTAGACATTTCCCAGGCTATAGAGTGTGTTCAAGGACATATGTTTTGGCAGGCTTCTTCAGTGGCTGCTTTTACTCTCGCTTTGAAGTCTGAAAATGGTGCCTATACCAGCAGTGCTTGTTTATCTTAGGGTTGTTGTGGCATCATTCATTTATTCTTTCTGAAGACTCATTTTATATTGAAGGGGGCTGTTGTGTTTGGTGTGCCTATGGGATTGTCTCTCACTGTAGTATGTCCTGTCAGTTATTAATGGTGGAATCCATGTCTATGTTAACATAAAGGAAGAAAACTGTAAACTTCCTACATTCCATCCATGTCTAGCTTATGGAAGACATATATTTACATTTATTCTACACCATACAAGTAATATAGATGTATTACATTGGCTGAGTCAAGTTTGATACATAATCTACAAGTTTGTATAAAATACATTAACTTAGTAAAGTTATAAAGAGAGATACAGTAAAACCTGTCTTAAAGACCACCCTTCTTTAACGACCACCTCCATTAAAGACCAATTTTTCTAGGAACGGACAGTAAAACCCATAAGGCCAATGTTATTTGTACCCCTATTAAATGACCACCCGTCTCCTCGACCAACGACCAGAGTTTAATTTTCGTTAAACTCCTCTATAACGACCAAAATCGTAAAAGAATTTATTCAAACGATAGACATTAATCAGCATTTGAAGAGAAATACTGATGTGGGCACTGCAATTTTCAATACAATGCTTTGGGTTGTTTTCTTTTCGCGTTCTGGGTAAATCCTTACACAGTAGACAGCGTACAACCGTAAAGTGCATGGCGTGAAAAGAACACATTCCAATCTCCTACTTCTGACCTGCTTGTTTCAATACATTTAAGAATTCATGCCTTTATTATCTACATGCTCGCAGTGACTCGGGGGGGGGGGGGAATTCTATTTCTTATGAAAACGTTTATTCAGTGGACATGAGGGGGTTCTGAAATTCTCGATTCTAAGAAACGTGCTGGACGAGTCCCTTTCATTGTCTACCAAGCAAAATGTAATGTAGGGAAAATAGACGTGTCTTTCTTTTCCTGGAAAACGTTACCCAGGTATACTGTAAATAGAGGCTCGGTGTTCTTGACCTGCATAGATTAAAGTGTCTTATTGTTGTGCCGCAAATTTTAAATACATTAAAAGTACCGTAAGTAATAATCAACTGTGTGTTACATAAGACACCTACTGTATTGTACCGTATTTATTCTATTGTATTTTCACTTTCAAGACATAAAAATGCATTCCCCCTATTAAGAGACCACCCCTCTTAAAGACCACTTTTTTGTGGAACCAGCGATGGTCGTTATATAGAGGTTTCACTGTATATGAATGAGATACAAAATATTCAAACTAAATATATCAGCTGTTCAAACAGTAAGTATACAATAAATTCTATTTATTAGATGTGAATTGAATACACTAGTACAACACAGCTGGACAAAAAAATATACTGATGAAATATGAGCTGACAAAATTTATTTTAAGTTATAATATAATTTAAAACAGAATAAAATGACATGTAATGAAATAAAATGAAATTTGATGAAATAAACAAATGGAACACTTCAGCTCTCTGTAATATTTAAACTTAGAAACTCATCTGCATTAAGTGGCTTGAGTTTTTTAACTTATTCTTGAAAGATTTTCCTCTTAATTTTTTTTACATTTTCTCGAAGTTTCTTATATATTTATTTATTTATTTAATATACAATTTCATTTAGCCCAGAAGAACACTCAATGTGGGAAATGCTCTTGGTGAAGTGTATTTGATATGAAGATCTGGTGTCATGAGGGTGATAATCAGAATTTCTTTTGAAGTAATTTATACAATCGGTGAACAAAATTAACTGCTTCTGAGATGTATAGACATGAAACTGGCAGTATTTGTAAATCTTGGAATACGTCTGTACTAGGTGAACGAAGGGGAACTATTTTAATTAATTTGATTATTTTCGTCTGTATTTTATATGTGTAAGTGATCTTTGGAGTGGAACCTCAGAAGGGTATTGCATATGATTGAACTAACTGAACATACCCAAAATGTGCTATTTTCATTACTTCTATTGAAGTGGTTTTGTTAAGCTCTCTGAAGGCAAAAACCAAATGGTTTAACTTTTTTTTTTTTTAAAGTCCTCCATGAGGATATTCCAGCTTAGATTTGAGTCTATCCAGATAGCAAGAAATTTTGTGTTTCCAACCAACTTCTTTTATCATTTTGTTTTGGAGACTAATTTGTAATGGTTACTCCTGCTTTTGATCTTTGTTGAAATGCAAAAAGACTGTTTTGTTGAAGTTTAGAAAGACATCCAGCACCTGCATCAAAGATGTATTTATTTATTTAATATACAATTTCTTTTAGCCCTATTTCACCAAAGGTACATTAGGGCTATAGTTTTATGTCAATTACAATGTACCTAGGTATAATGTACCTGTTTTCTTGTATACTAGAGTAGCCTGTTTTGCTAAAGTTTAAATAAAATTAACTTAACGATTTATATAGAGCATAACATTTTTCCACTGGAACTCACTACTGTGGTATTTAATTACCTGTTGGAGCGCTTTCAACCGCGTGGAGCGGCCATCTTCAGCAACTGACTCCCATGATGCCATCATTGTGGTTGGGAAGACATTTTTGGATGACTGTGTCATAGAGCGCATGTGATTTGAACTGTAATTGTTCATTTAAGATGTTGGTGTTGTCTTGTGCGGTGTGTTTGTATATTTCATATTGTTGAGTGTGTTGAGTGTATGACCTTTGTAGTTAATGTGTAGGATTTCCAAGTCTGTATTGATGTCTGCCACGAATACGCAAAGTGTTTTTTGTGATTGGGCTCCTATTTCATATTGAACAGTGTCTAAAATCCGTTCACTTTCAGAAAAAGAAAAAACACAAACAAAAATATAAAAGGTATGAAAAATATTAATGATAGAATCAATCTAACTTTTTCATAAAGCTATCATAAAATATTAAAATTTTTATCATTCGTATCATTCTGCTCAAAACTTTATTTGATTGGTAATGTGTTAAGAGCATATTAGCAGGCTATACTTGATATTACCGAAGGCTACGGTACAGTACTGTCTATCTACAGAAGGTTCCAATCATGAAACCAGTGCGTTCAATGGAAGCTAGTCATTGTGACTTTTCCATGTGATTTACCGCTGTTATTTATGTTGCCAATGTTCCATTGCTAAAGTAATAACTATGTTCCTAATCTAATATTGGTATATCTGCCAAGAACAGCATTAACTAGTATTTTCTTGTTTATAAAACCCTTTGTTGAGTAATACATTCATTTTCGCACGAGTTGTTTGGCGTCACAACGATTTCAAAGTTTCGGTTGGTAATAGATCTCGCCACTGTGTAGCTTACATGGCATGCATTAACAGATCTCATGCTAATCCTAATGGAACATAGACTGCCTATTCTGTTCTCCATTGCAGCAGATGTGTTTTAGTAGTGTTCTCATCGGTTTCGTAAACCTGAACTACTGTTGTGGTGGGATTTGCAGAAAATGCAACACATTCCGGCTTTATTGGTGAGGGTGAGGGTTAGGGTTGGTATTGGTGTGGTATGGAAACCGTTAGCTCATTACAGTATTCTCTACACTCAGCATGAAATGGCCACGGGAAGCAATGTTTATAATGTGCGTTGTAAATTTCCGCTTTTTCCAATGCTTGAAGCTCTATGAAGGTTTGAGGTTATATGCTTACTTAGTTATGTTATATGCAATTAAGAACCTCGAAGGGCAAAGTGACTATAGGTACACATTGTAATGGAAGTAATACCATTTCCCTGTAAAGTATAGTGTAAAGTTTACAGTATACAAAGTGTCGAACCGGACAATAGTAATGGTCTGGATTGTGAAGTGGAATGTACTGTCGTGCCTAATTTAAGGATAATACTGGGTAGCGGATTGAGGAACGGTTATCAGTAATCCTAAATTAAACAGACGAATGTTTGAGACAATAGTGTTAGGTTTTATTATAAAAAACATAAAAATAGGAACTGACTAGTTGGATAAATGAAGTTAAGTGAATAAATGTAAATTTAGGTATGAGTATTTATGAACTGATCCTTTCTACTTTGGCAATGCAGTCAGACAAGCAAAGAGTTGTAGGCTACTCACACGTCTGTTGGACATAACCGATTGTGAGCAGAGCGTTGATGTAATTTGGAGCCACACTTCGAGATTAACCAGACCACCGGAGTTACGACGTCAAACCTTCTTGTGACTGGGCAGTTCTGCCATGTGTGCCATTAGGCTTAGATTATATAGTATGATTTAGCCTTCAAGAGAGGATAATTCATCACTATCGAGTTTAACATTGTTTCCATCAGTTATGTAATTAACCATAAATACTCATACCTGTTGCTTACAGATCGTGCAATTTTACCTTGAAAATTGCTGCTTAGCTAAATACACACAAACAAACAATCTATATGTTTGTTTGTAAGTGCTTGTGACATAAGACAACATAATAATGCTTCTTTGGGGTCCTGGGTTGGTGCCAGGGCACCACACTCTCCCTTCACCAAAGAAGAATTATTGTAAAATATATTCTTACAAAGAAAGAAAAAAAAATAATAACATAATAACAATAATAATAACCAACTCTATACATAACTAAAATGTAGTAAATATAATGTAATACAATACAAAAATTATTGCTTCTTTGCTTCTTGTATTGGATCTTCTCTTTTCCCGTGGTTGATTTTTCTTCTCCTCTTCTCCCGTTTCTTCTTCTCTCGTTTACTTTCCTCCTCTCCTCCCCTCTCTGGCGATACATTTTCATCTCACAATGAATAGACTTTCAGTTGAATCTTCGGTTTTTCTCGTATACTGGGGTGTTGTTGTTGTTGGTGTTTCCGTGTTTGCTTGAGTAGCGAGATGCCTTTCCATTGGAACAGGTACTTCTTCATCCTTCGGTATTCGCTTTCTTAAGCTAAAACATAAGACAAGTTTCTTCTGAAAAACAATTAGCGTGATTGCTATAATTATCATCATTCCATTGGCTGCTATAATGACGAGAAGGTTCCGTTGTATACAGTCGTGCTTCATCAAATCTTCTGTACGTCGGTGTCTCTGTATTTCTGACAGCGGAGCTCTGCGATGTCTTCTATTATAGGTCGTAGTTTTTCTGGTTCCTGGAACAAACTTTGCTCATTGGTAGAGATTAAAGACTTTATCCCTGGTATCACAAGAGGTGTGTCAAATGACGTTTCAATTTTGGTTTTCCCCAGAGAGTGAGGCAAGAGTGTAAACGAGTTGCCATAGGTGTAGCAGTTATGGCTGTTATTTCAAATTCCCGGGCTAATGATGTCCTTCCTTCTGGTGTCCGAGAACTGCGCCCCGGTGGTCTGGTGTCCCAATGTGAGTTGTGTGGCCTCGGACACACTGGAAATCCAGAAGGCGCCACGGGGATGGGTAAGCATTAGTACTTGCTTACTTTTGCTGGGTTTTCTTTGTCTTACATAAACTTAAAAAAAAATAAAAAATAAAATAATAATAATAATAATAATAATTGGTATTACAGGGTTACTTTTAACAGTACAAAACGAAAATTTATCCCTGTTTACATTATATAACTTAGGGTAGCCAACAGCTGCTTGCTTTCTTTGACATTGCCAAATTACTTAATTACTTCATTACTTTAAACATAAGGGAAGGGAACGTATGGAGTAAACATGGAATTCTTTAAAATTACCATCTGCATTCTTTCTTATTTACGGAAACTTTCAGCCATATGTACTTCTTAAAACAACATTTTACTCGTGCCTGTAGGGTAGTTCACTTGGTAATCTTTAAAACAATTCACCAGAGACTGTTGCGTCCCTGCTTAATGTAAGCTTATTAAATCTTTAGGGTTCCTATCATAATTATTTACGTTTGTCTTGCATTATCAGTCACCGTTTACGGTTATATTCAGAGAGTGTTCGTTGCTGTTAGTGTCAGACCATGCTTGGGCAAGCGAAATTTGTTTACAGTTTATCTGCTATTCTTGTGTTCGGCACGTGCTTGATAAGCAGTATGCTGCTCGGATATACGAGTCATCTTGTGTATAATTGTGTAAGCGTTTTATCTTTGCATCAATCCTTGTAATTCTTTTCACTTAATATATACACGATCATTTCAACCCGTAATTTATCGCATGTACAAAACTTTTGTTTTATTTTCAGCATAAGTCGTTCTTTTAGTAATCTTTAATAATCTTTTAATAATCTTTGCATCATTTGGTCTAGCAATGACATTTTCTTACCTTTCCTTATACGTATAAAATTGTACATAATCAAAATGACTTTAAGAAAAATGGCTCTTACATTATTTTTCAAATTTTTCAAATTTTGCTTATTATAAGACCTATAAATATTTATTTGAAGCATGTTTTTCAAAATGGTCTTAAGGGTAAACATACTTAATTTACACAACTCTGGGTTTAAAATATTACTATTATTATCATTATTATTATCATCGTTAAAGACTTCAACACTTAAGCAAATTCCGCTTCTCATAGTTCATACTTTGCTGTACTGTATTCTCCTTTCTCACAAACGAAATATTATTCTCCCTTTTACTAATAACACGTATTTTACGATCTTACCGTCGTTGTAATTTCTTTAAAATATGCTATCCGGTACATTAAAAACTGGAGTTTCGTCTACCGCTCCTAGATATTTGTCACTCGCTATTTTCTTTAAGCCCTAGTTCCATTGTAAATAATTTCCCTTACTCTACTCTAACTGCTTACTGCTCGCATCTTCGCGTATTATTTCTATATGCTTTACTTGTATACATTATTTCTCTGATATTTCTTTGAGGTACTCTTTCTTCACTACTTGACTCTTATGTGGTTCCTGGTCGGGAACGTCCCTGCCTATGTCCTTTATTGCTTCCTTCCTGAGCAATTGGCGTGCAGGAGGAATCATCATCCCTCATCCTCGCGATTTATCATGACACGAATGTTTGTGTCCTGGGAGGTCTTCCGATTTCTGAACATTTTCCGTGGTGAACTCCGGTCCTGTTATTCGCCTACCCTTAACCGATTCATGTAAACTACTTATTCCTTGCCATTGTCTTTCCTAGTTAGCTTATATAGTTATTTCCTTATTATAATACGACTTTTTGTCCTGCTTCCGTGCCTGCTGTGGGGTCGTGTATACACACGAAATCCCCAGGTTTGAGAATTCTTATCTTTGTACCTTAGTCATAGCACTGTTTGGTTTCCACTTGCCCTTTTGCTTTTTCCTAGTCGTAGGCTGTTTTCCATTTGTGAACTACACAATCATAATAGCCTGACAGCCGTTCTGGCCCTTGCCTGTGCTGTTTCGAATAAGCCAGCTTGTACCTAGGCATCCCGAACATAATGCTGTTTGAATTTTATTCAATTTACCTTACTTACTTTCCGTGACTATTCCTGAGTATCATTCCAATATGCCATTATTTTCTCTAAATTTAAGATTCCCCAAATCTTGGAGATTTTCGCAAAAAATACTGTTCCCTAGCCATGTACTGAGGCCACCTTCCTTGCCCTAATGGGAAAGTAACTGGCTATGGAGTGAAGATACCTTTGTAAGCAGTGACTAAAGGCTTACATTGTGTACCTCTGTCCGAAATAATTTCGAGTTGCTGAGCCTTGACGTGTAGCTAGCGCCAACGTTCCGAACATCAAACACTGTATTCAGTGAGATGATTTTCAAAATTAATTCAACCCATTATCTGTATTCGAAACGGATAACGATTCCATTTGTTTAAGGTGCATGATGCTACAATTAAGTAGACATCCGTACTTTAAACTTGGCTTTGTCCATTGCTTTCGGCTCACGATAAAACAAAAATGTAATTATTATTATTGCAAATTTCTTAAAATTTCCATAGTCTTAGGGGAAAGTTCTCCTAATGAGGTTATAGGCCTCCTTTCTTCTGAATCGCTATACCTGTCTTATTTTCTCTTTTCATTTCATCTACGTATCTCACATAAGCCTAGCTTCCATTCTTCATCTGTATGCGTAATGCGTATAGAAGGACTATGAATGAACTGGGATCATTATGTGGGGTAACTTACGTTAACACTATGTTTAAGCTCATTGCAGACAAATTTAAAAAATGAACTGGGCTTGATTTATTACTAAACCCACATGTCTTGGCAAGACATCCACAAAAGCTCATTTTCCTGCCCTAACGCTGTGTCAAGTTATTCTCGCCAGTCAAAATACCTTACCGAGTTAAGCTCGAGCCCGGGACCTCATCCTTAGAATTCTTTTCTTACTGAATTGTATGTAAAACAGAATCATGATGAGTTGATCGACAAGTGTATCTACTTCCCGTGCTGTTAAGTTTACGACTTTTAGTAGGCTACACGTTGTTCATGTCCCTTTTTCATTTCGTATTTAACTAAATTCAATTTGGCTCACTTGTAAAATAAAGCGTATTTAAAATTGAATTTTAAAAAATGTATACTAATTATCTAAATTTCCTATATGCTGTCGTCTGACTTATTCCTGAATGGAAAATAATGTATTTTCAGAGAAGCAGCAATATCCACAAAATGTTAAGTATTTTACATAGACTATTTATAATTTTTAAACCTATAAAGCCTAATTTCGTCCAATTTTCAATCACATCCTGTGTTAGGCGAAATTAACATGTACATAAAAGAGTACTGAATGCAATTCCTTTTCCCTGTCTTTACTTTACAATATCATGTTATACTAATAAAACTCGCAATACCTAAAGCTGAAAAATATATAAAGCGTCCACATGTCCACACATTTTGTATAGGGCACACCCTGGGTTAGTAACTCTGCGCAATTACTTTAAGTATATATCTATGATTTTAGTGTCAATAATCTATTAAAATCCTTGCTATAATATCTCCAATAATGATCCCTATGTCCACATAGTATTAACGCACCTCTCTATTTCTAACTTTAGTACGTGGATATTTTATGCGGCTTCCTATCATCTGGTAATTCCTTATATTACAGCATATTTCTGAATTACCTTCCTTCTGATATCTGCCTATTTCCTTAAATATCCGTTGTTATTAGCCAATGACTTGGCTACTTCATTTAAATTCTTTAAATAATTTACCCACACTTCTATATCTTTGGCCGGTACCTGAGTCACACTGTTCATCTTGGATGTTTCGATCTAGCTAAGTCTAAGTTAGATCCTTTTCTCATTATTATTTCTTCTTAAAAACGCATTTGACTTGTATTACCGACACATAGCCTAACGTATTTCGTGACCGCTATGCCGTAATATTCAAATTCTCATCGGTAGTAATTGTTGTTTACTTACTTACATTGTATTACTGACACATAGCCTAACGTATTTCGTGACTGCTATGCCGTAATATTCAAATTATCATCGGTAGTACTACTACTCTCTTCCGCGGTGTCCAAGATGCTCTACCCTTACACATCACTTCCTTTATTTTACCATTCTCGTCTGATGGTATTATATCTACAGAAACGGTCATCTGTGATTCACTTATTTGCACCTCTGAGTTTCAGGATACGGTCGTCCATCCACTCACTGGAACATTGGAATATTTTGGGACCATTCATCCGTCTGACTTACTGACTAGGGACTCTGGGGAAACTGCAGGACACACAGTACTTAGAAGGTAAACTTTACCTCCGGGGACTTTTGGCACAGTGGATTCTCCACGCGAGGTATCAATTAAGGATCCTTTACAAACACAGAGCTAGCTACTCTGGCGCACTAAAAATGCCCGGTAGAAACATGGCATCTACCGGTCAAAAAAAAAACGACTACTTGAGGGACGGACTATTCTCGCTGCCAGGAGTGGTAGCACTATGGTTTCCGTTGGGACACCCGTGCATACCAGTTGGTACTAACTTCTGGATTAGTTGGTCCCGGCTCCAGAACTGCTTCATGAGTGGCCATCCCATTGAAGTCAGTTGTGTGTGAGGTCGTCACATGGACAGTTTAAGGGAACAACGTAATTTCCGACAGTTAACGTACCAACTCTTAGGTCCAAGGTTGCTCCCACCTTCTGGAGGAAAACGATACCCAATATTCCATGTCCAGGGACATTCTTTTCCAGACTCAACATTATGCGAATTACACTTTTCACTATATTGACTTTCGGTGTGTTGATCTAACTTAGCCTTAACTTTCTCCTAGCCGTTATTCTACTCACTGTCGGATTTTCACACGAAATGGTAGACCAGGAATCCACCACAATAACCGCAATTTCCCCCTTTATCCGAGTGGAGCAGCGCCCCGTCGCGGACCTGCTGCTAGGCACGATTAATTTCGGCTTAATTTCGGGAAAGCCTTCGGGGATACTTTGGCCTTCCCTATTCCGTTTAACCCTGGACGGCCCTCACGTCCTTCTATAGTATGTTGCGATGATCTCTTTACCGACAGTAAAAAAATTAAAATACCTCGTCTGCCTGCGCCCTGATAGCCGTCGCTACCCTTGTAGATTGTAAGTTGCTCTCCCTCTTCCTGAGGCCTGACCCTACATCTATATTTTGACTCCCGGTATACATTCTCCCGGTGTCCCTTGCGTAAAACCCCCGGTTATTACGTCTTATCCTGATTCTTGGTTTCATATGCCCGTTACGACGGTCTGTCCCTAGTACTTCCTACACCTGTGAGTGAGTCTGCTCGCAGGCGGCACTGGCCTCCCCCTCTTCCTTAATTGCTGCCACAGCAATCTTCAGTGCCTAATCTCATATTACGGGCATAATCATCAATACTCCTGGGTTACCTCTCAATTCCTCTGTATCTCGAAAACTGCTCTATTTTATTTAAACAGGTTTTCACTAACTCTTTTAACTCCTCTGAAACTTTCCTTCCTCCCCTAAAAAAAATTCGGGCTCCTTATCCCTGAATCTCCCTTTTAAAGTTTCTTGTATATGTAATTTTAATGTTTTCTTCTCTATCTCTAAGTTCCTCAAGTGTTTTATTCTTTTCCAGCTTGCATTTTGCAATTGAACATAATAATAAAAATAACTTTCTTTATCTTTAAACCTTTCCACTAGTGTCTCTTTTAATTTTTCAAATGTAACGTTTCCGTCCTGTAGGTCTGGGTGTGTTTCTAAAAATGTTTGTGCCGTATATTGTAATTTTATTGTGACAATGTGTACCTCTGCTTGCTACTGTTTCCACTTAAACGAAGGAAACTTTGAATGAAATCACAAACTTTTGTTCCTTCATATTGGAACTGAATTTATTATTGCTAAGCCTTTGGTAGCTAATTTAGCTGTTCCTGTGAAGTTATCATGTAAAAATTTGTTGTTAATGAACTCA
The DNA here is from genome assembly GCA_964059195.1 of Ectobius pallidus. Taxonomy (NCBI): domain Eukaryota; kingdom Metazoa; phylum Arthropoda; class Insecta; order Blattodea; family Ectobiidae; genus Ectobius; species Ectobius pallidus. Next base: position 136,503,117 of record CAXKWD010000003.1, on the reverse strand, counting down.
ACACTGCAAGTTAGCATATTTGTGCCTGACCTACACTACTTGGAAGGAATGCTGAGTGTGTAAATTGTTACAAGTGCTTTGCTCTCACTTTTCCTACGATATACAATGTTATTCTTTACAGACGAACGGAAAAGAATTATAGTGCGTTAATCCTATTAGACAGTAATTAATTAAACTAATGAAAAACCCGTTACTACCGATTCTGGCCTAGGGCAGAATTCTATTAGTTTATAATTAATTAAGCTAGTGTAAACCGCTGCCACCAATTCTGTCGTGCCTAAGTTAAGGATAATACTGGGTAGCGGATTGAGGAACGGTTATCAGTAATCCTAAATTAAACAGACGAATGTTTGACACAATAGTGTTAGGTTTTATTTTAAAAAGTTTAAAAATAGGAACTGACTAGTTGGATAAATGAAGTTAAGTGAATAAATGTAAATTTAGGTATGAGTATTTATGAACTGATCCTTTCTACTTTGGCAATGCAGTCAGACAAGCAAAGAGTTGTAGGCTACTTACACGTCTGTTGGACATAACCCATCGTGAGCAGAGCGTTGATGTAATTTGGAGCCACACTTCGAGATTAACCAGACCACCGGAGTTACGACGTCAAACCTTCTTGTGACTGGGCAGTTCTGCCGTGTGTGCCATTAGGCTTAGATTATATAGTATGATTTAGCCTTCAAGGGAGGATAATTCATAACTATCGAGTTTAACATTGTTTCCATCAGTTATGTAATTAACCATAAATACTCATACCTGTTGCTTACAGATCGTGTAATTTTACCTTGAAAATTGCTGCTTAGCTAAATACACACAAACAAACAATCTATATGTTTGTTTGTAAGTGCTTGTGACATAAGTCGACATAATAATGCTTCTTTGGGGTCCTGGGTTGGTGCCAGGGCACCACAGTACTATGTTATTGATACACGGTGGTATGGTGAAAATAATTAACTTTGTCTTTCTCAAGCTTGGTGATGATGGAAGATGAATGTACATTAGGGTGGAACGAAAAACACCAACTTTTGATTTTCAATTTGTAATAGCGCGGAAAAGTTGCCTTTTAGGCTCAAAAAGAATTAAACAAAATTTGGTTGCAATACTGCAACATCTTGAGCTGCCGCAAAGAGCTTAAAGTTTGTAAAAAAAATTGAAAAAAAAATGAGAAATTATAAACTTTGATAAATTATTTTTTATGAATTTTTTCGTACATATAATGCTACAAAACTTGGTTTTAAAGACATATATAAGCATTAGATTTGAAAAAATTATTAATTGCAATTAATAATAATAATAATAATAATAATAATAATAATAATAATAATAATAAAAATTTTGTAATGTCAAATTTTGTATTTCTTACTTCTGTATCCTTAATGATAAAAAATGTTACAGCAGCAAAAGGTTTGTTTCTACTTCTTTGCCACATTAAACTGTTTTTTTGTATTAAATTTTGGCATATTCACACGTGAGTCAACTTTTGCTCTTATGTATCCTTCTCTTGCGATTAAACCACAGAGATTTTGAGCCGATACGGTCACCAGCTTCACAGCTCTTTCCACTACTTGAGTGTGACAAGGAAGCCGGGGAAAGTCGATAACCGGATCCATTTTACTATTTGGTTCAGCTTCAGATACCTTCCGTATAAAGTCTTTGAGAGAGTCACTGGATAGGCCGACATGTTTGAACAAGGGTGGTTCAGTTACGTCATTTTCAGGCCATGAGATCATGTCCATGTAATCCTTTGCATCAAAGTTTATCTTTGGAACTTTAAACTTCCTGACTCCGCCTCTACTTTCAGTTCTTGCTTTTAAAACACGTTGTAAACCAAGTTCTCTTTGAATTTTGCGTTCATCACATAGCATGGACAAAAGGAGATTTTCCGGAGCAGCAATAATCGGGTCTATAACGTTCTTGAGATCGTCAGAGAGATAGCGTGAATATGAGATAAGGTTAAACAGATGTTTGGAACCATAAGTACATGAAGGTTTTAACTTAATATTAAACCACACAGGCGCATACACTTTCACAATGTACTCACCCAGAGTCTTAAGATTTTCAGCTGGATTTTCAGTTGCCACATACAATCTAAGCACGCGGTTGGCTAATGTCAACCACCTGGAGTGAGCAATTTTTCCAGGGTTTCTTAAAGATAAATCTAGTGTGCAATTCCCACTTGATACAGCGATACACATATCCAATAAATATTTTTGATCTGTACTTAAATCATTTTTGTTCTCCAAAAGAGGAAGGTTATTTTCAATTGGCAAGAAAGTAACCACAGGTAGATTAGCACAGTTTTCTAGCTGCTGACCTATTTCGCCTTTAAACTCATTGGGTCCCTTCGTTTTACCATCTAAATGACAAAAAAGATGTCGCAATGGTAGCTCATTACCATGGAACAAACAAATTAACCATTGTAAAGGTCTTCCTATTTCCTTTTCCATCAAAGAAATCACACCACTTTTATGTCCAGTGTTTACAACGGTTCCATCACACCCAATAGCAGTAAAGTTCAGTAAATATAGTAAAGCTGTTTTTATCTTTCTATTCATATTATAATGCCTATTTGAAACTTTTTATTTCATAATCGAGACACGTAACAATCTTTGAAAAATTTCCAAAAAGTGTGTTTTTATGAAACTTTAACCTCCTTGCGGCACCTCAAGACCTACTCCAATATTTTTCATATTTTTAATTTATCTTATCTACACCAACAGGCAACTTTTCCGCGCTATTACTAATTAAAAATCAAAAGATGATTGTTTCGCAAAAATCTTTGAAAACATTCAAAAAAGTGTGTTTTTATGGAACTTTAACCTCCTTGCGGCACCTCAAGACCTACTCCAATATATTTCATATTTTAAATTTATCTTATCTACACCAAAAGGCAACTTTTCCGCGCTATTACAAATTAAAAATCAAAAGCTGATTGTTTCGCAAAAGTGTTTGAAAAAATTGCAAAAAGTGTGTGCTTTAATCCAATATTTTTCATATTTTAAATTTATCTTATTTACACCGAAAGGCAACTTTTCCGCGCTATTACAAATTGAAAATCAAAAGTTGATGTTTTTCGTTCCACCCTAATGTACATACGTAACCCATACAAAACAAATGGACAGAAGGTAGTTCCTGAAAGAAGTGACTGTTGAGGGTTTATAATATACCCCCCTATGGTTAGAGTATGCTATTAGAAACGCCAAATTCGAGTCTATAATCTTGCCCTCTTATGGTACGTTCACACTGAGGAATTTGTTGCAGACACAAATACTCCATACAAATTCCAGATCCATTTCCGTGATTTTTGTATCTGGATACTTATCCTAAGTACATGTTCTTTGCACTGCCTTCGTGATCTTTACCAGGCCGTCAGGCAGGTTTCGTGACGTCAGTCCTATCTGTGGTGGTCTGTGGGAAGCATTTGAATACGTTTTTATTGCAGATAATTTTCTTCATAACAAATACTGACTTTATTTAGGCCAAATCAGTAGGCCTATATTACATAGCCTATACTTGTGATGTGCATAATAACGTAACGTGCGGTGACTCCATATATCTGAAGGAATTCGTAGTTTTCATTGTCTCCTCATTATACGTTATGATGTCGCGTTTTTTCTTATTTTATTGGTAATAACCTCACTTATCTTGTTAGGCCTGCGAGCTCTGTTATTTGACCCACAACAGAGTCATAGCCTATTTTATTAAGCTGCTATACTTCTCTGGGTCATTTTGTACCACCACTGAGCTAGTTGTCCCAGGTTTAATATAACCTAGAACACTGATATCTCTTTTCTTGTCACATGCACTTTGTGGAAGACTATGCCCATGACTGTCACTGAAAAGAATAACTTTGCCTAATTCCTTGGGAACACTCAGCTTTTCGTTATTTGCTGTCAAGTCATTCATTCGTTCATCCTCTGGTGGTGAACTGTGTTGATTCGCCAGCACTTTTGAGGTTAAGGTTTGAATCCCGTTCATTACCTTCACCAAACTGTACGAAGACGCTGGTAGTAATATTGGGAGGATAGGAGATTGCATATACTATGGTTTGACGTCTGCCACATTAAGATGAATTAGACCTACTGTGAGCAGCTTGATGAAAGTTCATACCAGTAAAAGTGACTCTATTTATCTTCAATTCTTCTTTAATACCAGCCAATTCTTCCTTAAGGACACTAATATCATACCGTACCTCACTCTGGTATTCGTTTGTAGCTGATGAACACGAAATTCTTCTGTGAAAAACTGTTCTCTAGTGTACTCAATTAGAGATGACTGTGTATATAAATCTCTCATTATGTACACGGTTTTTACCTTCCCTATGCTCTCCAGTTGCTCTTCAGGTGTATCGATATGTTCTCTAAACAATAGGTGATGACTGGGATTACTTTAAGCTTGAGGGAATCCTGATTCTAGTATTAAATATAAAACTATAATCATGATAAATAGCAAGCTAAATTACATTAAATATAAAAACCTTAAAATGATGGAACCTATTAGTATTTTATATCAAATTGAATCTCAAATGATACTCTATTAAATCATGCTTAACATACAATTATTAAATGAAGAATATGGATTAAAGATAAAATAAGTTAATATTAAATATAAGAATATTACGGGGTGTAGAAAGTACCAGACAAGATTCCGAGTATGTCACAAAGACTAGCTCGCTTGTACCATTCATTCACGGCGGGTAGCCGGCGACAGGTATTGTTAACAAGCAGTACTTCCTTTATGCAAAAAGTGATACAAAGGCGATGAGAGCCTAGTCAAAAGAATATACTTGGAATAGGACTTGGGAAAAGAGTACTGAATGCACATTCTCAGAAAATTGAAGTAATAGCGAGAACAGGAAGACAGTGGAAACTTGAGAGTTGTATCTCGTAGCGTCTTAAAGCTTGGGTCTAAAGGGCCAATCAAAAATAAGCTACTAGCTAAAATATGGTTAAATTACTGTAACATAGAATTTGATTTGTTAGTATAAGAGTGGGGAGATTTCTGTGAGTTGCCACGGCTGTAGAACTTCGCCAATTTTAAGAGTACACTGTTCTGCCGTCTCGTCACCGGTCGGACGCATATTCCTTGTCAGCTTAATTCTTCCGAGTGGATACAATTGTATTCCACTCGATTTTATATTCACGTTGGGCAGTTACCCAACTTGGATAAGTAATCTTTTATAGTAAGATACCCAGTAAACGCGATTTGTGGTAATAGCTAAGTTACGGCTATTACCGACTTAAATTCAGTGGATCGCAGTAAGTACTTGGTCGACGAATTAACATTATTATAATTACTCCAAGGAGGGTCATTATATCATCACGTGATAACGAATAGGAAAAAGTAATAACTGATAAACTTTAGTGGCTACGTTCTACAATCGAGACATTATATACAGTATCCACCACGAGTAGATTTAGTAGATATTAATTGGACTTGATATTGATTGGATAATAAATCAACTCATACCAGTATTAAATATTTTGATATCTAATTACTATAATTAGTATTGCCATTCACCAGACCCATATTTTACCCTGTAGAAACGTAAGAGTTTAAATCTTGTAGCTCGACTGACTCCGAGGCAGGTTCAGAGAAACTCAGCAACCGTAAGTACTTGATAAAAACAATTACAACTTCTTGAGTGAACCTTAATAGTGGCATACCCAAATACAAGGGGGTGAACCGCTTCATAGTGGCGCGAACAACGTGGTGGCTTCGAAAAGAAAAAGGTGAATGGCGTAGGCAATGAACTAAAATTTTCGAAAACATCAAAATACTGATCAAAATCAAATAAAGAAGAAGGGAAGTAAGGAATTAAGGAGCGGGCACTAGCTTAGAAGGGGAGTTAGACAAGAGAGAAGAGAGAAGAAAACGCAGGAAGGGCATCATCGAAATCAAGAAAACGGGAGAATATCAATCTTATTGTAATAGAGATAAGAGGGTATTTATTGTATTATTGATAAGAGGGTATTTCTTGTTAGATATAAGAGTGCTATATATATGTCAGGGTATAAATTGTGCTATGTACTAAAGGTGAGTGCGCATGTTTTTATACCAAAGTGATAAGTGCAATGACGTTAGGATTTTGATTAGGGTAACGTTATGATAAAATTACGTAACGGAAAGGTAATTAATAACAAGATGGATAACATTGAATCACAGGAGGGGCAAGACTTGCTGACCCATGAGGAAATAGTAATTGTAAATGAGAGGGAAATGGATTCAGTAGCTCGATGCGATAATGCAGAAATAGTAGAGGAAACTAACAATAGGGAAATCAGTGTAGTAGGTCAAAATAACGACGCAGAAATGATGGAGGAAACTAACAATGGGGAAATTAATTCAGAAAGGCCCTCAGCCCAAACAGAAAATGAAATTGTAGGGACTAAAAATGAAAGTCAGGTTATGGTAGGAGGGTTAACGTCTTCTATGCTTGCGTTATTCGTGGAGAGGTTAGAAGCAAAAATGGACAAACAGGCAAATGATAGTAAGAAATCGGCAGAGGAATTAAAAAATGATAGTAAGGAATCGAGGGATGAAATAAAGAAATTATCTGAGAAGTTAGAACAGAATTCAAATGATAGTAAAAAGGCAGCAGATGAGATCAAACAATCTGTAGCTAGAGTGTCAGAAAATTTAGATAAAACAAATGGGCGTATAGATCAGTTAACGGAAGAGGTTAAGTCGACTAACGCTAAAATGGACGAAAGTGTCAAAAACGTTGAGCTAGGACTTGAGGTAGCTAAGAAAGATGTAGAGGAAAAACTTCAAAACAAAGATAAGGAAATTACTTTGAGGTTAAATAACACTGTAAAAGCTATTGACAATAAGATAGAGACAGGTTATTGTTCTTTACAGAATGAAATAGCAGAGAAAACTAAAAGTTTAGAAGGGCATTTAGTTACGACCTTTTCGAAAGAAATATCAGAATAAAATAAAAGTTTAGAAGGGCAGTTAGTTGCAACTTTTTCTAGTGAGATTGGGGAATTAACCAACAAAATCCAAGGTCAAGTGAAAGAGATTGAAGTTAAGCTTAGTGAAGAAATAAATAAGGTGGTTCTAGTGCAAAATAATATTACAAAGGAAGTAAACGACTTAACTGATAAAAGGTCGAGTGACGCTCGTAGTGTACGTGACAATGCAGAAAATAACGTGGTGTATTCTCCAAATGTCAATTGTGTAAACACGGCCCATTTGCCGGTAAATAATTCTATAAATGGAGATCAACAAACCCACAGTATTTGCAATGACACAGACACTATACGAAGCAACGTAAGCCTAGAAACTCATACTGTCTTACCCGTAGTTCATCAACTCCCTGTTAATATAACTCAGATGCTTGGAATTGAGTGGTCGATCCCTCGTTTTAATGATGAAAATCTGTCTGATCCCCATCTTTTTATAAGCGAAATAGAAACCTATTTTGAAGTGAAGGGAATCCCTGACAAATATAAAATGATGGTGGTGCAGAAAGGTTTGATAGGAAAATGTAGAGATTGGTGCAGTTTCATTCTATCTGAGGGCGTAGGCTATGCCGAATTTAAGAAGCTTTTTATGGAGAGGTATTGGAGTTCAAGTAGGCAAAGCAAAGCTCGAACGGAATTATATTCTTGAAAATTCAATGAAAGGGGACAGGTTACTATGTCTGGGCACTTTATGCATTTAATCAGGGTAGCAAAATCCCTAGAATATTCCCTTGGAGAGCGAGACGTACTTCAATTGGCAATTAAGCAGTACAGTCCTGAAATAAGAAAACATTTAGTAGTAGCAAAACCAACTACATATGCTGACATGTTGAACTTATTGACAGAATTCGAGGAAGGGGACGGAAATGAAAGAACTATAGAAAGAGGTAGGAACCCAGATCAGCCGGATCGAAACACTAGCAATGATAATGTGTGGCGCAGTGGAAATCAAAATGGGAATACTACTAGGCCTAATAACGGGTACACTGCTAACCGCGATAACAGAAATAATTACGTAAGGAATGGTCAGAGCAATAATAACCAGAACTATTCCAGGAATAGAAATGAAGGCAATAATTACCGTGGGAATCAGCAAAATAACACAACACGGGGAAATAATGATTATGATAGAACGGGGTCAAGGCCTGCGGTGACAATAAATCATATGGCTTTCCCGGAAACAGAAGGCGGAAGCGTAAATCAGAATAGACAGCTCGGAGGAATTCATAACGGGAGGTATGTAAGATTCTCAGATAACGGGGGCTCCAGCCAAGGAAATAGCCAAGAATCTGGTCAACAGTTAAATCCCGAGGCGAGCGAATTCCAAGGTGATAGAGATGACATAACTATGCGTGAAAATGACGATAGGCCTAGGGAAAATTTAAACTAGGTAGAGATGCATTAGAGAGTCATAATGTATCTAATGAGGGAGCGGTGCTTTCAGAACAAAGGCTCAATGAAATTATAAATGACACAGGTGATTTTTCCAGTGCTAATGAAAATGAAAGTAATAGAGTTTTAAATCCACCGCAGATAGAAGCTAAAGTTGGAAATTTAAGGGTACAAATAATGCTCGATTCTGGCTCAAAATATAGCGTCTGTAGTGAAGTTTTTTATAATGAACTGAAGGAAAATAAAATAAAATTGCAAGAACTAAATATACCGGCGCTTTATTGTACAACAGCGATTACCAAGGCTAGGTACAAGGTAGATAAACAGATTATGGTACCATTGAATATTGGCAATTGGGAAGCAGAAATATACGTGCTAGTTATTAAAAGATTAACACATCCATTTTTGCTAGGTTGTGACACGCTGTTAGAATACAAAGGAATATTGAACTTTGAAGAAAAATGCTTAAAGGTTAATCACAATAATCATGTCATAGAAGTTCCATTTCTAACTAATAATTTGAAGAATCATGTAAACTGTTCAGAAAACGAAATCGCAATCCAGAATGAATATTTTATTGTTGAGAGTCTGAGTACAATGCAGATGCCAGACTATAGTTATGAGGGAATAAGTGATAATTATGATGAAGTTGTAGGCCCAAGTGACTCATCTTCTATTATTACAGCGGCAACAGATAAAGTGCTAGCTGATTATGAATTGAGCGTAGGAGTAGATGAATATGAGAACACTTATTTGGAGGAGGATTATGAAATTGGAAATAATTGCGAGATTAACGTTTTGGGAACAAATATATATGATCAGGAAAATTGTTATGACGAGTACGGAAATGAAAGGGACATGAACGATAAAGACTTAAGTATTTTAAATATTCTTAAGAGTAAAGTGGACAGCATCACGACCTTAGACATTGAACAAAAAGAAAAATTGTTAGATGTGTTAATTAAAAACATGGGAGTATATAGTGAGTCCCCTGGATATTGCCTAGTATACGAACATAGTATAACCATGGATAATCCCCCTGTCTATCATCATAAAAGCAGACCGCTACCGCTAAGCATTCGCGATGAAGCCAATAAAGTTATAGCGAAAATGCTAGAAGACGGCATTATTGAATTATCTGATTCTGAATACGTGAGTCCTGCCTGTTGGGTTCTTAAAAAAAATAATACATTAAGAATGACCCTGGATTTGCGCACTGCGAACCAGTACATGAAGCCGGACCGTTTTAAAACGGAGCCTATAGATCACCTTCTCGCCAAAATGGGAGAAGCTAAGTATTTCTCTAGCATCGATCTAACATCAAGTTTCTGGCAGATTGGACTGCGAAAGGAGGATAGAAAATATTGTAGTTTTGTGCACCAAGGGTCTGTATATAGTTTCTGTAGAACCCCTTTCGGGATGAAAACCTCGGGGAGCGCATTATTGCGTGCACTTCAGATTATGTTTCCTGAAGGCACCGGTCCCAATATTACTGCCTTTGTTGATGACTACCTTGTTCATGCAAATGATTTTGAGACACATTTACGGGAACTAAACCTAGTCCTCAGCACTTTTTTGAGAAGCGGGATGACTATAAACCCGAATAAAATAAGTCTATTCAAGGATAAAGTAAATTTTGTGGGATACATCGTATCTAAATATGGTGTGTCGGCAGATCCCGAGAGAATAAAGGCGATAGCTGACATAAGTAGGCCTAAGACGGTACGACAAGTTAGGAAGGTACTTGGGATTTTCAATTATCAGGCAAGGTTCATCCCAGGCTATGCAGAGTACGCAGCGCCATTAAGGAAGTTGCTCCGAAAACAAAATAAATTCAGGTGGACCCCTGTAGAGGAAAAAGCTTTCGAAACCTTAAAGGATAAGTTTAAGAATTCGGTACTGCTTGAGAGGCCAAGAAACGACCTAGATTATATCATATACACAGATGCTTCAACCATTTCAGTAGGGGGAATCCTCATGCAGGAACATGAGGACGGGACGAGACATTTAATTGCTACCACGTCACGCGGTCTTACTCCGGTAGAGAGCAAAGGTTCAGTCACATGCCTTGAAATTATAGGTATGTATCATACACTGACTAAATTTCAACAGTACATTTTCAATAAGAGAGTGATTGTGTACACGGACCATATTAGTTTAACTTTCTTGAATAAGATGAAGCTTGGAAACAGTAAACTATCCCGTTATGTACATGAGCTCAGCCAGTTTGATATGGAGATAAGGCATTTAGCGGGGAAGGACAACGTCCTGTGCGACTATCTTTCCCGACACAAGGCGGAAATACCCGAGTCATCTGGAGGGGACAGTAACGAGGTGCCTATTATGCATGTGAGAATGTTTAAAGAGCCATCCCTACAGCAAGAGTTTAAACATATTGCAGCATACCAAAGAAACGACCCTGAAATAGAGTTAATCAGATTAGGCCTAGAGGAACTGGACCAGAATTGTAACGGTAATAATGGCGCATTGAAATACCAGGTAATTAATGATGTGATATATAAGCTTTGTGGTACGGATAATAAAGTATGGAAGGTCTATGTCCCCGAGGAAATTGAGAACAAAATTATCGAGACTGTGCATGTAAAACTTGGGCATTCAGGTACAAATAGGATGCTTTTATACATTCAAAACAAGTTGTACATAAAGAATTTGGGCAGGAAAATTCGCAAGTTTGTTAGCTGTTGCGACTTGTGCCAAAAGGCAAAGCCAATGAATGTTAAGTATGATAGAAGGCCTATGACGATATCAAGGGAGGAGAGAGGGGAACTCGTAGCCCTAGATTTCCACGGACCATTAGTAGCGGGGGCGTATGGGATGAAGTACATCCTGATTTGTTACGACGTGTTTTCACACTTTGTGAAATTATATGTGACACGCACTGCCAATACTAGCGAAGTTCTACGAAAACTCCTCTATGATTATTTCCCAAAGTATAGTCCGATTAAGGCGGTGATATCAGATAACGGAACACCCTTTATCAGCAAGAGATTCAGAGATAAGATGACCTCATTGGGGATAAAACATTATAACGTGGCTAGATTCCATCCACAAAGCAACGTAGCAGAAAGAGGATTGCGCGATATGTCGCTTTATCTAAGAGCACTCTGCCATAAACGCCATAATGCCTGGGTTCGATACATACAACCTATCGAAGATATACTGAATCATTCGGTGAATCCCTTAGTCGGAGTAGAACCAGTGCGGTTAATGACGGGCGAAGAACCCAAGGTACTAATTAAAGGCCTACCTAACCCTATTCCTGAAAATGGTCAGAATAAAAAGCTAACCGACTATTGCAGAACGGCGATAGAAAACATCAGGAGAAATGTGGTAAAAAGAATGGAGAAAGCTAAACGGCATAAGCACACGTGGATCCCAGTAGTGGGTGACAAAGTATTGGTAAGAAAGAAAAACTTATCAAATGCAGCCAATAAAAGGATGCAGCGCCTCGAGCTCCTTTACCGCGGTCCATTATCTATCACAAAGATTTTCAATGGTGTTTGCTTTGAGGTGTCAGACCTAAGTAACAATAGAATTATAGGGCGGTATAATCTATCTTTTATTAGGCCTTATAAGGAGACTTAAAGGGGTAAGGACAGTATGAATTAGGGTTACGGTGTTTCGCTAATTGGTACCGTAAAGAATGTAATAACTACTGTATTGTATGTATGACCGCGACTGAAATTGCGTGTGATATATTTAATACCAGTGAAAGTTTCAAGTGTAAAATATGAACGAGTGGTAATAAATCAGCCAGAGAAAATATATCTCTGTTATATATTTATAAGTGAACTTCGATAACAGATCAGTCGATTATTTTATCTTTGTTATCTATTTTTATAAAAAGGACGTCCGAGACAAAAATCCTATCGGCGATTTATCTAATAATAAGTAGGAATAGTAATTGCAGAAAATGTATCTTCATATTCTATATTGTTCAATGCAGTGAGTTAGATTTTAATTTCTGTCAGTATATTATTTGTTTGTTTACATTATATGTTAAATGGGTCCAATATCCTATTACTGCATTGGATAATAAGGATGCATAGTAAAAATTCTTTCGTGGATGTTGTATGCATGAGTAAGAATTGTAGTGTGTACAGATGAAAGGGATTGATAACGGTACCATGTCACGAGGTCACTCACTCACAGGTAGCAAGCCATGTGGCGAATGTAAACATTTTGAAAGGTAACTAGGTCAAAGCTACGACCAAAATAAATCAAGTCATTGCACTGTCACCTATACATTCAGTATACTCACAAGGTATTTAAGGAGCTGAAAAGCACTCTTTAAAAATTGCAAATTTTTCACAAAACTCATATTTTTTCAAGAGAACTTTTGGGCATATGAGGGAATCCTAATTCTAGTACTAAATATAAAACTATAATCATGATAAATAGCAAGCTAAATTACATTAAATATAAAAACCTTAAAATGATGGGACCTATTAGTATTTTATATCAAATTGAATCTCAAATGATACTCTATTAAATCATGCTTAACATACAATTATTAAATGAAGAATATGGATTAAAGATAAAATAAGTTAATATTAAATATAAGAATATTACGGGGTGTAGAAAGTACCAGACAAGATTCCGAGTATGTCACAAAGACTAGCTCGCTTGTACCATTCATTCACGGCGGGTAGCCGGCGACAGGTATTGTTAACAAGCAGTACTTCCTTTATGCAAAAAGTGATACAAAGGCGATGAGAGCCTAGTCAAAAGAATATACTTGGAATAAGACTTGGGAAAAGAGTACTGAATGCACATTCTCAGAAAATTGAAGTAATAGCGAGAACAGGAAGACAGTGGAAACTTGAGAGTTGTATCTCGTAGCGTCTTAAAGCTTGGGTCTAAAGGGCCAATCAAAAATAAGCTACTAGCTAAAATATGGTTAAATTACTGTAACATAGAATTTGATTTGTTAGTATAAGAGTGGGGAGATTTCTGTGAGTTGCCACGGCTGTAGAACTTCGCCAATTTTAAGAGTACACTGTTCTGCCGTCTCGTCACCGGTCGGACGCATATTCCTTGTCAGCTTAATTCTTCCGAGTGGATACAATTGTATTCCACTCGATTTTATATTCACGTTGGGCAGTTACCCTACTTGGATAAGTAATCTTTTATAGTAAGATACCCAGTAAACGCGATTTGTGGTAATAGCTAAGTTACGGCTATTACCGACTTAAATTCAGTGGATCGCAGTAAGTACTTGGTCGACGAATTAACATTATTATAATTACTCCAAGGAGGGTCATTATATCATCACGTGATAACGAATAGGAAGAAGTAGTAACTGATAAACTTTAGTGGCTACGTTCTACAATCGAGACATTATATACAGTATCCACCACGAGTAGATTTAGTAGATATTAATTGGACTTGATATTGATTGGATAATAAATCAACTCATACCAGTATTAAATATTTTGATATCTAATTACTATAATTAGTATTGCCATTCACCAGACCCATATTTTACCCTGTAGAAACGTAAGAGTTTAAATCTTGTAGCTCGACTGACTCCGAGGCAGGTTCAGAGAAACTCAGCAACCGTAAGTACTTGATAAAAACAATTACAACTTCTTGAGTGAACCTTAATAGTGGCATACCCAAATACAAGGGGGTGAACCGCTTCAAGCTGAAATATGCTTAATTTTTCGATGAATCTGATGGAGTTCATTGCTTTATTTACAACATGTTCATAGCCGATAGGACTACCGATGTGATGTTGCAAGATTTAACAGCATGGCTTGTAAGAAATAAAGAAGGCAGTGACACAACCCTAATCACCATTTATTTACAAAAAGCCTGCCTGTATTGTTTATTTGGCTGTGAATGTCCTAACCTTTCTTTGCTTGTTTTCACTTTAGAGTAGGCCTAATTGTTTATTCCAACACATGCAAAACAGATTTGTGTTAACAACTTCCCACACTCACATTGTTCAAGTAGATTTTCCGAATCTAGGTTGTCTATTACTAAGGAATTCAAAATGCCTGGGGGATTATTACTTTTGATAAACAGATGTTCAAATTTGTCTGAAATGAGAGTCTGGAAAATTTGGTACACAAAGACACCTATCTCCACGGATATCACAGAGGGATATTTCAGCCCACCACGATTGATATTCTTCAGATATTCTACTTCAGGAGGAAAGATATATTGCAAATCAGGTCCAGACACAAGCATATTACGACAGTGATTGCACTTACTTTTGCTACTTACTTTATAAGCAATGAATATAATTGTACCCAAAGTACCATTATCTATTTCTACTAGTGCACTCTGCTTCACTATTTCTTCAGTCTCTTCAAAAAGGCCTAATTCGACATCATGTTCACTAGGAATCGAAGCGTTATTGATATCATGAATCAGATCCTTTACACCCAAACACATTCCCTTCCTTGACTGAATTTTCAGTAAACTGGTAACTTTGATTTTTTTTTCAGATTCAACAATCTGCTGCACAGATACATGGTAGTTGCATCCACTCATTCTTCTAAATTTACCAAATCTTTTCTCTAAATCATCAGTCTGAAAAGTACCTAGCAACACATAGTGAAAGCCTAAAACTTTCAACAGATATTCAGCCAATTCAATGATTGTCTGTGTTGTATGGAGAATTGCTGTGTAAGTTTCTTTACTTAGGAATACTTTCAATTTCAGTATCGTTCCACCTCTTCAACCAAGAAATAAATGACACTAGAAACTGCATATTTTGTTGATCTAAACTTCTAATAGGATCAGCAAATACCTCCCTTAGATGCTTACCCTTCTTTGGATGTTTCACATTGACTGTCATCCACCACATCCTGATTATTTGTAGCCACTCCTTTGTACCTTCAGCACTGGGATCTAACATTACATTATGAGCATCAATTGCTGCAATAGTTTTGTCATCAAACAATGGCACAACCAATTTAACGTTCTGTCGCTCGAGATTACTAGGGTAACACACCTTATAGGATAGGCCTGGAGCATGTTTCACTATAGATGATTTTTCTTCTTCATATATTTTGGTCACATGCTCAAACTTACAAGTTTTAATAACTTGCTCATCGTTAAATGATGGGTAAATGAAAGTTTGACTTCTTTCATTCAACCAGTTGTTCCTTATGTTCTTAAATATATGCACTGTGTCAAAGAGCAAAAATATTTTTTTCTCTCATCAAATGGATTGACAATGAATCTATGAATGGTACTATCTTGGCTCAACAATTTGAATAATTTCACATTTACAGAATTGTTATCTGTAATAATGCTAACTGTCTCAAAGCCTACGTCATGTAGCAACTGCAAAACCTGATGTGTAACATGGCACAAAAAATCAGCATCTGAATTTTTCACAGGCACAAGAGCAACTACATCTGTCACTTCTGAGAGAACAGATTTAAGGAAAAATGTCTGAATACCAGGTATGAGATTTCTCTTAAAACTTTATAAGCTGCTGGGAATGAAAAAAACAGACTACAGGCGAAAACAAGCAAGTCAGGAGAATACCTAACTGTTTTGCCATTGTTAGTTGAAGTTGCTCACTAAAGAACTCAAAAGAAGCTTTCTTTTCATCACTACACTTCTCTTTGCATTCGGCCAGCAACTGCATAACAACTTTAAATTTGTCTTCAACTTTGATGTCCTCATTGTCAAAATTCTTCACAGCAGTTACCAAATTTTCGGGAAGTTTATAGTTTCCGACTCACCCGGCTCCCCTTTCCATCGGCGCGGTCGCCTTCCCCGCCGGCCTGCCTGCTTTCTCGCTTCCCCTCACCGCCTACCACGCATCTCCCCGCGCGCATCTTCCCCGCTATAGCGCATGCCGGCCGCTACTAAGCGCCGAAGCCCGCAGCTTGCTCTAATAATTGCAATTACCATTATAAAAAACAAAATAAAATTTCACGAATTATAGAAAATGTCGAACAATTAAAAAAATACCCTTGTACCAAACATCATATTTCACGATCTTTAAACTCCGATTTGAAAGAAAAAAATCACAATAACAAAAGACCCTTGCACCATACATAATATTTCACAACTTTTAAAAACGATTATAAAACGAAAATGTCGAACAATTAAAAAAATACCCTTGTAACAAACATCATATTTCACGATCTTTAAACACCGATTTGATATATAAAAATAGAAATTTACATAATATTTCCCAATTTTTAAAAACGCCGTGTTATGATATAAAACATGGCTTAATTGATGCAGAAAAATTCCCTTGCACCAACACTACTCTTTTCGTAACAATCAAAACATTTAAAAATTTGAAAAAAGCGATTCTTGCGTTAACACTCGTGAATGCATGAAATCACCCCTATAGTAACTCAAATATATGAAATCTTTCTTCACTGCTCAACTGTCACTCGTGGCGTAGTGGGTTAAGACTCCTAGCTATAACGCTAGGGGTTCCGAGTTCGAATCCCGGTCGATCCAAAATTTACGGTTAGGAATAGGCCTCGAATAGGTAGGTAGGGTGAAGAGGAGGTGAGTGGAAGAGAGGAAAGAGACGGGAAAGAAAGAGAAGAAAACAAAAAAGGAGAAATAAATTATTTTTCTCTTTCACCAGTTCCATACTAGATGCCGCCACCGTCGCTACTCTGCTAGTAGTTCTAATGCCGCCGCTAGGATCTCCCCACCCAAAACCCCTACTTTCCACGCGGGTCCCGTTAGAGTAGTAGTGGTGGGGGACTCGGGTGAGTCGCAATATATATGAAGCGTCCAATTCCAAAACTGTCTCAATCCATTTTTTTAAAAAATTGAGATTATGGCGATTTCGTCATCTACCTACATATCTTTAACAATTTAGTAATGAATGTTGTGCCTAAACTTCCTCTTTCCTTCCAAAATTAAGCTTCAGAAATGACAAACAGTTTTAAAACTTTCTCATTCCATCCCATGTACTGTTACAAAACTCTCTCGTTCCATACATGAATTTCTTTTTCAAAACTTCCTCCATCCATAGTAAGGATTGGTATTATTCATTGTTTGGATACCAAAACTCTCTCCATCCGTCTTTTAAATTTCCTTACAAATAACCTTTCATTTATGTTTCCAGCTGTTTTCAGCAGTGTATTAGCACAAATTATAATTATGAACGTTGTCACTCTCATATACCCATTGTTAGAAGGTAATAAATAGTACAGACTTTCTGTAAATAAGAAGATTGTGTTTTCTGTGCATTGCACTATTCTTAAGAAATGGAAAGTAATATATTAATATCACCTAGTGGTAAAGGACGGAATAAATTGAAAGATCATTCGAAAGGGGGGAAATAAAGAAAAACACAAGAGAAACTAAGGCCATGAAACTGTATGCCGAAGGGTGCCCAGGACAAAATAAAAATATTACAATAATGGGAATGTTAATGTCTTGGCACTACAATAGCATACCAACTGTAAAGAACTCCATGTTAATTTACCTATTGTCGGCCACTCTATTTTTCCATCCTTTAGAGTATTTGGGAGAATAGAAAATGTCATTAGGAAGAGGGATACTATTATTAAACCATGTGAATATAGAGACATTATTGCACAAAGTGCAAATCTGAAGGAGCTGGGAGAGAATTTTGTTATCTTTGATTGGAAGAAAATAGTGCAAGCTACTCTCAAACCTCCTGGGCAGAAGTATTTCCAGTTTTCCGCAGCTACGCGAATCATTCTAAGAAAAACTGCATCTGGAAAAAATGTGAATGTGAGAGGGGAAGTAAATTACTTAACAGACATAGGAGCATTCAAATCGGCGTTAAAGAGAGGAAAAACATTTCGCAGATGACCCCAGAATCTCAGAATCAGAAGGAAGAGAAACTATCCGATCTCAACACTTTGGTTCCGAGTGGAGAAAAATGACTGATTTATCATTTTACAAGAGTGTAATAGAGGGTGATTCAAGGTCAAACAGAGAAGAAAATGCAAATGAGAATTTATTTATGGAAAAAGAAGATTTAAAAATTTGAATTGAAGTGTAACAACCAAACAGAATAATGTATTCATTCCGTATGAACATTAATTTTTATATTTGAGTTCAATGTCATAGACAAAATAGAAATTGCAGTAATAGATTATTGTATTTACATTAATAAGAAGCCTCTTCTAAAATATTAGAAACGAAAAAGAATTGTATAATTTTCCAAAACTCTCTCGTTCCAGCCTACAGTTTCAAAACTCTCTCAATCCAAACAAAAATATGAAATAACTCCTGAAATATCGATCCCTGATTTTCAGGAATATCATTAATTAGAAGAGTGTTCCTCAAGTGTACAAGTTAAAAAAATGGAACATTGAAAACAGTTAGGAAAAAAGTTATCAGTTTTTGACGTTTCCTGAAAATTGTTAAAACTGGATTGAGACAGTTTTGGAATTGGACGCTTCATATTTAACTTGGAATAAGTGTCACAATGCAGCCCTTTATGTCTATTTCCACATCTTTATACAAAACTCTTACAGTAAATTTTGACTGCAATATCACTACATGTTTCAGGGTAGGAGAATCATTTAAAGAAATTCTCAGGAAGTATAACTGATCATTAGCATGTTTTACAGTCCAGCCATCATCAATATTCAAACGTTCAATATTATTTATAGCTTCATCAACACTGTTAATTTTATCTGATGCCAACCAGTCTTCATATTGCTGCTCAACCTGTTGAAAATGTTCCTCTTTCCTTTCACTTGGATTCCTTCTTTCTGCATTACCTGATTCTGTGGTTAAATATTCCGGTAAATTAGGGAAAATGCAAGGTACAGCCTTGTCTGAGAGAACAATTCTTTTGCGAGGGAGCACAAGTTCAGACCCTGGAATTGAGAAATGAACTATAAGATTCAAGCATCAGATAAAAGTTAAAGATATAATTTTAAATGTTCAATCACATAAAACTTACCGTCTGGGGCAGTTACACGCAACTCTCGTACTATTGCATCCTCTGGAAAATGAGCAATCCATACAACATTGTTTTTCGTAATTTTAAAGTTTTCCCTCGGAATATTTTTTTATCCATAAGTTTCTTCTACTTTCTTCTGTTGGAAAAGCAAAAGAAGGCACATATTCTCCTTTATAATAATTCGATTTGCTCCCTGGTACACAACTATTTGGCATGTTTAGTTCGTTTAAAACTTATTTCCAATAAATGCTATTGAAGCATAATTCACTAATGTCTTGAGGTATACGATAGTATACGTTATAATATTTCACTTGTGGCGCAATACAAACATAATAAGTATTAGAAAACAATTATTTAAACAATATAATTTATACGCGATATTACTTTCTCCAACACGTGGAACAATTCCACAATTCCGACCGATACCAAGCCCGACTGGAACAATCAGCTGATCTTGCCGCAGTGTTGCCACCACAAAAGCAAAAATCTCTTTGACAACTCCATAAATTTTTTTGAAATTTCTTTGACGCATTAAAAAATCTTTAATTATATATTTTACTAGTAATAATAAATAATAATATTATTAACATGAATCTTACCTCAATTTAACTGCATGCAATTCACAAAGGCATGCGCTGAGAGAAGAGAGAAATTTCGTTTTTATCTCAGGGGTATACATTTAAATAGTTGTAGACTGCTATCTCGCTATCTATTCTTTCATTTGTCCAAAAATCCGCTTTATCTCTATTAATTATCTATGGAAAACAGTAAATTATTTTTTTCTGTAGATTTGGGACGAAATTCTTTGATTCTTAGAAGAAAGCAAGATTTTTCTAAATCTACAGGAATTTCTTTGAAGTTGGCAACGCTGTCTTGCCGTCCACGCTCCTGCCTGACGGCCTGGTAACGATCACGAAGGAAGTGGTCCGGTGTACAAGACCCGATTTTTATTGAGAAAGAAAATTAAGGAAGGCACTGTATAGGAAAATAACAAATCTTTTCTTGAACAATTTAATCCCCGGATTAGCTTTTTAGAAGCCACAATTTAACAATTGTGAACTTACGTTAAAAAAAGATTTCCGAACTAAATAGCGCGGATGAACATTACAAGACGAGGTTAAGAGGCTGGAGAGAAGCAATAACACATGCAAATGATACCGGGAATGCGCACAATGTGCGTAGCATCAAAAGTTCACTCTTTTGTCTCTAACTTATATGGTAACAGAAACCTTTTATATTAAATTCTTACAAGTACAACTGTACCTACCATCCACCACCCCATATGAAGGTCTCATGGAAGTGATATACGCAAAAAAGAGGGACATCTGGATGAAATTATATAGCACAGACACAATGACAACAGCGGATTGGACTCTAGGGAAACACGAACTGAGGCATATATTGACTCGCTTTGCTGTCCATGGCTTCCACCACTAACCTAATTGTCATTAACCTCCAGTCATGACTAGCAAAAATAGTACCACTAGGATGAAACGGGCAAACAAACCTAACCTAATGAAACCTAATCTAACAAATCTAACGTAACAAACCTAACCTAACTTAACTTAACATAACACAACCTAGCATAACAAACCTAACCCAACCTAACATAACAAACCTAACTCAACCTAACATAACACACCTAACCCAACCTAACATAACAAACCTAACCTTACCTGACAAGCCTAACCTAATTCAATCGTCATGACTTCTGGTATGAATGAGCAGAAAAATATTCCGATATATTTATATTTTTAATTAACTAAATCTGTCTAAACCAGGCCTTAAAAAAAGAGTATAGAACGCAGTTCATGTCATTTTTCAATAAACCAGAATTTTCAATTCAATAATAATCTCTATTTCTTTTGCCGAAAAGAACGTCACAATTTGTTCGTAATTTTGAACGTTCAATATGCCCGCCTTTACTGTACAGACTAGTCGCACGATACCTGAGAATCGATTATCGAGAGGTAACATTCAATCGCCATGACTGTCGGATGAATGCGCAGATAAAAATAATCCGTTATATTAATATTTTTAATGCATGAAATATACAATAAATCGCTCTAATCCTGGGCTGAAATAAAAGTATACAACGCAAGTCATAATATGTTGATAATTATAACTTAATTCTGTTTGTAAATAAAAATCGGGTCTTATACTACCGTGCCCACAAATATCACATGTGAGCGTTCACACTGAGGAATTTGTTGTCAGGCACAAGTATGGCTTTAGATGCATAAACGTTTGCTTTTTTCTGCTTTAAATGCATTAATGGTTCACCCAGAACAAGTTTGTAACCCACAAACACTCAATTTGCGGAAGAAAATTACAATGTTATACCACAGTATAGTATAACAGTAGCGAAGCTCTAATGAAAGGAAAATGCATCCTTTTGACAGATCGTGCAACACTAGCACCCCAAGCGGTCAGCAGGATGCAACTAGCAAACAGCCATTTCCAGCATTGGAAAGATACGAATATATGGCTGTATTTCTTCTTATTTTTAAAATTAGTAGAACGAGATTATTACCGGAAAGGCTTACTGGTGAACTCACCAAATCATAGACTTTATGGTAATATAAAGAAGTTGTAGTTTCAAGATCGATGACATTGTATATCTTATACCGGTTTCCGTCCACCATATAAGCTACATTCCTACGACAAAGCTTCAAGAATTTAATTGACCTACTACTAACATATACTGTATTTACACTGAAAATTCTGACAAATAAGAAAACTTAATAATTTCAATAAGCATGTAGTAGTACTAGTTCAGAAATTAGGGGAAAGTCAAGTTCTATAGGCATATAGCCCGATATGGTCAGTATCAGATGCAATAGCAAAACACTTTTGTCTTTTTCTTCATTTTGTTAAACACGATAAAAAGGATTAAACACGTTATCTTTATTCTCGACAGTTTAATTTTGTTAAATTCAATTATATAGGCCTAACATAACCTCGTGTTAAAACATTTTCAAAATTAGTAGGGTCAGGTGGGGTATTTGTAAATAGGCCTATATATTTAGAAACCTTTGCTTCGTTAGGATTTTCATTTATGATATACATATAAAAATAATTAATTGTATATAGCATTTACAAGCCATTTTCTGCTCCTAAAATTAAAAGAAATAGGAGTAAATACACTAGTATGGATGCAAGCATGATAATCACAAATTTGCAATTTAATTTCACAAATAACTCTTTTTGCTTACCTCTCAGGAACTTTAGGGAACCTGAAGAAAGATAAATCGGGAGAATTCCTTTGACTGTTGGTGCAATTTATAGCACCACAAGCATTTCCATAAAATATTATTGACATTTTTCATAAGCAACAATGTAACATATTGTGTTGCTTCTAGCTCACCGCTACGAGCGCTGCAGTCGCGCCGGTTGAAAAAAAATGTATGGAGCTTCGCTACTGTTAAACTATACTGTGGTTATACTGTACTAATGCTGACTAAATCTTCCGAGCTATAGGGTCACGTTAGTCGGCAGTAAAAAGCGGGGATTTATATTTACCTGGGCAGTCAGTATTTTTAATTCTGAATTTTACGGTAAGAATGGTTTATTAACCATTAATATTTCAACTTTAAAGCTGTGTTCGGTCGTATAATTTTTTGTAAATTCAAGCTTGCTTAACTTTCTTTAGCAGAGCGTGTTTTATGAGCCCGCAGTTTCGCAGTCAAGTCGATCGGCAGGTGTTGAAACGATAGCTGATAACTTCGATCCATTGTCGTCGATAGAGAAAGGGTTTGTTTAACCTCGCAAAATAACTGTATAATTCACATTAAAATTGCGTATATTATTGTGCTCAAACTGTTTATAATAGGTGCTAGAAGAGCCTACCCTTCATTTACCACATATGTGACAGCTTCATAAAAACTATGCTTCAAGATTTATACAGACATTATCTGCCATGAATCCCGCCTAGGCATAATTCAATTCTGATGCTGTTCTATTCTGTTCTATTTCATCAATTTTTTTTTCAGTAAGCACATGTAGATGTTATCTTAATTGTTTCGTATTAAACACAGAATCTCTTCAAGGAAGAAGTGTGCCTATAACTTAGGCCTAAATTCAAATTTTCTGCAAAGGGATTATGAATGTGTGGGAGACTTCTACATCGACTTATGTTCTGTTTAGAGCACTCCATAGCAAAATGTCGGCGATTTCGTAAAATAAAACAGCGTGAACGTAGTAATATATCTCATGGGATTGATCATAACCACAAACAGAGTCAGCTGTCATAAGGAACATGACTACATCACATGCGCAAAGAGCATTTTCGCTGGGATCTGTTCAATGTTTTCGCTTTCGGAGCGTAAACAAGAACTTGTGGCGAAACCTTGTTTCTGGTTCATTTTATTAACTTTTTGTGTCCGGAAACTAGGAATATGTTCAATAGGTTTACGACTTGTGGCAAATAGGTTGCTATACATGTACCCGGACACATATTCTTGCAACAAATTCCTCAGTGTGAACATAGCTTTATACTGTACGACAAAAATTTGCCCAAAACACGGAACAAAACCAATTGAAGTGAAATACGATGTTTGTCAACGATAGGTCAACAAGGTTAAACTAATAAAATATACGGTTACGACAGTGTCCATTTACATTGACATGACTACATTCAATTTCTATTTAGTAAAAAATGCAAATGAAATGAAGAAAGCCGAAACCTAAAATTCATGCTAGGCATATAGAGCAGGCATCAGTCATTCAGTGGAGGAAGAAGGACACTCGAAAATAAAAATAGGGTTTCTTTGTTCTTGATATGTGGACGTAACTTTTTCACTAAGGAAGTCATTAACTGAAAAGAACACTCGAACTAACGATTCGTTCTCCTTGGTTCACTGACCTAACATTCCAATAAGATAGTGAGTAATCAAAAAGGAAACTCGAAATGTGGACTCTTTGTTCTTGGCAAGTTACACCAACCAAACGACAATAGTACAGTTGGCGACCGTCAAACTAGAGTTCCGAGCTGATTCCTCCATGTAAAGCTACGTAGGCCTACATGTAAGAGTAACGATAAATGGTACAAGGAACAGCGCTGCTAAATGAGAAAGAATGGAAGCATTAGTTAATATTGACATTTCCATGTTTCAGCAGTGATAAAGACGTCTGCTGGAGCAAGCTACAGGTTTTACAAGCATTTTTATACATGTCTAGTTAGTCTTCTGTTCAAACTCTCCGCTAAATCTATTTGCATTAAATCAGCAGTTTTCAGCAGATTGATACGTGTTCTTACCGCCTGTTCTCCGGCCTCGCGAAACAGCAGGTGCAAGCTTGAGAGGCCTCGTGCATATATTCGGCGTCACGCCAAGTTCAGTCAGCGTCTGGCATTCACATGAAACAGTTCATGTTGGATCGCTCTGCAATTCGCGCCTTTTTCAAGACAAAAAATGTATCGCGTGCATCAGCAGCAGACCGTATGAGAATTAATTAAGGCTGATAAGAATTAAATGCACGCCATACATTCCGTTTGGAAAGCACGATAATAAGGTTACAAAGATAAAGAAACCATAGACAATGTAACACTGACACCTGAGATCTTCATATATCACCATCACTCGCTAGAAGTTTCATTGATGTCGTGAAGTCTACTTGTAAGCAGAGATGAGTAATTCCGCCAATAAATGAAAAAACTTGCTGGTTTAAAAGATATATTTAATGACAATTCCGGAGGACCACTTGAAATTAATAATCCAAGAAATGATGTGAATAATAATAAATACACACATGCAGCAATTATATGCTGTAATTATAACGTTCACAGTCAATGTGATACTTGAATTCACAAATTATAACGCAATAATAATGTTACTGAACTATATTGCGTATCAATGTAAATACAGCTATGTTGCGATAAAGTCATTGCAATATTACAAGCTGTATGAAATAATTTTAGGCTTTAAGGCACTCACTTGGTAATAAAGATTCCTTTCGTAGCTAATGTCACCTCAAGAAGTAATCCTGAAGTCCAAATCAGGCCATAATCAAGATAATCAATCCTTGAAGAAATGCCTGGTAGAGACACTAAACAAATTCAGCCATTCTGTGGCGAATAAAACGTGGAAAATTGCTTCTGTGCAATTAATACCAAATATGAAGAAACCTTAACTCGCAGGAAGCGAAATATAAGGATCTATGATGATAAAAAACCACTGCTGGTTAAGTCCAGAATGGACTATAATCCTTTAAGAGGATTGTATAATGGCGACGTAGAAAATGGAATGAATGTTTTTAATAAAACAATGACTTATAACAATACTAGTAAAATCAATCCCATTGGGCGAAGATTACGAAACGATTGAACAATTATAATTTTAATGAAAAACGTAGATTGTGAAGCAATCAAAAAGAATAGTAACAGAATGAATAAAATATGTTTATAATTATTCTGTACTTAAAATAGTAGAAATATAAACTGAAAATAAACGTTAATTTGAGTTTAATAGAGAAAAGAACTAATGATCAATTGCTTTTTACAATAAAAATAATAATTACTAGGAGGCAGTGAGGAAATTAGCATTGGATAAAAATATTACCAAAGCCGCAAGAAGACAAGATTAAATATTAAAGGATTATTAAAGATAGCCATGATAATGAAAAACTCTAAAGCTCAAGGTATCAAACATAACTGAACATATTGCCCGCGATTATTCCACTTGTGGAATAATCTAACTAGAATGCGAAGTTATATTTGACCTTGAGAAAAGAAGACAAGAACGAAGAAAACACAAGAAACAAATATTGATGAAATAACATTAACTACAAGAGTACATTAAGTACCTAGAAGACTAAGACTAACTATCTAGTCTTCCGAGTCACGAATAGGTAGGGGTGCGAATTTAACAATTGGCCTCTTGAATGAACCTGAGGGGGTACGAACAGTAACCACCCTGACAAGACAATCAGGACCAGGATGAACTTTCTCAATAACACCCATAATCCATCTCAAAGGAGGAACGTTGTCTTCCATTACTAAGACTGGAGTGCCTACTGACACATTAGGTATAGTTCTAGTCCATTTTGACTTCCTTTGAAGTGAATGGAGATAATCAGATGACCACCTCTTCCAAATGCAGGCCACTAAATGATTAAGATTGTTCCAACGGGAACGGAGAGTATACCCGCCAGAAAGATCTTGACCAGGTAAAGATATAATGGCCCTTCCAATAAGGAAATGACCAGGGGTAATAAAATTAGAGTCATTAACGTCTTCGTACAGGGTGGTAAGAGGGCGTGAATTCAATAGAGACTCTATCTGAATGAGAAGAGTAGACATCTCTTCATAGTCAAAATTAAAGGAAGGTGCCATTCTATTGAGGTGAATCTTCATGGAACGAACGGCAGCCTCATGAAGACCTCCCATATGTGGCGAATGAGGAGGTAAAAAATTCCATTTAATACGTAGATGAGAAGTGGCATCCTGAATGATAGATTGATAACACTGCCCAACAAAAACACATTTTAAATGTTTCCTTCACTTCATGAGTCAATTCTTACTAATTTTGGGTTGAGAAAAACGAATATGACAAAGAAATTTTTTTATTAGCTCTAGTTTCTGAGATAAACAATAGGTGAAAGTTTTTAATTTTAAAGGATTAAGAGAAAACAGTAAATTTAACATTTATAAATATTATTTACATAATGTGCTAACAACATTAAAAGTGTGACCGTTCTTTTATTAATGACAGTTAAAATCCTAAATTGATTAAAGAAAACCTACCATGACGTTGGATCTACAGAGAATCAGTTGGTGGCTTCATGAGATCGCTGTCTTTTGGCTTTTCTCTTGTAATTGAGTTCTGGAGCATGCCTACACACAAACCAGCAGTAATCCACAAGCATTGCTTCATTCCAGAGGCCCTGATATGTCCGTTCCATCACAGAAATATCCTCATGGAACCTTTCTCCATGCTCGTCATTGACAGCACCACAACTAGGTGGGAAAAAATTGAGATCGGAGTGGAGAAAATTAAGTTTTAGGGACATGTTGCATCTGAGTTGATGATATTTTTGTAGAAGTAGGCTACTGTCACCAACTGAGTGTAGTTATCTCTTATATTCCCTAAAAATCCCTTGAGAGCTTCCCAAGCCGCCTTTTTCCCCTTCTAAAAGTAGGTTGAACGCAGGATCCTTTACAAGTTGACGTATTTGTGTCCCAACAGAGATGCCTTCCTTGACTTTTGCATCACTTAGTCCAGAAAATTTCTCTCTCAAATATTTAAAAGCCTGGCCTTCTTGGTTCATGCCTTTGACAAAATTCTTTATCAAACCCAGCTTGATATGTAGAGCTGGAAGAAAAACATCTTTTGGATCCACAAGAGGCTCGAATGAGATCACTCAACTCCGATTGGCTCAATCTGTGCAGTTGATTATCTTTCACTTCAAAATCAGGGTCATGGGATGTTGAAGGCTTGTTGAGTTCTTCTTCTTCCACGCTGCCTTCATTTTCTACTTCCAACTCATAATTTTGGGGTAGAGTAGGAACTGGTAAACTGTCTGAATGTGGAATAGGTTGAATAGCAGATGGAAGATTGGGTACCTTCATACCAAAATAATGTTGGTAGGCAGTCTTTACAAGAGGCGTCACTTTGCGTTTCTGTGACGAAAATGTTATTTCACCACAAATGTAACATAAATTCTTCACTAAATTTACACATTTCCGTGGCATGTTGATGTAACAAATTTTGCTTTTTAACCCAGATAACGCTGATGTCCTTCCAGAAGGATGCAAACAGCAGTAGGTAACATGTTTATTTTTCGAAAGTTCTTCAATTACTCGCCCGAATGCAGCATCATATTTCGTAACTAGAAACTGCACGCTTTAATTTTTATGTTATTTTTGTCTTCGTTGTTGAGAGGTTAGTAGTGATATTTAGCTGTGAAGTTACGTTTCTAACAAAATGGAATATGTCGAAGACCTTCGGATAGATGAGTCTGTGTCCTATGTTTCTTCTTATTCTTTTGTTGCAAATTGTTATTCATTTATTGCCTTAAATATCTTCTTTACCATAGTGATTCACCAAACAAACATAACGAACAATATTGTAGGCCCCACAGCCGACTTTCATAACGCTTCCTTCCAGAAGGACGTCAGCGTAATGGGAGCCTAAAAATTTGTTTGTGAAATTCTTTTGAAGAATAAAACCTGGTGGTTCATTATTGTAAAAAAATATCTGTAAGTGAATATTAATGGGAAGATGACGTAAATATATCTTTCTTTGTGTCAAACTAACAGTCCCATGAGTTTTTTCGATGATGACGTGGTAAATTTGCTGGTGACTTATACAAATCAGTACGCCGCAAAAAGAAATAGGCTTGGAGACCGTTCTAAAGAAGAGATGAAGTGTTTCATAGCTTTTATTGAGTGGTTATGTCGACCTGCCACAGAAAGATAACATATATTGGGAAAAGTCACCAAATGCCCATAACATATTGATTTCCGAAACTATGGCAAGGGATCTATTCCGATTTATAATGTGGAAGTACCTTTAGGTGATCGATTTGCTAAAGTACAGCCACTAATAGATAAAATAAATGAGAAATGTATAGAGTACAGTTCACATATTCAAAACCACTCCGTAGATGAGAGCATGGTACCTTACTTTGGTAAACATAGGCCTAGTGCAAAACAATTCATCCATGGAAAGCCAATTAGATATGGCTATTAGTTCTGGTGTGGTGGACCTAGTTTTGGGTACCTAAGCTGGTACATTACCTGATAAATATGCTGAAAAAAGACTTTGATATGCTGACATATATTCACAAAGCTGGAACAATTGCCCTATAGAGTGTATTTTGGCCATTTCTTTACCTCAATACCTTTACTTAGGGATCTGCATAAGAGAGGAATTAAAGCCACAGGGGCAATGAGAGCCAATAGAATTGGGAAAGAGTGCGATATGACCAACAGTGATGAAGAAAACACCACGGGGTACATACGACTTCAGGTCTGATGACACAAGCAACGCCCTCGTTACTAGATGGAATGATGATAGTGTGGTGAATGTGGAAACGAACTTTGATAAAGTTTTACCAACTCGCCAGGTATCTCGCTACTCACAAAAGCAAAAAAGCAAATTAGTGTCGATCAACCATAGTCATCCACAACTATAATACACACATGGGAGGCTTTTACAGAGCTGACCAAAACATTTCTTTGCACCTTGTATCAACCAGAGGCAAGAAATGGCATTTACCTAACGTTGCACTGTTGCTGAACAAAATGTGCGGCTACTTTACCGGCAAGATGGCGGTAAAATAGATCATCTATACTTTCGCCGAAGACTAGTCACTACTATTTTGGAGTCAAATAGAAGAGTGGTTTCAAGAGGACGGCCATTGGGTTCATCAAAGGCTCATCCTCGGTTAGAAAAATTGGAGCATTATGTTGCCGACCTACAACCAGACAGTGTTACAGGAAAGAAAAAACAGCTCCATTGCTGACAATTCCACAAGAAAGCTACAAATCAGTGCATGAAATGTGTTTTGTCACTTCGTGTAACATGTTTCGTTGCTTATCACACAAAGCAAAGTGAATAACAACAATAAAGTACTCGAAGAAGAGTATTTAATTATTTTCAGCGATAGGTAAATTTCAATGTGCATTACGCTGACGTCCTTCCAGGAGCATGGGCATTATTTCAGGAAGTATGTAAGTTACAAGAATAAATCGCATTACTGTCTGAATCTTTAGTTAAAATGAAGTGTTTTATGCAATTTAATAAAAGAAAACGTGTTAAAAATAATTCCGCGCTATCTGGGTTAAAACCCTCCAAAACAAAAATTCTTCACTAATTACAACAGATAATACGAAATTCACTGTCAAAACAATAGTGTTTACGTTTATAATCTACCCACAGCTAAACTACTGTTGTATTTTGACAGTTGACAAGTGTACCAACATCCAAAAACAAATTTTCCCGAAACTGAAAAAGTGGACTATAGAGAATACAAAAGTCACTGTATCTAAAAAACAAGAGCTAATCGGTAATTTCTATGGTGATTTCTGAATTCAGTAGGTGAAAATACATAAGAATCAGCTATTTTTGAGCCCGAAACATTTCCATTGTTGGGCAGTGTAATTAGTAGATTGAAGTAGCTTGACGAGATTCTGTAAGTCAGCTTTAGCGCCTATGAAATTATTACCATTGTCAGACGTAATGGAAGCATTTATGCCTCGACGACAAGTAAATCTGGCGAAGGCAGAAAGAAAGGCACGACCAGTGAGAGCTGTGACTAGCTCAATATGAACTGCCTTCGTAGACATACATACAAAGATAGCCATGTAAGCCTTGATTTGAACCTTTGAACGAGGACCTCCAGTTTTAATGAAGTACGGCAGCGTAATCAACGCTAACATCATTGAAAGCAGACGTAAGCACTTAACACAGGTCCTCAAAACACTGCGGATAGTCTTACGAAGGGAAAATATCCCAAAAAAATTCTTAAATGTGACATGATTAGTTGAGGTCCAGCATGCAACAGTTTAATATGAGTATAATAAATAAGATGCCTTGTAAATTCATGCTTAGCTGGCAATAACATCTGATGCTTGTGTTCGAACATTAAGTTGGAATGTTTGAGACGTCCACCAACTCGAAGGATACCATCTTGAAGCATGAAGGGGCTAAACTGATGTAGCTTGCTTGTAATCGATATTTCAAGATCAGCGGAAAGAGATTGAATCTCTTTGAAATAAACTTGACGCTGAATTATTTAACACAGCAATTGACTGAATTCTGAATTTCAATAGGCAATAATGGACCTTCAAAACGAGTCTGAGCCTTACGGCAATTATTGGCAAATCTCAAAATGAAAGCCATAATGCGAACAGTCTTTAAATAGCTGAACTTAGCTAACCAAGTGCTAAGGTCAGAAACATCAGACTCAATAAGAGCTACAACCTTCAGTTCCGGAGGCGGAGTAGAATGAGAAGGAGAATACTTAGCTGGCCATTTGGAAATATCCTCAGATAACCAAGCAGGCCCAGACCACCATAATGGATTATTGAGGAGATCTGAGGGGGTAGATGCTCTCGAAATGATATCAGCAGGATTGTCTTTAGAAATAACATACGACCAAGAGTCAATAGAAGTAGTTTCTTGGATGTCTGCAACTCTATTCGCCACAAAAGTTTTCAGTGTGATAGGTGAATGAGTGAGCCAACTCAAGACTACTTTAGAATCGCTCCAGAGATGAATTGATTATAAATTCAATACCTTGCAATACCTTGCTTAATATGACAGACAAAAGATGAGCTGCCAAAAGCTCCAATCTGGGAATAGTAATTGCTTTTATTGGAGCAACTCCGCATAATAAAGAACATTTAGCATTACCAGCAGGATTAATGGAGCGTAAATAAATACAAGCGCCGTATGCAGCCTCGCTGGCATCACAAAACCCATGAAGCTGTATAGAAACTGCATTTTTAACCAACGCCAGGCGAGGAATTGCTATGTGAGAAATAGCACTCAATTGGCTGTGAACTTTGTCCCATTTGCTGGCAATTGAAGGAGGAATGGGATCATCCCATCTCTTTCCATAAAGATTGAAAAATTATCTTGCAGTGTGAAACGACTGGACAAATCAATCCTAGAGGGTCAAAAATAGACAAAAATAGAAAAATCAATTGAAGTTTCAATTCTTAAAACGTCAGCTGAAGGTTGCCATATTATACCCAACGCCTTTAAAGAATTGGCATCAGAATCGCCAAAGGTACGAAAATCAAGAGTTTCTTGATCTTCAAGAGGAATTTCTTGAAGTAACTCGGGAG
This sequence comes from Ectobius pallidus, assembly GCA_964059195.1. Lineage (NCBI taxonomy): Eukaryota > Metazoa > Arthropoda > Insecta > Blattodea > Ectobiidae > Ectobius > Ectobius pallidus. Next base: position 136,471,055 of record CAXKWD010000003.1, on the reverse strand, counting down.
TATTCGAGCTCCATTTGCGCGGTTGAAAACCACCCAAAGGGAGAAGACTTCTTATCTGAAAAATCATTTCTTTGGCTTCAGAAATGGTAGTAGCAGTAGCAACAATTTCATCAACGTAGACAGAGTAATTAATTAGCTTAGCTGCCAATGGAAATCTATCTCCTTCATCGATAGTGAGCTGCTTAAGAGCTCTTGTAGCTAAGAATGCAGCTGAAGCTGTTCCATAAGTAACAGTCTTCAGATTATACAATTTGATGGGATCTGCTTGAGAGCTTCTCCAGAAGATCTGTTGAAATTGCTGATGACTCCTATGAACCATGACCTGCCTATACATTTTGGCAATGTCAGAAGTGAAAGCAATAGGCTTGAAGCGGAATCGGAGCAATATAGAAAACAGATCTGGCTGCACTACTGAACCTACGGCAAGAATATCGTTGAGTGATTTGCCAGATGAAGATTTCGCCGAAGCATCGAACACTACCCTCAACTTAGTGGTAGTGCTGGATGGCTTAAGTACAGGATGGTGAGGAATTACATATTCGTACTTAGCAGTACAATCCTCAATAGCAGGTTCCATATGACCCAGCTCTTCATAATCAGACATAAACTTGCAATACTCTAAATGGAGAGAGGGATTAGAAGATAGTCGCTTCTCCAAAGAATGAAACCTTTTTAAAGCTTGGGCTTTAGTACTGCCCAAAGTCTCTGGGGCAAACCGAAAAGGAAGCTTAACAATATACCTCCCATCAGAATCTCTCTGGGTATTGTCTAAGAAATGCTTCTCACAGAAGGACTCGTCAGGGAAAGGAGCGCAATTAGAAACCTTCTCTAACTCCCCAAATTTAGTAAGTTGATTACTAACATCTTCATCAGAAGTTAGAAAGGCTGAATAATTGGCAAAGGTTTCCCCGGAATTAGCAGATTCGAATATGGGAGACTTATTCTGATTGAATCGCTTCCCGCAACGAGTCAAATGAGCATGGCGACGTTGGGGAGTAGGAGAAGGAGGCAATTTGGCTGATAAATACCAGCCCAGCTGGGAATTTTGAATTTTAGGAAAGCTGGGGGCAGATATTTGTCCAGGAGCTATGATTTGGGAACAGATTTCAACTCCCAAGAGCAAGTCAATATATTTAGGTTCATTAAACTGCAGATCAGCTAATTGCAGATTGGGGGAATATTCCATCCCTGAATATCAATTAATTTTTTCGGAAACTTGAATGTGGAGATTTCTGGGACAATAACAGCCTCAGTATCACAGTACCAAGGAGTGGCACGAGATCTAAGTGATATGGATGCAAGCCTTAGCGTGCTTACATTAGTGGACAATACACCAGCCAGCGTAGTGCGATGCGGTAAAGAAGACAAGCCTAACTGTTTAAATAACCTATTACTGATTAGGTTGCAGTCAGAACCGCTATCTAGAAGCGCTGTAGCCTCTACAGCACGATTATTTTTGTCGAGAATTACCAGAGTGGCCGTGGGAAGCAGACATTTCTGCTGTAATTTTCCAGAGGCCATTACATTGACCGTATTTTCTGCCTGCGAATTATTAGATGCATAATAATTGTGCAAATAAGTACTGTGTTTTGCGTTGCAAACACTGCAACGACAATTGTTACAATTCGATTCGTGGCTGTTTGCCCCAAGGCAAACACGACAACAATTGTGATCCTTCACAAGCTGGTCACGTTGCGAATATTTCATCGCTTTAAACTTGTCACAGCGTAAGAGAGGATGTTGCGCATTATGACAACAAATACAATTGTTTCTTGCGGGCTGAGGTTTGACCTTAGCCTTGGTAGTGACAGCAGAAGTAGGTGCAGACATAGCAGACTGACAACGCAGCGCTGCCTCCGTAATCTGCAACACTCTGACTCTCGACTCCAAAAAGCTAAACAATTCTTCCAGTTTAGGAAGCATTCCAAGTTTAATTGAGGACTCCCAATCCTTGATTAAACTCACAGGGAGCTCATCCACAATTATACGGGAAATGATGAGGTCAGACAAGGGAACCTCAGTATTCAAAGGGTACAGAGCATGCACGGTGCTTATAAAATGGTCCAAGTAGCATTGAAGTGACTCTGCGGAAGACCCTACTATGGAGGGTGCAGAGGACAGATGATCTAAGTGCGTATTTGCAATCAAACGATCATTATCAAACCTTTCTGCGAAGGTTTTCCAAGCTACTTCGAAAGTAGCAGACGAAACGGGAATATTTTGTATGACAGTCATCACTTCAGAGGATAAACATGATTTCAGATATTGGAATTTATCCATATCTGAAATGTGACTGTGATTTATGATGAGGGATGTAAAAGTATCCATAAATTCAATCCAATTCCTAGGATCGCCGGAAAAGTGAGGCAACCTTATCTCCGGGAGCTTAGGCAAAGTAGGGGCATGAGATTCAAGCGATGAACGCTGACTAGTGGATTGAGCCTCTTCAGGCTCATACAATAGCTTGTTGTCGAGAATGAGTGACTCAATAAATAAAAAAGCAGCAGCATATTCGGTTTGAATATGCTCTTCTAGATGCTCAGCCTCCTCATCCGAAACATCAAAGAATTGAGGACATTCATCCCTATATCTATCCATAAGCCTTTGAAGTTCGGAACGATGAAACAAAGCTTTACGGTAGGAGAGTTTATCCTGAATCTCAAATTCATGTATGGTTTGAAATATATTGAAAAGTTGAACCCTCAACCGTTCAAAACTAGCAAGAGCTTTAGCTTTGGCCTCGGCCCTTTCTTGCTCAGCCTTAGCTGTGGCTTCGGCCTCTTTGCGTTCAGCCTTAGCCCTTTCTTGGTCAGCAATAGCTTTAGCCTCGGCCCTATCGCGTTCGGCAATAGCTTTAGCCTCGGCCCTATCGCGTTCGGCAATAGCTTTAGCCTCGGCCTTATCGCGTTCGGCAATAGCTTTAGCCTCGGCCTCTTTTCGCTCAGCTATTGCCCTGGCCTCGGCTCTTTCGCGGTAGGCAATAGCTTTAGCCTCGGCCCTTTCTTGGTCGGCCGTAGCCCTTTTGAAAGCACTAACTTGTTTAATACAAAGCGAGTAGCTCGCTTTATAACTTCCTCGACTTCTAATCAGAGTAAACTAGCTCATCTATTTCAGATTGGATTTTATCATAGTCATTTTCAAATTGATCTAGTTTAGTTTTAAAGCTCAAAAATTCTTGAAAAGATGACTCATCATCAATGACTGAGTTAAGGATATCATTAGATTTTCGCGTAATCTTCGCCCTAATGGGAGTACGCTTAGCTTTAACGGACTTTAACGCGACCTCAGGATTATCCATGTTGTGATATTCGCAATCAATTGTCCAAGAAAATCACAATACTTCACTTATTGAAGTTAGGAATCTGAGTTAAAGTCTAAGGTTAATTGTTGCCCGCATTCGGGACAAATACAAAGATTAATTGTTGCCCGCATTCGGGCAAATACAAAGATTAATTGTTGCCCGCGTATCGGACAAAACACATGAAAAGGTGTAACTGTTCTTACAAAGGTGAGTACAAGCGTGTTAAATACAGATACCCTTGAAAGATTACACTGAAATCAGCTGTTGAATATGGCCTCACACGTGTAAAAAACACGGAGGCGAAGCACTCAAATTAGCTTGAATATGAAAGATGTAGAATTATTTACTACGCTCAAACTGACCTTAATAGTCAGGAGAAGAACAATGTGCTTCAATTATCAATTATATTGTTATAAATAGTGCTCAAACAGCAATACCTGGAGCACCAACAGCTTGATAGAAATGAACTTATATTCAATAAGTCCGGGCGGAATGTAAAAGTAGTGTCGTTTACAATAAGTGTGTTTACAATAGAGGTTCCATCCGGCCCGGATATAGGATCAAAAAATGTATCGCGTGCATCAGCAGCAGACCGTATGAGAATTAATTAAGTCTGATAAGAATTAAATGCACGCCATACATTCCGTTAGAAAGCACGATAATAAGGTTACAAAGATAAAGAAACCATAGTCAATGTAACACTGACACTGAGATCTTCATATATCACCATCACTCGCTAGAAGTTTCATTGATGTCTTGAAGTCTACTTGTAAGCAGAGATGAGTGATTCCGCCAGTAAATGAAAAAAACTTGCTGGTTTAAAAGATATATTTAATGACAATTCCGGAGGACCACTTGAAATTAATATTCCAAGAAATGATGTGAATAATAATAAATACACACATGCAGCAATTATATGCTGTAATTATAACGTTCACAGTCAATGTGATACTTGAATTCACAAATTATAACGCAATAATAATGTTACTGAACTATATTGCGTATCAATGTAAATACAGCTATGTTGCGATAAAGTCATTGCAATATTACAAGCTGTATGAAATAATTTTAGGCTTTAAGGCACTCACTTGGTAATAAAGATTCCTTTCGTAGCTAATATCACCTCAAGAAGTAATCCTGAATTCCAAATCAGGCCATAATCAAGATAATCAATCCTTGAAGAAATGTCTGGTAAAGACACTAAACAAATTCAGCCATTCTGTGGCGAATAAAACGTGGAAAATTGCTTCTGTGCAATTAATACCAAATATGAAGAAACCTTAACTAGCAGGAAGCGAAATATAAGGATCTATGATGATAAAAAACCACTGCTGGTTAAGTCCAGAATGGACTATAATCCTTTAAGAGGATTGTATAATGGCGACGTAGAAAAAGGAATGAATGTATTTAATAAAACAATGACTTATAACAATACTAGTAAAATCAATCCCATTGGGCGAAGATTACGAAACGATTGATCAATTATAATTTTAATGAAAAACGTAGATTGTGAAGCAATAAAAAAGAATAGTAAGAGAATGAATAAAATATGTTTATAATTATTCTGCACTTAAAATAATAAAAATATAAACTGAAAATAAACGTTAAATTGAGTTAATAGAGAAAAGAACTAATGATCAATTGCTTTTTACAATAAAAATAATAATTACTAGGAGACAGTGAGGAAATTAGCATTGAATAAAAATATTACCAAAGCCGCAAGAAGACAAGATTAAATATTAAAGGATTATTAAAGATGATAATGAAAGACTCTAAAGCTCAAGGTATCAAACATAACTGAACAAAAGCAGCAGTCGCTTTTGATCTTAAATCACGAATTACTGCACAATACTTCAAGATACAAGTATTGTCGTGTGCGAGTAATTAAATTATACTAATTACAGTAATTTCAATAATCTCGGCTTCATAGATCCGTCTTAAAGCTCGCATATAGTTCGAGTGCATTGTGCAGCCCACGCGTTCACATTGAATCAGCTATTAAGTGTATTATTCTCAAGATATCAGTGTTAAATCATTCTAAACGGAATACAGCAATTATTCCGAGAGTTTTGATATAAGAATTATTACTGGCATAAATACAGAACATTTATTGCCATGTGGCCTAATTTACGCGCCAAATCTCATTACATTGTTTATTGCAAGTGTTTGCAATCTTATTTCAGCTTATATTTCATTTAGTGCTTCAATCAGTTATCAATCATTTATTTCAGTGCATTATTGAAACCTACATCGTGTGAGATTACAGATTGTATAGTTTTCGTGACAAGTGAAAATCGCTTTTCATCTGCTCCTCTCGGTCCGGATATAGGCCGTTCTTGCATATTTGGTCCTCCTTCGCCGGATATAACTTGGATAAATCTTGAACTCTCACACATTTATTGTTTCGCTTCTCGAATACTCCAATCGCGAGTTATTCCAGTAATCGGTCTTCTGCGACTGTCAACAAAGAGCTCCAGCAACCCTGAATTCATGGTCCAGGTTGTAATCAAGTTGGCAGTGCCCAGAAACTCCAATTAGAAGCATTAACTACAAGAATTCAGTCTACAAGTTCATGCAAGACAACAGTGTGCAGTGCTTTAAGCTAGCATCCAGCAGGCGGTGACTGGCGGTGAATAGCAGAACAATTCTTCAACAGCGAAGACATCACAAGCATTCAACTTCTACAAGTATTGTCTTCTATTCAACATTTAAAACGACATTCGAACTTTGACAAAACAAAGAGGAATAATTTGGCGTGAACTCACTCGTCTTCAAAATTCATGTGCAACATTCAATGAAGAAACTGATTTACTTTTGTTAAAAGTGAGAGTGGATGTACTACATGAAATCTGGGAAAAATACGACACCGTCCAAACTCAGATTGAATCTATTGTAGAAGCAGAACAAGAGTTAGAGCAGCACGCTGATCACAAAGAAGAAACAAGAAACTGCTATGGAAACCTCAAAATTAAACTCTGTAAACTCATCGAGTTACACGAGCAGCCAGTACCTAGTTTAGGCTCTCATTACAGTGATACATCACATCACACTTCGCATTCTTGCAATGCACAGAACAGAGTCATACAAGTTCCTAAAGTTCAATTACCCACATTTAATGGAGATGTTACAAAGTTCAAACATTTTCATGATACCTTCAGCAGTCTGGTGGTAAATAATGAATAACTAGACCAAATTCAGAAATATCATTACCTACTAGCGGCGCTTAAGGAGCAAGCGCACGTGCTAATTGAAAATCTACCTGTTACATATGACAATTTCCCAGTAGCATGGAAATTGATTTGTGATCGCTACAATAACACAAGATTGATGCTACATCACATGTTCAGCAATTGTTATCATTACCAGCAATGAAAACAGACAGTGTAACAGAACTGAGGAACCTTCTTAACAGTTTTCAGAGCAACCTAAACGCAGTAGAAGCTCTATCTTTAGAAGTTCCACTACATGAAGTTCTCCTAACGCAGCTTCTGTTAAATAATATTACAGACAGCACGCGCAAAGAATTTGAGAGTAAAATCTACTCACAGCATTTTACGTCTCTTCAAGAACTCACAGCTTTCCTAGAATCTAAAGCACACTCATTAGAGGTTCTAGCGACTTCCAGCAACATGTCCAGCCCATCACCTACAAGAAAGGTTGAGCTGCGATCACATCAAAACACTGTCCATGAATCGCGATAGTCGTATGCAGGTACAAACAGCATATCTTGTGCTTATTGTCAAGAAAATCACAAACTATACCATTGTGAGGAATTCCGACAACTTCCAGTGAACGAGCGATGGAATTTTGTCAAGTCACAACACCTGTGTGTAAACTGCTTCTCATCGAATCATCAGGTACACCAGTGCAATTTAGAATCATTTTGCAATTGTGGGAAATCAGTGCATAGTCAGTTATTGCATAATGACATGAATAGGGTTTTTTCCCCGATTGATTCTCTCTCAACGGCAGATGTAGAGCCACAAATGCATTCCATTGTGGTAACGAGTAAATCTTCACAACGGCAAGTCTGTCTGCAGTGTAAACAAAGACATGCTTTACACAAATGCAACAAATTTCGCAAACTAACAGTACAGCAGCGTTGGAGCTTTGTACGATCCAAGAAACTGTGCTTTAATTGGTTCTCGTCTGAACATAAAGTACAACAGTGTTCAATACCTTCTTATTGCAAGTGTAACTCAAAACACAGCAAGTTATTACACTTCATACAGAAGCAAGGAAAATCAACAGCATACGCATTTACATGCTTTGATATCAGCCGAAGTAAACAGAATACTTCACATCTAAGCAATTCTAAACCAGTTAGAATTCGCAACAACTCAAGCAAGGCATCTCTTCACAAGCAGAGCTAACGCTTCGAGAGAAATAGACCCAATGCAGCGGTCAAACCTTTTCACCACAACTACGCTTCCTGCAAGAATAGGAACGAACGTGTGAACACATCCCATCACAATGAATCTTTCAGCAAACAAGAAAGGTTTAGTACAAGTGATAATGGAAACCCAAAGTGTAAAGTAGATCCATTCTACAGAGCTGTAACCTCTACTAGAAACAACACCTATTAGTGTATGTCTTCATCAAGTCAGAGAAAAGCCATTTTATGAGGACATCTTATGAAATTCATTCAATACATTACATTCAATGGGTAAAAAGGGTCTTTCTCCCGTATTTTAAAATCCAGTGATAGTAACATAATATCATCAGCTGTGCCCTGATTGATATTCAGAAATCATCATGCATTTCTCTAATAAGCTTCTACAGCTTAGCATCTCTACAAATTGTGTTTCAACAAGCATCCTGGTTGTCTTCACTACACTTGTTATTGCTCCAGCTGTTATGTACAAGTCGAAGCTTCTTCACTTATGGATACTACATCAGCTTCTTGGAGTCCAGTCATAATTAGCATAGACCTTCACAGCCTTACGTGTGTTGCCAGTCTAGTAGTGTAGAGTCAGTGCTTTTCAGTGTTATACAAAAATGTATTTCATTCAATGTAGCTTGCACATTAGTTTTTTCTTTTGTTGAAGTTATACTTCAAGGTGGGGTGAATGTTGGAGCTAGCTACAGGTTTTACTAGCATTTTTATACATGTCTAGTTAGTCTTCTGTTCAAACTCTCCGCTAAATCTATTTGCATTAAATCAGCAGTTTTCAGCAGATTGATACGTGTTCTTACTGCCTGTTCTCCGGCCTCGCGCCACAGCAGGTGCAAGCTTGAGAGGCCTCGTGCATATATTCGGCGTCACGCCAAGTTCAGTCAGCGTCTAGCATTCACATGAAACAGTTCATGTTGGATCGCTCTGCAATTCGCGCCTTTTTCAAGACAACAGCAGCAGTCGCTTTTGATCTTAAATCGCGAATTAGTGCACAATACTTCAAGATACAAGTATTGTCGTGAGCGAGAAATTAAATTACACTAATTACAGTAATTTCAATAATCTCGGCTTCATAGATCCGTCTTGAAGCTCGCATCTAGTTCGAGTGCATTGTGCAACCCACGCGTTCACATTGAATCAGCTATTAAGTGTATTATTCTCAAGATATCAGTGTTAAATAATTCTAAACGGAATACAGCAATTATTCCGAGTGTTTTGATATAAGAATTATTACTGGCATAAATACAGAACATTTATTGCCACGTGGCCTAATTTACGCGCCAAATCTCATTACATTGTTTATTGCAAGTGTTGCAATCTTATTTCAGCTTATATTTCATTTAGTGCTTCAATCAGTTATCAATCATTTATTTCAGTGCATTATTTAAACCTGTATTGTGTGAATAAAAGTTCCATAGTTTTTGTTACATGTGAAAGGTTTGTTTCCAATATTACATTCCGTGGACCTCTGAATCCAGCGACCTCGAAAGTCCATCTAGCTCTCCTCCTATTTTTATTATTGTTTTCAGCAATAATTGGTCCTGCGCTACCAGAGATTCTTTTTAACTTCCCTTCCTATCATTTTCCCTCTACGGCAGGGTTATATGCCGTTCTTGTCCCCAACAACGTCGATAAAAGATTAAAGTGACGAGAATGAAATAATTTACATTACATCTTAATTAAAGCTCTCGAAAATAAATTGAAGCGAGTGAATTTGTGTCTTCAATAAAACGGTAAACATTTTCTTTAAATAGATTAGTTTTATGTTAATTTTATTTCTTCCTTAATACATTATTGTAGCAGAATATTATAATAATACGCTAGCGCTGCCAACTGAATTCCATTTCTTAGCGAGTTCTCGTCTGTACAAGTACTGCGGAGCGACTTTTGATGGCACTATACAACATTCTAACAATATTTGCACAAGCAGACAGGAATCAGAAAAATGGAACTTAAAAAGAAAATTAAAATAGGCAATGTACGCGATAATCTTTGTTAACAATAAAAACATCAATGAAATTATAATGCCTATACCCGAGACCATGGGCGTACGGTGAAATTTTGTTCGGGAGGGGTTCAATGTAAGGTCGTCTCAGCTCTCCACGTCCTTACGCACACTGCTACTCAATATTTTTTAAATAAAATCAGGTAAACTGATATAACAAAGTGCCTGAATGCTTTTATTCAATCAGTGATAAGTTATTTGCAATTATGATATGAATAAAATAAGTTATTTCTGTAATCTATCTCCGAGTTAAGCTCCAGATCGATTCATTAAACAGGGCTTATGGAAGAAAATACTTAACCTTAATTCAAACTCGTAGGCCTATACACTGATATAAAAAATTCTTAAAATACCATATGTCAACATTTCACAAAATACACTGGGCAAGAACTCCACTTAATTTACGTAGGCCTAATTATTTCACAGTAACATACCTTCTGTACATAAAGAGAATTAAAATTTATCAATGAAATAAACATCTGACTAGTTTGATATTCAAATGCAAAGGAATTGCAAATTCCAAAGCCGTCAGTCAGTGTAAAACAATATGTTGTCAAGATAACCGATTTGCATTTGTTAAATTCTAGTATATTACCAAAAAATAGGCACTAAATTGGGCATTACTCCGATACCGATCAACGCATTTGGTCAAATGTCAATAGATTTCTTTCCAGGGACATTATAAATGTCTATACCAAGTTCCATTAAAATCCGATAAACCATATTTGAGTTATCGCGCCTTTAAAATAGACACTTAATTGGATTTTATTCCGGTACTGGTCAATCGATTTGGTCCAATATCAATAGGCCTTTTCCCATGGACATTATAAACGCGAACCAAGTTCCATTAAAATCCGATAAAGCGTATTTGAGTTATCGTGCGTACAGACACACGGACAGACGGACGGATAGACAGATGGACAGACATTTTCCCGTCCCCCACACAATCTCATAAAGTACCATACTGGCACTTACTAACTAATCAGTTGTATTGTGAACAATAATACACTATAATTAATAGTTATCGTGTCCAGATCCATGAAGGCAGACGAAGAGGTCTATAAAGAGTAAAAGCAAGTGCAAGGATTATAGAGATAAATCTGAACAAGACAAAACGCATGATACAGTCACGCAAACAATGTCTGCAGAAGGACAGAATAATGATAGATGATGACGAGATAGAAATGGTGGAAGAATTTATATATCTGGAATCCGTATTTCGAAAGGATGGAGATAGTAGTGGTGAAATAAAGAGGCTTGGATAATAAAGCCTATTTCTCACTACAGTCAGCGTTCAAATGTAAAGATGTACTTAAGTTCACTAAAATGAGAATATATAAAACCATGATAAGACCAACATTGTGGTATGCATGTGAGAGCTGGACTCTTAACAAAAAAGATGAAAATGCTCTCAACACTTTTGAAAGAAAGATCTTAAGACGCATTTTAGGACCAATAAACGAAAATGGAATATGGAGGCCCAGGTATAATAAAGAAGTTTATGACAGGTTTAAGGAGCCTTGCATCTCAACAACGGTTAAATTTAAAAGACTGCAGTGGGTTGGACAAGTAATTCGCATGGGAAAGGAACGGATACCACTTAAAATAATGCAGAATGAATTTGGTGGCAGGAGACCAGTAGGCAAACCAAAAAATAGATGGCTGGATGCAGTGGAGAGGGATGTGAGACAACTTATGGGACTCAGAAATTGGAGGAGGACAGCTCTGGATAGACAAGGATGGAGAGGTTTATTGCGGGAGGCCAAGGCCCGACATCGGGCTGTAGCGCCATAGATGAAGAAGAAGATAGCCTTTGAAACTGTTTTTCTTGAGGTTTCTGTCCATTTCTCATTTAAGGTAGTGTCTAAATAAAAACTTTCTTTTGACAAAAATTATCATAATACTGTATGATATAGGCACATCATGGGCTAGAATCCACACGAACTCTTTATGCCGAGCACTGAAATCAGGTAATATCGAGATCCAATGTGTGAACCATAAGTAGTGGTGACACTAGCAGATTTTTAAGCTCTAATAAGATTTGAAGGTACAAACGTACCGAATCTAATGAATCAGTATATCTGTATCGACAAGTAGATTGCAGGCGTAGTAATTTCGTAATTCCATTCCATAATAGGTTTTTATATATAGCCTATATTCAAATTTTGCAGGAATTAAGATGAAATGCAATGAAATCATGATATCCTAACGATCACACCACATGGATAACCAGGCCGCCGAATCGTTCGGGAGATTCCAAACGGGGTTTTATTTACTAGTAATACATCACTGTTATTAAGCTGAACAATTATGAAAACCAATCTTAAATAATGTTTTGATATGTACAACATTTTAAAATAACAACCGAATCACAGTGTGCTTTTATTTCGTTACATGATATAATCTTAAAAATATTGAAGATGTTTCGGCGGGGGGGTTTCGACCCCCTGAACCCCCCCATACCGTACGCCCATGCCCGAGACGAGCTAAGAAAGAGACCTGAAGTAAACAAAAACCAGTATGTCTGACTCACTCATAAGTCATACGAGTAATGTGCTAAAGTGAGACAGATGTACTGGTTTTTGTGGGGCCAGCCCTATATCCTTAGCCATGCAGTTTTAGTTACTAAACGGAACAAAGTTAAAAAGATTTCCCTAGGTGCAAGGATTATAATTAGGTGCGAAATTGGTTCATATAGCCTATAAGAATATATATCCTGTAATTATTTTACCTTAAAATACGTAATTAATGATAATAACATATAACTGACGGCCATCTTATGTGGTAAACAGGTTAACCAACACAACAAACCTCACTGGAGATATAACATGGCACATATCCGAAACGCGTGAGTTCGGTATGCCCTACAAAACTAATATCACTGTTCTAAATACTACTAATTTCATCCCTGAATCAGTTCCTTCAACAAAAGTAAGTACATAAAATTACGTTTTCAGTGTCAGGAAGGAAAACTGTATGGCTAAGGATATAGTGCTCTACCCGGTTTTTGTTTAATTCAGGTTTCCTTCTTAGAACTGTCAGACTTTAGTGTCACTTTGGCAACTTCAAAAATGTTATAATAAATGTTTGCCCGCCAAAGTTGTGTCCCACTGTGTTTGTAACATCAGCAATAGACAACATTCATCACAATCAATCTTCTTCTACTGAAGTTACTTCTTTCCATGGTTCAAGTGTTATGATTATTCAGCATCCTCACAGTGAAGAAATTATGGAGATTGACGATGACAGTGTTCGTATGTAGCAGGTTAACAAACAAATTGTCAATGGCCCCCCTGAATATTACACTACTCTTCCTGCAACTGGTAAAGTTACAAGTGACCCACCTTTGCGAACTGTTAATACATAGGACACTGACCATGATCCTTCCTTCACCCCTAGGAAAGTTTTAAATCCTTGACTTAACTCTGTCCTAGAGAGAATGCATATTGAAGATATACAAGGAATAGAGCATGTGCCTAGAGTATCGTATGTGGCTTTTCATGCACAAAATGAACCTGGTGTTAGAAATAAGGTGTAATGCGTCATTGCTCCCACTTCTAAATGACGAAAATTCGACTCCAGAAATGGTACGTCATATGATGGATATCATTGTAATGGCTACAGCAAAATTAAATGGAAATCAAACACCCGTGATTACATGAGACCAACCAGTATATGTTATTGCGAAGCAACTGCAATGGAAATTTCTTCACAAATATGGCGAGGATCAAATCATACTCATGATGGGTGGCCTTCACATAGAAATGATAGGACAACTCATGGATCATACCTGTATTACTGAACACAACAATACAAAGTAATTCAAACTTGGCAACCAGTGGCGTAGTCAGACAATACTTTCGCGGAGGGTAGAAAGTGCTCGGGGATTTGGGGTATTCCATACTCCCAAGGAAGGGGAATGGGGGTCCTCCCCCGGAAAAATGAACTAATGAAAATCACTTGTTACCCTATTTTAGCACTGAAATACTAGTTAGATTTGTTTACTAGACTCTAAGACATGCCGATTTAAACAATAAATCGTTTCCTAAGTTATATCATTTTATTACTATACCTCTAGCAAATAAGGAGGGCGGCTGGAAGCTAGGTAAATCTCCTTACACTCACGCACTCTCCACGCTTCCATCCACCCTCATTATTTGCTAGAAGTATATTTATAAGAAAAGATAAATAACACACGGAATAGTGGAAATCATAGGCCTACATGTAAAAGTTCAGTATTTTATTATTAAATAAAATAATGAAATATTTGACAAAATGGAACTTAAATAATAAACAACATTTTAGGTTTTGATTTCTGCGGGGGGTCCCGGAGGACCCCTTCCCTACGCCACTGTTGACAGCCTGTTGATTCAAAGCTATTGCACTTCTAAGAGATGCATTACCACCGACTTCCCTTTTCTCTGCTGGTAAAAGGATCCGTTGTTATGGCGACAAGTCACTCTTTTTTCTTGTCACGTAAAAGTCCGACTCATTATAGTGGTAGCGCCCGCAACTCGAGGCGCCTGCTCATCTGATTGGCTATTACTTCTCCTTATTTTCATTTCTCCTCCTTGACCCCTAGCTCCCTGGTTAAAGGAGCTTGTATCCAATTACGCAGTGTCAGGTTTCTACATTTCAGAAAAGTGAGCACACGCGCATTTCATGATACAAAGAACAAGGTTATTCTATTTAAAGAAATAACCGGTAGCCTAAATCGTTTGAACAAGTGGAAAAATTCAAATATCTGGGAGCAATAATTACAGACACAAATAATATTAAGGGAGAAGTTAAATGTAGACTCAAATCAGGAAACGCTTGTTTTTATGCAGTTCAGAAACTCTTATCTTCTCGTCTTCTGTCCAGAAATCATAAAATAAAGATTTATAAGACTATTATCCCGCCGATTTGTGAGACATGGCGGCTTACTGGTCGGGAAGAACATAATCAGAGAGTGTTCGAAAACAAGGTGCTTAGGAAAATATTTGGGCCCAAGAGGGATGAAAATGGGGACTGGGGAAAACTGCATAACGACGAGCTTCATGACCTGTACTCTGCACCAGATATAGTAGGCCTAAGGGTAATTAAATCACGGAGGATGAAATGGGCTGGATATGTTGCATGGGGGAGGAAAGACATATCTCAAAAGTATTGAATGAGAGACACGAAGGGAAAAAGACCTAGACGTAGGTGGGAGACAATGTTCGGATAGATTTAAGGGAAGTAGGATTTACGAGGGATGATTGGATGGAGTTAGTAAAGAATAGGGATTGAATGTCGGGCTCAAGTAATTGCGACAATGAACCTTCGGGTTCCTTAAAGAAAGATAATATCTCTCTGGCTTGCTGAGGAATTTTCTATTGCCATTGAGTAAGTAAGTAATCACGAATATTGTGAGCATTACTTTGAACATCAGAAGAATTACTCTATTTAATCACGAGAAATGAGATCTTAATTTCATTCGAACTCAGTGTGTAAAAGTTGTTTTTCATAATCCTTGTCTTATTAATAAACTCATTATTGAAGGAACTTTCTTTTGTCGTTCTTGCTCAAGATAATGATCAATAAAATCCTGTTGAAACTAACTTCAAATGATCTATTATTTTATTTTAAATACCACAAGTATATGATGTTCGCATGCAGCACGAGACTTGAGTTTTGTGTACTTTTGTGTACTTATACGCTCGAATTTAGTGCTACTTCGAATATGTCTGAATATTTTCCGAATATAGGCAGCTGCGCCCCCAGTTAGTGAAGGACGTTCTTGCATATATTGGAAGAACACATACGACTTATGAAGTAGATCTTGCTTTTGAACATTTTTACCTAAATTGTGTAAACGCCCTGTCATAAGTTAATGCTGAACCCACGAACCCCAGTAATAATAAAAAACTCTGAAATATGAATTTGGGAAACATAAGTTACGATTTCTACCATAAGATACAACAGAGGTTTTGGTAACAGATTTATTGACAACAAAATTGTGATTTTTAATTAGTAATATATAGGAAAAACAGATTCCAATGTTAAACCGAGACCAAAGTATCACAAGTCTCCCTAAATTATTAAAAATTTTACATATACATAAAGAATTACACCATGTAATCCTAAGCCTCTGTAATCGAATAAATTATTTTCAGTGTCTACAGTGCTTTTATCTGAATATATCAAAGGCTATTTTAAAATCAGTTCCCCACAAAATATCTTCTTGAATTCTGTATTCACGCTGTATATGGCGAATGCTTAGGTTGTTATTTCAGATACCGATAATATAAGAAGCTTGAATAAATTAACTAAAACAGAGACCTGTACAAGTTTCAGTGAATATAACCCCCTTTTCAAATATTAGCATAAAATATATTTACTGCATATACCCTTTTTATACATAACCCTACCCAAAATGTTATCATGTGAATTATTCCCTACAAAATTGTATCGGTGGAAACTCTGATTACTCAGTCTATAACCCTGGTACACCCTTTCCTTGATTCTTTATATCTCGAAACCATAAAGTTCATAGTTTGTAATCAGTACAATACTGGGACAATAACGCCTAATTATTTTGGATAATACATATTCTGAATCCTAAAGTTCAATTTAGAAACTTATGACCTTATGTAAATTTTAACATGACAAAATTGGGATCACCCTGTATATAACTCTTGTGACTTAAAAATCACCTATTACGGAACTTACCTACACTTTATCTCTTTCTGATAATGTCTAGAAATGAATCAGCAGGGATTCTTTGTTCTCACAAGAATTCACGGCAATGCACTAACCTAACTATAAGTTTCCATATCCAAGTGCAACCGTTTATCAAGGTAATTCCCAGTTAAGGCTTTTTCCATTACTCAAAATTTAATGTACCATGTACCTATCATGTGTATCTCCACCAATCTACTTTCTTTTTATACAAAAATCTGTTATTTGTGAAGTTTTATAATTTTACTTTCAGGCAAGATGCTGGTCTATAGCATAACTTTGTTTTAACTATTGGTTACCGGAAGTAACTGCTTCGCGTAGAGAGGTCTGGAGAATAACTGAAGGTAAATAATCAAGAACGAAAAATATTGAATAAACAGAATGTAATAGAGAGGACGAAATTTCAAATGCCAAAACACGTAACTAGAAAAAAATAAGATGAAATTTACCAAAGCAAGATTTATGCCGAACTACGTAAATTTAGACAGGCCAAAACGGTGAGATGACTGAATTATTCATAATTTAGAATGATGTTACTCAAAGAAAGAAAAATGGTTTCATCTCACCCAGAAACAGCAGTCACACCCGACGGTAGAACGCTGACACGCCCCTCATCAATAAGAACATTCCTGGCTACATGCTCTCGCGACGAAGTCCAGCTCCCAACTCACTTAGCTATACGTGAGCTCCGAGAGACCCCGACCATGGAACATGTTCAGAAATTACCGCCGGTAACCACTGTTAAACGCAGACCAGTTTCTTTTCTAATACCTGTTTTTTATTAAAGCAGTTATACCAACTAAATTCTAACGCATGATCCGGCTTCAGGGATCATACTCCCCCTCGGCAAAAATAAAGTCGCAGACTTTATTTACAATTTACAACTTGTACTTGGACCAATTTTTTAAAATAAACCCCTACAAAATTTAAATAAATTACACCATGCAGAACATTTTAAATATACACTAAAAACCCTAATCTCACGCTTTCGAGGACCACCACCGTTGAGAGTTCCACGTCTTTGCTCATGTCGCCGAACCTTCAGTAACTCTTGTACTCCGGAGAGTTCCAACACACTAACCACACCATGTAAACTCCCCCCCCCCCCGGGGCGGGAGAAAAGCACCAGCACCAACCGAAGAGAGGAAAGCAAACCATGATAGTCCAGACGCATCCAGCCTTTTGAGAACAGGAACAGATCAACATTTTCTGAGCGCCAGCACCAAAGGATTGCCCGGCGAATCCATAGGGGCAGCAAATTATCTCCTCCACCCAACAATTCGGTCAGGATAGTGCAGAAGTTGATACCGCAGGAGGACGAAGAGTAACTTAATGCAGGATGAAATATGATATTAGAACTGGAATCTGCCCAATCCATCTTGATCAATCCAGTTAAGCCCATGCATGTAATGACAATTTACCAGAAGAGCCAATTCATCACTCAAAAGTTTGGAAGAATGGATCGACGGAAGGCAAATCTCGCCCAGGAAGGTACCAAAGGAGAATGCAAAAATTGGAAGTAAGAACATAGAGGATTTAGGTAAGCGGTAACAATGGTGGAAGTGACAACTTGTATGGTGTTCCACTGTCCGTCTAGTAAGTTACTAACCAGTCCTTTTACGCATGGTAACACAACAGTGAGTTTGCTACTGATGAAATCCGTCATGTGAATTAATAGTGGACTCTCCCAGATGAGATTTCACTTCCAGATGCGGGCGGATTGCATGGCTTGAAAATAGGCTCCATCGAGTAGCATGAACATGGCTCAAAATTAACGGGTTGGGTCTGCGTTCAGCATGCCTCCAGAATGCACACAGCATGCTCTCCACCTGCACTCTTGCATATTTCCTCCAAAACTCCCTGCTTGTGGACTTGCTCACTCCCAATACCAATAAGCAGTCCAGACTTCCTTGATGCAGCACCATCCCTCGTAAAACTGCTCACTCCCAACGCAGCTTAGCTTTGTCAGATGCAACACCAATTTTCTGCAACCCATCTTCTCCAGCAGCAAAGCGTCATCTCTAATGAATGCTTCCTCTTTTGTGTTGCAGGATCCCATACTCCGAACGTCTCCCGAGCAGGAACCAAGTTGAGGGACATGACCCAAGACGGGACTCCGACATGCAGAGCACCGAAAGCAGAGGAATAGGCCCCCCACATACTAGGTCCAGTACATTAAACTGGAGATACTCGAGCAACATCCATGTCTCTCGGGGATTACATAGCAAACTGCAACAGAAATAACACAGCACAGTCAGGGTGCAAACAAGATTTTATAGACCATCTTACCTTTCAAATAAATTATATTAAAAAAAAGGAGTTGGAAGCCGGTGTTAATTTATTAAAAAAAAAACGAATTCCGGAAATCCAGACTCTCCAAAATAAATATAATAAATCCAGAACATTCCTTTTCTTTTCAGATTTAAGACAGCGAATAAGATCCAGCATCTTACGTAATAATTAACACAAGGTTAAGCCTCAAAATATCCCCATTTTCACAGCAAAGAATATGTAATAACTGTAAACAAGAAAGCTGATATTTTACCCCCAAAATATAGTTAAAGAATACATCTAAGGTTGGACCACCAGGTTTCAAATGTGAAACATGATATCTACGTCGGGTTCCGTCTTGACATTTCTGTAACAACACTGTTACGGTAGTGAGAAAGGTCAAGATGCGATAAGGCCTTATAAAACGTTCCGACAACTTGGCCGCCACCTTATTGGCTGCGTTACTCCTAGGGAAGTTTCTTACCCATACCGCATCACCTTCCCTAAAAGGAACAGGTTTTCTCCTCTTATTGTACCTTTGGACAGACCTACCATGAGAAATCTGAAGATTATTTGCTGCTCTTTTCCACATCTGTTTGACCACATCTGTTTGAGGGACCACAAATTGGCCAACGGGTTATTGGGAGTAAATCCTTGGGCCAAAGAAATAGGAGCAAATCCATGAGCCTCATGACGAGCCGAGTTAAAGGCGTATTGGAGCCAGAATAAATTCTGATCCCAAGACGTCTGATCCTGGCTGTGATAGGCTATTAAGGCGCTCTTCAGATTACGGGTCACCCGTTCCGCTAAAGATGGCTGAGGATAATACGGAGAGGTAGTACAGTGACGAACCCCCAATTCAAAACAAAACTTGCGAAAGGAGGCAGACACAAAATAACTAGCATTATCCGAAACTAAGTTCTTCGGGAATCTAAGCACAGAGAAGATTCCCTTCAGACATTCAATGGTATTACGAGTATTAGCGTCACGAACCGGGAAAAGCCATACAAACTTGGCAAAAGCATCTACTACAACCAGAATATACTGATTCCCATTCCGTGACCTGGGGAATTTACCTACGTAATCAATTTCTAGCCGATCCAACGGAGCCTTAGGGACTTGAGGACTTAAGAATCCCAGGTTGCTCGCCTGCGTAGGCTTAGCAGAGGCACACCGGTCGCACGATCGAATACGTGCTCGGATATCAGACTCCATGCCCTTCCATAGGAAATTCTCTCGAATCTTAGTTCTAGTTTTGAAAATACCCAAATGCCCCCCCACACGAGATTCATGAAAGAATTTGAAAACCAAATCAATCAATACCGATGGTAAGATAATCTTTCCAACCTGAAGTCGGCGGTCAGCACTGTACAAAACCCCTTTCTTTAGGGTGTATCCCGGTCTAAGACGGCCTTCTTGCAAGTCTTTGATGATAGGGCTTAATTCTGGATCAGACTCCTGATGTATGGCTATAGACTTAAAGGCCAGCGGAAAATCGGAGAGAATGCCATTCACCAAATTCTCATTCCCCAAAGACAGGTTGGCTGCGCTACCGAGGTTCTCACCAATACACGGAGCCTTTTCCACCTTTTCCCCCTGGCTTTCATGATTCCCTTCCACAGAAAATATGCGAGATAGGGCATCAGCCACACAGTTCTCAGAAGCTCTGATATGGCGTGCCGAGTACTTAAAGGCAGAGAGTCTAACAGCCCAACGCCGAAGTCGCCCAGTAGTTCTGGGTTTTGCCAAGACCCAGCTCAGCGCTTGACAATCCGTTTCCAGGTCAAATTCGGTGTGTTCTAAATACATCTTAAACGTCTCCACTGCAAAGAGGACCGCCAACGCCTCCAGCTCATAGGCAGAGTAGGCTCTTTCCTGACTTGTGAGAGTCCTTGAGGCATAGGCTATCGGTTTCCTCCCTTCTCCAAAGTTTTGAAGAAGAACTGCCCCCAAAGCCACAGAGGAAGCATCCGTCTGTAATATAAATCACTTAGAGAAATCCGGATTGCTAAGTATAGGAGGGTTCATTACCATCTTTTTTAAGGTCTCAAAAGCCTCTTCTTGTTCCGCCCCCCAGTGAAACTTAGTCCCCTTCTTCCGAAGAACATTCAAAGGAGCAGCCAGATCGGCCAGGCTGGGGATAAAGCGATGAAAGAAGTTGATCATCCCAAGAAACCTAGCCACGCCCTTTAAGTCCTTAGGAGGAAGATACTCTCTGATAGACTTAGTCCTATCGGGGTCGATGGTGACTCCATCCGCCGATACGACGTGCCCCAAGAAGGAGAGACGAGAAGTGGCCAGGGTGACCTTGGCGGGATCAACAGTCAATCCGGCTTCCCTCAAACGTTTCAGTACTAGCACGAGGTGATCCATGTGTTCTTTGAAACTATTGGAATAGATCACCAGTTCATCCAAATAGTGGAATAAGAACTCAAACTTTACATCCCCAAAAATCTTATCTAACAGTCTTTGCAGGACCTAGGCGCCAGTGGCTAACCCAAATGGGACTCTGGTGAATTCATACAAATTCCAGTCGGTGTTAAATGCCGTCAATTTGCGAGACTTAGGTGACAAGGGTATCTGGTAGTAGGCCTGGTTCAAATCAAGCGAGGTAAAGTATTTAGCCCTCCCGAACCAACTGAAGGAAGAATGAACATCCGGCAGCCGTACTGAATCTATCTTTATTTTAGAATTTAAGTATCTTTAATCGACAACAGGACTGTACTTCCCTTCCCCCTTTTCCACCAGGAACATGGGACTGCTGTAGTTAGAATTAGATGTGGTAATTACACCGTCGTCCAACATTCCCTGGATTAACTCCTTCATAACCTTGATTTTGGGAGGAGAAAGTCTGTATGGGGGTCTATGCACTGGAGTGGTGTCTAGTACCTCAATCTCGTACACAAATAAATGGGTGAGGCCCAACTTAGTGGTCAAGACTTCCGGAAAAGCCTCCAAAATCCCACTTATGATTTCTATTTGTTCATGGGCTAAATGACTCAACGACAAACCGCATGGCTTAGTATCCCAACCGGAATCGATCCCAGAGTCAGCTGTTAACAACACGTCCCCCTTGTTACAAGAGACAGGTTTCTCTGCTAAAGATCCTTTATAGAAAGGAATTCTAATATCCGGGGAAAACTTGAAACAGACACATTCATTAGCGAAATCCAAAACCGCACCGGCATCTTCCCCAAAATGCACTCCGAGAATTAAAGGGACAGACAAGTGTGGCGCAATCCAAAATTTAACCTTCCAAGAGAACCTGCCAGTTTTCATTTTCAAAGTGGTCCAGCCTAAAAATTTCATGGACGAAGAATTAGCAACTAAGCATGCAATGTTTTCATTGTTTAAGGTGGATTTCTTCTGCTTACTACTCAAATTATTGTAGATAAATTCTGACATTATATTGATTGTAGACCCACTATCTAAGAGGCCCACAATAGGGTGGAACGAAAAACATCAACTTTTGATTTTCAATTTGTAATAGCGCGAAAAAGTTGCCTTTCGGTGTAAATAAGATAAATTTAAAATATGAAAAATATTGAATTATGTCTTGAGGTGCCGCAAGGACGTTAAAGTTTCATAAAACACACACTTTTTGCAATTCTTTCAAACACTTTTGCGAAACAATCAGCTTTTGATTTTTAATTTGTAATGGCACGGAAAAGTTGCCTTTTGGTGTAGATAAGATAAATTTAAAATATGAAAAATATTCGAGTAGATCTTGAGGTGTCGCAAGGAGGTTAAAGGTTCATAAAAACGCACTTTTTTTAATGTTTTCAAAGATTTTTGCGAAACAATCATCTTTTGATTTTTAATTTGTAATAGCGCGGAAACGTTGCCTGTTGGTGTAGATAAGATAAATTAAAAATATGAAAAATATTGGAGTAGGTCATGAGGTGCCGCAAGGAGGTTAAAGTTTCATAAAAACACACTTTTTGGAAATTTTTCAAAGTTTGTTACGTGTCTCGATTATGAAATAAAAAGTTTCAAATAGGCGTTATAATATGAATAGAAAGATAAAAACAGCTTTACTATCTTTACTGAACTTTACTGCTATTGGGTGTGATGGACATAAAAATGGTGTGATTTCTTTGATGGAAAAGGAAATAGGAAGACCTTTACAATGGTTAATTTGTTTGTTCCATGGTAATGAGCTACCATTGCGACATCTTTTTTGTCATTTAGATGGTAAAACGAAGGGACCCAATGAGTTTAAAGGCGAAATAGGTCAGCAGCTAGAAAACTGTGGTAATCTACCTATGGTTACTTTCTTGCCAATTGAAAATAACCTTCCTCTTTTGGAGAACAAAAATGATTTAAGTACACATCAAAAATATTTATTGGATATGTGTATCGCTGTATCAAGTGGAAATTGCACAATAGATTTATCTTTAAGAAACCTTGGAAAAATTGCTCACTCCAGGTGGTTGACATTAGCCAACCGCGTGCTTAGACTGTATGTGGCAACTAAAAATCCAACTGAAAATCTTAAGACTCTGGGTGAGTACATTGTGAAAGTGTATGCGCCTGTGTGGTTTAATATTAAGTTAAAACCTTAATGTGCGGTTTCAAACATCTGTTTAACCTTATCTCATATTCACGCTATTTCTCTGACAATCTCAGGAACGTTATAGACCCGATTATTGAAAGAAATGGGTACTTTGCTGCTCCGGAAAATCTCCTTTTGTCCATGCTATGTGTAGAACGCAAAATTCAAAGAGAACTTGGTTTACGACGTGTTTTAAAAGCAAGAACAGAAAGTAGAGGCGGAGTCAGGAAGTTTAAAGTTCCAAAGATAAACTTTGATGCAAAGGATTACATCGACATGATCTCATGGCCTGAAAATGACGTAACTGAATCCCCCTTGTTCAAACATGTAGGCCTATCCAGTGACTCTCTCAAAGACTTTATACGGAAGGTATCAAAAGCTGAACCAAACAGTAAAATGGATCCGGTTATCGACTTTCCCCGGCTTCCTTGTCACACGCAAGTAGTGGAAAGAGCTGTAAAGCTGGTGACCGAATCGGCTCAAAATCTCTGTGGTTCAATCGCAAGAGGATACATTAGAGCAAAAGTTGACTCACGTGTGAATATGCCAAAATTTAATACAAAAAACAGTTTAATGTGGTAAAGAAGTAGAAACAAATCTTTTGCTGCTGTAACATTATTTATCATTAAGGATACAGAAGTAAGAAATACAAAATTTGACATTACAAAATTTTGTATTATTATTATTATTATTTGTAATTAATATGTTTTCAATTCTAATGCTTATATATGTATTTAAAACCAAGTTTTGTAACATTATATGTGCGAAAAATTCATAAAAAATAATTTATCAAAGTTTATAATTTCTCAATTTTTACAAACTTTAAGCTCTTTGCGGCACCTCAAGATGTTGTAGTATTGCAACCAAATTTTGTTTAATTCTTTTTGAGCCTAAAAGGCAACTTTTTCGCGCTATTACAAATTAAAAACCAAAAGCTGATTGTTTCGCAAAAGTGTTTGAAAAAATTGCAAAAAGTGTGTTTTTATGATACTTGAACGTCCTTGCGGCACCTCAAGACATAATCCAATATTTTTCATATTTTAAATTTATCTTATTGACACCAAAAGGCAACTTTTCCGTGCTATTACAAATTGAAAATCAAAAGTTGATGGTTTTCGTTCCACCCTAGCCCACAACTTCCAAGTTCGCACATTCCAATCTAATATACGGTAAACATCTGCCGGTAAATCCCTGGACACGGGCCGAGTGTTCAGCCTTATCGATAGAAAAACAAGGGGATCCATGCTCACAATGAAAAGTTCGACTAAATTCATAAGTTTTCTGCCTACTGCTCCAAGACGGTCTATTGGAACAAAATCTACGAATATGACCTTGTCTCTTGCAAGAATAACAAGTCCTACGGTCTACATAATGGGTCGAAGTTTTGTCTTGCTGTCGATTGCTCAAAGCACTCCCTATAGAAGCAGTGGGAATATGCCCTACACTTTCCAATCGTAAAGAATCAGAAAAATGAATCGTATGTAACTGAGCACATAATAGGTCTAATTGTTCGTAAGTGGCAGGCTTCTTCTGAAACATACTCATGCTACTTGCCTGGGGCGACATGCCCACCAAAATATTCTCAACTACCTGAGCTTCAGAACAATCTACACGGAAAACTTGGGCATAATATCTTATTTGCTTTACTTAATCAGAAACGGATTCCCCTTCCCTTTGGACTCTGTAATATAATTCATTCATAAATCGCACGCGAGCTCGGGATGGAAATAGTAATCAAGGATTGATTCATGAGAGTAGTTTAAGTCTTTATCTAGTTTAACTGTACTACCGGCTAATTGCTTAGGACCGCCTTTTAGGCGAGTGAAGCACAAAGCCATAATCTGCTTCTGGGAAAAACCGAACATTTCGACCTGAGTATAAAGCTCACAGAGAAAGAGCAAAAACTGAAGTATTTCCTGCAATGTAGTATCACTAAACTGTTGTAATTTATCCAAAAGTTTACCTAAAGGGTGCGGAAGTTTACAAAAATCTTTACTAAGGTCAAACTGTAATTTTGTAACTAACGGCGGTGGAGAATTTTGAAGTTCATTAGTAACTAACGGTTCATTACCAGGAAAAGGGTTAGGTGATCCTACCTCAGAATCACTTACAAAAAATGCTTTTGGTGAAATGCCGAAACCCTTTATACATTTCCGGCCAAATGGTACTTAATTCGGTCTTTCTCCAACAAAATCTCCTGACTCAGTAACCAAAGGGAATTATAATAACCCGAACCAATATTAATTTCTGATAAGTCTGAAATTCTGTTTAAGAGATGGTCCAACTTAGCCCGGACACGCTCCGCCTATTTTTGGGAAAATCGTCCTTCATCAGCAAGTCCACGACAGTGTTCAGAAATGTCTTGAATTTTAGAAGCTAGAATATGTATTTCGTCATCAACTTTAATATCTTTCAGATGAATAGAATCAACCGGAATCTACAAATTGTATTTTAACATTTTGGAAAACTTTGACACTGAATCATCCGAATTCACTTTAATTCCACGGATAAGTAATTCGTAAACAATGTCTGCTTTCAGAAGGAATTCTATAGGGACATAAGTTCTATTACTCATTTTTGAAAATTCAATAGCAAAGAAAGCCAGGCAGAAAATATTTTAAAGTTAGGTTAGAATAAGCTGGATGAAAAATTGATCAAAGTTAAATTAGAATAGTGAAGTCACAGCTTTAATAGAGTTGAACCCAAGACCTAAATGATTATGAAAACTAAGCGAAATTAATAATTTCAAGCCAGTTTTTTGTTAAGCAAAGCATAAAAGATAAGTCTACTTATAATAAGTTGAAAAGCAGTACTACTATTAATGGGAATGCAAAATGCTGATCCGCCCTACACTTAGGAAGCAGACCCAAAAAATGGAAAAAATAGAAATGGGTAAATTTATACAAAATTTGGAAAAGCATACAAAAACTTTGGGATTTTAGTTAACCGAAGCAGAGCGCAAATTTAGAAAAATGATCGTCAAACCCTAACCACGCTCTGCTACCACGTTTTGTTGCGCCCCCAGTTAGTGAAGGACGTTCTTGCGTATGTTGGAAGAACACATACGACTTATGAAGGAGATCTTGGTTTTGAACATTTTTACCTAAATTGTGTAAACGCCCTGTCACAAGTTAATGCTGTACCCACGAACCCCAGTAATAATAACAAACTTTGAAATATGAATTTGGGAAACATAAGTTTTTGGTAACAGATTTATTGACAACAAAATTGTGATTTATAATTAATAATATATAGGAAAAACAGATTCCAATGTTAAGCCGAGACCAAAGTATCACAAGTCTCCCTAAATTATTAAAAATTTTACATATACATAAAGAATTACACATGTAATCCTAAGTCTGTGTAATCGAATAAATTATTTTCAGTATCTACAGTGCATTTATCTGAATATATCAAAGGCTATTTTAAAATCAGTTCCCCACAAAATATCTTCTTGAATTCTGTATTCACCTGTATAATGGGAATGATTAGGTTGTTATTTCAGATACGAATAATATAAGAAGCTTGAATAAATTAATTAAAACAGAGACCTGTACAAGTTTCAGTGAATATAACCCCCTTTTCAAATATTAGCATAAAATATACAGAGTCCGCCAGAAAAATGTATACACTCTTTGTTAGACTGTGTCGGGATATTGTATCGGGATATTACCAGTATACTACTAGTATGTTGTAGTATGGTCTTACGCTCAACACATGTCGCTACTTTCAACACGATAGTGAAAAAACAAAATGGCTGGTGCACGCTTAACGTTCGAGCAGCGAAAATGCATTCTGAAGTGGTTTATCAGGTTTGATAATACCGTTGAAGTGCAGCGTCATTGGAGGCGGGAGTTTGAATCAGAACCCCCAACCCGCCTAGCAATTAAACGCATTATTGGCAAGTTTGAGGCACATGGAACGATTTGTGATAATCATAAAGGAAGATCAGGAAGACCGCGTACAGCTACAAGTCCTGCTTCGTCGGATCTCGCGTTGGAAAAGTTTGTTACTTCTCACAAAAGTCTGCTACGCTCATCGTTCAGTAATGTGTCTGGCCGCCAACGGCCAACATTTTGAACATCTAATGTAACCACTGAACTAAGAAAGTACTACCGGTTGATGTTTGATTAGTATTTAAATTAAAAAAACAAACCTAATAAATAGTTTCGTTCCTTAAAGTGTGTATACATTTTTCTGGCGGACCCTGTATTTACTGCATATACCCTTTTTATACATAACCCTACTCAAACTTTTATCATGTGAATTATTCCCTACAAAATTGTATAGGTGGAAACTCTGATTACTCAGTCTATATCCCTGGTACACACTTTTCTTGATTCTTTATAACTCGAAACCATAAAGTCCATAGTAATATAATCAGTACAATACTGGGACAATAACGCCTAATTATTTTGGATAATACATATTCTGAAACCTAAAGTTCAATTTAGAAACTTATGACCTTATGTAAATTTTAATATGACAAAATTGGGATCACCCTGTATATAACTCTTGTGACTTAAAAATCACCTATTACGGAACTTACCTACAAATAACACTTTATCTCTTTCTGATAATGTCTAGAAATGAATCAGCAGGGATTCTTTGTTCCCACAAGAATTCACGGCAATGCACTAACCTAACTATAAGTTTCCATATCCAAGTGCAACCGTTTATCAAGGTAATTCCCAGTTAAGGCTTTTTACATTACTCAAAATTTAATGTACCAAGTACCTATCATGTGTATCTCCCCAATCTACTTTCTTTTTATACAAAAATCTGTTATTTGTGAAGTTTTATAATTTTACTTTCAGGCAAGATGCTGGTCTATAGGATAACTTTGTTTTAACTATTGGTTACCGGAAGTAACTGCTTCGCGTAGAGAGGTCTGGAGAATAACTGAAGGTAAATAATCAAGAACGAAAAATATTGAATAAACAGAATTTAATAGAGTGGACGAAATTTCAAATGCCAAAACACGTAACTAGAAAAAATAAGATGAAATTTACCAAAGCAAGATTTATGCCGAACTACGTAAATTTAGACAGGCCAAAACGGTGAGATGACTGAATTATTCATAATCTAGAATGATGCTACTCAAAGAAAGAAAAATGGTTTCATCTCAACCAGAAACAGCAGTCACACCCGACGGTAGAACGCTGACACTCCCCTCATCAATAAGAACATTCCTGGCTACATGCTCTCGCGACGAAGTTCAGCTCCCAACTCACTTAGCTATACGCGAGCTCCGAAAGACCCCGACCATGGAACATGTTCAGAAATTACCGCCGGTAAACGCAGACCAGTTTATATTCTAATACCTGTTTTTTTTATTAAAGCAGTTATACCAACTAAATTCTAACACACGATACGGCTTCACGGATCAAGGCCTATTACCGATATCAGATTCTGTTCTTCCCGAGGATGAAGGGACTATGTCTCATTCCCATATAATACAACCGGCCGGATAATTGTCTTATAAATTGTTATTTTTAGATTTCTACACGCTCGAATTTAATGCTACTTCGAACAAGTTCTAATATTTTCCAAATATAGGCTCCTACCGGTATCAGATAATGTTCTTCCCGAAAAATAAGGGATCATATCTCAAATAATACAATCGGCCGGTTGTCTTTAAAATTGTTATTTTTAGATTTCTAGAGGGAAGACGAGAGGACAAAGGGTTTGTAAATTAGCATAGACACAACCTTTTCCTGATTTTAGACGACACTTAACTTTGTCTTTAATATTATTTGTGTATGTAATTATTGCTCCCAGATATTTGAATTTTTCGACTTGTTCGAAGCTTAATGGGCTACTCTAATATTTTATAGTGCATAATTTTTGACGTATCATGACAAAATACAAAGTTTTTTCTGTATCGATTTTCAATCCAACATTCCTGCAATCACCAAAAATACTTTTTGCATAACTGCCATTTGTGTGTATTTTATCCCCAACAGACTAACATCATCTGCATAAGCTAAAATGGGGTGATTTTCATTAATTCGAGGCCCGGGGTATATCTAACCCAAATATAAAATTTCGTTTGAATACATAAGCACAAGCAATCACTTTTCTGTAAATATATTATATATTTTTAGATTTAGGGCATCCCAAAACGTTTGTTTGTGATGAAAACTAGCGATCGGATTTTAGTAAACCCGCCCCTGAGAAAACGCATTTCACACGACACGGGGGAGTGCGCCACCAAGTAATAAATGCTGAATGTTCCTAACGGTTCCCACTACGGTGTCGGTAGGGGGAATACTCCGTGGTATTTTTGACAGGAGCGATAGCGACTATGTTATAGAAGGCCGGTAGGTTACACACACGGCGGATTTTTTCCGTCGCGGATAATTTACCGTCGCCGCACAAAGAAATCAAACGTTTACACACTGGGCGGAAAAAGTTTCCATCGCCGTCGTATGGGTAAGCTGGTATATGCAGTGTAGTTTCTCCTCGAAATCATTTCATACCAGTTTAACTGTGTTATTCAAATTATTGATTGCAGTTGCCTCAAAGATAACGATGTGAGAAACATTCTATGTAGACATTTCGATTCAAGTGTAGGAAGGGTTTCTTGGCAGATGTCAAAGATATAAGGATATTTTTGTAACTTTTTATTTGTAATAATTTTTATCTAATTGTAGAATATTGTTGTAGTACCAGAAATAAGATACAAGCCCAATAAAATAATTAAAATGATAACTTTTTTCGAATAAACCCTCTTTCTTGCAATTCGAAATGAGCAAAATTTAGAAATACGATTTTTGAATTGAACATTTTAAAATTTTGAATAATAATAGGAACTACACGTTCATAAATAAGTTCTGAATTGAATTATCAGAGGAAACAAACGTTTTCCTTGCCATGTAAAAGCAAAATACATCATTTCAATCGTAATGGAAATTGATGTGATATATTTGCTTAAATAATTTATTATTAAAAAAGTTAATTTTCATTAAATTTTGTTACTTTTGAATTGAATATTTTATTACAATCGCACCCCCTCAGCAAGGCAAAATAATAGCCTACCATGGTTATCAAAACATAAAATCAAATAAATGGCAATGTGAGTAATGTATCAATAATGTCACTCATATTCGAAATACGATATTAAACCCGCCAATACAACTCAAATCACACTGAGCAAATAACTCGACGGTAGAAAAATCACTCTGTGTCTAAACATGCATATGGTCACGTAGACCACTAGTTCAAAGTGACGGTAAAACTTTCGTCGGGCTCTAGGGGTACTGAACGGCTGCACAGCTGCACAGCTATCGCCGAAGGAAATTTTACCGACCTTTTTTTTCGCCTAATGTGTAAGCTCTAACTTAAGGCGTCGACGGTAATGTAACTCTCTGGAATGGTGGCGACGGTAAATTCTCCGCAACGGAAAAAATCCACCGTGTGTGTAACCGGCCGAAGAGTTTTTCCTGTAATAATTGGTATACCCAGGCGACTTCAAAGGAGTAAACCATTAAGTCGATGTTTCTTTATGTTAATTGATCTGACCAATTCGGTCTTGGTTTCGGTTTTCCAAAACACAAGCAACGTTGCTATATTCTCTCATTGTTATCGCTAACCTCAGTTCTTCCCTCCCTTTAACCAATTCACACGTGTTATCATTTACTCTAACTAGATCTTGCATCCCCGCGTTTCGCTCCACGCGGAGTAGACTAGTAGCTGTCAAAGCCGTCACAGGACATTGTTAGATTTTGATTGACTGAAATAACTGGCTGCGGTAAAAATAAGGAGCATGGGTTGAGCTGTCGGCAAACTTTTCTTCCTAACAAAAGGAAGCCGCCTGACCATTATACCAGAGAACGGCTCGAAGTTGTCATCACCTTGTGACCAGGACCATCACATATAGGAATCACATCCCGCTCGCAGCGGACCCGGCGACGAATTACGCAGCATTTTACATCGCCATTTAGGTTAGTTTTGTGATTTTGCGATCACGATTTTGGATTCTGCAGGTTCTGAAGAACAGTATACTTTCATATTTGGCCATTTTTCACGGAAAACATAAAAACAGAACGACAATTGTACGAGTATCAGTGCTACATGTCCCATAATTTTAATTAGATGGTTTCTATGGATGACAAACCTAACATATGGATAAAATCTCCACATTTTAATGTAAAATATTTTCATTTTAAGTCTACTAAACCAAATAATTACAAAGTACACTCTTTTACAATCAAGTAGCCCTAAAGAATAACACTGAGAAAAAATCATCACTAAAAACAATTCAATTAACGAATACACTCTACAAAGTCTTATAATAATTGCCAGTGAAAGAAAATTAACAAATAAAAAAATAAACTTAATAATTGAACCGCTTTATGGCTTTATTACTGTATGCTATATATTTTGCAAATATTCCTATAAAAGACTGTTTTGGTTTAGAACATATCAAGGTCTATATCAAATTCATTACATAAATAAGTGTACAAATGCATATTCTTAAAAGGGGAGAATTCCTGTAATAATTGGTAGGCTATGGTACATAATTTATATAAGATGTTCTATTATGTCTACAGTATATACGAGGAGTAATTTTAATATTAATTTACACAGTTCACCAGAGTAAGTTGAATTAAGTTATATAAACATTTAACATCATTATGTCTAACTTTGAGGCTAACAACTAGTGAATCATTGTTAAAAATTGATAATGACATAGCATAGGGAATATTGTTGTGTTGGATATTGTCCAAACCTTTTAAAAATACAGAAATTAATCAATTTTAAGTAAAGAGAGTCATTATAACATTACAAGCACCTTAATTTCCAAATGGCTCGTGTGTTATGGTCTATTCACAATGTGCAGTCGGCCGCTTGGGAACAGCACTCGAGCCGTCCACAATATGCAACCGACAGTGAGGTTAGGAAAACATTTTACGGTATAAAAAATGTGGAGGAATCGCTTAATAATTGCATATTATGTAATAAACACGTCTTGCTTTCTCGTAGTATGCTAATCTGTTTATCTGCACTAGTAAATAATTTTAAATCTCGTAATATGTTACTTGCAGTCGTGCAGTCGGTAGTCGAAGATGAATTTCCCGACTGCCAACTACCGACTACCAACTGCCGACTGCCTGCTGTCGACTGCAACTGCACATTGTGAATGGCGTCCATTACTCACAACACGTTATACTTCGACTACCGACTACCAACTACCGACTGCCTACTGCACATTGTGGATGAAGCTTAACAGAAAATATGCTAAGCAGTATACGCCTACTTTTATTTAATTTTGTTGTTGTTGCGAAAATTCTCTTGAAACTTGCTTGGTAAACAGTACATACTGTATTTGCAAGAAGCTGAATCAACTGAATACATACCCCCTGCAATACGGCTTCTTACTTTTTATCGGAGTGCGAAGTGAGTTACGAGATTATTGTAGCATGTGGCAAAATAATTACAAAGCGCTGAGTGTGCTCGCCTATCGCGAATTAATTTTGCAACTGTGTGAGAAATGGACAGAGCCAGAGCCGATGACAGGAGAGACTTGAAATTGTACTGGTGTGAAACGTACATAGGCTAATCCTCATTCAAATTCAGATTGCTAATTAAATGTGTTAATATAAACCTGCAACGACACTTCATTCCACTTTAATTAAATTAGAGCTGCGTCATGTACTCGGGAGGCTCATCCAATGTGTCTTAGCAGACAAAGCCGGTGTCTGAGCATCATTAGCATTATTATTTTATGCAGACCTGGAGATCTCGAGACGTGTCAGACCACATTCTGTTATTATTACAATGTTATAAAGCATGATAAGAATACTCTGCAATGGCTACACTGAACTGATATCCTTACTTCTGCAACAACGCCTTTGTTTCAGTGGCGGCTATTCAGGGGAAGTAGGTAATGTCCAACAGAGACAATAATCTGTGGTTCATGAATGCTTATATATCTATCTTGAATGTTAACTGTACAATAACAGTGGAAGCCCGGTCACAAAAATTACTAATTAGTGTGCCTCACTGTACTGCATATGACATAACTTGTCTGCCTGTGAGGTAGACCATTAGGGCAATCAGTCATAGGAGAGAGGTTCCATCAGGCGCTGTGAATTGAGCTCCGGCTTAGCTCAGTTGGTAGAGCATTGGCGCGAATAGCCAAAGGTCCTGGGTTCAAGTCCCAGTCTCGGAGGAATTTTTCTCCTATAATATTCTCAAGTATACACCTCCCCAGATGCATGGGTAGTCTGTTCCACTAAAAATGAGGGTATGGGCTCATGGAAACCAGCAGCTTTCTCGCTTATCTCACTGTCCTCTTGCTGAGGGGATCAGATTACCCGTGAAGGTGTCCAACAGTTCTCTCAGTCTCCACCAGATTTCTCTGAAAAGAAGTCATGTGATATTTACTTCTTTCTGCATACAGGAATAGTCAAGCGTCTACGGTGCCTTCCACGCATGCGCGACCTTCCAGCTGTCGACATTTGTTCTGTTGTTGTCCACGCATGCGCGATAAATCCAGCAGTCTACATTTGTTCTGTTGTTGTTAAGTTCATAACATGGACAGTTTCTTCTTTTCCAATATTTGGGAGGCATGAGATCACGTTTTAAAAAATAATATTAATAAATAAAGAAAAATTAATACAGTAGTAACTTTGAGCAACTTGACACTTTATTCAATGTAATTCAACCAGTAAATTAAGTTATGAATCTAGGGAGCTTTCAAAAGATGAGTTTAGAATAGGCTATCTCAATATTCAAGGTACTGGAGGGAAACATTTAATTACCAATGAATTTGCAAATTATATGTTCGACGTTCTTTGTTTAGATGAGCATTGGTGGAAAAAGGAAGAACTTAGTTACAAGATATTAGAAGACTTCGCTTTAATTAATAGTTTCAGTAGGGAAAATCACCTACATGGTGGAGTGTCAATTTATGTTAAAACCCCTCTTGTTGAAGGTATCAACGAGTCCTGTAGAAATACAGAACCAGTATTCCAAGATCGTCACGGAATTAATGTAACGCTCAAAATCGTCACGAAAATAGTGAGGTGTGACGGAACGGACTGCACAGAAACAATCAACTCAATGATTAGGCTTATCCAAAATTTTAAAAACCTAAAAATTAAAAATTAAAAAATCCAAAATTATAAATTCCAAAAACCAAAATTTAAAAAAATAAATATTCAAAGATCCAAAATTTAAAAAAAAATCCAAAATTAAAAGATTCAAAATTCCAAAATTAAAAAAGTCAAAGATCCAAAATTCAAAAGTCCAAAAAACCAAAATTTAAAAAATCAAAAATAAAAATATCTAACATTTAAAAATAAAAAAAATAAAAAACACAAAAATTAAAAATCGAAATTTTAATAATAAAAAATCCAAAATTAAAAAGTCCAAAAACCCAATATTAAAAAGTCCAACAATCCAAAATTTAAAAAATCCAAAAATTAAAACAGTTTCACTTCTGTCGCGTGGCGTTCCTCGCACACTTTTTTTCTCTTCACCTAATTTTCCGGTCACGAGCCGCCACTGCTTTGTTTAATTATGGTGAAAGGTTAATTACTATATGTGTTGAGACTACACTAGTTCCAGAAACCCAGGAAGAATGAGGTCCGTAGATCATAACCATTAAAGGAAAAGAACTCAATCACAATAATGGGCGAAGGACAGGATAACATAGCGAGCCCCAAACAAAACTCCGAATACTTATAACAACTTTAATGCAATTCAAACAGATCAAGTTTCATACAACTTTAAAAATATATAATTATATTGGTTTGAAAGTATCAACTTCCAATATATATATATATATATATATATATATATGTATATATATATATCCCTAAAGGAGAATGATTATTACCACTGCGAAACTCTAAACATTCAACATCCCCACATATTGCATAACAATGTCCAACTTCCAAAAACCATGAACATGATTGATAAAGCGATCAAAATATCCTGAATCCAGAAACTTTTAGTGAAATATCCCTACCAATCTAAAATAAGGGCTAATAACAACCCACAAGTAACTCGAATTTCCTAGTATCAATCAGACCCAACGTCCAAATACTAAAGTATGAGTAGAATATGCCTATAGAATATTATATATACTTTTTTTAACAAATTATTATCAAAATGATTTACTTTCACGACGACCCCTACAGCACAAGTTGAAATTCCTGGGTTAACTACCACACCCTGACATGAAACGTTAAAGCAATAACTCCAAGGATTATCTCAAAATATTTGTCAAGGAAACTTTACTCAAATGACATCCATATATCACAGTGAAACTTTATATAGCTACCTGAGTTTAAAGCACAAAACTAATAATAAGTCTGCTGACCTCTTAAATTGAATAGCTAGGAATCTACAGATCAATTACTTCAAAGTAATATATTTCAACACAGAATTTTACTGAATAAATTCAAACTTTGGTTTGCTACACATGCTAATATGAATTATAAAAAAAAAAATTCTCAAAACACTTCAAAATGATTGGCCAGTTGAGTTCACTTTAATTGTATACTAAATATCAGAGTGCTACTTCACGTAGCAACCTAATCTGAATGCACAAATGATTATAAGTTTGTTGGCCTCTTTAATTAACTAGTTTGGAAAGCCACAGTAGTATTACTTCAAAATAATATATTTCAATACAGGATCTTAATGAATATATGCAAACTTTGGTTTGATACACAGGCTAATATGAATTATTGAAAATAATTCTCTAAACACTTCAAAATGATTGGCAAGTTAAGTTCGCTTTAATTGTATACTAAATTTCAGAGTGCTACTTCACATAGCAACCTAACCTGAATGGGCAGAAAATACTAGTATAAGCCTACTGTGAAAATATAAATACTGTCTCTAACTATTTTAATCAAGAGGGAAATTTTCTTTGGATACAATATCCACTTGGATGACAGATTACCTATTTGGTTAGAAAAACAGTCTAGGAAAATCCCAAGGAAATTCCTACATGGATACGAATTAAGTAGTTAAATAACCAACCTCACAGAGTGCACAGGATGAATAATCTTCTGGTATGCACAATATATAATGACCACCACCAAAATTAAGTCTGACTACAAAATAAGGGAATTCTAACATTGAATAGCCTAAGGTAACCTGAAAACCCAATTCACAGTAAGATTCATTAACAAGCTATGTCATACTAATTCTTTGTATTAATGAAGATAGTTTTTTTATCTTTCCAATCGAATGAATATAAGAACAAGAGACTGGAATACAGATAAATACATTATAGGCATGCTACAGATCAGGCTAAAGAGTGAAACCAAAGTCCACATTTTTTTATTTTAAGCTGTGTCAAGGACAAGGTCAAACTATCAGACTGCTGACTAGGACAAAGCAAGATTACAGAATCTCTGAGGTAATCTAAGCATACTTTAGTTACTCCTCCTATATAATATAATTTTCCAAGTGGAAAATACCAGCATAAACTAAGCATTCCAAAGTTAATTTTCCCCAGGAACATGGCTTCAGGGCAATAGCCAGGATAAAGGCCACCCAAACTTCTACAGTACATAAATAACTACAACATGGCTCATCTGCCACCCAAATTCAAAATAACCCATATTCAAATGAACTGCTAACTGCAGAAAGGCAATAAGTCCACAAATCCTGAATTTACAGGAATGACAAAAATTTCAAAATTTTTCTAGTTATTCAACGGTTAGAATGTGTCGAAAATATATATACATAATATTGTTATGTGTTTGCTTTTAAGTGTGGAACAACTTTTCTTAACATGGAAACATAGATATGATCCCTTTTTGCAGTACATGAGGTTTACAAATAAAAAGACTTGCTAAAATCGTGAAAAATACATTATTTATGCAACACTATTGTCATAATGGTATTTTGTTGTTTTAATATCATAATAACTGTCGCACAGTACTACTTAAGAGCTTTATTTATTCAGTTGGTTGATCTTCGTGAATGGACACAGTAGGTACAGGCCATGGCGTTATTTCATACCAAAATCGGAGCTTTTCATCCGGAATATAAAGCAAGGTTTTCTTTATATTGTGCCCCCCTTTTACTCTTTTAGCACAGAATACATATGTACGAAGCCTAGTACAAATGCTTTGTTGAAGTAGACCGGGGTTTTCTCATTTCTAACTAATTTAACAACGCTACTGCTTATTTTCTGAATATCTGGTGCCCATACTCCCCGAGAAATAAAGGATTTTACTCCAATAACTACACAGCATTTAGGGGGAAAACCTGAAATATGCAGACCACAATAGAAAAAGGTGATAACCTTGCAGAAACAGATTTATTTACAACTTTATCAATTAAACATAGGTCGAAACAATTATTTACAGCAAATTCATTAAATAATTTAACAAGCTGAAACATCAAATGATCTTAATGTCTTACGCTATACTTTAAAATGATCACCTTAGATATATATACAAAATTGAATAAATCACCTAAAATGTCCTCATGAGGGTATTCTTCTAAAACATGGTATAACTACGAATTCCCTTCCCTTGGCCAAGAATATTCATTTATTAGACGTTTCAAATAATGTCCTCAAAAATTTAATCACTCTGTATGACGAAGAAACCCCAATTCTTCGAATCACTCTGTATATACCGAAGAACTTCTGCATGACATTTATAGTGGCAAAATCCCCAAAATTAACTTGAAAAAATGCTCTGGTTAGACGGTGCTAAACTCCAAGAAACCCCGTTTTGAACAGCTATAAGAATTTAACCCCTGATCTAACCTTTAGACAAATAGTATCTCTTTCAACACACATTAACAGCTCTGTGTAAAATTCCTTTGATAACGGGAGAACATGTAAAGACAAACCATAACGGACGGACATTAGACTGACTGAAAACTTTAAATAATAACAAGTGGTGTAGGCGTAATTTCAAACTTAACTCCAGAACCGCGATACTGCATTATAATTAAATATAGCCGAAGAACGAAAATTTAGAAAAGGCCAAAACTGGGTGAGAACACTAAACAGAATTACTTTAAATACCTTAAATTCATTATAGAAAAAGCAAAGATCTCACCTGAAAACCATGATGAAGACGAAGGTCGCCATCACGGAAAACGCCCACCAAACACTGACTTGAACTTTCATACGTAGAAACTGCTCGTACGTGATCCCAATTGCAACTGACTTTACGACCTCCCTTGCATTCATACAGAGGGCAGCACGAGCGAAAAAACAATTTCAGAAAAAGAGAAAACAGAGTTTACCACCGGGCGCGTTTTACTAAGCATACATAATACCTTTACCAGAGATAGCAGATGACGACAATACTGTTTGATAATGAAGATATGAGCCGAATTCACTGCTCAATATCCACACTTTTTGAGTGGTTGATGGGTAATACAGCTGAATAGGTTTTATTAGTTTGTAGTTCAAAGTACCTCATAGTGTTTCGTAAGTGAAAAATGACACTTGTAAATCCAGCAATATGCATATTGCATTCAATCTCCCCTGGTTCATCAGAAGAATCTGATATCTCACGGTATTGTAAGATTGAAAACGTTATTTTGTTAGGTTTTACTACATTTTTCCCATAAGAGTCATTGCTTAAGCATGTTCTCTTGTAAAACTTGGGCCGCCAAGCCCCATAGTCAATGAAATCTGCAAATGACATTTTCTTCACAGTAAAGTTTCCAGGAATTTTTGAGGAAGTGTTTATCAGATCAATTACTTCATCAATTTCATAATACCTCTCTACTTTTCTCAGTTTTCTCCTTATAATTCCAAAGTCACGGTCATTAGGTCTAAACGAATGTCCCCTAATAGGAAACACGAAATTTACTTTGTCAAATCTCTTAGTTTCACAAAGAGCCATCATAAGTCTAACAAGGTTGTGGTTCTTGTTTTGACCAGCACAGTTGTCACCAAAAAGGTGCAAAGTTTTCTCTTCATCTGAAATTTTGTTTTGTATGTACCACATAATCATAGAATATACTTCATTTGAACCTTTACCGCCTTCTCCTTCATGATAAATAAAAACATTTTTCCGGAAGCAATGTCGTGAATTCCAAAGACATTCACTGTGAGTTGCTTCAAATAATAAGTATCTAGTACTGGTATGCATGGTAATGCGACATTAGCCATGTAATCTACACATAATCCAACTTGTTTAGGGTTTTTTTGCATTCCTCTGTGGTATATTTTAATTTGTTGTAAAACTTTTTAGCACTCCTTTTGTGCACCATAAGCGCTTCTATTTTGGCTCGTTGTGCATTGTCATTAAGAAAAGGACTTTTTATTTTCAACTTGAGCTTCTCACAGGTCACACATGCGTCTTTTGCAGCTTGACCAGAACTATTGTTTACAGCAGAAGAGGAACAAGTCCAGGAG
The DNA here is from genome assembly GCA_964059195.1 of Ectobius pallidus. Taxonomy (NCBI): domain Eukaryota; kingdom Metazoa; phylum Arthropoda; class Insecta; order Blattodea; family Ectobiidae; genus Ectobius; species Ectobius pallidus. Next base: position 136,431,465 of record CAXKWD010000003.1, on the reverse strand, counting down.
GTGTTGCCTATCTGCAGTAAAAGCAAAATTCAAACTGTTGGCATACCTATATATATGATAACAGACGCTCCCTTTCAGCAGTAAACGGTGTGTCTACCCATTTAGAAATGATTTGTGCTGAAAAGTGGATTTGTGAATTTTGAGGACTAGTTGCCTTTCTGCAATTAGCAGTTCAAATGAAAAATGGAAGACTGAATGGAGATTTCGAAAACTATCTAGGATTTTCAAGAATGAATACCCATTAAGTTAATTTCAAGAGTAGCAATTTTTTTAGACATAATGTAGCTAGTTAAATGCAAAATTCAGGGAATTCAAATCAGCACAGATTTCTTTCTTAAAAAAATGGAGTAACCCGTTTAAAATCTCAACTGTCATTTTTATGAATGGAGAATTTAAAAAGGCGACTGAAATGACGTCATCTCTATCACTTTCCTTACGATTAGACCATGGGAAACAATCCTCTGTTTCAAATATTAATCTACCCATGTCTTGCCAAATCTCAGATAAATAGATCGTCACAGATAATTGTAATATATATGTAATTTCCTATGTATTGTACATAATGGTGGATCTCAGCGCAAGATAATCTAGGTTCGTAACGTTTCTGGCATCAAAGAGTGAGGTCGAAAATAATTCATAATTAACTTAGCCAAAAGGTCTATAATAAAAATTCAGCAACCTCATCCATTATTTTAGCGTAGAAAGAACACTCACCACGTATCGCTGCATCCCAGACCACACACCCTTCACCTTTAACAACTCACAGCGACTCACTACACGGCAAGAACTCAGTGACTGACTTGAGCACCGTCCAGAGCGCAGCACCGAGCGGCAGGCTAGCAAACAAATACGACACGGAGTGCGACATGAGGCGGATAATTCAAAATTTGCCTCACTTCAAAAGCGAGTAAGTCATGGGGCCTAATTTGTTTTCAGAAATTGATGACTGCTATCTGTACTAAGTAAGTAAGTAAATCAGTGTTTTATTTAGTGGCGGCTCGTGAGGTTCCAAAGGGTTGGGTCACATACAAATATAAGCCATAGATGTTAGGAGGAACACAGAACTCACACTTAAGCTAAAATTTACCATTCTTGCAGCAAATTCCTCATTTACGTTCTTGTTGAAGTCGGGTCTTAGCATGAATCATTTTTTTTTCGACAGCATCGACAATGCATTCTACCTCTCATTCCCCATAGAATTCCGTAGGAATGTCTTTATTCTGTTTATAGTAGAGAAGTATAGACGGTTTCCACCGTCGTCATTGGAATTGTTACAATTATTTTCAGCACCATCACACACTCTGAGAATGTGTGCGACATATTATTGCTAAAAAAAATTGTAGTAAGAGCATTGCACCAGAGGCACAGCTCAGATCTTCACGACTGTACAAGACCTCCAATTCAGTTCGCAATTTCGGACCGTTAATTTTCTTGTAAACTTTCACAGTTGTTTCAAAATCACACTCTGGAAATTCGTTGCAGTACTTTGGAAACTTGTCAATGAAAAATAGTTTCGAGGCACACAAATGACCCGAAAACTGGAACCTATCGTTAATGCTGCTTACAATCGTATCACAAACCTCCAGAGATGCCAACCTATTTCTTTCACAACTGCCCTGCTCAACACATTGCCAGATCTGCAATGGCTCATTTACTGAGGCTTCACTGTCATACTGCTTTCGAACATTACTCATACTGGTGACAAACCATTTCACAAGTTCACCGGCTATAACAGCATCGGCATCTTTCTTTTGAATACAACTGAAGAAGGTTTCAACAAATGGCATAATTTTGTGATAGAACGTAAGCCAGTATAGGAACTACGGTGAGGTTAAAAAATGTTATACAGAATTTTTAAAGTCAACTCAATCTTCTTTTTACAGACAATTTCAACCTGCTGACGGAAGAGATATTTCGTATTTTGATTAATTGAAATTTTAACCCTGAACTGGGGATCATTCAATGTTCTTACAAATCCTGCGGCCGCAACAGAGGATTTTCTGTCATTAAGTTTTGTCATTAAGTCTTATGTGCTCAAAACATTTCAACAAGTTGTATTTCTGTTCAAAGACAGTATTACCTGTCATCTGTCATCTTGTCGGTGGGACACTCCCAATTCTATTTTGGGCACATTCTGTCAAATAATCCATTCTCTTTGGAGATCTTGAAAAGAATGTTTCTATCTCTTGCAGATACTGAAAAAATATTCTGCTGTGAGATGAAGATGACGTCGGATTTTGGAGAATGAGATTTCCTTGATGTGCATAGCAGTGAATATAGTTAGCGTTGCGATAATTCTCTATTACCAAGTACTGCACCCCACCCTTCTGCCCGCTCATAGCGGAAGCTCCATCGTAGGTTTGACATACCAGTTTCTAGTCTGTACTCTTTGTTAGGCTCAGGGTATTCGTCCCTAATCTGTTTAGCTATGCATGAAGGTATGACTTTTCTATTGCCTTTTCCGAAGGGCTTCCAAGAATTAATCCAGTAGACGAATTGTCTGTAAGCTACATAACGCATGCTCCTATTGTTCGCTACTCGTAACTGTTCCCTTTCAAAATTGGATTCAGCTCTCACCATCATAAGGGGCCTAGCAGTGTTCAATGTGTCCCTATTTAATACAACAGAATGAAGGGAATTATGAGAATGTAATGCAGTCAGCACTTCCCTTATCATAACACTTTCAGAACAGCAGAAACATTCATTATGAATCGCTGAAAAAACACATTCACCACAGTTGCATTAATCAGTACTATTTACACGGTCAGCGTTCCCAGTATTTTCTTCATCTGACCTTATAATTACACTTTTTTCGGCTCGAATTGATATGGCCTGATTCCAGACATGACACGAGAATCTTTAAATTTATAATAATTTTAACACACGAGATGACACCAGCCATAGGCGTAACCAGGCCGACCATATGGGGGGTTATAACATCCGCGGGGTCTGGGGGTCCGGGGATCCTCCCCCGGAAAATTTAAAAAATTAAGATGCACAATAACGAGTTTTGAGCTTCCGGGGGTCCTCCCGCGGAAAATTTAAAAATTAAGATGCACAATAACGAGTTTTAAGCTTCCCACGCTTTATACTTTTATTTAGTAATTTATGGGCAGACTTTAAAAATCATACAATTTTCCTTTTTTAATCAATGGGAGGGGGGGTTCAAACCCCCTAACCCTCCCCCCTTGTTACGCCTATGACACCAGCAATGAATTATCAAACACAGACTGATGTGTCGGCTTCATATGGCTGGCATTCCAATGCTTCCTCCAATGGTGAGAGCGCTGTGACGTCATATCGCATTACTGACGGAATTTTTCTACTTGGATTGCGGGCGAACGGTTAAACATAGAAAGATCGGGTTTTCGCACAAACAAATCTCTAAATATCATCTTTTTAAACCAGCTTTCACCTAAAAATGCATTTTTAAGTTAACAGGGCCTTTAAGTTCAAAATTTATATTTCTTAAAATATCCTTTATTAACCAACCTCAAACTACCCAATAGAATCATTTGAAAAAGACCTTTAGTGAAAGACCTCTCATGAAATATGCACCCACTCTTTTAATAATATATCTGCTTGTATAATACAAATTTTGTATATTTCAGAAATTACAATAAATTTAAGTAAGATGTCTGAAAGTGAAGTAAATAAGTACTTGCCCTAATCCCTATTCCTCTTCTATCATCACCAGCAAAGATAATAATAATAGGCAGTAAAGACCTAAGCCTACAACTCAAGAATGGAACACCACAAAATAGTTCCTCAAACAAGTTATTTAGTTAGCTAGAAATTTAGAAAATGTGAAGAATGAGTATATTAGGCATACTCCCAAAATCTGAAAAATGATTTACCCAAAGGAAACCATAAATACTGAGTAAAATATGTTAATACTCAGATAATAACTCTGATACTTCGAATAAAGTAACCATAATATTAAAGGCAAATGAAAATCCAAAATTAACAAGGACAAGCCGAAATAACTATATTTCACAACTAGAATTGTCACCAGGGCAAAATATAATAAGCAAGTCAGAACACCTAACCTTTAAGTAGAATGAAAGTGCTTAGAATGAAAAATATCTAAATACAAATTTGGAAAGATCAACGGAAAAAATTTTGATTATACTGGGAAGATTTACAACTCTGTACTAACAATGCACAATAACAGACTCAGAACAATAGCTAAGCTTGAATTGAAAAAGATACTAAGTACCAGAGTCAGTATATATAATTGTTTTAATCTTTAGCAAGATATTATGCAGAATTAGGTGATTCAAAAGCTACCCTTTAATATGAAATCCCATATTAATAATTTCCAATTAATTTAGTTAAATTTTATATAGTTGAGATGTTAAAAGAAAAACTGCATTGTGATATAGGCAATGTAGAACCTGATTTTATTTATTCCGATCAACACTGTTCATTAGGATTCAAGTGGCACTGGCAGCAAATTAGAAAAGTTTTATAGAGATATATAAACACTATTAATGATAATAGAATAATGTAACTGAATGTTAAAAACAGCACATGACAATCCAGTCTTCTTAAGTAGAAAAAAGTTTGAAGGAGAATGACATTTATTACCTAGTGAGGTTGACGAGGATCTATTACATTCACCGTCGGATTGATAGTCGTCCTCCAGGTAAGCATGCTTACCTACCTAGGTGGCAGTTGATTGATAGAGGCTTGCTACCTGGAAACCCAACACGCTTTCCGTCTGCAAGCTACGTGGCACGAACTTCCCGAGTCAACTTTGACGATAGATTGGAGTTTGCGAACTATGTGAAAATCATGACGAGGAAGCGAGAAGAATGTTGTCGTACCTATATGTGATCGACATGGAGGACCCTTTTCACAAATATAGGGATCGCGAATTTAAGGTGCAATTCAGATTTTAAAGGCAAACAAAGGATACAGACCAGTTCCTGCTGGACCCTCCCCTCTGCTACTGCCGAATGCGTGCGTAGGAGGTGACGATGATAGGCGCGGCCATCTTAACGTATTGTCAACATCCACTTTGAATAATACAATGTTCTTATGCTTGAAACTTTTAAGATAATCTTTTATAATAGTAAAAATAGATGATTTTGTTCATAAAACGTTTAGTATTACTAATAAATGTTCTTAAAAAATACAACTGGTGAAAATTTATACCGAGTTTCTCCCTATCATATTGGTCACTATGAAGTAGCCATTTTAGCTCGACCGTGATGCTTCTACACGGTTGCCATTCACTGCAAAGTCCGAACTCCTGCCGGAACCTCCGCTGGCAGGGATTTCACGATAAGGAACTCCAAGGCGTCTGCCAGCTGGGTGTGGGTAAGCCCCCATACCTGGCAGAGATTTATAAATCTGAACCTCAGTTGCCTGATGGAATAGGTACACACCCTTTCGGAATTCCCTAACGGTCCCGAACGTGGCTGTTCGTGAATGTGAACAGACCTAAAGAATGCTCTCGAGAGAACTCCGAACAGCAGTTTTTCGTGTATGTTGACCAATAAAACTTTTGCACAATCGTGCATGAACATATATGAATGCTTTCTTTGTATGAATTGTGTTTATTCCTGACGTTAATCCCTTTCGGATATGCTGTTCGGGACCGTTTGCAAGTGTGAACCCTCTTTTTCAGTAAAGAAGCTTGTAAATATAAATTTGACGAGATATTTTAGTTTAGAACATAATGCAAAGAAGGATCCAATTCAAAAATAGCAGAGAGCCATATATGAATTAGTCGAACGCGATCGACATATCTTTCTATCATAGAGTCCAGGACATTGTAACATTGTCGGCAAAGAGTTTGTGGACCTACAACCCAAAAAGTGAGTTATCATTGGCGACAAACTGAACATATTTATACCGCCTTGACATTTTCTCCGAGATCTGGAACTACAGACTCCCAGAAAATGGGAACAGGAATGGGTTGATTACTGCACTGTAGAATACAACCAGTGTTACAACAACAACCGCGGTTTTCCCGGAAACAACTGACACGAGCGGAAGTCACGGCATATACAACCTTACGAGCTGGGCAATATTTATCACCTGCAAAAGCTTTTCAATAGAAATTCACAGAGACACCACTTTGTGGTTGTGGGAAATTGGAAGATGTCGACCATATATTTTTGGGACGTGTCATAATACGCAGTTATAGTGACGAATATTACTACAAACTTCCTTCTTTGGGAATCCAATTACCCACGAAAATTCGACACATAGTAACATTTACGGATATACCAGCTGTTAAAGCATTAATCAGACACATTATAAGGTGTAAAATTAAATAGCCTGGAAAGGGCTCACTGGAATAGCATCTTTGCCACACGCACGCTAGTCTACAGTTGAGAATAAAAGGGACGCAACATGGTGGTCAACCGTATGCGTCCAAAAACAATCTTCTGCTGTCACGTTGTGAAAAATCGTGAGGTAAGGTGAAGAGGAATGGACCACAAAAGAACCATTCATAAGCGATAAAAATGACTATCGATACTGTGATAACTTTTTGAATTACAGGAAGAGGGGAGTGCGCATGCGCGTCGGTTGAAAATGTTGAAGGGAGAAACTGTTGACGGCGAGAAGAAAGGAAGAGACAGGCTTGAGAAGTGAACCAGGAAGGTTGTGCAGAGAAGGAAGGTTGGGTCTGCGAGTATTGGGAGTGAGCGGCAGTTGTGGCGACAGAGTGGTCTGGCGTTCGGGACCAGAACGTAAGCCAAGATGGACAACTAAAAGAAGATACAACAACCGATGGCTGTGGAGATATAGCTATTGGATTGGAACGAGCCAGAGCGTTGGGTGGCTTGTGTCGTGGCCGCTATAGCAAACATCAGCTAGAGGAGAAGAGGAAGGTTGGGTTTAAGTGGGGCTTAGATTCAAATTAGATCCATTAGGAGATGGACACCGAAAAGAAGGACTAACGACGAATGGTGCAGAACAACGCTAATCTACTGTCTGTTGAGTATACAACAAACTGTTATGTTAAGACATTCATTTTGAATCGGGAACTCTGGTTAAACATATAATTTCAATATCGAGTATTCTAAGTTATGACTGAGTAGCAAATTATCTTTTATGATAGAAATAACTTAGCAGAGTAATAATCATAATTAGTAATTTGGATTGTCAGCAGTTGTATAATAGCATAGTAGTCCTATGTTTACCCTTTCTGTCGGGAAGGTTAGGAAAGAAGTAAGTTAAGGAGGGAACAAAGAAAGAATTGATACAAAATCTCTAAACTTTGGGTATTCATGGGTTGATAGGTCACGACCGGATACGAAGCTGATTTTAGCTGGAAAAGCCTATGAGTACTTTTGCATTTTCAGACTGGTCACGAAAAGAGTAAGGAAGAAATTACAAGGGGCGTAAAAGTAATAGTTATTTGGGCTCCACCCACTTGGTTTTATTTAAAGTAACAGATGGATATCTACATGTCAAGACGGCATGCTCGCCTTTAATGTTTAGTTACTTTATGTATATATAGATTTAATTGTGTGAGTAGGATTTTGGGGAGGAATAAGGATGAGTTGCAATAAAGGATTGGAGGTATAAGGGAGAGGAAAATCTTTTGAGAGTAATTCACTTGGAAATCGGAACAGAGTTGTAATGTTCTGTAATTTAAGTCCATGGTAAGGTTAGAAAAAGAAAGAAAATATACAAGAGAAAAGATTTAGACTAAGGAGGGGATCGTAGAGAGATTTATTAGAAGAGAACATGACCATATTGCGATAAGTTAAAATCGTATGGAGTTAAGGAAGTTACAATTCAAAGTGAATTTATGAAATAGGAGAGAGGTGGAAAACAAAGTACTGGATTCGCTTAAAAGCTAATATAGATCAATTGGGCATTAGAAGCAATAAAAGTGTATTTTGCTTAGGCAGGAAAAGTGTGAAGAAAGGGGAAGGAAAGAAAAGAAGTAACAAGGAAAGGGAAAGAAGAAAAGAGGAACAAATAATTCTTATAATACTGTTATAAATTAAATGAACAAAATATAGAAGAATTATTAGGATAGGGATACTTCGGGTGATGTGAACACCTGAGATCTCAATTACATTAAAGAAAAAAAAGAATTCCAGTAGTATGCCTATGGAGGACCGAACCTAGAAGTATAGAATAATTATTGAAAAGAATCACTAGAAGTTATCGATGTTCGAGGCGTACATCCGCCCCACGAGCAGTTATACACTTGTCAGGGACCTTGTTCATCGATCGTCGAAATTAATTTTTTGTTATGCTCTTTCTTACGTCACCGGTTGCGAGGGGAATGTCAGGTTTGCTGTAACTCAGAATCTAGACATAACTCTTGTGTCGGAGGTCTATTGCCATAGTTAAATTTTTGGACATAGGCCTGAACTTCACTTTCTTCTTATACATTGTCTTTACTATTTATCTTTACAAACAAATCATTCTTCTTAGACTGGACAGACAGGAACAGAGTGTTATAGGATTGTACAGTAATTGATAGTTAAGAAAAGAAATGAATGAGGTAAAAAACATTGTAATTGGAAATGAACATTTATTAGAAGGGATTTACCTTATGCAATTATTAAAAGTTTTCGGTGAAAGAAGTTTTGGTTCTAGAAAGTTCTGTGAAGATTTTTCTTTGGTATTCTAAATGATTTAAAGAAAATATCTGACTGTAGAATTCAGGAACTCACCTATAAAAGAAAAATCTTAATTGAAATAATTAGTTGAAATTTATTGAAATAAGACAACATTGAGTTAAGATTATTAACCTGTTTAAAACTGACATCTGGAAATTGTTCTTCATAGGATAAATGTTGATTTCTGATGAAAATACTATGATATGCAAACATAGTAATTCTATAAAATGTGGAAGAAGGGAATGGTAAAATCCTACTGTAAATATAAGTAAAACTTGTAAAGCAACCAGAAAACACTGAACATTGTTGAATAAATGTAATTTTAATTGTTTGTTTACAGAAGTCTTTGGCGCCTTAATCGTGGGGTTGGATATTTAAAATAGCGTCGCAGTCTTTGTCGTCCATAGCGTGGAGCCATGGAATTAAAAATTCATAGTCTGTTAGTTGAGTGACCAGTTAGGTTGGGGTTGGTAATTAAAAAGTTACAAGTTGGAAGTTTCCTAAATTTAAAAGAATAATAACTATACTATTTAAGTAATAGTTATTCTGTGCTTGACTTGTATAGGTGACTATAACAGACGACTGGACTACTATTTTTCTAATCTCTTTTTCTTCTGTGTTGAATTTTCTGTGCATTAAGATAGCTACTTATTTTGATCCTAATGTTCAAATACGAGCAGCTGAGTTGACAAAAGCCATTAGAAGTTAAGAAAACTAGACTTGGAGGCAAAATGTGATATAATTAGGTTACCGACTACAGGTACTAGAGATGAATTAAGACAACGCTTACTGGAATATGCTCGTAAAACCCTCAGTCTTTACAAGTGTTAATTACTGCATTTGGGTTAAGTGAAGAAGTTTTACAGGAAGAGTTAATAGAACATAATATAACAGTCCCTCAAGGTTCATATGGAGATTTGGTATATGCATGGGTAAAGTTAATGGGTAGAAAAACAATACCGTCTTTTACTATTCAATTGGAACCACATAAGCCTAATATTTTGGATTTAGTTCGTAAATGGAATATCAAATTTAAACCTGGGGACAGTATTTATTTATTTCTGGAACGATTGGAAGATTTAAAACAAAGTTCTAGGGTCACAAGGCGTAGAATTATTATCGGTATTACCAGAAATTTTGCAATAATCAGCTTTGCTTTGGTATAGGAACCGACCTATAGATTGGCCTACATGGGAAGCTTTTTTGAAGGATTTTAGGAAATACTACTTACCTATTGATGAGGAAGATTCTCTTTTGGATGAAATTCGACAAAGAACTCGAGGTCCTAGGGAATCTATATCCGACTATGTAAATGCTATTCAAACTCTAATGAGGAGGCTGAGCATTCCGATGGGTCCTCAACAGATGATGAAAACTATTCTTAAAACCTTACGTCCAGATGTTAAATTATATATTCGGCCTGGAGAAATTCAATCGATAACAGACTTAATTAAAATAGGACGACAGTATGAACAAATATTATTGGATTCTGAGAAATATACTCCTCCACCCACTCAGGTTAGAGCTACCATTAAGGAAACGGCTTATAAATCTCAAATTCAAGCTGCTACACCCTCAGTTCATTCAGTGTTAGGAATCCAAGGGAAAATAGAAGATAAACCTACCGAGTTAAAACAAAAATATGTTAGCTTTTCTAAGGAGAAAAATTCAAATCACAGTAATAATTCTAAGACAGTTAATACAATGAGAAACAAAGGAAAGTATAATGAACTGGGAGAAAATAGTAATGCAAGATATTTTCAGTTTTCTAATAATCAAAGATGTTGGAATTGTGATAGATTGGGACATATGCAGTTTGAATGTAAAGCACCCCGTAGGTTTACTACAAATACAGTGATGAAATGCTATAATTGTAATAAAGTAAGACACATGTCTGTAGATTGTAAGATGCCCCAAAGATATAGGTCAAAGGTTACAAGTTCATTAGGACAATTACCTAATAACCATACTTGTAGAATGTTAAATATTAATCCTACCGATTAATAGATGTTTTGTAGAACTTTTGTTGGAAGATATCACTTTCATACCTTTGATAGATTCAGGTTCTGACCGAACTTGTGTAGGTGAAAAGGGAGATTTTTTGTGTAAAATATTAGATTTGCCATTGGAAGAATCCGAATGGAAGTTAGCAGATAAAACTTATCGTTCTATCAAAGGAGAGAGAACATTTGAAATGCAGTTACAAGATAAAAGATTTCAAATAAAGTGTAAAATCATGCCAAATTTAGCAGTGGATATGATTCTGGGAATGAATGTTTTAAAACAATTTGGATTGGTTGTGGATTTAAAAGATGGAACTTGGTATTTTAAAGACGAACCAACAAAACATTTTCAGTTTGTTAGGACCACAGATTTGAAAGAGGAAGATCAATTACATAATATTTTAACTCTTCCCACTTCTCAGGAGAGAGATAAATTAGATAAGTTTATAGAAATTCAGTTACAAAAATTTGATCAGTGTACTGGACTCTCAACGCTTATATCTCATGTTATTGATACAGGTGATAAAACAAAGATATTATCCGGTATCTGCTATTCTAGAGAAAATTATTCATGCAGAAATAGATAAGATGTTGGCAGACAATATTATAGAACCGTAAAATTCACCTTGGTCTTCTCCGGTAGTTATGGTGGAGGTTCTGTGTAGATTACAGAAAAATTAATGGATGTACTAAAATATATAGTTACCCAGTACCTTATATTGAACACGTTTTGAGTAAATTGAGACATGCCCGTTACATAAGTACAATAGATTTGAAGAACGGTTATGGCAAGTACCATTAGAAGAAACCAGTAAAGAAAAAACAGCGTTTACCGTACCTGGTAGAGGATTATATGAATTTCGAGTAATGCCGTTTGGAATTCACAACGCACCAGCCTCATTTCAAAGATTGGTTGACACTATGTTAAGGGAGGAGATAGGGGAGAAATGCTTTTGTTATTTAGATGATATAGTACTTATTAGTGAGACTTTTGAAGAACATTTGGCCTTGTTAAAGAAAGTTTTTGAGAAGTTATGTACATCTAACCTGAAAATTAACATAGAAAAATCAAAATTTTGCAGAAGTGAATTGAAATATTTAGGTCACATTATTACTCCATTGGGAATTGCTGTAGATCCAGAGAAAATCACGCGTGTCCTTGAATATCCAGCCCCTACTAAAGTCAAGGAAGTACGAGCATTTTTAGGACTTGCTTCTTGGTACCGACGGTTCATTCCATGTTGTTCAGAAGTTGTAAAGCCCCTCACTGCACTTCTGAAGAAGAATCAGAAATGGCGTTGGACAGAGAAATGTCAGGAATCTTTTGATACATTAAAGTCAAAACTTTCCAGTAGCCTCATATTAACATGTCCAGACTATAATAGGCCTTTAGTGCTTCAGACAGAAGCAAGTATTTCAGGCCTTGGAGCAGCGTTAATAAAACCAGGAGAGGATGGAGAGGAAAAAGTAATTGCTTATGCGAGTAGAACATTAACTGTAGGTGAACAAAAGTGGGCAATAGTAGAAAAGGAATTATTAGCTATTCTTTGGGCTATTCAGAAATTCCGTCCTTACATAGATGGTTATCACTTGAAAGTATATACGGATCATTTTGCGCTCAAATGGTTGAATAATTTACAAAATCCGACCGGACGATTAGCTAGATGGAGTTTATTGCTTCAAGGGTATAATTTTGAAGTGATACATAGACCAGGCAGGTTACAGAAAGTTCTTGATGCTTTGTCTAGGATAAGGAAAGAAAATATTCCTAAACAAACGGTAGAGGAAGAACTTTGTCTCATATTGAATAGTTGTTCACAAGAAGTAGAGTGGAAAATGTACCAAACCCATGGTTTATGAAACGAAAGACACAAGTACAAAGTAAACCTAAATTTTGGCCAGATTGGAGGGTTGTAGACGGGAAACTGTACCACTTGAGGTTAGACCAGTTGGAACAAACATTAGATGGAAGAGTGAATAGATGAAAGTTAGTTATTCCACAAGAGTATAGCAGTAAAATACTGCAGGAATGTCATGATTTAGCTACTGCAGGACATATGGGTATAACTAAGACTTTCTTGCGGATAGCTAATAGATATTATTGGCCGGGAATGTTCAAAGATGTTGCAAAATATGTAAACTCCAGTGAAGTATGTCAAAAGCAGAAAGTGTCGCAAAGAATTCAAGCCGGACCAATGCATTTTTATCAGAAAGAAAAACCTTGGGCTACCGTAGCTACAGATTTACTTGGACCGCATACACGTTCCAAGCAGGGGAATAAATATGTAATAGTGTATCAAGACACATTTACAAAATATGTTGAGTGTAAAGCCTTAAGGAAAGCAACCAGTAGAACAGTTCTGGAAGCGTTTTATGAATTAATTATTCTTAAATGGGGAGTCCCGCGATATTTTCTGATGGATAATGGACCACAATATACTAGTAAATTATTTCAATCTATTATTAAGACTTTCAATATAACCCAATATATTCACCACAAGGGAATCCAGTAGAAAGAGTTAAATACGTCTAAACATAGTTCCACTGGATGCACTCCTTATATGCTAAATTTTCGGCATGAGGCTGAAGTTCTAAGTAGGTTAGAAGTAATTGAAAACCAGCCTGTAATTAAGGAAACTCAAAAAAATTGGATAGAAAGATTGAAGAGGTTAAAAATTGTTGGTCAGACATAACTTGGAGACTGCCTATAAAAATTCGAGTCATTATTATAATCTCAGAAGGAGAGAAGTAAAGTTTCGTCCAGGAGACGAGCAGGAGAAACTTTAAGCTTTGTGATTCTGCACAAGGCTATACGGCAGGATTAAGTGAAAAGTTTGTAGGACCATACTGTATGCTGTAAAGAAAAGGATCAGTGACAATAGTTATGAACTAAGAAATCGCTATGGTAAAAGGTTAGGGAAGTGGCATGTGAAGGATTTAAAACATGTTGTACCAGTCTAGACATTTACTGGTTGGTTAAAAGAAAAAATGTTCCCTGATAAAAGCAAACTTTTTTGTATTGGGTGAGAAACGGAGGAATGTCACGTAGTGAAAAATCGTGACGTAAGGTGAAGAGGAATGGATCACAAAGGAACCATTCATAACCGATAAAATGACTATCGATACTGTGAGAACTTTTTTGAATTACAGGAAGAGGGGAATACGCATGCGCGTCGGTTGAAAATGTTGAAGGGAGAAACGGTTGACGGCGAGAAGAAAGGAAGAGACAGGCTTGAGAAGTGAACCAGGAAGGTTGTGCAGAGAAGGAAGGTTGGGTCTGCGAGTATTGGGAGTGAGCGGCAGTTGTGGCGACAGAGTGGTCTGGCGTTCGGGACCAGAACGTAAGCCAAGATGGACAACTAAAAGGAGATACAACGACCGATGGCAGTGGAGATATAGCTATTGGACTGGAACGAGCCAGAGCGTTGGGTGGCTTGTTTCTTGGACGCTATAGCGAACATCAGCTGGAGGAGAAGAGGATGGTTGGGTCTAAGTGGGGCTTAGATTCAAATTAGATCCATTAGGAGAGGGACACCGACAAGAAGAAGGACTAACGACGAATGGTGCAGAACAACGCTAATCTACTGTCTGTTGAGTATACAACAAACTGTTATAATAAGACATTCATTTTGAATCGGGAACTCTGGTTAAAGATATTATTTCAATATCGAGTATTCTAAGTTATGACTGAGTAGCAAATTATCTTTTATGATAGAAATAACTTAGCAGAGTAATAATCGTAATTAGTAATTTGGATTGTCAGCAGTAGTATAATAACATAGTAGTCCTATGTTTACCCTTTCTGTCGGGAAGGTTAGGAAAGAAGTAAGTTCAGGAGGGAACAAAGAAAGAATTGATACAAAATCTCTAAACTTTGGGTATTCATGGGTTGTTAGGTCACGACCGAATACGAAGCTGATCTTAGCTGGAGAAGCCTATGAGTACTTTTGCATTTTCAGACATGTCGCGAGGAGAGTAAGGAAGAAATTATAAGGGGCGTAAAAGTAATAGTTATTTGTGCTCCTCCCACTTGGTTTTCTTTAAAGTAACAGATGGATATCTACATGTCAAGACGGCATGCTCGCCTTTAATGTTTAGTTACTTTATGTATATAGAGATTTAATTGTGTGAGTAGGATTTTGGGGAGGAATAAGGATGAGTTGGAATAAAGGATTGGAGGTATAAGGGAGAGGAAAATCTTCTGAGAGTAATTCACTTGGAAATCGGAACAGAGTTTTAATGTTCTTTAATTCAAGTCCATGGTTAGGTTAGAAAAGGAAAGAAAATATACAAGAGAAAATATTTAGACTAAGGAAATTCAGGTAGGTGAAAAAGGTTACTTAAAGGGTGGAGAATAGTTTCGGAATGGAATTCAAGTGGAATTCAGAAACATAAGTGTCCCTGAAGCCAAAGCTAGGTAACAAGAAAATGTAGTTAAGGTACGAGGAGGGGATCGTAGAGAGATTTATTAGACGAGAATTTGACCATATTGCGATAAGGTAAAATCGTATGGAGTTAAGGAAGTTACAACTCAAAGTGAATTTATGTATTAGGAGAGAGGTGGAAAACAAAGTAGTGGATTCGCTTAAAAGCGAATATAGATCAATAGGGTATTAGAAGCAATAAAAGTGTAATTTTGCTTAGGCAGGAAAAGGGCGAAGAAAGGTGAAGGAAAGAAAATAAGTAAGAAGGAAAGGGAAAGTAAAAAGGAGAGGAACTAATAATTCTTATAAAATTGTTATAAATTAAATTAACAAAATATAGAAGAATTATTAGGATAGGCTTCGGGTGATGTGAACACCTGAGATCTCAATTACATTAAAGAAAAAAGAAGTCTAGTAGTATGCCTATGGAGGACCGAACGTAGAAGTATAGAATAATGATTGAAAAGAATCACTAGAAGTTACCGATGTTCGAGGCGTACATCCGCCCCACGAGCAGTTATACACTTGTCAGGGACCTTGTTCATCGATCGTCGAAATTATTTTTTTGTTAGGCTCTTTCTTATGTCACCGTTTGCGAGGGGAATGTCAGGTTGGCTGTAAGTTAGAATCTAGACATAAATCTTGTATCGGAGGTCTATTGCCATAGTTCAATTCTTGGACATAGGCCTAAACTTCACTTTCTCTTATACATTGTCTTTACTATTTATCTTTACAAACAAATCATTCTTCTTAGACTGGACAGACAGGAACAGAGTGTTATAGGGTTGTACAGTAATTGATAGTTAAGAAAAAGAATGAGGTAAAACACATTGTAATTGGAAATTAACATTTATTTATGAAATTATTAAAAGTTTCTGTGAAAGAAGTTTTGGTTCTAGAAAGTTCTGTGAAGATTATTCTTTGGTATTCTAAATGATTTAAAGAAAATATCTGACTGTAGAATTCAGGAACTCACCTATAAAAGAAAAATCATAATTGAATTAATTAGTTTAAATTTATTGAAATAATACAACATTGAGTTAAGATTATTTGAGAATACTAACCTGTTTAAAACTGATATCTGGAAATTGTTTTTCATATGATAAATGTTGATTTTTGATGAAAATACTGTGATATGCACATATAGTAATTCTGTAAAATGTGAAAGAAGGGAATGGTAAAAAGTTACTGTTATAAAAGTAAAACTTGTAAAGCAACCATAAAAAAGCTGAACATTGTTGAATAAAAGTATTGTTAATTGTTTGGAAAAAATGAATAAATTGGTTGGTGTCATTATTTACTTTTATATATATTGAACTGTTCACTTACTTAAAATATTAGAACCCATCCCTATCTCGACTGTTTAAAGAGTAGGGTGAGAGGCATATATATATATCCCTATATTTATATCCCTATATACATATAAAGAACAATCTGTGGAGGGACTTTAGTTAAAAATTTGTAAGGAAGAATAGAAAAAATAAGAAGTGGTGGTAATAAACCATTAGTGGATGTTTATGATGGTATTTGTGGATGGCGCCCTAACAAATATAATTTTTTCTACAAATAGAAGATAAATTTGTTGACAGTATTAACGGTGAGGAAGTTTGGGAACACCCTGTGCGGTGTTGTTATTGTAGATAGTATTGGAATGTTAGAGTACACTTGCCGTCGTAATGAGGCAAGGACAGGTGTAGTATTCAATCGTTATACTGGGTCAGTGTTACGGGAGACGACAGTGTCATGGAACTATATTAACACTATAGTTCCCTCACACTACTACTACTACTATGAAGTAGTCGAGTAATGAGTCTTCAACTAACACTCGGCACAATCAGTCTAGAACTCGGTACATAGAGTCTTAAACTAGCACTCGGTACAGTCATGTGAAGAGAGTAACATTCATTCTATTAATATACTCTTCAAGACAGCAGTCAGGATAGCAGGCTACAGGTATATTATATTCCTAGTATCAGTGAGCGTGATGTGTGTAGTAATAGCATATGGGCCTAGAATAGAAAATGTAACATGACTTATGCGTGTGATTGACTTGTAAAATAAATAACTAGTATAATTTCATATGCGGAGTGTTATCTTTACATTTGTATTATTTGAAAACCTTTCGTCTATCATCAACCTCCCTGAGATGCCCGAGTCTCATGCACAGCTGAGCAACAAAGGCAGAATTGGTGGAGAAGTCGTAATAAGAAGGTACGTAGACAAATCCAACAACTAATTATTGGCACCTGAGAAATCATACCTTACGACCTTCTATGCTCACAACTACACCCGGGACTGCATCGAACTGTGCAAGGGTTGGATAGGGTTGAGGTTAGCATAACGGATAACATAGGTTGAAATGCATCACTAGGAGTAGATAGGCTTACAAGGAAGAAGAATCAGCATATATTTTAATCTACAAGAAACTTTTATTGCACTTATATATTTCTTTGGCGACTTAACTTTAGTTTATTTATTTTATTTTGTTTTATTTTATTTTAACGACTTTGTGTCTTCAGTGTACAATTTTTATTTGTCTTATTTGTCTAAGGTAATACTTCAAGAGGATTTAAGGTTGTTAGTTGCGTTCTTGTTCGATGATACTATAATACGCTTACAACGTGTGACGTATCGGTATCATAATGACACTAATTTCAAAACTGTTTTTCATTTCAACATTGGTGTGGTACCGATTACTATCGAACACGAAACGATCTTGAGACCTTGAGAGTAGGAGCTGAAAGCTACGTAAAATAGCCTGTATTTAAAATAAAACCAATACTAGAAGACAATAACTATGATAATCAGCTTACGCGAAGAGCGTGGTGAGCTCGTTGCCGTTGTTTGAGTGAATCTAAATTTTCAAAATTGAAACATTTGGACTCATTATGGTCGAACAAAAGCATTCGTATGCAACTTGCCTATAATGGTATTAAGATATTCATATGGAAATTATGAAACTCGCGTTGCTTATTTACATAAACCAGCTCGTATCTTAATAAATACCATTACAGACTTGTTGCATGTACCATTTACATTTTACATTTTAGTAGAATATTGCTGTTTCCTGAGTACTCACAAGCTAGTTATTTGCTTACTTTATATCGAATTGTAATAATTTCTTTCGTTGAATGTTGCTTCAACACTGATTAAGGATATATAAGCATTCATGAACCACACATTATTGTCTCTGTTGGACATTACAAGTCCTAGTGCCGGAGGAATTTTTTTCCTATAATATTCTCACTGATTCAGGAATTACATTATTTTCATTACCACGAAAACTGCACAAGGCGTAAATTTTCAGGGAAATATTACAGTACACACGGGTTAAACTAATGTACAAAGCATTATCTAGCAGTTTTAAACTGAAGAAATGACTCGAACCGAAAGGACAAAACAGGGACAGGAAATTATTTCCGTACCTGCAGATTCTAGTCTGGCGTCGCATCCTGTTCATTTCCTCTCCGTACGGCAGAGCTTAGCCTCAAATTGTATCCATTTGTTTCTCCTCTTTGCCGCCCTAGCGCTCCAGTCTTCTCTTTGATTGCTCTAAATGTGTTTTCTACTGCAGCGGAAATCTGATCAGCTACGTATCTCTCTTTTCCACGCGAAAAACACATATTTCACACACGTTTTTGCAAATAAGAATATTGTGTCTGCTTAAGGTACTATCATTTTCTTTCCCCTGCCAGAATAAAATTTGTTGAAACTAATGGATAGGCTGCTCATTTAAAGTAGGCCTCGGAGTTGCTTGAGTTATATATAGACCGTAGTTTTACTTTATTAAGAGAGGTCGATTATATCAAGGTCTTTTTTTCGGACAAGTTTGTTTTATCGCACAATTTATAAGGTTTATTTTAAAGAAATGTAAAGAGTAGGCCGTCCACCGCTGTGGCTCATGGGATGCGTTCAATCCTCTCACGCAGCGGGCCCGGGTTCGATTCCTGGTCGGGACAAGTTACCTAGGTGAGGTTTTTTCCGGGGTTTTCCCTCACCTTTGAGATAAATGTCGGGTAACTTTAGGCCCTTGTGGTCCCCGGATATCATCTGGCCGTCATTATCATCTTCATCCCTTCCTCGCCTTGTTTGGAGTGAGTGTGTGTGTGAATGGTGTGTCTCATCCTATGTGTTCGTGTTGTCTCGGAGGTGGCCCCGGCATTGGGCTGATCACTCATCCGGGGAGGCCCTCCATGTCCTTGTCTGGTCAAAAAAGTATGTATGTGATCCAAAGATAATCCCTCTCCTGACAGGTTGCGGCCCTGTAAGGCCCGGGCGGCTTGGATCACTTAAATCCTACAAGGGAGAGGTAAAACTACGAGAAAGAAAGAAAGAAAGAAAGAAAGAAAAGAGTAGGCCTATAGCTATCGTTGCGCTTACTTTTTATTATTCTCAAAACACTATTTTCGATTTCTGTAGGCATATTGCTTTAGACAGGGAACTTAATTCTTTAACTATAAGTTACATTTCTAGCATCTAAGTTTTATATTTCGTAATTTAAAACCTGTAGACCTACCTGGTTGATGATGATATGGCTGAGGACGCGGGAGTCTACTGCCGACCTCCCATCTATCAGTCATAAATCAGCAATATCTCCGATACGACATTTAGTTACTGATTTATAATCTTTTGAAAATTGCAATATTTTCCTTGCGTTTAACTTTTTGCCGAAAATTCCTATTCTTTGTGTGCCCGTAACATTGTTACGAATGAAGAGAAAAGGAAAATATTTCATTTCTGAACAAGGACATGTGGCCCTATAACATAATTTTTTTTCAGGAGTTATGTGAAGTTGAACAGACATTCCTGTATCATCTGAGATGAATTTTATTTTAACTTAATCTACATGCATTTTTTATTGTTCTTTTATGTTTCTTTTACGTCACAACTTTATTTTATTTTATTGTATTGGCTATGTATTTTATGTACGCAGTTTTTAAGTAATACATTTCAATACATTTTAACATTTCAACAGTATTATGTTCATGGAGGGTTTGAATTTAAAAGTTAATTTATTCTGTAATATGTTAAAATAATTTAAAACCAGTACTCGTATGCATTGTCATACTCTCGCTGCGGCCGGGCCGGGCTTAGCTTAGCATCCGTTTTGTGTCACAGCACAACTTAGCTTAATATCGGTTAGCATTGCTTAACATTATAGCAAAGTATATCTTTCTGTTTGTGGTACTCTAAATTATTTATCGTGGAGCGATTGAGCCTCTGCTTTTATGTTGTGTTGCTGAGTACGAAGAAATTTTATATAAAAAATGGGATCAGACAAAATTGCAGCAAATACAAAGAGGGTTTCTTCTACGAATGATAAGAGGTTATCATACAATTTGTACTAATGCTTCCAAAATTATAGCTACCTTAGAACCCTTAAATTTAAGTGGTCACTTTATAGCTAGTGAGAGGTCGAAAGATCCAACATTGTCTCCCAGTGGAGTTTAGTCGGTCATCCAGTGCATTATAACACCAATTTCATGGAACTGTGTTCTGAACATGTAGACGAACATTCTTACTACAATTATACAGATGGGTCACGTTACATTGATTATGAAACTCAAGAAGTTATGGTTGGATCTGCTTTTGTGGTTTATAATAATAGTGTTCCTGAGATTTATTCTGCTTTGTATAAACTATCATCACACTGTTCTGTGTTTCAATCGGAATAATAAACTGTTAAGTGTGCATTGAGAGTAGCAGTAGTTCTAGCATAAACAGTGACTCACAATCGGCTTTACATGTAAATATAAATGTAATGAGGATACACTACTAGATATTGACATTAGATTTGCAATAAATACAAGCATCCTTCATATTTGTTTAACCTGGGTCTAGGTCACATGGGAATTGTAGGAAATGAGAAAGCAGATAAATTGGCGAAGTTAGGTGCTTCTTCAAATTCTAAAATTCCATATATTTTATGTCCCCTACTTTCATTATCAAAACCTTAAGAGGAAATATGTTGAGCCGATGGGATTGGATTTGGTAAGAAAACAGTAACGGCAGCACAACAAAAGATGCGTTTTCCCCAAGAGTGCAAGATAGTGTAACTTGTACACTTTTGATTCCAAATTCTTAACAGGGCATGGGAAATTTTGAGAATACTTAGGCCTACATATATTAAAAATTTCCACCTCTGCAGATTTTAAATATAAATAGGAAAGGCAGTCTGTTAGGCTTCTATTATTTCATTGTCCATTATTTATTCATGAATTTTCTCAGTTAAAGCAAAATTATAAAGATTTTTCAAGTTTCATTAATATTGTATTTGCAAAATTGTAATATGTTTATGTAGTTCACTGTATATTCTGTATGTATGTTTAATCTATAACCCTAATATGCCAGTTGGTAAAATTTGGTTCTGTACTTTTTGAAATTCAATAATAATAATAATAATAATAATAATAATAATAATAATAATAATAATAATAATAATAATAGTGTAGGATGTACATTAGCTTAGCTCAGCTTTGCACAGTCTGAATTGAAGTTACTTTTTAGCATAGTGTAAAAATAAGGTAAGGCACAGCTAAGGCATGGCACAGCTTTTTGTGTGTGTCAGCACCTTAGGCCTAATACATGTGGCCTAATAGACGATGGTGGATGGAGGTTTAGAGTTAGAGTGACGATCTATAAAAGTTATTTTTTGAGATTCATCCATCAATGTGAAAACTATTAAAAGATCTGTTTGAGAAAACAGCTACACTCCAATTTATAGATCTACTGTAGCCTACCTACATATTATTGCCTCTAGTGTTTAATTTAACTATATCGTTTCGCCTCATACTTCATTTTTATTTATGTAATTTGGAGATGATAATTTAGTGTTATATTAACAGAGGTACTTTTCACTCTAAACAAAATAGAAACATTATCATTACTGTTTTGAGCGAAATGGAAGAATCTGCTACACCATAAATGTAATTTATTATAATAAATTACCCTCGCACCAAAGTAACTATTTTCAGAGCCAACATAATATTTCATAATACTTCCCGATTATAATAAATGACCCTTGCACCAGAAAGCCTACTGGCAGCTATTTTCAGAGAGTGGGGAGCTAGGGTGTAGCAGATTCTTTCGTTTCCCCCCTGTTTTGTTAGTAATATGTACTATAACCGAAATTAGCCACGTGTTTCGCGCCGTTTCAAATCTCTTTTTCACTAAACACGTCCAATATGTACTTTAAAGAATAATGCATTTTTCACTAGGGAAATTACCTGTTTGTTTTATTGCTGTTTCTGATATTTTTCATTACCGGTTATTCTTATTTCTTGTTGCTTATAGTGACATAACGTGATTTCCAAATAAGGGAAGAACACTGGAAACAGAACTTTCCATTCTTTTAATAAGAGTATATTTTGTCATCACTCATCCGTATTCTGCTGATATTATTATATTATTGTCATTATTATTTTTTATGTTAATGTCATTTTTTAAGTTATTGTGAATGAATGAATGAATTTAGCCTCTATGTCCCATGAAGGGCTAGGGCCTCCTACAAGAGGGGAAGCTCGGGCAGGTAAAGTCCGCGTGGTGAGCTATTTCACACGAACGGTGCTTTGTACAGTCACTTTGCAGTTCTTAAAGTTTGTTCCTTTAGTTCGGTATAAGGTTGTTCACTTGCTGCCTCCACTCTTTTCTGTTGCGAGCGATGGACGACCAGTTCACAGTTTTTGTAGGAAGGTGTCTGCCCACCTTCTCCTCGGCCTGCCTGGTGTTCTCAAGCCTATGTAAGGGTCCCACATAGTGGTTTCCTGCGCCCATCTACGTTGCTGCTGTCTTGCTATGTGACCTCCCCACTTCCACTTTGTCCTGAGGGCTTGTTGTGCGATGCTCTTTGAAGCTGTGATTTTCTGCAATGCCTTGTTGGAGACTCTGTCTTTCAGTGTGATGCCAATTATCTTTCTCTCCATTTTTCGTTCGCATGTTTCGATACTTGTTTTTTGTCGCTATCTGAGGGCCCAGGTTTGGCAGCCATATGTTAGAACTGGGAAGATGCAAGAGTTGAGGACCTCTAGTCTGAGCTTCCGGCTTATGGAGTTGTTGAGTAGGATGTATTTCAATGACCAGAAGGCTTTCCAGGACTGTGTTATCCTCCTATGTAGGGTATTTCTTTCTCCGTTCCTTGATTGAGTGAGACAGTTTGTCCTAGGTAGATGTACTCGTCCACACTTTCTATCTCTGTACCTTGGACTGTGATGGGTGTGGTAATTCTATTTGACATTATTTTTGTTTTGCTGTAGTTTATTGATAGCCCGATCGATTTGCTAAGATCGCTCAGTTCTGTGAGCATTTGTTGCAGTTCGTTGGATGACTTTGCGAATAATACAATGTCATCGGCGAATCTCAGGTTGTTTAGCCTTCTGCCGTTTATTTTAATGCCGTATTTGGTGTCCCAATTGAGTTTCTTGAAGACTTTCTCCAGTGCACTTGTGAACAGTTTCGGCGATATAGGATCGCCTTGTTTGACTCCCCTTTGTAGTCTAAAGATCTGCCCTTCCCTTTCTGTCATCACCTTGGCTCTGCTCTGGCTGTACAGCTTGTGTAGAATTCTGATATATTTTGGCTCGATTCCTTGCTTTTCCAGTGCTTGCAGGACACTCATATGTTCGACCGAGTCAAATGCTTTGCTGAAATCGACAAATGCCATGTTTAGTGGAAGGTTGAATTCATTGGTTTTCTCTATAATCTGGTTTACGGGTTGGAGGTGGTCTACTGTGCTGAATCCCGATCTAAAACCTGCTTGTTCATTCGGTTGATTTTCATCGAGGGTTTTTGTGAGTCTCCTTGTTATTATCTTGGAAAAGAGTTTATATATATTTGACATTAGGCTTATTGGCCTGTAGTTGTTGAGGTCGTCTTTTGGGCCCTTTTTGTGCAGTAGGATCATTGTGCTTGTTGTCCATTGTTCGGGAATGATTTCATCTTAAAGAATTTTGTTGAATAGAATGGTGATTGGGCCTATTAGGGGTTCTGACCCGTATTTCAGGTGTTCGTTCCATATTTCATCTTCTCCTGGGGTTTTTCCATTCTTTAGTTCTCCAATTGCACTTCTAACTTCGCTCTGAAGAATAAGCGGGGGCATGGCGACGGTTTCTTGGGTGTCTTCAGTTGTAGTGCTTAAGGGTGAGTTACTTGTGAATAGCTGTTTGTAGAAGTTTGTTGCCTCTGTTGTGATATCTTGTGTGACAGTTGTGCGGTCTCCAGATGGTTTCTTGGCTCCTAGCATCCACTGTTTGCCTTTGGTTTGGCTTTTCCTTACATTCTTGATCGATTTTGTGTTTTCCAGTATCTGCCTTGTCTTGGATGTGCGGTATTCTCGAATATCTGTTCGTATCGCCCTCTTTGTTAGTTTGTCTACTTCTCTGTATTCTGCTTGTTTCTCTGGCGAGTTTGTGCCTGAATGGCGTAAGTTCGCCCTTTAATTTATAAGTGCGATGGTTGATGCTTTGAGTTTGTATTCCGGTTCCTTTGTGTGCGCGGTGTTTGTCGCTTTGCTGCCTGCGTGTAGTATGGCTTGTTCTATCATCTTGTACATTTCTGTTATTTCCCATTCCGGACTGATCGGCTCTTTTGATATGTGTTCTTTTAGTTGTGTGAGATATAGCTCTTTGTCCAGTGTTTCAATCCCTGGTCTGGCAGGTTTGGCCTTGTGTGGGTTTCTCTTGTTTAGTTTCAGCACCGCTGAGGTTGTTAATTATTAGTTTCTTATTTTAGCATGGGTCTATCACTCACAATTACAGAAAATATAGTCTACTTTGCTTCAATCCCTGTTTTCGTTTTTCATTTTAAAAACAAGTGTTATCCGAATCTAGGCCGATGTAGCCTACTCACGTCTGAAATATTTATTTCTACCGTTCATATGTATCACTTGACTAAACAAACAAAACTAAACAACACGAAATTATAAAAATTATGAGAATATTATAGGAGAAAAATTCCTCCGACACTGGGACTTGAACCCAGGACCTTTGGCTGTTCGCGCCAATGCTCTACCAACTGAGCTAAGCCGGAGTTCAATTCACAGCGCCAGATGGAACTTCTCTCCTATGACTAATTGCCCTAATGGTCTACCTCACAGACAGACAAGTTATGTCATATGCAATACTGTGAGGCACACTAATTAGTGATTTTTGTGACCGGGCTCCCACTGTTATTGTACAGTTAACATACAAGATAGATATGTAAGCTTTCATGAACCACAGATTATTGTCTCTGTTGGACATTACATGAGAATATTATAGGAGAAAAAGGTTCCATCTGGCGCTGTGAATTGAACTCCGGCTTAGCTCAGTTGGCAGAGTATTGGCACGAATAGTCAAAGATCCTGGGTTCAAGTCCCAGGTTCGGAGAAATTTTTCTCCTATAATATTCTCATGTAATATCCAACATACAATAATCTGTGTTTCATGAATGCTTATATATCTATCTTGAATGTTGACTGTATAATAACAGTGGGAGCCCGGTCACAAAAATCACTACTTAGTGTGCCTCACAGTACTGCATATGACATAACTTGTCTGTCTATGAGGTAGACCATTAGGGCAATTAGTCATAGGAGAGAAGTTCCATCTGGCGCTGTGAATTGAACTCCGGCTTAGCTCAGTTGGCAGAGCATTGGCACGAATAGCCAAAGATCCTGGGTTCAAGTCCCAGTGTCGGAGGAATTTTTCTCCTATAAATTCTCATTGACCAATAATGTTTAGCAATTCCTCGGATATAGATCCATCACGGCCGTTTATCTTACAATATTCTTGTGGGAATCGCGAGGATGGCATTTATCGGATAAAATCGTCTGCTCGTTACTGGACACGAAAGGATCAGTGTGCAGATTAATACATCACATTTTGCCATTAAACAGCACGAAAACAGATTATTTTATACAATAAAACTTGTTTGTAAATTGAAATAATAGATATGTACATTGATTAAGAACACCATTTTCATTCGGTGCAAGCTAGTTCGTGTTATTTTATTCTGTTCTGCTGTTAACTTACCTGAATGAACTTAACTATCTCTATATATATAAAAGGCTTTGTCCTGACTGACTGACTGACTGACAGGAATCAACGTAGAGCCTAATATAACAGGTAGAGACTTGGAATTTTGACAGTAACTTCGTTTCATAATATAGGTGCTCACTAAGAAAGGATTTTGAAAAATTCTGATTCTAAATGCCAAAAATTAAATGTTTTTGAGAATACTTAATCCCTTTTTACACAGAATTACCGAAACAAAATCACAGAACATATTGTTGCCAGTTTTATCGGATGGGTTTGGATTAAATGAAATGGAAGTTTGACAAATTAGAGAAGGTATCAATACACGGCCTCCTTTATTGTACGCCTCCTTTAGGAGGCCGTGATCAATATAATTCATAATTTTTAATTTTCGAAATAATTATCGCTGGCCATCGCTTGATTTTGTAAGTCCATCCTGGACGATTCATTTGTTTAGAATATCAAGGCACGCAGACATATGACATTTTCAACCTACACGGAAGAGGGATAATCAATATAGCCCTAAATATGGTCAATCATTGTTCGATTTGGACGAAACTCACTATACAGGGGTATTCTGGGCCAAGGAACTCGAATCTGAGGTCGCTTTTACCGGGCGATGCTATCTAATCGTGGTATGTAGTCCACGTGATTTAGGTGTTAATAAATATAATGATTTAACTATATGCTCTTAATTTTTAATTTTTGAAATAATTATCGTGGGCGAAGCCGCGGGCACATGCTAGAGTCTTATATGCACCATTGGTGGCCCTGGTTACAACATGGTAACTCGAATCGATTCATGGATGGTTGATTTATAGTAGGCCGTGATCTCGCAGCTGTCAGTTTTGTTTTATACAATAAAGCACGAAAGTAATTATTATTTGTATAATCCTTTACATTTTTATTCATGGAATAGTCTTAATAAATCCAACTCGGGTTGATCAGTAATTGCTGCGCAGTCTCAATCCTATCGATAAACTCGTCAACTCTCGTGGGATACCTATGATAATTGTGGAGTAATAATTTTTTATTTGTCCTAATTACTGAGAAACAAGAATTTAAGATATAAAATACTTAAGTTAAATAGCTATTTTAAGAAGAAACAGTGCATGCCTTGTTTGATCTGAACGTTAGTTAAGATTCTCTTTTTAATGTTTCAATAATTAACATTCCATGCCTATGGTGCGGAGCTCCGATAACCATTACTAACTAGTGAAACAGTTTATTTGTTTACTTGCAAATTACTAACATATTATAGCATTAAGTGACAAGATGAATAGGAACATGCTAATTAGCTCAAATGTGAAAGGCACCTTTCACAGGAAATAAATATTTCTAGACCTGAAATAATCAAGAGCGATCAAGAGAGCTTGGTTGAGGTTCTGAATTAATTTTTATAGGCAAAAGCATACATAATGTTACACAAAGGAAGCAACAAGAAATTACTGATTCCAATTCTTTATTAGGGTATTTGTTTTGAAAATTCTAATAAGATTAACATAGACTTCACTGGTCAACATGGTTTTTGTCCCACGAGTTTTTGTAAATTATATGTACTTAATGCAGTTTCAT
Source organism: Ectobius pallidus (assembly GCA_964059195.1). Classification (NCBI taxonomy): domain Eukaryota; kingdom Metazoa; phylum Arthropoda; class Insecta; order Blattodea; family Ectobiidae; genus Ectobius; species Ectobius pallidus. The sequence continues at coordinate 136,403,854 of CAXKWD010000003.1, read as the reverse complement.
CCTATTTTCAAATATGTATTAGGAATTTCTCTATCCTCAGGATTTTTGTTATTTTAAAATTTAAAATATTTTAAAACCTGTTTTTGTCCATTTGTCCATTGTTGAGTAAAAACTCCCAGAGCATTGTAAATATGATGGAACCGATTGAAATTTACTTTGAGTGTAAAGTGGGGGACAAACAGTGCCCTGGGCCCCACATATCATTTGTTTATAGTGTTCTAGGCTTCTCACTGTATGGAAAAATGGCACAGGACACATCCCGTTTGCTATGTTCCCTCCATATGATTTGGAGGAAACCCAAAGATTACTCTGCTGACTGTTATTTCTGTTTAACAAACATTAACAAACGTCAAAATTAAAACATACAGTGGTGTACCCTATCATGCTATCCACACTGCCTCCAGAGCATGTGACATTAGTTGAAGGGTCTGATGGAAGTAAAGAAGAAAAGAAACAGATTCTGGTGAAACAACTTTTGAACAAAGCTGTTCATCTGACATGTGGGCCTCATTTCTTGACTCAAGAAGATATTAACGATTTCACACGAAATTTAAAGTTATATAAAAACACTCTGCAGTGCTAAAAGGCTAAAATGATGGAATGAGGTTGTAATATGTCCTTAAAAGGTACGCTTCCTGCACTCGCACCTATATTTCTCCCATAAAATCTTGGCGTAGTGAGCGGCGAGCACGAGCAACACTTTCATCAGGGGATTTCAGCTATGGAAAAGACTTGTCAAGACAAAGGGAATCCTAATATCATGGCCGATTATTGTTAGACCATCAAGATGGATGCTCCACAGGTGGAATATAGCAGAAAATCGCTATTTCTTACTTTCTAGATGAGTTACAATGTTTGAATTTAGTGTAATTGTGAATGCAGAAAGTATTAAAATGTTTGAAATTAAAAATGCCTGTCTCTCGAAAGCCTTGTGTGATGGGGAAAAACCGATATCATATATGAATTCAGGAGAAAAAATACTATCAGAATGACATATTTTCCTTTCTGAGACAGAAACAAATCTTTCTTTGTTTATCAGTGAGCTTTCAGCCAATAGACCAGATCCAGGCATATATATTTTGCCGGCTCTAAGAGATTTTTTGGACGCTATTCTAGTCGTAATAATTGTAATCCTGTTAATCTGTACTCTAAATTCGGAAGAATAGAGCCAGCTGCACTTTTAGCTTTTATGATATTATGCGGGGTTTTAGTCGGTTGCACTTTGGATGCGGGAAAGAGGGGTAAATGGGTTTCAGGTGTACTGCTATCTTTTAAGTTCTGGTTATTTATTCTTTTCCACTACTACCTTACTAACAACTGGAAACGTGAGGCTCCCATTCCCGGAGTCCTATGGAGAACTACGTAAGGAAGGCAATCAACTCTCTGCACTTTATAAAAACATAATTTATTTTAATAAACAGCCTTACAAACAATGCAAGAAACTCAAAATAGTATACTTGCAACAGTTGTCTTTCTCTATATGCTTCCCTAAGAATGCAGGGAATAGTACATAACCTTATACTCCTGATTACTGTCTGAATAGTTAGTCTTGGTATTATAATTTATACTTCTCCAAAACATTCTGACTATCTTAACTATTAAACTCCTCCATGAACAATGACAAGTACACATATAAGTAGATGTATAAGTTTTCGTCTTATTATTGTCAAATTGTATCGGAATTATATTATCTAACTTATTATATTAACTGGTCGTATAAAGATTATCCCTTCCTAGTCTCATGTGCTGTTGAGCACCATTCTGTACAGTAATGTGTATGTCACCAAAAATATTTGAGCTATCTTCCCTAATTAATTCCACCTTTGGCAATCAACTAATTAATTACCTATCAACCTTTATTCTCTTCACTGTACCATATTATACTAACCAAAATGTTATATTCACCTTGACATGTTACGAATGGAATTTATTAGGCCTATGTGCTTCCATACACAATTTTGTAACTTTAACTGAAAGTAGGCTTCGACAGAACTATATGAACTATCTCCCCTAATTATTTCACTTGGCAAAGGTTTAAATCATATACTTCTTCCTGCTAACAGAAATCATTACATATATAAGCATGTGAGTGTGAGGTTTCAGGTATTAGTTATGAAAATCAAAATCGGTTCTCCTCAATGTATCAGAATTATATTATGTAATTTGTTACATTAACTTTGTTATCTTAGGAATATCAATTGTTAAGCCTTTGAGCTTTGGCGCACAATTTTGCAACTTATCTAAATGTAACTTACACAGAAATGTTTGACGGTATTCCACAATTAATTATACTTCTGGAATTCAACTTACTATGGATATTCATTGTCTTCAATGTATCAGATTATACTATTCGAATTATTACAATATCTTTGCCCTGTTAAAAATGTAAATTGTTTTCAACTAATTGCTTCACTTTTATTTAATTAACTTTAATCTTCTTGATTATAACTTACAAAATAATATGTAAAATAATGCATATGATCACTGTATTTTATTGTTAATTCAATGCTGTAAGCCCAACATCTGACATTTTAATCTAACCTATATGTATGTATACATATATATATATATATAAAACTTATTACACCAGGTTTTCAGACTATCCAAACTACCAAAATTATTTCTCCTAATATGCATGTAAGTTAATAACCATGGTCATGAATTATATATATATATATATATAATTATATATATATGTGCAATGAATTAAATTGTCAAACCTGTTGCATAAAAGTGTTCGAAGCATACTCAATTGTATATGGATTTCTGACAGAAATTTCTACACTAACTTCCAGACCTATCTTGTTACAACAATAAGTGATTTGAAACTATTGTTGTTTCAAAAACAGAAAACTAATATCGTCCCAGCAACAACTAACAGATTCTGCCTACAAGAATCATGGCCAACAAACTCTGAGTGCAAGAAGATACCTATTTTAAATATTTCTTCGCACTGGCCTACTCTTACAACGTATTTCCTGAAATACCCTTACAATATTCTCGTGGTACATTCGAGACACTTTTACTAAATCTTTTAAAAATTATTGAATGTGAATTCATTACTAATGAGCCGTGAATTCGGCTCATATCTTGATTATCAAACAGTATTGTTGCCATCTGCTATCTCTGGTAAAGGTATTATGTATGCTTAGTAAAACGCGCCCGGTGGTAAACTCTTTTTTCTCTCTTTCTGAAATGTGTTTTCGCTCGTGCTGCCCACTGTATGAAGGCAAAGGAGGTCTGGGCCATGCATCGAAAAGTCAGTTGTAATTGGGATCACGTACGAGCAGTTTCTACGTATGAAAGTTCAAGTCAGTGTTTGGTGGGCGTTTTCCGTGATGGCGACCATCGTCTTCATCATGGTTTTCGGGTGAGATCTTTGCTTTTTCTATCATGAATTTAAGGTATTTAAAGTAATTCTGTTTAGTGTTCTCACCCAGTTTTGGCCTTTTCTAAATTTTCGTTCTTCGGCTATATTTAATTATAATGCAGTATCGCGGTTCTGGAGTTAAGTTTGGAATTACGCCTACACCACTTGTAATTATTTCAAGTTTTCAGTCAGTCTAATGTTCGTCCGTTATGGCTTGTCTTCACATGTTCTCCCGATATCAAAGGAATTTTACACAGAGCTATTAATGTGTGTTGAAAGAGATACTATTTGTCTAAAGGTTAGATCAGGGGTTAAATTCTTATAGCTATTCAAAACGAGGTTTCTTGGAGTTTACCACCGTCTAACCAGAGCATTTTTTCAAATTAATTTTGGGGATTTTTCCACTATAAATGTCATGCAGAAGTTCTTCGGTATATACAGAGTGATTCGAAGAATTGGGGGTTTCTTCGTCATACAGAGTGATTAAATTTTTGAGGATATTATTTGAAACGTCTAATAAATGCATATTCTTGGCCAAGGGAAGGGAATAAGTAGTTATACCATGTTTAAGAAGAATACCCTCATGAGGACATTTTAGGTGATTTATTCAATTTTGTATATATATCTAAGGTGATCATTTTAAGGTATAGCGTAAGACATTAGGATCATTTGATGTTTCAGCTTGTTAAATTATTTAATGAATTTGCTGTAAATAATTGTTTCGACCTATGTTTAATTGATAAAGTTGTAAATAAATCTGTTTCTGCAAGGTTATCACATTTTTCTATTGTGGTCTGCATATTTCAGGTTTTCCCCCTAAATGCTGTGTAGTTATTGGAGTAAAATCCTTTATTTTTCGGGGAGTATGGGCACCAGATATTCAGAAAATAAGCAGTAGCGTTGTTAAATTAGTTAGAAATGAGAAAACCCCGGTCTACTTCAACAACGCATTTGTACTATAGTAAACACAAATCAACTCTGAACATACGATAAGCCAATAGAATGTCACGCAACTTGCAGTGTTGCAAGTTCACGACTCGCGACTCTGCAAACGTTCTCTGTCTAACAAAGAAAGAGAGAGAGAGCGAGAACACGCGTGCTTACTCACTGCTGCTATGCGTCTAACATTCACACATTATTTTAACGTATTTCGTTTTTGAAAAATCGCGAACAAAAGTAGCTTGAAATTTTGAAACCTATTGCACGTAAGATACAACATAAATTATCTTAAAAGAAAGTGAAGAAAGGCTTACCTTATTGAGCTGTAGAAATAGGCCTACAAAGGGACAAATAAAACTTCTTCGTCTTCGTCCTCTTCACTTCCTTCACCACTCGTGTCACTATCTGTTTCACTATCCCTAAGATTTATAATTATACTTTCAACAGTGTCATCCCTGTGTATTACTTCGTGGCCCATTTCTAACGCTATCTGATCCAGTTCATATATATTTTTTCGTGAGTTTTATAAGGGGCAACACGGGCTAGGAATTCTGATATAGTTTCTGTGGGACTGCATGTTATGTTGTGTTCTTGAAGCCATTCCTGAATCTCTCTCTCTCTCTCTCTTACGTGTATTTGTTGTGGGTAACTTATTTAATAGCCTAGAATGATAGCTGGCGTTATCCATAATTATTATCGAACTCGCGTCCAGATAAAAAAGAAATATGTTCGTGAACCATTCTTTGAACCTGTCCGAAGACATTTCTGTATGATAATCGGTGTTTTTACTTTTAGGATTAGAGCGAAATACCCATTTACTTTCTGGTATAAACCCTGTTTTAGCTGAGCCTGCATGGCATATTATAAGCATACTACCTTTTCCTATTGGTACTTTAAGGCCGCCTCTTCCAGTCGGATCTTGCCATATGTACCTCCTGGAGTGATTCTGGTTGACCCATGTTTCATCAAGATAAAATATGGGCCTCGTATCTCCCATCCCCCTAAGATTGTGAATTGTACACAGAAATTTTTGTCTGGCTGCAACAATGTCGTCCCTTTCCAGTAGAAATTTCCGGCCATCATTGGTTCTCCTGTACTTAAATTCTAGGGATTTCAAATTCATATACATGGAGGAGACAGAACCTTTATATTTTTTTTCTTTCGCATTAAAGAAACTAATTTTTTAGCTGTGGGATATTCCCCCGTATCGTACAATTCAAATATTGTCCGGCGTAAAATATACTTTTGAAAACCGTCAAGATTTACTTTGCGCTTTTTAACTGTGCGATGGTTTCCAGGAGATCTAAAACTGAGCCCACCCCCTACTTCAGTAGATTGTTTTCCCTCCTTAATAATATTAGTCACAGATTGTTCACTAATTTGGCAAGCTTTAGCAGTTAATTCCGGTCACGAAAATCACCATTAACGGCCGTGGGTGTCGGCATGCTGACCACATGCCCCCAATCCTGCCATCTACCTGTGTAGATGACGCAGCGGTCGGGAGGGAGGCCAAGTCTCTTCAGGGATGTAGCGCCATGGAGTTAATTTTTTCAGCAGTCAATTCCTTACAAAATTCGTATTATTATGCACTTCGTCGTCCGAAATAGTCTTTTAAAAAACTAAAAACACTGAAAACCATAGCTCTCGCCTGCTTACGCAAAACTTTGTGGGTATAAATTGTTTCACCACTCGTACTAGGCTTGCTAAGGTGACATTACGGACACTGAATTCTCACAAAAGAATACACACGAAACGCTCTTGATTGCTAACACATATAAACTGAAACTGCGTCTGTGTTTTATCTGTGGCTGTGTTTGTGGAAGTGAGAGGGTCTTGTTGTTGTTTATGTTAACAGATAGACAGAAACTTAGTCTAATGTAATCCATCGATGGTGTTATTATTTTAGGGTAGAAATAAGAAAGGATCTCGTTGTTTGTATTAACATTTGCAGGATAAGCGCTATCTTCCGAACGGAGCGTCCTACAGACATGATGTTTGGACAGTCGGCTTCCAAAAAAATACAGCTTTCTAATGGTGATATCAGGAAATACCTAAATTTAATAGATTTTGAGCACGCAAAGAAATAAGTGAAGTACATCTCTTTAGCGAGGCAGCACGTTTCGTCAACTGTACAGCACCGCAGCAACCTAATTCGCTTATCACTTCGTCACGTGACACTGCTTGCCCCGCCTCAGGTTCAGAGTTGTTCTGTGTTTACTCTAGGCTTCGTACATATGTATTCTGTGCTAAAAGAGTAAAAGGGGGGCACAACAAAAGTGGTAGCAGAGCGTTGTTAGGGGTTTTTTAGGATTTTATTTCTCTAATTTCACGCTCAATGTTTTTTTTAATATAGTTTTTCGAGGGTGGTATTTTTTCACTTTGGCTTTTCTCGTAAAATATTACTCCTTTATACTTTTTTGTCTCCTTCCTAAGAGTAAGGGAGATTTTCATGTTATCTTGGAATTTTGCGTAGTTCTGCATTTCCTCGCTTATTTTCTATATTAAGGTATAGCGAGTTTATTTACTCACCATTTATGACTGGTATGTTCAGTACTTCAGTTTTCAAGCCTGCTATCGCATTGAATATGAAAAGCGTGTGTTAGCTGTGATTATTTTGGGATCTTTTCTAACCTAACAATAAACTTCAGGTATCTACAAATTGCTATCCGAGTATTTCGGGTTTAGGCATTCTTAGGGTATTGTTGATGGCCTGTTTGGTTTTTATCATAATACTGTGATTATCTATATCGCTATTTGGGTTTTGGTTAATTTTTTTTGCGAGCGCGATTTATAGGACCCATGTGTTGGTTTATTCATATTACAGTTTGAAATCTAATGGTGATTTCAATTTTGATATGGGATTTTGAAAATTAACTTCTCGAATTGTTTTGAAGATCCAATGGTGATTTTCATTTTTGAACTTGAACTGTGGAAAATTAAAATTTTCGAATATACTTCGAGCATTAACTGGCACTTGTATTTTGGGAATTTGAAGTTGAGTTTTTCAGAAAATTTTGGGAAGACGGACAGTTAGTGGTTGTCCGAACTTAATTAATTCTGAGAGTATTTCAAGAATCAAAGATTGATTTGTACTTGAATTTGAATTTTGAAATTCATATTTGGGACTATTTCCGCAATTTTGATGGGGACATGTATTTTGAAAATTAAAGCTAAGTGGATTTTGGAAGGTTTCCTGAAACTTAAAGCTGGTTTCTAATTGGAAATTAATCTTGGGAAATAAAGTCTTGAATTTTGAGTAACCTGGACATATATATAGATAAGAATTTTTTTTCTCGCTTACGACAGAATAGTGATTTTTATTCGCAATTGATTGGAAATAATTACATACCAATTTTGTGATCTAATGGTGATTAAGATGTGGGCTAATTAAATCCTGGAATTTATTTGTTAATAATTCCGATACTTGATGTTGACTTGGTTTTGAGATTGAAATTTGAATTTAATGTCGTTTAATGATTGGGAACCGATTTGTGACTTCTAGCTGTAGATTAAGTATTCGAGTATTTTCAAGTTTGATATGTGTTTCTTTTCAAATTAAGATTTTACGTGAATTTTCCTGTATTTGGTAATTTAATTGTGATTTTTATTCTGGGAATATGGTTTGAGCTTATGCATATTATTGAGCCTTAACTGTGGAAAAGTATCCTAAACTTAATTTTGGGCAACTATTTTCATTTATGTATTTGGAGTCCAACACGAATTTTTTTCACTTAAAATACAGTCAGTTAAGGGCTATTCACTATTCGTTTTTTTGGTAAAGTGTTCCAATCTTTTCAAAATTGGGATTTTGCTATTTCATTGGTGGATTTTGCTCTCAAATCGATCACTATGATTAATAGGATATATGTGCCAGGTTCCGCGCGATTGAGTTTTCGGATTCCTTAAGGTCTGAAAATGTTCGTCGTTGGGTTCCTCCTCCTCAACCGGAACGCCCGTTTGGTTATAAGGGATTTAGGATGTCTTGGAACGGCGTAGTTCGTAGGTTGTGTTTTTCTTGTCATAGGCCGGGACATTTTCAGAGGAATTGTCCCAGTAGGTCATCTCGGGGAGCCGGTCGAAGTGCCCCGGTTAACCGAAATATGTCCTAGTAGGCTTTATTTTGGGGGTTGTTTGTTAAGCGAGTCTTTGGGTATATCCTTGTGTTTCTGTAAAGTAAATATTATGCTGGCATAGTTAAATTTGGGGATTATTGATTCTTCTGCGACCCTCTTTCTACAAATTCTGTGTGTTATTTTATTTAAACAAAAATTTTCTCTTTCTCAGTAATGCAAAGTTTTTCTTATCTGATGTTAGGGTTTACTTATTATAGCATTGGAATTTGGTCATATTCAAATGAGAGACATATATATACAAAGAGAAGCATTTTAAAAAAATGGCTAGTTAGAGTTTTATTGTAAGTGCATCCTGGAAAAGGTTTTTAAAATAAAAGAAAAGGAAAAATGCCTGGGTATATTCTAAGTGTAGTTGGATCCTGCCTTATTCTTCATGGTGTTTGAAATTCTATGTCTAAAAACTGCTTTGACCAGAAAATGGTCAGAGTCGCAATTTGGTCCTCTACATGTTCTCACGTCTATAATATTTGAAGCCTGCCTTGATGATATCAGGACATGATCTATCTGGTTCAGTCCCCCGCCAGGTACTTTCCATGTTCCTTTATGAATTTTTTTGTGTTGGAAACAGGTGCTTTTTATTACCATATCATTCATGCTAGCAAACTGGCCAAGATATTTCCCATTTTCATTTGATTCTTCGTGGAGGGTAAACTTCCCTGCTACAGCTTCCATAAAATTTTCTTTCCCGATTTTTGCATTAAAATCCCCTAAAACTATTACAACGTCATACTTCGGGGCTCCTTGACAGACTGAAGTCAATAAATCATAAAACTGCTCTTTTTCCTCCTCCTCCTTCTCTTCTGTTGGCGCATGTGTTGAGATTAAGCTGACATTTTTAAAAAGTCCTTTAATTCTCAATTTACATATTCTTTCATTGGGATATAGGGAAATTAAAAGAACAAACAACAGCGCAAACGTATCGAAATATAGTAACGGGAAAGCTGGATCTTAACGATGGCAATGAGAAAGTACTAGAACAAGAATGGGAGGACATAAAATCTGCTATATTAACCTCAGCTGAACAAGTGATTGGAGAGAGGAAAATTACAAGAAATCAAGATTGGTTTGATGAAGACTGTAGAAGGGCTATCGAAGAAAAGAACAAGAACAGACAAAATATGTTACAAAGAGAAACCAGAAGTAACTGCGAGCTTTATAAGGAACGTAGAAGGCTAGCCTTCAAAATGTGTAGGAGAAAGAAAAGGGAAATGATGAATAATAAAATAAAAGAAATAGAGGAGGCAAATGCAAAACAGGAAAGTAGATTATTGTATCAAAGTGTTAATAATGTAACGAAAGGTTTCCAACCTAAATTAAACCTGTGTAAAGATAATGATGGTAATCTAATTAGTGGAAATAAGGAAGTTATTAGTAGATGGGCAGAATACTATAAGGAATTGTTAAATAAAGACACAGATAATGAAGATGTTAATTTCTCTCCAAGGTACCAGAATGTTCAACCGGTAGTTCATCCACCCACAGCGGAAGAACTTGAAACAGCAATATCAAATATGAAAAACAATAAATCACCAGGGGATGATACAATAACAATAGAATTATTGAAATATGGCCCACAAATTCTGAAGGACAGAATTTTAAACCTATTAAAAGAAATATGGGAGAAAGAAAAAATGCCGATTGATTGGAATGTAGGAATTATATGTCCCATCTACAAGAAGGGGGATAAATTGAACTGCCAAAATTATAGAGGGATAACTCTTTTAAACATAGCCTATAAAGTATTATCATCAATTTTATCAAGAAGAATGAAAATATATGCAGAGGAGATTTTGAGTGAGTGCCAGTGTGGATTTCGACCGAACAGATGTACTATAGACCAAATCCACAATTTAAGACAATGCCTAGAAAAATGCTATGAATATAATATAGATGTACATATGTTATTTATAGATTTTCAGCAAGCGTTTGATAGCTTAAAGCACAGAGAGCTTTACTACATTCTGGAAGAATTTGGTATTCCACTTAAATTAATAAGGCTGGCAAAAATGACATTAGACAATAACCAAGCTAAAGTAAGAGTCGGAAAATTGATGTCTGAACCATTTGCAATAAATTCTGGAGTAAAACAAGGAGATGCATTGTCTACGGTACTTTTTAATTTGGCCCTGCAAAAAGTAATAAGGATTATTGAAGTTAATGGTACCATCGTGCATAAATCCAAGCAGGTCTATGGATATGCAGATGATATTGTGATTATAGGAAGGAATATTGTAGATTTGAAAGAGTTATACGCTACTTTAAAGATATAAGCAGAAAAGTTGGGTCTGAAAATAAATGAAAATAAAACAAAATATTTGAAAATGTCTGGAAACCAAGTCAGAAGAGAAACACACAATTTAGAAATAGATAATAATAATTTTGAAAATGTAAAGGAATTTAACTACTTGGGGGTGATAATAAATGAAGATAATAATATAGAACAAGAAATAAGTAATAGACTAATGAGAGGAAATCGAACATATTTTTCTTACATAAATTTATTTAAATCAAATCTCTTATCTAAAAGGACAAAAATAAAGCTGTATAAAACTTTAGTGAGGCCAGTTGTCGCATATGGTGCCGAGACATGGACCCTGAAAGTTGCAGATGAACATCGCCTTCTAGTGTTTGAAAGGAAGATTATCCGTAGAATATATGGGCCTGTGTATGTGAGAGGGAATTGGAAGATAAGGTCCAACAAGGAAGTGCAAGAATTACTTAGAGAGGAGAATATTGTAAGCCATATAAAAGCAATGAGCATAAGATGGTTGGGCCACGTGCAAAGAATGAATGAAGAGAGACTTCCAAAGAAGATTTTAAACACAAACATGGGTGGTGTTCGACGGAGAGGAAGACCTAAGAAGCGATGGCTTGATGATGTTGAACATGATCTCAGAAATATGGGTATACGAAATTGGAAAGCCAGGGCTGAGAACAGAACCGAATGGAGGACAATTGTACGGGAAGCCAAGGTCCACTTTAAAGGACCGTAGAGCTGTTGATGATGATGAGTTGGATCCTGCAAAAGGGAGAACATGGAGAGTTTATTCGGGAATTTGGAAGAATAATATATACTACGTGATCCCAATTGTACTCATTTTATTTTAACAAACAAAAAGGGGGGAATTGGCAAAATCAAAAACAAAAACAACACTTATATTATGTATATTTTTAGGGCGTCTACTGTGCGTTAATATTTTATGTTGCAGTTTGTGACTGTTCTGTTGGAGTATGTTTCCGTCCCTCTTTTCTTCGCACCTGAAGGAATTCTGGACCTATGTAAAAAAGGGGGGCTATCTAGTGGAGCCTTTCTTTCTTCTTGTTTCACTGTCCGACTCCTGTCTTGTGCCGGCCCATCTTGGTTCCTGCTCTGGAGACGTCTGGATTTATGGGTTCCTGGAACAGTAAGAGAACCACGGATGATTTGGCGCATTTGTGGAGCGTCTATCTGGATTTCCAAAAAAGGAAACAAAACTGCTTCTGCACTAAGAAATAAATGTAAGCAAGGAATTGGAGGAGAAATCGTCTTTTGGATGGAGCACAGTTAGCAGCATGTTGGAAATGAACTGTTTTAGCATGGTGGAAACAAGTTATTACATGCAAGGCATACGTTCTGTAACAGCTTGACTTATTCCAAGGCATTCTGAGGCTGCATTTACATTCATGCTTCTTGTGTTTATGACGAGCCTGGATATTATATGGGTGAAAACACCATGCAAGCCAAAAATGCTTAGAGCAAGGCCATCTTTAGCAAGCATTTAGCCATTTGCACTTGCCTTTATTGTGATGAGCTATTGTTGAAGAGTCGTCGGACACCCTGATGTCGGGCTGTGGATGTCGCAACTGTTGCAGTTGCCGTGCAGTAACCTCACCCGTCTGGTAGATTACAACACTGTAATCTGAATCCACTAAACCTTGTTCATCCGTCTTCTGAATTCTATTCCTGTTGGTTATTCTGTATTCCTGTTTGTTTTTCCTGGGCGGGGTGCCATCCTGTTTTAGCACCCACCCCTGCACCATCCGGGACTCTCAGCCTTTCTCTCAAGCTAGAGCACTTACAACTCATGAGTTAGCTTGGTTGCTCTGTGTTCGTCCGGTTGATGGTTACCGGCCTGCCTGCCACTTTCTTCCTTGGACTGGATCCTTGGGGCTCTGTCTGGTGTGATGGACCTCTTGAAGTTGCTATGGGCACTGACAGTGCTTTTCTCCTTGGATCTTCCGGTTCCTGGCAATATGGTGTTCCTGTTACGGCGGTGTGGAAGTCATCGCAGTCCTGTGCGCCTGCACAGATTTCCGTGGTTCCTGTCTTTGGTGGTGTTTGTTCTTGTCTTCCACCCGGGGGGGGGAGGACGAGTGGAGTGGTATTAAGAAGATTGGACTCTAAAGAAAAAGAGTGTTTGTCTCTTCCTGAAGTTGCTGGGGCATCGGGCAAGGCATTGGAAACATTTTTGGGCAGTGTTCAAGACCAAAGATTGTGCTTTTTGGTGTTTCCTGTATATTTGGGGGAATGTTTAAAGAAAATAGTGTCTTGGGTAAACAAAAAGCAAACAACACCAAAAATAAAGTCTTTGACTTTATTTTTTTTTGGGAGTCAGGGGAGTTTGAGCCGTGAATTCTGCTCATATCTTGATTATCAAACAGTATTGTCGCCATCTGCTATCTCTGGTAAAGGTATTGTATATTCTTAGTAAAACGCGCCCGGTGGTGAACTCTGTTTTCTCTCTTTCTGAAATTTTTTTTCGCTCGTGCTGCCCTCTGTATGAAGGCAAGGGAGGTCTGGGCCATGCATCGAAAAGTCAGTTGTAATTGGGATCACGTACGAGCAGTTTCTACGTATGAAAGTTCAAGTCAGTGTTTGGTGGGCGTTTTCCGTGATGGCGACCATCGTCTTCATCATGGTTTTCGGGTGAGATCTTTGCTTTTTCTATCATGAATTTAAGGTATTTAAAGTAATTCTGTTTAGTGTTCTCACCCAGTTTTGGCCTTTTCTAAATTTTCGTTCTTCGGCTATATTTAATTATAATGCAGTATCGCGGTTCTGGAGTTAAGTTTGAAATTACGCCTACACCACTTGTAATTATTTCAAGTTTTCAGTCAGTCTAATGTTCGTCCGTTGTGGTTTGTCTTCACATGTTCTCCCGATATCAAAGGAATTTTACACAGAGCTATTAATGTGTGTTGAAAGAGATACTATTTGTCTAAAGGTTAGATCAGGGGATAAATTCTAATAGCTATTCAAAACGAGGTTTCTTCGAGTTTACCACCGTCTAACCAGAGCATTTTTTCAAGTTAATTTTGGCGATTTTGCCACTATAAATGTCATGCAGAAGTTCTTCGGTATATACAGAGTGATTCGAAGAATTGGGGGTTTCTTCGTCATACAGAGTGATTAAATTTTTGAGGACATTATTTGAAACGTCTAATAAATGCATATTCTTGGACAAGGGAAGGGAATAAGTAGTTATACCATGTTTTAGAAGAATACCCTCATGAGGATATTTTAGGTGATTTATTCAATTTTGTATATATATCTAAGGTGATCATTTTAAGGTATAGCGTAAGACATTAAGATCATTTGATGTCTCAGCTTGTTAAATTATTTAATGAATTTGCTGTAAATAATTGTTTCGACCTATGTTTAATTGAAAAAGCTGTACATAAATCTGTTACTGCAAGGTTATCACCTTTTTCTATTGTGGTCTGCATATTTCAGGTGTTCCCCCTAAATGCTGTGTAGTTATTGGAGTAAAATCCTTTATTTCTCGGGGAGTATGGGCACCAGATATTCAAAAAATAAGCAGTAGCGTTGTTATATTAGTTAGAAATGAGAAAACCCCGGTCTACTTCAACAACGCATTTGTACTAGGCTTCGTACATATGTATTCTGTGCTAAAAGAGTAAAAGGAGGGCACAACAAAAGTGGTAGCAGAGCGTAGTTAGGGGTTTTTTAGCATTTCATTTCTCTAATTTCACGCTCTGTGTTTTTTTAATATAGTTTTTCGAGGGTGGTATTTTTCACTTTGGCTTTTCTCGTAAAATATTACTCCTTTATACTTTGTTGTCTCCTTCCTAAGAGTAAGGGAGATTTTCATGTTATCTTGGCATTTTGCGTAGTTCTGCATTTCCTCGCTTATTTTCTATATTAAGGTATAGCGAGTTTATTTACTCACCATTTATGACTGTTATGTTCAGTACTTCAGTTTTCAAGCCTGCTATCGCATTGAATATGAAAAGCGTGTGTTAGCTGTGATTATTTTGGGATCTTTTCTAACCTAACAATAAACTTCAGGTATCTACAAATTGCTATCCGAGTATTTCGGGTTTAGGCATTTTTTGGGTATTGTTGATGGCCTGTTTGGTTTTTATCATAATACTGTGATTATCTATATCGCTATTTGGGTTTTGGTTAATTTTTTTGGCGAGCGAGATTTAAAGGACCCATGTATTGGTTTATTCATATAACAGTTTGAAATCTAATGGTGATTACAATTTTGATATGGGATTTTTAAAATTAACTTCTCGAATTGTTTTGAAGATCCAATAGTGATTTTCATTTTTGAACTTGAACTGTGGAAAATTAAAATTTTCGAATATACTTCGAGCATTAACTGGCACTTGTATTTTGGGAATTTGAAGTTGAGTTTTTCAGAAAATTTTGGGAGGACGGACAGTTAGTGGTTGTCCGAACTTAATTAATTCTGAGAGTATTTCACGAATCTAAGATTGATTTGTACTTGAATTTGAATTTTGACATTAATATTTGGGACTATTTCCGCAATTTTGATGGGGACATGTATTTTGAAAATTAAAGGGAAGTGGATTTTGGAAGGTTTCCTGAAACTTAAAGCTGGTTTCTAATTGGAAATTAATCTTGGGAAATAAAGTCTTGAATTTTGAGTAACCTGGACATATATATAGATAAGAATTTTTTTTCTCGCTTACGACAGAATAGTGATTGCTATTCGCAATTGATTGGAAATAATTACATACCAATTTTGTGATCTAATGGTGATTAAGATGTGGGCTAATTAAATCCTGGAATTTATTTGTTAATAATTCCGATACTTGATATTGACTTGGTTTTGAGATTGAAATTTGAATTTAATGTCGTTTAATGATTGGGAACCGATTTGTGACTTCTAGCTGGAGTATTTTCAAGTTTGATATGTGTTTCTTTTCAAATTAAGATTTTACCGTGAATTTTCCGGTATTTGGTAATTTAATTGTGATTTTTATTCTGGGAATATGGTTTGAGCTTATACATATTATTGAGGCTTAACTGTGGATAGGTATCCTAAACTTAATTTTGGGCAACTATTTTCATTTATGTATTTGGAGTCCAACACGAATTTTTTTCTACTTAAAACACAGTCAGTTAAGGGCTATTCACTATTCGTTTTTTTTTGGTAAAGTGTTCCAATCTTTTCAAAATTGGGATTTTGCTATTTCATTTGTGGATTTTGCTCTCAAATCGATCACTATGATTAATAGGAAATATGTGCCAGGTTCCGCGCGATTGAGTTTTCGGATTCCTTAAGGTCTGAAAATGTTCGTCGTGGGGTTCCTCCTCCACAACCGGAACGCCCTTTTGGTTATCAGGGATTTGGGATGTCTTGGAACGGCGTAGTTCGTAGGTTGTGTTTTTCTTGACATAGGCCGGGACATTTTCAGAGGAATTGTCCCAGTAGGTCATCTCGGGGAGCCGGTCGAAGTGCCCCGGTTAACCGAAATATGTCCTAGTAGGCTTTATTTTGGGGGTTGTTTGTTAAGCGAGTCTTTAGGTATATCCTTGTGTTTCTGTAAAGTAAATATTATGCTGGCATAGTTAAATTTGGGGAATATTGATTCTTCTGCGACCCCCTTTCTACAAATTCTGTGTGTTATTTTATTTAAACAAAAATTTTCTCTTTCTCAGTAATGCAAGGTTTTTCTTATCTGATGTTAGGGTTTACTTATTATAGCATTGGAATTTGGTCATATTCAAATGAGAGACATATATATACAAAGAGAAGCATTTAAAAAAAATGGCTGGTTAGGGTTTTATTGTAAGAGCATCCTGGAAAAGGTTTTTAAAATAAAAGAAAAGGAAAAATGCCTGGGTATATTCTAAGTGTAGTTGAATCCTGCAAAAGGGAGAACATGGAGAGTTTATTCGGGAATTTGGAACAATAATATATACTACGTGATCCCAATTGTACTCATTTTATTTTAACAAACAAAAAGGGGGGATTTGGCAAAATCAAAAACAAAAACAACACTTATATTATGTATATTTTTGGGCGTCTACTGTGCGTTTATATTTTATGTTGCAGTTTGTGACTGTTTTGTTGGAGTATGTTTCCGTCCCTCTTTTCTTCGACCTTAAGGAATTCTGGACCTATGTAAAATAGGGGAGCTATCTAGTGGAGCCTTTCTTTCTTCTTGTTTCACTGTCCGACTCCTGTCTTGTGCCGGCCCATCTTGGTTCCTGCTCTGGAGACGTCTGGATTTATGGGTTCCTGGAACAGTAAGAGAACCACGGATGATTTGGCGCATTTGTGGAGCGTCTATCTGGATTTCCAAAAAAGGAAACAAAACTGCTTCTGCACTAAGAAATAAATGTAAGCAAGGAATTGGAGGAGAAATCGTCTTTTGGATGGAGCACAGTTAGCAGCATGTTGGAAATGAACTGTTTTAGCATGGTGGAAACAAGTTATTACATGCAAGGCAGACGTTCTGTAACAGCTTGACTTATTCCAAGGCAATCTGAGGCTGCATTTACATTCATGCTTCTTGTGTTTATGACGAGCCTGGATATTATATGGGTGAAAACACCATGCAAGCCAAAAATGCTTAGAGCAAGGCCATCTTTAGCAAACATTTAGCCATTGCCTTTATTGTGATGAGCTATTGTTGAAGAGTCGTCGGACACCCTGATGTCGGGCTGTGGATGTCGCAACTGTTGCAGTTGCCGTGCAGTAACCTCACCCGTCTGGTAGATTACAACACTGTAATCTGAATCCACTAAACCTTGTTCATCCGTCTTCTGAATTCTATTCCTGTTGGTTATTCTGTATTCCTGTTTGTTTTTCCTGGGCGGGATGCCATCCTGTTTTACCACCCACCCCTACACCATCCGGGACTCTCAGCCTTTCTCTCAAGCTAGAGCACTCACAACTCATGAGTTAGCTTGGTTGCTCTGTGTTCGTCCGGTTGATGGTTACCGGCCTGCCTGCCACTTTCTCCCTTGGACTGGTTCCTTGGGGCTCTGTCTGGTGTGATGGACCTCTTGAAGTTGCTATGGGCACTGACAGTGCTATTCTCCTTGGATCTTCCGGTTCCTTGCAATATGGTGTTCCTGTTACGGCGGTGTGGAAGTCATCGCAGTCCTGTGCGCCTGCACAGATTTCCGTGGTTCTTGTCTTTTCTGGTGTTTGTTCTTGTCTTCCATCCAGGGGGGGGGAGGACGTGGAGTGGTATTAAGAAGATTGGACTCTAAAGAAAAAGAGTGTTTGTCTCTTCCTGAAGTTGCTGGGGCATCGGGAAAGGCATTGGAAACATTTTTGGGCAGTGTTCAAGACCAAAGATTGTGCTTTTTGGTGTTTCCTGTATATTTGGGGGAATGTTTAAAGAAAATAGTGTCCTGGGTAAACAAAAAACAAACAACACCAAAAATAAAGTCTTTGAGTATATTTATTTTTTTTGGGAGTCAGGGGAGTTTGAGCCGTGAATTCTGCTAATATCTTGATTATCAAACAGTATTGTCGCCATCTGCAATCTCTGGTAAAGGTATTGTATATTCTTAGTAAAACGCGCCCGGTGGTAAACTCTGTTTTCTCTCTTTCTGAAATGTGTTTTCGCTCGTGCTGCCCTCTGTATGAAGGCAAAGGAGGTCTGGGCAATGCATCGAAAAGTCAGTTGTAATTGGGATCACGTACGAGCAGTTTCTACGTATGAAAGTTCAAGTCAGTGTTTGGTGGGCGTTTTCCGTGATGGCGACCTTCGTCTTCATCATGGTTTTCGGGTGAGATCTTTGCTTTTTCTATCATGAATTTAAGGTATTTAAAGTAATTCTTTTTAGTGTTCTCACCCAGTTTTGGACTTTTCTAAATTTTCATTCTTCGGCTATATTTAATTATAATGCAGTATCGCGGTTCTGGAGTTAAGTTTGAAATTACGCCTACACCACTTGTAATTATTTCAAGTTTTCAGTCAGTCTAATGTTCGTCCGTTATGGTTTGTCTTCACATGTTCTCCCGATATCAAAGGAATTTTACACAGAGCTATTAATGTGTGTTGAAAGAGATACTATTTGTCTAAAGGTTAGATCAGGGGATAAATTCTAATAGCTATTCAAAACGAGGTTTCTTGGAGTTTACCACCGTCTAACCAGAGCATTTTTTCAAGTTAATTTTGGGGATTTTGCCACTATAAATGTCATGCAGAAGTTCTTCGGTATATACAGAGTGATTCGAAGAATTGGGGTTTCTTCGTCATACAGAGTGATTAAATTTTTGAGGACATTATTTGAAACGTCTAATAAATGCATATTCTTGGACAAGGGAAGGGAATAAGTAGTTATACCATGTTTTAGAAGATTACCCTCATGAGGATATTTTAGGTGATTTATTCAATTTTGTATATATATCTAAGGTGATCATTTTAAGGTATAGCGTAAGACATTAAGATCATTTGATGTTTCAGCTTGTTAAATTATTTAATGAATTTGCTGTAAATAATTGTTTCGACCTATGTTTAATTGACAAAGTTGTAAATAAATCTGTTTCTGCAAGGTAATCACCTTTTTCTATTGTGGTCTGCATATTTCAGGTTTTCCCCCTAAATGCTGTGTAGTTATTGGAGTAAAATACTTTATTTCTCGGGGAGTATGGGCACCAGATATTCAGAAAATAAGCAGTAGCGTTGTTAAATTAGTTAGAAATGAGGAAACCCCGGTCTACTTCAACAACGCATTTGTACTAGGCTTCGTACATATGTATTCTGTGCTTAAAGAGTAAAAGGGGGGCACAACAAAAGTGGTAGCAGAGCGTAGTTAGGGGTTTCTTAGCATTTCATTTCTCTAATTTCACGCTCTGTGTTTTTTTTAATATAGTTTTTCGAGGGTGGTATTTTTTCACTTTGGCTTTTCTCGTAAAATATTACTCCTTTATACTTTGTTGTCTCCTTCCTAAGAGTAGGGGAGATTTTCATGTTATCTTGGCATTTTGCGTAGTTCTGCATTTCCTCGCTTATTTTCTATATTAAGGTATAGCGAGTTTATTTACTCGCCATTTATGACTCGTATGTTCAGTACTTCAGTTTTCAAGCCTGCTATCGCATTGAATATGAAAAGCGTGTGTTAGCTGTGATTATTTTGGGATCTTTTCTAACCTAACAATAAACTTCAGGTATCTACAAATTGCTATCCGAGTATTTCGGGTTTAGGCATTTTTTGGGTATTGTTGATGGCCTGTTTGGTTTTTATCATAATACTGAGATTATCTATATCGCTATTTGGGTTTTGGCTAATTTTTTTTGCGAGCGAGATTTATCGGACCCATGTGTTGGTTTATTCATATTACAGTTTGAAATCTAATGGTGATTACAATTTTGATATGGGATTTTGAAAATTAACTTCTCGAATTGTTTTGAAGATCCAATAGTGATTTTCATTTTTGAACTTGAACTGTGGAAAATTAAAATTTTCGAATATACTTCGAGCATTAACTGGCACTTGTATTTTGGGAATTTGAAGTTGAGTTTTTCAGAAAATTTTGGGAGGAAGGACAGTTAGTGGTTGTCCGAACGTAATTAATTCTGAGAGTATTTCACGAATCTAAGATTGATTTGTACTTGAATTTGAATTTTGAAATTAATATTTGGGACTATTTCCGCAATTTTGATGGGGACATGTATTTTGAAAA
Organism: Ectobius pallidus; assembly: GCA_964059195.1. Taxonomy (NCBI): domain Eukaryota; kingdom Metazoa; phylum Arthropoda; class Insecta; order Blattodea; family Ectobiidae; genus Ectobius; species Ectobius pallidus. Next base: position 136,383,509 of record CAXKWD010000003.1, on the reverse strand, counting down.
TTAAAGCGAAGTGGATTTTGGAAGGTTTCCTTAAACTAAAAGCAGGTTTCTAATTGGAAATTAAACTTGGGAAATAAAGTCTTGAATTTTGAGTAACCTGGACATATATATAGATAAGAATTTTTTTCTCGCTTACGACAGAATAATGATTTCTATTCGCAATTGATTGGAAATAATTACATACCAATTTTGTGATCTAATGGTGATTAAGATGTGGGCTAATTAAATCCTGGAATTTATTTGTTAATAATTCCGATACTTGATATTGACTTGGTTTTGAGATTGAAATTTGAATTTAATGTCGTTTAATGATTGGGAACCGATTTGTGACTTCTAGCTGGAGTATTTTCAAGATTGATATGTGTTTCTTTTCAAATTAAGATTTTACCGTGAATTTTCCGGTATTTGGTAATTTAATTGTGATTTTTATTCTGGGAATATGGTTTGAGCTTATACATATTATTGAGGCTTAACTGTGGAAAGGTATCCTAAACTTAATTTTGGGCAACTATTTTCATTTATGTATTTGGAGTCCAACACTATTTTTTTCCTACTTAAAATACAGTCAGTTAAGGGCTATTCACTATTCGTTTTTTTGGTAAAGAGTTCCAATCTTTTCAAAATTGGGATTTTGCTATTTCATTGGTGGATTTTGCTCTCAAATCGATCACTATGATTAATAGGATATATGTGCCAGGTTCCGCGCGATTGAGTTTTCGGATTCCTTAAGGTCTGAAAATGTTCGTCGTGGGGTTCCTCCTCCTCAACCGGAACGCCCTTTTGGTTATCAGGGATTTAGGATGTCTTGGAACGGCGTAGTTCGTAGGTTGTGTTTTTCTTGTCATAGGCCGGGACATTTTCAGAGGAATTGTCCCAGTAGGTCATCTCGGGGAGCCGGTCGAAGTGCCCCGATTAACCGAAATATGTCCTAGTAGGCTTTATTTTGGGGGTTGTTTGTTAAGCGAGTCTTTGGGTATATCCTTGTGTTTCTGTAAAGTAAATATTATGCTGGCATAGTTAAATTTGGGGAATATTGATTCTTCTGCGACCCCCTTTCTACAAATTCTGTGTGTTATTTTATTTAAACAAAAATTTTCTCTTTCTCAGTAATGCAAGGTTTTTCTTGTCTGATGTTAGGGTTTACTTATTATAGCATTGGAATTTGGTCATATTCAAATGAGAGACATATATATACAAAGAGAAGCATTTAAAAAAATGGCTAGTTAGAGTTTTATTGTAAGTGTATCCTGGAAAAGGTTTATAAAATAAAAGAAAAGGAAAAATGCCTGGGTATATTCTAAGTGTAGTTGGATCCTGCAAAAGGGAGAACATGGAGAGTTTATTCGGGAATTTGGAACAATAATATATACTACGTGATCCCAGTTGTACTCATTTTATTTTAACAAACAAAAAGGGGGGAATTGGCAAAATCAAAAACAAAAACAACACTTATATTATGTATATTTTTGGGCGTCTACTGTGCGTTTATATTTTATGTTGCAGTTTGTGACTGTTCTGTTAGAGTATGCTTCCGTCCCTCTTTCCTTTGCACCTGAAGGAATTCTGGACCTATGTAAAAAAGGGGGGCTATCTAGTGGAGCCTTTCTTTCTTCTTGTTTCACTGTCCGACTCCTGTTTTGTGCCGGCCCATCTTGGTTCCTGCTCTGGAGACGTCTGGATTTATGGGTTCCTGGAACAGTAAGAGAACCACGGATGATGGGGCGCATTTGTGGAGCGTCTATCTGGATTTCCAAAAAAAGGAAACAAAACCGCTTCTGCACTAAGAAATAAATGTAAGCGAGGAATTGGAGGAGAAATCGTCTTTTGGATGGAGCACAGTTAGCAGCATGTTGGAAATGAACTGTTTTAGCATGGTGGAAACAAGTTATTACATGCAAGGCATACGTTCTGTAACAGCTTGACTTATTCCAAGGCAATCTGAGGCTGCATTTACATTCATGCTTCTTGTGTTTATGACGAGCCTGGATATTATATGGGTGAAAATACCATGCAAGCCAAAAATGCTTAGAGCAAGGCCATCTTTAGCAAGCATTTAGCCATTTGCACTTGCCTTTATTGTGATGAGCTATTGTTGAAGAGTCGTCGGACACCCTGATGTCGGACTGTGGATGTCGCAACTGTTGCAGTTGCCGTGCAGTAACCTCACCCGTTTGGTAGATTACAACACTGTAATCTGAATCCACTAAACCTTGTTCATCCGTCTTCTGAATTCTATTCCTGTTGGTTATTCTGTAATCCTGTTTGTTTTTCCTGGGCGGGATGCCATCCTGTTTTACCACCCACCCCTGCACCATCCGGGACTCTCAGCCTTTCTCTCAAGCTAGAGCACTCACAACTCATGAGTTAGCATGGTTGCTCTGTGTGCGTCCGGTTGATGGTTACCGGCCTGCCTGCCACTTTCTTCCTTGGACTGGATCCTTGTGGCTCTTTCTGGTGTGATGGACATCTTGAAGTTGCTATGGGCACTGACAGTGCTTTTCTCCTTGGATCTTCCGGTTCCTGGCAATATGGTGTTCCTGTTACGGCGGTGTGGAAGTCATCGCAGTCCTGTGCGCCTGCACAGATTTCCGTGGTTCCTGTCTTTGGTGGTGTTTGTTCTTGTCTCCCACCCGGGGGGGAGGACGAGTGGAGTGGTATTAAGAAGATTGGACTCTAAAGAAAAAGAGTGTTTGTCTCTTCCTGAAGTTGCTGGGGCATCGGGCAAGGCATTGGAAACATTTTTGGGCAGTGTTCAAGACCAAAGATTGTGCTTTTTGGTGTTTCCTGTATATTTGGGGGAATGTTTAAAGAAAATAGTGTCCTGGGTAAACAAAAAACAAACTTTTTTTGGGAGTCAGGGGAGTTTGAGCCGTGAATTCTGCTTATATCTTGATTATCAAACAGTATTGTCGCCATCTGCTATCTCTGGTAAAGGTATTGTATATTCTTAGTAAAACGCGCCCGGTGGTGAACTCTGTTTTCTCTCTTTCTGAAATGTGTTTTCGCTCGTGCTGCCCTCTGTATGAAGGCAAGGGAGGTCTGGGCCATGCATCGAAAAGTCAGTTGTAATTGGGATCACGTACGAGCAGTTTCTACGTATGAAAGTTCAAGTCAGTGTTTGGTGGGCGTTTTCCGTGATGGCGACCTTCGTCTTCATCATGGTTTTCGGGTGAGATCTTTGCTTTTCTATAATGAATTTAAGATATTTAAAGTAATTCTGTTTAGTGTTCTCACCCAGTTTTGGCCTTTTCTAAATTTTCGTTATTCGGCTATATTTAATTATAATGCAATATCGCGGTTCTGGAGTTAAGTTTGAAATTACGCCTACACCACTTGTAATTATTTCAAGTTTTCAGTCAGTCTAATGTTCGTCCGTTATGGTTTGTCTTCACATGTTCTCCCGATATCAAAGGAATTTTACACAGAGCTATTAATGTGTGTTGAAAGAGATACTATTTGTCTAAAGGTTAGATCAGGGGTTAAATTCTTATAGCTATTTAAAACGAGGTTTCTTGGAGTTTACCACCGTCTAACCAGAGCATTTTTTCAAGTTAATTTTGGCGATTTTGCCACTATAAATGTCATGCAGAAATTCTTCGGTATATACAGAGTGATTCGAAGAATTGGGGGTTTCTTCTTCATACAGAGTGATTAAATTTTTGAGGACATTATTTGAAACGTCTAATAAATGCATATTCTTGGACAAGGGAAGGGAATAAGTAGTTATACCATGTTTTAGAAGAATACCCTCATGAGGATATTTTAGGTGATTTATTCAATTTTGTATATATATCTAAGGTGATCATTTTAAGGTATAGCGTAAGACATTAAGATCATTTGATGTTTCAGCTTGTTAAATTATTTAATGAATTTGCTGTAAATAATTGTTTCGACCTATGTTTAATTGACAAAGTTGTAAATAAATCTGTTTCTGCAAGGTAATCACCTTTTTCTATTGTGGTCTGCATATTTCAGGTTTTCCCCCTAAATGCTGTGTAGTTATTGGAGTAAAATACTTTATTTCTCGGGGAGTATGGGCACCAGATATTCAGAAAATAAGCAGTAGCGTTGTTAAATTAGTTAGAAATGAGGAAACCCCGGTCTACTTCAACAACGCATTTGTACTAGGCTTCGTACATATGTATTCTGTGCTTAAAGAGTAAAAGGGGGGCACAACAAAAGTGGTAGCAGAGCGTAGTTAGGGGTTTCTTAGCATTTCATTTCTCTAATTTCACGCTCTGTGTTTTTTTTAATATAGTTTTTCGAGGGTGGTATTTTTTCACTTTGGCTTTTCTCGTAAAATATTACTCCTTTATACTTTGTTGTCTCCTTCCTAAGAGTAAGGGAGATTTTCATGTTATCTTGGCATTTTGCGTAGTTCTGCATTTCCTCGCTTATTTACTATATTAAGGTATAGCGAGTTTATTTACTCGCCATTTATGACTCGTATGTTCAGTACTTCAGTTTTCAAGCCTGCTATCGCATTGAATATGAAAAGCGTGTGTTAGCTGTGATTATTTTGGGATCTTTTCTAACCTAACAATAAACTTCAGGTATCTACAAATTGCTATCCGAGTATTTCGGGTTTAGGCATTTTTTGGGTATTGTTGATGGCCTGTTTGGTTTTTATCATAATACTGTGATTATCTATATCGCTATTTGGGTTTTGGCTAATTTTTTTTGCGAGCGAGATTTATCGGACCCATGTGTTGGTTTATTCATATTACAGTTTGAAATCTAATGGTGATTACAATTTTGATATGGGATTTTGAAAATTAACTTCTCGAATTGTTTTGAAGATCCAATAGTGATTTTCATTTTTGAACTTGAACTGTGGAAAATTAAAATTTTCGAATATACTTCGAGCATTAACTGGCACTTGTATTTTGGGAATTTGAAGTTGAGTTTTTCAGAAAATTTTGGGAGGAAGGACAGTTAGTGGTTGTCCGAACGTAATTAATTCTGAGAGTATTTCACGAATCTAAGATTGATTTGTACTTGAATTTGAATTTTGAAATTAATATTTGGGACTATTTCCGCAATTTTGATGGGGACATGTATTTTGAAAATTAAAGCGAAGTGGATTTTGGAAGGTTTCCTTAAACTAAAAGCAGGTTTCTAATTGGAAATTAAACTTGGGAAATAAAGTCTTGAATTTTGAGTAACCTGGACATATATATATAGATAAGAATTTTTTTTCTCGCTTACGACAGAATAATGATTTCTATTCGCAATTGATTGGAAATAATTACATACCAATTTTGTGATCTAATGGTGATTAAGATGTGGGCTAATTAAATCCTGGAATTTATTTGTTAATAATTCCGATACTTGATATTGACTTGGTTTTGAGATTGAAATTTGAATTTAATGTCGTTTAATGATTGGGAACCGATTTGTGACTTCTAGCTGTAGATTAAGTATTCGAGTATTTTCAAGCTTGATATGTGTTTCCTTTCAAATTAAGATTTTACCGTGAATTTTCCGGTATTTGGTAATTTAATTGTGATTTTTATTCTGGGAATATGGTTTGAGCTTATACATATTATTGAGGCTTAACTGTGGAAAGGTATCCTAAACTTAATTTTGGGCAACTATTTTCATTTATGTATTTGGAGTCCAACACTATTTTTTTCCTACTTAAAATACAGTCAGTTAAGGGCTATTCACTATTCGTTTTTTTGGTAAAGAGTTCCAATCTTTTCAAAATTGGGATTTTGCTATTTCATTGGTGGATTTTGCTCTCAAATCGATCACTATGATTAATAGGATATATGTGCCAGGTTCCGCTCGATTGAGTTTTCGGATTCCTTAAGGTCTGAAAATGTTCGTCGTGGGGTTCCTCCTCCTCAACCGGAACGCCCTTTTGGTTATCAGGGATTTAGGATGTCTTGGAACGGCGTAGTTCGTAGGTTGTGTTTTTTTTGTCATAGGCCGGGAGATTTTCAGAGGAATTGTCCTAGTAGGTCATCTCGGGGAGCCGGTCGAAGTGCCCCGGTTAACTGAAATATGTCCTAGTAGGCTTTATTTTGGGGGTTGTTTGTTAAGCGAGTCTTTGGGTATATCCTTGTATTTCTGTAAAGTAAATATTATGCTGGCATAGTTAAATTTGGGGAATATTGATTCTTCTGCGACCCCCTTTCTACAAATTCTGTGTGTTATTTTATTTAAACAAAAATTTTCTCTTTCTCAGTAATGCAAGGTTTTTCTTATCTGATGTTAGGGTTTACTTATTATAGCATTGGAATTTGGTCATATTCAAATGAGAGACATATATATACAAAGAGAAGCATTTAAAAAAATGGCTAGTTAGAGTTTTATTGTAAGTGCATCCTGGAAAAGGTTTATAAAATAAAAGAAAAGGAAAAATGCCTGGGTATATTCTAAGTGTAGTTGGATCCTGCAAAAGGGAGAAAATGGAGAGTTTATTCGGGAATTTGGAACAATAATATATACCACGTGATCCCAATTGTACTCATTTTATTTTAACAAACAAAAAGGGGGGAATTGGCAAAATCAAAAACAAAAACGACACTTATATTATGTATATTTTTGGGCGTCTACTGTGCGTTTATATTTTATGTTGCAGTTTGTGACTGTTCTGTTGGAGTATGTTTCAGTCCCTCTTTCCTTTGCACCTGAAGGAATTCTGGACCTATTTAAAAAAGGGGGGCTATCTAGTGGAGCCTTTCTTTCTTCTTGTTTCACTGTCCGACTCCTGTTTTGTGCCGGCCCATCTTGGTTCCTGCTCTGGAGACGTCTGGATTTATGGGTTCCTGGAACAGTAAGAGAACCACGGATGATAGGGCGCATTTGTGGAGCGTCTATCTGGATTTCCAAAAAAGGAAACAAAACTGCTTCTGCACTAAGAAATAAATGTAAGCGAGGAATTGGAGGAGAAATCGTCTTTTGGATGGAGCACAGTTAGCAGCATGTTGGAAATGAACTGTTTTAGCATGGTGGAAACAAGTTATTACATGCAAGGCATACGTTCTGTAACAGCTTGACTTATTCCAAGGCAATCTGAGGCTGCATTTACATTCATGCTTCATGTGTTTATGACGAGCCTGGATATTATATAGGTGAAAACACTATGCAAGCCAAAAATGCTTAGAGCAAGGCCATCTTTAGCAAGCATTTAGAAATTTGCACTTGCCTTTATTGTGATGAGCTATTGTTGAAGAGTCGTCGGACACCCTGATGTCGGGCTTTGGATGTCGCAACTGTTGCAGTTGCCGTGCAGTAACCTCACCCGTCTGGTAGATTACAACACTGTAATCTGAATCCACTAAACCTTGTTCATCCGTCTTCTGAATTCTATTCCTGTTGGTTATTCTGTATTCCTGTTTGTTTTTCCTGGGCGGGATGCCATCCTGTTTTACCACCCACCCCTGCACCATCCGGGACTCTCAGCCTTTCTCTCAAGCTAGAGCACTCACAACTCATGAGTTAGCTTGGTTGCTCTGTGTTCGTCCGGTTGATGGTTACCGGCCTGCCTGCCACTTTCTTCCTTGGACTGGATCCTTGGGGCTCTGTCTGGTGTGATGGACCTCTTGAAGTTGCTATGGGCACTGACAGTGCTTTTCTCCTTGGATCTTCCGGTTCCTGGCAATATGGTGTTCCTGTTACGGCGGTGTGGAAGTCATCGCAGTCCTGTGCGCCTGCACAGATTTCCGTGGTTCATGTCTTTGGTGGTGTTTGTTCTTGTCTCCCACCCGGGGGGGGGGGAGGACGAGTGGAGTGGTATTAAGAAGATTGGACTCTAAAAAAAAAGAGTGTTTGTCTCTTCCTGAAGTTGCTGGGGCATCGGGCAAGGCATTGGAAACATTTTTGGGCAGTGTTCAAGACCAAAGATTGTGCTTTTTGGTGTTTCCTGTATATTTTGGGGAATGTTTAAAGAAGATAGTGTCCTGGGTAAACAAAAAACAAACTTTTTTTGGGAGTCAGGGGAGTTTGAGCCGTGCATTCTGCTTATATCTTGATTATCAAACAGTATTGTCGCCATCTGCTATCTCTGGTAAAGGTATTGTATATTCTTAGTAAAACGCGCCCGGTGGTGAACTCTGTTTTCTCTCTTTCTGAAATGTGTTTTCGCTCGTGCTGCCCTCTGTATGAAGGCAAGGGAGGTCTGGGCCATGCATCGAAAAGTCAGTTGTAATTGGGATCACGTACGAGCAGTTTCTACGTATGAAATTTCAAGTCAGTGTTTGGTGGGCGTTTTCCGTGATGGCGACCTTCGTCTTCATCATGGTTTTCGGGTGAGATCTTTGCTTTTTCTATCATGAATTTAAGGTATTTAAAGTAATTCTGTTTAGTGTTCTCACCCAGTTTTTGCCTTTTCTAAATTTTCGTTCTTCGGCTATATTTAATTATAATGCAGTATCGCGGTTCTGGAGTTAAGTTTGAAATTACGCCTACACCACTTGTAATTATTTCAAGTTTTCAGTCAGTCTAATGTTCGTCCGTTATGGTTTGTCTTCACATGTTCTCCCGATATCAAAGGAATTTTACACAGAGCTATTAATGTGTGTTGAAAGAGATACTATTTGTCTAAAGGTTAGATCAGGGGTTAAATTCTTATAGCTATTCAAAACGAGGTTTCTTGGAGTTTACCACCGTCTAACCAGAGCATTTTTTCAAGTTAATTTTGGGGATTTTGCCACTATAAATGTCATGCAGAAGTTCTTCGGTATATACAGAGTGATTCGAAGAATTGGGGTTTCTTCGTCATACAGAGTGATTAAATTTTTGAGGACATTATTTGAAAGTCTAATAAATGCATATTCTTGGACAAGGGAAGGGAATAAGTAGTTATACCATGTTTTAGAAGAATACCCTCATGAGGATATTTTAGGTGATTTATTCAATTTTGTATATATATCTAAGGTGATCATTTTAAGGTAAAGCGAAAGACATTAAGATCATTTGATGTTTCAGCTTGTTAAATTATTTAATGAATTTGCTGTAAATAATTATTTCGACCTATGTTTAATTGATAAAGTTGTAAATAAATCTGTTTCTGCAAGGTTATCACCTTTTTCTATTGTGGTCTGCATATTTCAGGTTTTCCCCCTAAATGCTGTGTAGTTATTGGAGTAAAATCCTTTATTTCTCGGGGAGTATGGGCACCAGATATTCAGAAAATAAGCAGTAGCGTTGTTAAATTAGTTAGAAATGAGAAAACCCCGGTCTACTTCAACAACGCATTTGTACTAGGCTTCGTACATATGTATTCTGTGCTAAAAGAGTAAAAGGGGGGCACAACAAAAGTGGTAGCAGAGCGTAGTTAGGGGTCTTTTAGCATTTCATTTCTCTAATTTCACGCTCTGTGTTTTTTTTAATATAGTTTTTCGAGGGTGGTATTTTTTCACTTTGGCTTTTCTCGTAAAATATTACTCCTTTATACTTTGTTGTCTCCTTCCTAAGAGTAAGGGAGATTTTCATGTTATCTTGGCATTTGGCGTAGTTCTGCATTTCCTCGCTTATTTTCTATATTAAGGTATAGCGAGTTTATTTGCTCACCATTTATGACAGGTAAGTTCAGAACTTCAGTTTTCAAGCCTGCTATCGCATTGAATATGAAAAGCGTGTGTTAGCTGTGTATATTTTGGGATCTTTTCTAACCTAACAATAAACTTCAGGTATCTACAAATTGCTATCCGAGTATTTCGGGTTTAGGCATTTTTTGGGTATTGTTGATGGCCTGTTTGGTTTTTATCATAATACTGTGATTATCTATATCGCTATTTGGGTTTTGGCTAATTTTTTTTGCGAGCGAGATTTATCGGACCCATGTGTTGGTTTATTCATATTACAGTTTGAAATCTAATGGTGATTTCAATTTTGATATGGGATTTTGAAAATTAACTTCTCGAATTGTTTTGAAGATCCAATAGTGATTTTCATTTTTGAACTTGAACTGTGGAAAATTAAAATTTTCGAATATACTTCGAGCATTAACTGGCACTTGTATTTTGGGAATTTGAAGTTGAGCTTTTCAGAAAATTTTGGGAGGACGGACAGTTAGTGGTTGTCCGAACTTAATTAATTCTGAGAGTATTTCACGAATCTAAGATTGATTTGTACTTGAATTTGAATTTTGAAATTAATAGTTGGGACTATTTCCGCAATTTTGATGGGGACATGTATTTTGAAAATTAAAGCGAAGTGGATTTGGGAAGGTTTCATGAAACTTAAAGCTGGTTTCTAATTGGAAATTAAACTTGGGAAATAAAGTCTTGAATTTTGAGTAACCTGGACATATATATAGATAAGAATTTTTTTTTCTCGCTTACGACAGAATAGTGATTTCTATTCGCAATTGATTGGAAATAATTACATACCAATTTTGTGATCTAATGGTGATTAAGATGTGGGCTAATTGAATCCTGGAATTTATTTGTTAATAATTCCGATACTTGATATTGACTTGGTTTTGAGATTGAAATTTGAATTTAATGTCGTTTAATGATTGGGAACCGATTTGTGACTTCTAGCTGTAGATTAAGTATTCGAGTATTTTCAAGTTTGATATGTGTTTCTTTTCAAATTAAGATTTTACCGTGAATTTTCCGGTATTTGGTAATTTAATTGTGATTTTTATTCTGGGAATATGGTTTGAGCTTATACATATTAATGAGGCTTAACTGTGGAAAGGTATCCTAAACTTAATTTTGGGCAACTATTTTCATTTATGTATTTGGAGTCCAACACGAATTTTTTTCTACTTAAAATACAGTCAGTTAAGGGCTATTCACTATTCGTTTTTTTGGTAGAGTGTTCCAATCTTTTCAAAATTGGGATTTTGCTATTTCATTGGTGGATTTTGCGCTCAAATCGATCACTATGATTAATAGGATATATGTGCCAGGTTCCGCGCGATTGAGTTTTCGAATTCCTTAAGGTCTGAAAATGTTCGTCGTGGGGTTCCTCCTCCTCAACCGGAACGCCCTTTTGGTTATCAGGGATTTTGGATGTCTTGGAACGGCGTAGTTCGTAGGTTGTGTTTTTCTTGTCATAGGCCGGGACGTTTTCAGAGGAATTGTCCCAGTAGGTCATCTCGGGGAACCGGTCGAAGTGCCCCGGTTAACCGAAATATGTCCTAGTAGGCTTTATTTTGGGGGTTGTTTGTTAAGCGAGTCTTTAGGTATACCCTTGTGTTTCTGTAAAGTAAATATTATGCTGGCATAGTTAAATTTGGTGAATATTGATTCTTCTGCGACCCCCTTTCTACAAATTCTGTGTGTTATTTTATTAAAACAAAAATTTTCTCTTTCTCAGTAATGCAAGGTTTTTCTTATCTGATGTTACGGTTTACTTATTATAGCATTGGAATTTGGTCATATTCAAATGAGAGACATATATATACAAAGAGAAGCATTTAAAAATGGCTAGTTAGAGTTTTATTGTAAGTGCATCCTGGAAAAGGTTTTTAAAATAAAAGAAAAGGAAAAATGCCTGGGTATATTCTAAGTGTAGTTGGATCCTGCAAAAGGGAGAACATGGAGAGTTTATTCGGGAATTTGGAACAATAATATATACTACGTGATCCCAATTATACTCATTTTATTCTAACAAACAAAAAGGGGGGAATTGGCAAAATAAAAAACAAAAACAACACTTATATTATGTATATTTTTGGGCGTCTACTGTGCGTTTATATTTTATGTTGCAGTTTGTGACTGTTCTGTTGGAGTATGTTTCCGTCCCTCTTTTCTCCGCACCTGAAGGAATTCTGGACCTATGTAAAAAAGGGGGGCTATCTAGTGGAGCCTTTCTTTCTTCTTGTTTCACTGTCCGACTCCTGTCTTGTGCCGGCCCATCTTGGTTCCTGCTCTGGAGACGTCTGGATTTATGGGTTCCTGGAACAGTAAGAGAACCACGGATGATAGGGCGCATTTGTGGAGCGTCTATCTGGATTTCCAAAAAAAGAAACAAAACTGCTTCTACACTAAGAAATAAATGTAAGCAAGGAATTGGAGGAGAAATCGTCTTTTGGATGGAGCACGGTTAGCAGCATGTTGGAAATGAACTGTTTTAGCATGGTGGAAACAAGTTATTACATGCAAGGCATACGTTCTGTAACAGCTTGACTTATTCCAAGGCAATCTGAGGCTGCATTTACATTCATGCTTCTTGTGTTTATGAAAAGCCTGGATATTATATGGGTGAAAACACCATGCAAGCCAAAAATGCTTAGAGCATGGCCATCTTCAGCAAGCATTTAGCCATTTGCACTTGCCTTTATTGTGATGAGCTATTGTTGAAGAGTCGTCGGACACCCTGATGTCGGGCTGTGGATGTCGCAACTATTGCAGTTGCCGTGCAGTAACCTCACCCGTCTGGTAGATTACAACACTGTAATCTGAATCCACTAAACCTTGTTCATCCGTCTTCTGAATTCTATTCCTGTTGGTTATTCTGTATTCCTGTTTGTTATTCCTGGGCGGGATGTCATCCTGTTTTACCACCCACCCCTGCACCATCCGGGACTCTCAGCCTTTCTCTCAAGCTAGAGCACTCACAACTCATGAGTTAGCTTGGTTGCTCTGTGTTCGTCCGGTTGATGGTTACCGGCCTGCCTGCCACTTTCTTCCTTGGACTGGATCCTTGGGGCCCTGTCTGGTGTGATGGACCTCTTGAAGTTGCTATGGGCACTGACAGTGCTTTTCTCCTTGGATCTTCCGGTTCCTGGCAATATGGTGTTCCTGTTACGGCGGTGTGGAAGTCATCGCAGTCCTGTGCGCCTGCACAGATTTCCGTGGTTCCTGTCTTTGGTGGTGTTTGTTCTTGTCTCCCACCCGGGGGGGGGAGGACGAGTGGAGTGGTATTATGAAGATTGGACTCTAAAGAAAAAGAGTGTTTGTCTCTTCCTGAAGTTGCTGGGGCATCGGGCAAGGCATTGGAAACATTTTTGGGCAGTGTTTAAGACCAAAGATTGTGATTTTTGGTGTTTCCTGTATATTTGGGGGAATGTTTAAAGAAAATAGTGTCCTGGGTAAACAAAAAACAAACAACAACAAAAATAAAGTCTTTGACTTTATTTTTTTTTTTTTTTGGGAGTCAGGGGAGTTTGAGCCGTGAATTCGGCTCATATCTTGATTATCAAACAGTATTGTCGCCATCTGCTATCTCTGCTAAAGCTATTGCATATTCTTAGTAAAACGCGCCCGGTGGTAAACTCTGTTTTTCTCTCTTTCTGAAATGTGTTTTCGCTCGTGCTGCCCTCTGTATGAAGGCAAAGGAGGTCTGGGCCATGCATCGAAAAGTCAGTTGTAATTGGGATCACGTACGAGCAGTTTCTACGTATGAAAGTTCAAGTCAGTGTTTGGTGGGCGTTTTCCGTGATGGCGACCTTCGTCTTCATCATGGTTTTCGGGTGAGATCTTTGCTTTTTCTATCATGAATTTAAAGTATTTAAAGTAATTCTGTTTAGTGTTCTCACCCAGTTTTGGCCTTTTCTAAATTTTCGTTCTTCGGCTATATTTAATTATAATGCAGTATCGCGGATCTGGAGTTAAGTTTGAAATTACGCCAACACCACTTGTAATTATTTCAAGTTTTCAGTCACTCTAATGTCCGTCCGTTATGGTTTGTCTTTATTTGTTCTCCCGTTATCAAAGGAATTATACACAGAGCTATTAATGTGTGTTGAAAGAGATACTATTTGTCTAAAGGTTAGATCAAGGGTTAAATTCTTATAGCTATTCAAAACGGGGTTTCTTGGAGTTTACCACCGTCTAACCAGAGCATTTTTTCAAGTTAATTTTGGGGATTTTGCCACTATAAATGTCATGCAGAAGTTCTTCGGTATATACAGAGTGATTCGAAGAATAGGGATTTTCTTCGTCGTACAGAGTGATTAAATTTTTGAGGACATTATATGAAACGTCTAATAAATGCATATTCTTGGACAAGGGAAGGGAATAAGTAGTTATACCATGTTTTAGAAAAATACCCTCATGAGGATATTTTAGGTGATTTATTCAATTTTGTATATATATCCAAGGTTATCATTTTAAGGTATAGCGTAAGACATTAAGATCATTTGATGTTTCAGTTTGTTAAATTATTCAATGAATTTGCTGTAAATAATTGTTTCGGCCGATGTTTAATTGGTAAGGTTGTAAATAAATCTGTTTCTGCAAGGTTATCACCTTTTTCTATTGTGGTCTGCATATTTCAGGTTTTCCCCCTAAATGCTGTGTAGTTATTGGAGTAAAATCCTTTATTTCTCGGGGAGTATGGGCACCAGATATTCAGAAAATAAGCAGTAGCGTTCTTAAATTAGTTTTAAATGAGAAAAACCCGGTCTACTTCAACAACGCATTTGTACTAGGCTTCGTACATATGTATTCTGTGCTGAAACAGTAAAAGGGGGGCACACTAACTACTTTGTTTCAACCTGACAGAAATACATATGTATTTTCTAAACTGAATATTTCTTATGCAGTGACCTACTCTTACGTCATTTTTACTCAAATATTCATATAATAATCTGCGGTAACTTCGAGAAACATTTACTATTTCATTTACAAATAACTAGCTATGAATAAATTGCTGACTGCTCTGATTCAATCCATCCAAAAGACGGTATATTTTCTTCACTGTCATTTCTTGTGCATTGGCCTACTCTTACTTCATTTTTAACCAAAATTCATATAATATTCTCGTGGTAACTTCGAGACACATCTACTACTTCATTTACAAATTACATCTGTGAATAATTACTGACTGCTCTGATTCAAGGTATGAAAGACATGTATATTTTCTTCAGCGACATTTCTTGCGCATAAATTGCTGACTGCTCTGATTCAATCCATCCAAAAGACGGTATATTTTCTTCACTGTCATTTCTTGTGCATTGGCCTACTCTTACTTCATTTTTAACCAAAATTCATATAATATTCTCGTGGTAACTTCGAGACACATCTACTACTTCATTTACAAATTACATCTGTGAATAATTACTGACTGCTCTGATTCAAGGTATGAAAGACATGTATATTTTCTTCAGCGACATTTCTTGCGCATTGGCCTACTTTTACTTCATTTTCACTCATATATTATGGTCTCGTGGTAACTTCGAGACACATCTACTTCTTTTAGAAATTACTAACTGTGAATAATTACTGACCGCTCTGATTCAATCTATGAAAGACGTGTATATTTTCTTCACTGACATTTCTTGCGCATTGGCCTACTCTTACTTCATTTTTAATCAAAAATTCATATAATGTTCTCGTGGTAACTTCGAGACACATCTACTATTTCATTTACAAATTACTAACTGTGAATAATTACTGACTGCTCTGATTCAATGTATGAAAGACGTGTATATTTTTTTCAGTGACATTTCTTGAGCATTGGCCTACTCTTACTTCATTTTTAACCAAAATTCATATAATGTTCTCGTGGTAACTTCGAGACACATCTACTACCTCATTTACAAATTACAACTGTGAATAATTACTGACTGCTCTGATTCAATCTATGAAAGACGTGTATATTTTATTCACTGACATTTCTTGCGTATTGGCCTACTCTTACTTCATTTTCACTCATATAATGTTCTCGTGGTAACTTCGAGACACATCTACTACTTCATTTACAAATTACAACTGTGAATAATTACTGACTGCTCTGATTCAAGGTATGAAAGACGTGTATATTTTCTTCACTGACATTTCTTGCGCATTGGCCTACTCTTACTTCATTTTCACTCATATATTATGGTCTCGTGGTAACTTCGAGACACATCTACTTCTTTTAGAAATTACTAACTGTGAATAATTACTGACCGCTCTGATTCAATCTATGAAAGACGTGTATATTTTCTTCACTGAGATTTCTTGCGCATTGGCCTACTCTTACTTCATTTTTAATCAAAAATTCATATAATATTCTCGTGGTAACTTCGAGACACATCTACTTCTTTTAGAAATTACTAACTGTGAATAATTACTGACCGCTCTGATTCAATCTATGAAAGACGTGTATATTTTCTTCACTGACATTTCTTGCGCATTGGCCTACTCTTACTTCATTTTAATAAAAAATTCATATAATATTCTCGTGGTAACTTCGAGACACATCTAGTATTTCATTTACAAATTACTAACTTTGAATAATTACTGACTGCTCTGATTCAATGTATGAAAGACGTGCATATTTTCTTCACTGACATTTCTTGCGCATTGGTCTACTCTTACTTCATTTTTAATCAAAATTCATATAATGTTCTCGTGGTAACTTCGAGACGCATCTACCATTTCATTTATAAATTACTAACTGTGAATATTTTCCCAACGGCTTACGTCATATTCCCTCAAATCTGCTTAGTCATGTCACTTCAAAACACATTCCTATTACTTTTACAAATCATCTGTTTACTGTATGAAATTCTATTTCGGCAATGACAAGCTATTTCACCCGATGTTTTGAAAATTTAACTTTGAGCTTCCATCTTTTCTTGGCTCAACAAGGTCACTATCCTGAAGTCAAAATCAACTTACTATCTCACAAACGATAGGAAAAGAATTGAAAACAAAATTGGTCTTAAGGAACAGCAATAAATTTTGAAAAACTAACTTAAACTTCTCCTAGACTACTCACATATTACATGAAGTCGTTACGGCATCACGGTCCTTCGAAGCATCAGCTGCAGTTGTGGCTTAGTTGGCTGTCTGTCGTGGTCTGAATCTAGTGTCAATGCCGTGTCATGAGCTCATCGGCCACCAGAGGGCACCTAAATCGCCTCTGCGCGCTCTCATGTGTTAGTGTTAACTAAAGAAACTAATTTTTAAATTGAAATTACTAGCGAAATGTTGTGTAGTCACATCCTCCCCGCCTTCCACGGAGAAAATAATTGCAGTTATCACGAGATTGTTGACCAAGGAAAAAAATTCAATAGTACCATACACACAACTTATCCCTAAACATCACAACATAAATTTACAAATAATAACACAGATATACCTTTGTAAAATCGGTGTCACATTTCAAACATTTACTAAGCCTTTGAAGCTCACAGTACATGAACCGTTCTTGGTAAAGTCGCATTGTAGGGGGGCCCAATTTCAAAACCAATTTTCTTGTCATAAAACACCTAATATCACACGTATTTTGTTATAGATTGCTCTCTGGAGAGATGATGTTGAGTCGACGAGTGTTTGTGTCCAGCCTGCCCGCCCTAAACGTTACACTTTCTTTTATAACACGAACTAGGGAAAAGTGCCGTGAATGCCGCCATATTTTTATATAGAAACTCGTGATTGGCCGTTACAGGTGTGACGTCTCACAAGCAGACAACGTAGAATTCTGGGAAATAGGTTCACCAACCTAACAGAACAGCTGTCACTTATTACTAATTTCGGGAAAATTCAGAATGCCCTACTAAATTGCTATCATTTTTCATAACCTAACAGAACCTGTCACTAATTAGTAACACCGTTCCTAACCTAACTGCCACTAAACTAGAATTTCGGGAGAATTCAGCAATGTACAAGAAGCGTCATATTTGTCAACGTGCCTCGCTGGAAAACAGAAAACATCACCCGTCCGTGGAAACCTGTGCAAATCGTGAGGTGGTCCCCCCTACATTGCGACTATGCCCCACTCTTACTTCAACTTAATGTCTGTTCAGTAAAGAAAATGTTCGTTTGATTAATTTTTACCTTTTTATAACCCTTCTGTACACACATATAATTTTGTTTTGTACACTCTGTGTGTGCTTGTTAGTCCTGTTCTCTTGCTTACGATGTTTCTTCTTACTCTTCTTACTTGCTTTGCTATGGCTTGTCATTGTAGATTGTTCTCTTTTTTAGTGAGAATGTACAGATTTATGATAACAACATTTACTTTTTCAAACCCTTGGAATTTTCTGATTTACCTTTACGGTCAACTTGACCATAACACATCACCCTTGGGCACTATTTACCTGCATGATGACATGACGAACAACTTATTAAGACTCGCTGGGCCTTCCCACCTTAACACACTGCACTTCCTGAAGACTCTGTGCTGGTCCCAAGGTGTATCACTCATGGAATACATCCGCAGCACAAGGTAGTGGTTATTGTATCACTACACGGATGACAAAATCTGGTAATCCAAACCAGGAAGATGGCAGTGTTGTTGGATGGATGCTGGCTCCAAGGTGAAGTAACAATGCTGAGGCAGGAGCGATCCCGGCCACCCAGTACGGCTGGCAAAACAATTTGGTGAGGCCTTCACCATGAATCGGCCCTGGCAACTGCCACGTGTATTCGGCCGCACACACCATTTTGTCTCCCTGGTGGTTAAGGGTATGAACTATGCATTTTTACTTTAAAAGGTCCCACTTCGCACACATCTTCCTTGACCCCTGTGGAGTATTTTTGGAAGGAGCGCCAACGCAAATTTTGCGGTGGAGGGGGGAGAGGGGGCTCAAAATGGCGGCTGCACTCACTTACTAAATCGCCTCTAGCTCCTGTCCCCATGATCCGATTTCAATGTTCTTTTTTTAAATTGAAGGTAAAATTAAGTGGTATAAGTCAGTGCAATGATATTTTAGATAAGTACAGTGAAAATCCTTTAAAAAGTTAAAAATGTAAAAAAGTGTTTTTCTTTTAGCTTTTATTTTTATCGCAGTTTTTCAGAAAGTGAGAATTCGTAATTTTTTCATAATAAAAAAGAAAGCCCGTTTCTCAAGCTTTAATTTAATACCATAAAACACCCATTTCCTTGTACAATTAAGCCCACAGCGGCCGCTAGAGGAATACAGGTACAATGTCGCGGCTCGTTTTCGGCCACGAGTCTCCTAGCGTAGCGCTACCAAAGCATGTTAAACCGGCCGGCCTACATCGAAACGCGGTTCGGAATAGATCGTTTCGCGAGTGTGTCGGTAGTTTCCTATTGTTATCAAATTATCTGTGTGTTTTACGTCCTAGCATTCTACAAATAGGCTACGCCAATACCAGTAGCCTAAATGTTATTACGGTAAGTACAGTTGAGCTGCGCTTTTCTAATGATAAGGATATGTTTTCATGACAGTAAGGTTAGTCTCAAATAATGAACGCATTTATGTCAAGAATCATGTTCCATCCATGGAACTGCTCATTTTTATAACTTCGAATGTTGAAACATAACATTTTCGCTTATACGTTTAACTCCCACTTAATGTAGGCCTACGACTGTGTAATTTAGAAAGACATTTTTTTAACTCCAATCAATTTCATCGTGCTGCTAATGAAACTGATAAATCACTTTCATAATTCATTTTGGAGACGAAAGCCTTCCATGTTTATGAGAAAGAAGATTATTCGATGACTTTCCAAGACTGGCACACCAAAATGCGCTCATAACGACTAGGATATAACTTTAAAAATAATTCTTATTATTCTCACCTATTCGAGAGGGAAATTTTCCTCTATATATTGAGTTCCTTGTACGCCTTGCTCCATGTTTTTTTGCCCCATCATACTAATTATGCACGATGGATTTCAGTACATTTTCGTGACATGATCCTTCTGAAGGACAAACATCCAGCAGTGAAGGAAATCTTCAACATAGGAAGATTTGTTGCAAGGAAAACCATTAAAGCCTCAGCCATGGCATGGATCACATGCATGGACAGGGGAATGCTTCAGTAAAAGGGACGGAGGAAGAGTAGGCTTTATGATGATGCCTTCCGAAAGTTTATGATTGTTGGTCCTCAGATTGCTACATATAGGCCAATTCAGCAACTTTTGCTCGAAACCACGAACGAAACAGAAAACAAAACTCATCAACGTTACAGGTGTTACGAAATGACAATGCATGCTTCAGCCATTTGTACATAGCGAGTCAAACAAGAGATTGAGATTTCCAAGAATTTTATAGAGATGAAAATCAGCCTTAGCCTCCTTCTCTTTCAAATCATGGGAAGCCAATACTTTGTAAGAATAAGTCAAGTCTGCTTAAGTGCTTTTCGACTTACATTAATGAAAAAAAATAAAAAAAATGAGTCAGACATTGATGTCAAAATCCTAGATGGAGCTGCAGTCATTCACATATTACCTCATACTGGAGCACATACGTTTGAAGAAAAAATCACATTAGTGTCACGCTTATACGCTGTTTGAGATGAATAAAGCGAAGAAAGTTTGAAAAATAAAACACATGATGAAACAGGTTGTGGTAGAAGAATCCATGTAACTGGTGGAGCTCTGATGCCTAAAAAATTGGAGACCTTTTTAAATGATTCTAAAAACAAGAAGTCTTTCTTCAAGTTCTTCTCAGAGGGAATTCGAACATTCCCTGTTTCAGAAGGAAAAGATCCGTTCAGTGGATACCGATGTTATAGTTATCTCCATATCCAGTTTTGAAGAACTTGGGATAAACAGTCTCTGGATTGCCTTTGGGACAAGAAAAGATTCCAATACATTCCTATCCATGAAATTGCAAGATGACTAGGACATCCTATATCCTACTTTCACGCATTCACTGGCTGTAATACTGTTTCACAGTTCAATGGAAGAAGAAAAGTTAAAGCATGGGAGGAGTGGATGTCTGCCAAACACTACTGACAGTTTCCTCTTGTTAGCGAAAAGAAATGTAGAAGACTTTCTTTTATGGAATTCAGAGATATGTTGTCGTTCTGTGCGACAGTTCTTGTAGTGCGGAAAATGTCGGTGAAGAGAGGATATTTTTACTTAAGAGAAAACGTCCCAGG
Source organism: Ectobius pallidus (assembly GCA_964059195.1). Taxonomy (NCBI): domain Eukaryota; kingdom Metazoa; phylum Arthropoda; class Insecta; order Blattodea; family Ectobiidae; genus Ectobius; species Ectobius pallidus. The sequence goes on along the minus strand of CAXKWD010000003.1, from coordinate 136,362,817 downwards.
GACCATCAACTTCCGATGCATTGAAACTGCATCCAATGAGGACAGCATACCAAGAGGAATGACATGTGGCAACGCTCTGAAACCGATACAACCAGACCAAGATCCTTCCAAGTGGGGCTGGACTAAGACTGACGGTGAATGAGTACCAGTATAGGTGACACTTCCAGAAGTGGTAGCTTCTAGTCAAGAGCTAATTCGGTGTGGCTGTACTGAGTTTGTGGCAAGGCAGGTCTTCCATGCAACTCAACTCTGCACATGTGATGGTCTCTGCCGAGAATCTAATCAATAAAATCTAAATAATTTCTCTTCTTTCTTCCCTTTCAGCCTTGTAATATATTTACTCCTTTGCCCTATACGTGCCCTTTAATATTCCCCCGACGGCGACCATTAATAGTACAATTCCTTAAGCCTCTCCTATGAGTTGGGTAATAAATAATCATGCCGACTTTCCTCTTAACCCCCACTGCAAATCCCACATTTACCTATATAAACAGAAATCACCAGATCACAAATGTTCAGTCACTCAGAAGTTTAGATATTCTTCAAATACTTCCGTGTACCTTTTCACAGAGATAACTTATGACCGAAAAACTAGAGGCGCCATCCTAGTAAAGAAACAGAACTCGTTCTGAGCACACTTTGGTGTGCCAGTCTTGGAAAGTCATCGGATCATCTTCTTTCTCATAAACATGTTAGGCTTTTGTCTGCAAAATGAATTATGAGCGTGCTTTATCAGTTTCATTAGCAGCACGGTGAAATTGATTGAATTTAAAAATTTTCCTTCTAAATTACACAGTAGTAGGAGTACATTAAGTGGGCGTTAAACGTATAAGCGAAAATGTTATGTTTCAACATTCGAAGTTATAAAAATGAGCAGTTCCATGGATGGAACATGATTCTTGACATAAATGCTTTCATTGTTTGAGACTAACCTTACTGTCATGAAAACATATCCTTATCTTTAGAAAAGCGCAGCTCAACAGTACTTACCGTAATAACATTTAGGCCACTGGTATTGGCGTAGCCTATTTGTAGAATGCTAGGACGTAAAACACACAGATAATTTGATAACAATAGGAAACTACCGACACACACGCGAAACGATCTATTCCGAACCGCGTTTCGATGTAGGCAGGCCGGTTTAACATGCTTTGGTAGCGCTACGCTAGGAGACTCGTGGCCGAAAACGAGACGCGCCATTGTATCTGTATGCCTCTAACGGCCGCTGTGGGCTTAATTGTACAAGGAAATGGGTGTTTTATGGTATTAAATTAAAGCTTAAGAAACGGGCTTTCGTTTTCATGTGAGAAAAAATTACGAATTCTAACTTTCTGAAAAACTGTGATAAAAATAAAAGCGAAAAGAAAAACACTTTTTTACAGTTTTAACTTTTTAAAGGATTCTCACTGTACTTATCTAAAATATCATTGCACTGACTTATACCACTTAATTTTACCCTCAATTAAAAAAAAGAACATTGAAATCGGACCTTGGGGATAGGAGCTAGAGGCGATTTAGTAAGTGAGTGCAGCCGCCATTTTGAACCCCCTCCACCGCTAAATTTGCGTTGGCGCTCCTTCCAAAAATACTCCACAGGGGTCAAGGAAGATGTGTGCGAAGTGGTGCCTTATAAAGTAAAAATGCATAGTTCGTCACTTTTTTGTTCCTTAACCACCAGACTAATAGCAGTCGCAATCGGGAGCCCATCCCATCCAAGTCCTTTCACAAGTCACCATCCACAATAGCTTCTTCTCGGTGTATGCACCATGCGATTGAAAGTTACTGTAATCATAAGATGACTACACACAGTATGTCTTTCTTTTAAAGTTCTGAGTTTACTGTGCTAAAATCGGCTTTTTTCGTACAAATCCTTCTTCTGCTTTACATTTGAATGACAATTTTTTTGAAATTTGTTTGAAGGTCATGAAATAAGCTTGTTCATCTCGTTTAAGTTTATACATATTATTTTCTTTCTTCATTTAGTGTAATTCAAATACTGGTAATTTATTTGTTCTGTATCTTCATTTTTGAACAACACATTTGGAAATTGTTTTAAAAATCATGAAATAAGCTTTGTCTTGTACTTTACGTTTGGACATAATAATTTTTCTTCTCTTAGTTTGAGTCAAATTCTGGTAATTTTTTAAAACAATATTCCTTATAGTTTCTTAGAACTGTGACAATTTTTGTTTTACAATATGAGACCATTTATACTTAGCCACTTATACTTAGCCAGTCTTGTAGCAGCAGCATCTCCGGATCCACAAGAGTAGTTATAGGCGAGGTTTAAAGTAAAATGGCCGCCAACCGACGCCGCCCCCAGCGTCGCGACGCCATGACGTCATGGGTATCATATGAAAGCGCGCGTTGTGCCCTTTCGTCCTATGGTGTTCCGACGTCTCCGACGCCGCCCCCCAGACGCCTAGTTGTGCCCTTTGTACCGGCGACGCCATGACGTCATGGGAGTGGATTCGAATAATGTAATTACGCCCTTTGGCTCTGTGCTATTCCCGATTCATCCAGACTCCTTGTTTAGGATTTAGGCCCTATGGTTAGTATTCCCGTTACGCAACAGGAACAGTCTCTATACTTAAGCCCTTTGATCCGTCACAGTCCCGTGATGTCATGGTAGTCGATTCGAATAATGTAATTAAGCCCTTTGGCTCTGTGGTGTTCCCGATTCATCCAGACGCCCTAGTTGTGCCCTTTTGGCAAAAATACGTCATGGGTGTCATATGAAAGCGTGAGAAGTGCCCTTTCGTCCTGAGATGTTCCGACGCCGCCCCCGACGCCCTAGTTGTGCCCTTTTGCCAAAAATACGTCATGGGTATCATATGAAAGCCCTCGATGTGCCCTTTCGTCCTAAGGTGTTCCGACGCCGCCCCCGACGCCCTAGTTGTGCCCTTTTGGCAAAATGACGTCATAGGTATCATATGAAAGCCCTCGCTGTGCCCTTTCGTCCTGAGGTGTTCCGACGCCGCCCCCGACGCCCTAGTTGTGCCCTTTTGGCAAAATGACGTCATGGGTGTCATATGAAAGCGTGCGATGTGCCCTTTCGTCCTATGGTATTCCGACGCCACCCCCGACGCCCTAGCTGTGCCCTTTTGACAAAAATTCCCCCACGCATACTCAGGTCCTTTGCTCTATGACGTCATGGGGTTAGAATTGAAACATGTCACGACATGCACCAACGTGACGCTATTATGGCTAGATAGTGTAATAGTGACATACGTACAATATTGCGCAAGGGCACATGATGGTTATGAAAAGATAAAATAGGTTTATACTTACATAAGCAATTCTTCTTCCTTTCAGCATCCTTTCTTCTTCCAGATGAACACTGTTACTATTACTATCGACTAAGTGAAATGACTTTGTAAGGAATAGGAATTGGTTGAGGTTATAGTTTCATTTCAGAACGTCACAACCTTATCCCGTAACATAAGGTTGTCATGCTCCTATGAAATAAAGTGTATAAACAAATGGCTTCAGAGTAATAGAGCTGGATGATTTATTTCATCGGTAACCATGTCTAATAAAGACAGAATTTCACAACTTGCAGGAACACTTTGTTTGTTGTTTATATACTTAAACACTTCGCTTTGCGTTAGTACCTAGGCATTAACCAAGGATAGGTTATATGTCCTAGAATTCGGGAAAGTTCCTTTATAAATCAGATCAACCCTGATTTCATCACTGTTTATTCCGCAGATCTGTTTCGCTAAATACAGCTGTATATTTTTTAGGTAAGAATACCGATAACATATCTATACTTTCGCTCTTTCGAATATGTAATAACACGCAACGGCCATATCTTGTTTCCTTTACGGCCGCATAAACAATATTGTAAGGCACGTTCTCTACGAGCTCTGACATTCCTACACACCTTGGTAAAGATGATGCTGAGTTAAATTTCGCAACTAGAGAGACCATCTGTAAAAAACGAGAACGAAGTCTGATTAACTATTTATTTATATTAATAATAAAAGTATCACACAAAGCTGTAAAGATTATATCATAAAATAGTGTAGATGTAGTCTTACCTTATAAGTTTTTAAAGTAGGAGAAGAACAAGATAACTGAACAACTGTAGATCCGCTTACACACTTGACATAACCCTGTAAATACATGTCTTTTATACAAAACTCTCAGAGCAACACTATGACGTAGTCATGCTTTCTAAATAACTTTTCGATGACGTGTATAGATATATGTTTCCGTACATTCCTAAGTTAAGATAAGATCTTGTAAATACATGTCTTTTATACAAAACTCTCCGAGCAACACTAGGATGTAGTCATGCTTTCTAAATAACTTTTCGATGACGTGTATAGATACATGTTTCCGTACATTCCTAAGTTAAGATAAGATCTTGTAAATACATGTCTTTTATACAAAACTCTCCGAGCAACACTAGGATGTAGTCATGCTTTCTAAATAACTTTTCGATGACGTGTATAGATACATGTTTCCGTACATTCCTAAGTTAAGATAAGATCTTGTAAATACATGTCTTTTATACAAAACTCTCCGACCAACACTATGACATGGTTATGCTTTCTAAATAACTTTTCGATGACGTAGTAACAGCTATCTTGAGATATCTTTAAGTAAGTAGACAGATAAAACAAACATAACAAATACGTTACAACATAGGAAAATTCGAAAGATTCATACTTTCTGAAAATAACATTTCGACAGCTAGTATAAATAGACACATCTTACCTTCTCTTCTCAGTGTACTACAACGCTTTCTACATATAAGGTGAGTGTTAGTGTGCTTTTAAATACCATACATTTATATGTTAATTATACTGTTACATTCATGTGTTGTATTTTTCCCATTACAGATTCAGTCATATTTGAGTGTAGCAAAAATAATAATAATAATAATAATGTCAGCCCCTATCTATATTATTTCCACTGATTCTGAGAGCGAAAAACATCACTATCTGAATCAAGGCCGGAGATTTATACAGTCTCTAGTTCTGATTCAGATGATGGAATAGAGACCGTGACGCTGTCAGACTCGGAGGACGACGCAGTTGAATCTAATGATGAGCTAGCTGCAAGCGAGGAAGAGTTGGATATGATGTCTGACAATGAGGGGGAGGGTACTTCTTCGAATTCGGAGAATCGACCCTCCCCATTGTTTACAGTTGTCGAGAGTACTCGTAAAGAGTACAAAAGGTTCAACTCTGCCGGCTTGCAGCTAGTGGTCCGACTCAAAGAACCAGCTGAAAATGCAGGACCCAACCCCTTTGAGACGGCTCTTAAAGCTGTTATAGACCATGCCCTAGTCGATACGAGAGAACATGACATGGTAGGGATCTCGATTTTCAATGAGGAAAACGAGGTCGATAAGCCGATTGGTATCTCCTTTAGACGTAAAGATCAGATCAGTGTAGATGTGATTTCAGGAGTCGTAAGCAAAGTATGCCAGTCGAACGCCCGTTTCAATGCCACCGACCGTTTGCGTTTGGTTCTGGACATTGTCCGTATGCCTAACGGAAACGGACGAAATAGAGGTGTAGCTATGAAGGGGCGTACGACTGGTGTACTTGCCCATTTGAAGACAAGCGTAGTCTTCGTACAGGCAGTCGTGAACTGTTTAGCATTTGCAATAATCATCGCTATTGCTAGAGTAAGCGATCGTAAAATTTATAAATCATATATAGATAACAACATGACAAGCAAAAGACTCAAGGCAGAAGTGGATGACTTGATCAGAAACTCAGGTGTCGATCTCTCGCGAGGTGGAGGTATCCCTGAGCTGGAGAAGATTCAGGCCTATATTAAGGATAGATATAGACTTGTAGTTTACAGCGGCTTTAATCTCGATTCTGTACTGTACGACGGCGGTAATGTGGGGAAAGAAATACTTTATTTACTTTATGACAGAGACACCCTCCATTACCATACCATAACAAACTTGACAGGTGCAATGGCTAAACGATTCGTTTGTCCAGGCTGTCTTAAAGGCTTCGCTAAAGGTGCGCAACATTCCTGTGATTACGTCTGCTTCTGTTGCCGTACGGTGCCTCCTTGCGATTCTAGTAAGGACTTGGTGCGTTGCGATGTTTGCCTGAGAAAGTTCCGCGGACAAGCATGTTTTGATAATCATAAGCGTACCAAAATTGAGGGGCGCTCTGTATGCATGGCTCTGCAGAATTGCGAAAACTGTGGCAAGTTTAAAGCATATCGGCAGAAGCATGAATGCTTCAAAATTTTTTGTAATATTTGTAATAAATTTCAAGCAGAGACAGGACATGAATGTTACATGGCACCGCTGAAAGAGACTAAACGTTCAAACAAGGTATTGTATGTGATATTCGACATAGAAACAACACAGAATACCCGTATCAAAGACAATACCTTTCTTCACGTCCCCAATCTGATTTGTGCACAGCAGTTTTGTTCTCTTTGCGAGACGTCGCAAGACGAAGAGTGCGCCAGATGCGGGCAACGCAGTCATTCTTTCTGGGAAGATCCCGTCCGTGGATTCATGGAGTATCTGAGAATGGATAGAGCGTTCGATAGGATCATTGTTATTGCTCACAATGCTCGAGCGTTCGATCTCCAATTCATTCTCGACTACGCTATTAGGCAACAGTGGACTCCCGACTTGATTATGTCTGGATGCAAGATCCTTTGCATGAAGATGCACCATCTAACTTTTCTAGACAGTCTGAACTTCATTCCGCTGCCTCTGCGTAGTTTCCCTCAGACCTTTGACCTTAAAGACGCTGTTAAGGGCTACTTTCCGCATTTGTGGAATACGACACAGAACCTCAACAGTATTCTCCCACATCACCCGAACCAAGATCTTTACGGGCCGGACACCATGTCTGTGAAAGATAGAGAAGTTTTCAAGACTTGGTTCGAGACCGTTAAAGATCTGCCGTTCAATACCCGTGTAGAACTGGAGAGGTATTGCCAGGCCGATGTTACTGTACTGAGAGAAGCCTGCACTCTCTTTAAAAATCTCTTCAAACAAATTGCCAATATAGATATTTTCCTAGAGTCTATCACTATTGCATCGGCCTGTAACAGAATATTTAGACAGCTATTCCTTAAACCTGAGACCATTGGCATTGCTCCCTCCTGTGGCTATAGAAAGGCAGACAGGCATTCCCGTAAATCGTTGATGTGGCTTATCCACGAAGCCAAGGAGAGGAATGTATTTATACGTCATGCAGGTAACGGACGTGAAGTACGGCTTCCCGAACTTCCCCAATGGAAGGTGGACGGTTTCTGTGATGAAACAGGAGAGGTTTTCGAATTTCTCGGCTGTTATTATCATGGATGTCTCTGTCAACCGAACAGAGATGTACCTATGATGGATTCTTCAGAATCCCTTGCCGAGAGGTATGAAAACACCATGGGCCGACTTGACATGATCCGATCAAAGGGTTATACCGTCCACGTGATGTGGGAATGCAAGTTCGATGTTATTCTCGAACAGTTCCCCGCACTGAGAGACGACCCCTTGGTCTGTGATGTCCCGTTGGTCCTTAGGGACTCTGTCTACGGAGGACGTACAGAAGCCATGCGGCTCTATCGTAAGGCGGATGAGACGAAAGAAGAGAAAATCCTATACAGCGATATAATGTCCCTATATCCAGCCGTCTGTAAATACAACAAGTTTCCTATCGGTCACCCCACTGTTCACGTTAGTGACCAGTGTACAGATATAGATTCAATGATAAAGAAAGAAGGCCTCATTAAATGCACTGTCCTACCACCGCAAGGACTCTACCATCCCGTTTTACCTTTCAGGTGGAATGGTAGGCTCTTGTTTCCCCTTTGCCGCACCTGTGTTATGACTGTCGAACAAGGTAGCTGCAAACATGCGAAAGAGGAAGAGAGAGTGTTTACCGGTACATGGGTAGTTGATGAAGTGAGACTAGCTGTAAATAAGGGCTATAGGGTGATGGCAATCCACGAATTTCTCGAATACGATGTCACGCAATACTCGCGTGAAACTCGTGAGGGAGGGTTATTCGTGGATTACATCAACCTTTTCCTCCAGATTAAGACAGAATCCAGCGGATACCCTGGTTGGGTGAAAACAGAGGCCCAGAAACAGGAATATATCGATTTGTTTTACGAACACGAAGGTGTTAAGTTAGACCCAAAACAAATCGTGAAGAACGCTGGAAAAAGGACCATTAGTAAGCTTTGTTTGAATTCCTTCTGGGGAAAGCTCGTGCAAAGGTCTAACATGGGTAAAACAAAGCTTATTACGGAGCCTAAAGAGCTGTATAGGTTCCTCACGACACCCGGAATTGAAATTCAGAGACTACTTTTTGCAAATGACGAAGTCGTGTGGATTAATTGGATCCCTATAGAGGAGGAACAGGACTCTCTTCCTCATACTAGTGTCGTTCACGGTGCTTATGTGACATCGGGAGGTAGAATGAACCTCTACGGCTACCTGGACAAGCTAGATCGTCGAGCCATCTACTGTGACACGGACAGTGTGATTTATACACAGACGCCTGACGACGCTAAAAGATACACTGTGCCTTTAGGCGACTATTTAGGCGACATGACCAGCGAACTTACAGACTACGGGGAGGACGCGTACATTTCGGAGTTTGCAAGCGGGGGCCCTAAGAACTATGGTTTTAGGGTTACCGTTCCTTCCAACAGCACCGTCGATACCTCTGTGTGTAAAGTCAGAGGTATTACTCTTAATTATAAGACGTTGCAGGATGTCAACTTCGACGCCATTAAAACCATGGTTTTAAATGGTGATCCTGCAGCAACTATCTCTGTGAGGACAGAGAGGAAAATTAAGAGAAAGCCCGGCCCACAGATCGTGTCTGAAGCCGAGAATAAGATATACCGACTCTGTTTTCGAAAAAGACGCAGAGTTAGCGGAGGGTTCGATTCCCTCCCGTTCGGGTATAAATAGAAACGAGACGAGAGCACCATCTCAGTATGGACTCGTCGTCGTCTCTGGAGTGTGCGTCAATTAGAAAATTATTGGATTTTAGAACGCTTATTCATCACACAGGTGAAGAGTTGGAGGTGTTGTCCCCTGAACTTTTAACGACATGCGGAGCCGAGAGCATATATTTAGTGTATCATAAATTACCCGAAAGTGTGCAACGTAACGATCTTGTAAAAAAGTGTCTTAGATGCTTTAAACATTACCCTGATTCTCCTTACGATTGCTTTGATGGACCCCCACCTATGATTAAACATTGTTATGGTTGTAATAAAATTTGACCATCCCTTTTCTTTGATTGTATCAGGTCCGTCATTCTCAGGGAAGACAACTTTCTGTGTAAAACTTATTAATAATTTACACCATTTGTGTAACGTGAGCAAATACGAAAGTATTCTGTGGTGCTTTAGTGAAAGTAACGCTGTCCCTCCCCAGACAAAATTCAATACTACCGTGACATACCACGAAGGTCTTCCTGACTTTAAACAAGAACAATGTACTAAACCCAGACTCGTTATTCTAGACGACTTACTGGACAAAGCTTATTCGACAGAAGTGAGTTCTATATTTACAAAAGGTTGTCATCATAGAAACATTTCAGTTATTCTCATAACACAAAACCTGTTCCATCAGTCTGCTCACAGCAGAGACATCTCTTTGAACACAAAGTATATGGTCTTGTTTAGAAACCTGAGAGATAAAAATCAAATTACTTTTCTAGCAAGACAAGTGTATCCTGAAGATTGGAGGTCTTTCTACAGAGCTTTCCAAGACGCAACAAGAAAACCTCACGGTTATTTACTAATAGACTTTTGTCAAAGAACAAACGATTTACTTAGATTTAGAACTAAAATATTTCCCTCGGAGGTTACAAAGGTTTACGTCCCTGTAAAGGATGAAAAGGATAAAATCCAATTACCATATGTTACAAGTTCTTAAAAAGGCAACTCCCGAGGTACGAAAGGTTATTCTAAAAAGTGCAAACAAAAACCTGATACTTGCTATTATAGACTGTGTTCTTAATGTTTTGAACGGTCAGTGTAAATTATCTTCGTGTTCTAAACGTAAGCTGTTTAAACATAAACATTCCTTAAGACATCTTCTAGATAGGAACGTATCCTTGTCTGAGAAAAAGAAAACTTTGGTACAGAAAGGAGGATTTTTAATTCCTCTCTTGTCGTCCGTGTTATCCGTCTTGGGATCTTTAACATAATGTTACAGAAAATGTTTCTGGTTAGTGCTAAAGAGTACAAGCGTTTAAAACGTTGTGTCGAAGGTTCAAACCCGGCAGTTGATGTTACGGATCCGTACAAAGAGTTGGTTAAAATACGCGAGAGTGAGGATCCTATATTCAAGAGAAAACAGAACAGGATACTCGAACAGGAAGTAGCTGAATCGAGGAAAAGAGTTAGAGATTTATCACCCGAGAAAAAACCCATCTCCGAGGACGAAGCTAAACGTAACGTTATAGGTGATGTAGCAGGTAAATATTTATCGGCTTATGTAACATCGCCAAAGATTGTAGACACACAGTTTGGAATCTATAAAAAGAAAGAGACGGGAGAGTACATGATAGGTAATTTTAAAATTCAATTGTTAAACAATAGTTTGATCATTAACGGTATAAAATACGATGCGAGTGCAGGTTTATGGGAGTTGCTTACTAGGAAGAAGGTGGATATGAATCTTGTTACGCAGGAAGACCTCGACACGTACAAAGACATTTTAACTAGGACCGAAGGACATAAGAGCGATATTAAAACCGCTAAAACAGTTAAATACAAACAAGTCATTGCAAAATTGTTTCCAACGAGAGAGCTTAGGTGGAGTACCTATAAACAACGGAGATGATGAATGAAACATTACACAAGTTGTATTACGACCCTGAGGCATCTACGGGTTTTTCCACTCTTGCTAAACTTTCACAAGCTTCTAGCATTACAGATAAAAATATCGAGCAATGGTTAGTGGAGCAGGATGTTTACTCCTTACATAAACCAATCAGGAGAAAGTTTCCTAGGAATCCGTATTCTGTAAATAACCTTTACGACGTGTTTGAACTTGATCTAGCCGATGTACAAAGCATTGCACAACATAATGACAACGCAAGATATTTACTTGTTGTTATCGATGTGTTTTCCAAATACGTATGGGTTGTACCTTTAAAATCTAAAAGAGGTAAGGATGTGACAGAGGGATTTAAACAGGTGTTGGAGAAGTCCGCTAGGAATCCTGTCGCTGTAAGAACCGATAGGGGTAAAGAATTTCTAAACAAATCTTTTCAAGACTTGTTAAGGAAAGAGAATATCGAGTTTCAAGTGTGTAGGAATCCCGATGTTAAATGTTCCGTCGTGGAAAGGTTTAATAGGACCCTAAAAACTAAAATGTACAAATATTTTACTTTCAAGAACAGTTACAAGTATCTCGACGTGTTGGATAAGTTTGTGAAGGGATATAACGATAGCGTACACAATACAACAGGAATGGCCCCTACTAAGGTTAGCGATAAAGATGTTTTGAAAATATGGCGACGTATGGCAAAGAAACAGATTCGTGTGAAACCGAGACCTGTAAAGGTTTCGGTAGGGCAAACGGTAAGAATAGGTAGAGAGAAAATGAAATTCGCTAAAGGTTTCGAGCAAAACTATTCTACAGAAATATTCAGAATCGTCAAGGTCATTAAACATTCTCCTCAACCTGTATATGAACTAGAAGATCTCAAGGCCAGTCCTATTTTCGGACAGTTTTACAGTTATGAGCTCACACCAGTAACTATTGGGAAAGACACTGTTTACAAGATAGATAAAATTCTACGCAGTCGTAAAGTAAGGGGTAGTACCGAACATCTCGTTCGCTGGAGAGGTTACGGTCCTGAGTTTGATTCCTGGGTTAAAGCTAAGGATTTAGCGTAATGGGAGAAGAAGAATTTTACGTTACTCTCCTGAGCGATGCATCGTACAAATCATTTCCTAGTAACACCCTTGCTAGTTTCCAGGTGCAGTTGGCACAGAGCATAAAGCTGGAGAGGAATCATTGGGATGTGGGCTTGTGCGAAATTAGTTACTCTCAAGGGAATGTATCGGAAACGAAAGCTTCGACACCAAATGAAACATCGGAATCGAAATCTGTGAAAACAAATCTAAATAGGAAAGAACTTGTTTTTATATACTGTAATATAATAAAACCGCAACTTGTAGGAGATGCGTACGTTAAATGTCTTAGAATTATTCAGTTTCCTTTAAATACAGCAACTCATGTCTTTCCTGAAGTTTATTATGTTCCTGTCGAATCTTCCGAATTTCAGGTGATAGGTATAGAAATGACAACAAAACTAGGAGAACTAGCTAACATAACGGATAGCACTAAACCTACGATGCTCGTTTTACATTTTAAAAAGAGAAGGCAGATGGTGTTATGAGTTAGTTTGCGATGGACCACCTTACAGCATACTACGTCAATCAGTCGGGAGGGCGTCTAGGCAATGTTGGTCCATTCTACAGCGGCAGCCCCTATGTTCAACACGGTAGTGGAATAGGTAGTTTCTTGGGTGGATTATTTAGAATGATAAAACCAATTCTCTTTTCGGGTGCTAAAGCGGTAGGTCGTGAAACTCTTTCGGCAGGAGCAAATATTTTAACCGATATAGCAAGTAGAAAGGAAGGTGATAAGGTAAAAGATATTATTGCTAATAGAGTAAACGAATCAACTCAGAAACTCGTGAATAAAATGAAGGGTAGGGGTAGAAAGAGAAAGAGGGCGTCTCCTAAGATGCGAGATATATTTAGCGATGTAAAGAGGAGAAAGTAGTCAGTCGTGTAAAGATGTTTGCCGTGACAAAGTCAGAGTTCGACCTTTTCGAGAGGAGCCCTATTCAAACATCGGTGGTGGGAAATGTTACTACATTATGCAAAGCCATTACTCCGGTGGAACAGAGCGTTCTCGAATTCGTGGTTGCTGCAGACAGCGAACATTATACAGATTTAAATGTACAACTCATGGTGGAGGGAAAATTCGTTAAAAGCGACGGGGCAGATATAGGTGAAGGCGATAAGGTTACAGGAGTAAACAACTTGCTTCATTCACTTTTCAGTCATCTCAGCGTTTCCTTGAACGGGACATCAATCACCCCTTCGGAGGACTTGTACAATTACAGGTCTTACCTTGAAACATTGTTTGCATACGGTGAGGATGCTTCTAAAACTCATCTGACAAACGGTTTCTGGTATGCCGATAAAGCTATCGAAGGTTTGACAGAACCTAAAGAATTGGTGGCATTAAACGGAACGTTGGGACCTAATGTTAAAAACGACGGTTGGACCGAAAGGTACAACAAGTCTAAGAATTCTAAAGTATTAGTCATGATAGGTAAACTACACGGTGATATTTTCAATCTGTCTAAACTTTTACTGCCTGGAGTAAACATGCATATAAGACTTACGAAAGCAAAGAGAGAGTTTTATCTCTTGGGTGAAAACGACAATTCAAAAGTCTTCTTTAAGTTTCTCGATGCAGGTCTGTACGTGAGGAAAATTAAAGCTTCGCCCAGCATTCTACTAGCACACATCAAAACTCTAGAGAAAGGTCATAATGCTCACTATCCTATCACAAGAGTGGATTTGAAAACATTTACGTTTAGTTCAGGAGCAAGCTCCATTTCTATAGATAATGCATACATTGGTACTCTACCTAAGCGTCTTCTCTTCTCCATGGTGAAAAATTCTTCTTTCTCCGGCACAGTGGAGTCCAATCCCTACGAGTTTCGACATTTTGCTTTGAGTTCTTTTGCTTTGTACGTTAATGGACAACAGATTCCATCAGAAGGATTACACATTTCCACAGATCATGAGAAGACTACTACTCTAGCTTACGATACACTTTTTAAAGGTTCGGGGATCCATCATAGCAATAGCGGGATGCTAATCACTCACGACATGTATATAAATGGGTATTTCACACTGATGTATGATCTTACGCCTGATGTTTCGGCATCGCATGGTCATAGAAGTTTGCCCTGTAGTGGGAACATTAGAATAGAAGCAAAGTTCGATAAGGCTTTAGAACAAGCCATCACTTGTATCCTCTACTCCGAATACGATAACTCTATCGAGATCACTAAAGATAGAAGAGTGATTACAGATTTTTAGAATAATGAATAGTAACCAAATAAACTATGCTTTACGTCACGTAGAAACATTCGATGGGGTTTACCCTAGCGATATGTTACCATCTGTTGTAACGCATAAACCTAAGATTTATGTCATTAACTTTGATCCTCATTCTTCACCTGGTTCTCATTGGGTTGCCGTGTTTTTCAAAAATCAGAATTTTGCCTATTACTTTGATTCTTTTGGCCTACCACCCATCATTCCCGGGATAACAAAATTTATAAAACAAAACTCTATACAATGGCTGTACAACACTCAAAGACTCCAGGGACCGACAACGGCAGTATGTGGACATTATGCCTGTTTGTTCACATACTTCATGAATAATGGCTGGACGATGCAGGAGTTTGTAAACATGTTTACTACGTCTCCAGACATAGAGGTCGACGGCATCTTCCACAAATTCCTTGGAACTCTCTGTGGAACGAGGAAGGTTGGAGGTCAGAGATGTTTTCCAGGACATGTGCATTGTAAGTATCTATCTACATGGATTTATTGTTAGCTTGGAAAAGTAGGTTGCGCTCAAGTTAAAACTTTTACTTTCTGATTTCAGAACGAAAAGATATAAAGCAGCTCGATTTCATCGGACTAGCTCAGTTTCGTTGCAGTGTCTGGAACGAGAGGTCCTCCTAGTTCTATCGTGATGTCTTCATCATCAGAGACTACTACTACTAGCAAGAGCAAAACCAGCAAATGTAAAAAGGTATGTATATTCATTACTCATATGCTTGTATTGTATTGTTTGTTTGTTTATTTGATTGTTTTGTTTTCAGGTTTCATCATCAGGCCCTGTATAAAATTAGATTTCTTACGGGTATTGTTTTATGTGTTTCAGGTTTCGTCATCAGGATCTGTAAAGAAACAGAAGAAGATGGTGATCGACAAGGTTGTGAAGGAAGCTGTGTCGGCAACACTCCCAAGAGTTGCTCCTACAGTGCTAGCCCGCAGAACCTATTTCCTCAACAACAGAAAGGACCGATACATCAGTTTCGGATTCTACTCCATTGTGAATTACACTGGATGTGCGGAGATTGGAACTTCTAACGGTGCTTGTGTTATTTTGTCGCCCTACCTCCTCTCTTCGTTCTTGTTACATTTACCTAAAATGTGTGAAAATATGTGTTATTCTAAACATTATCTGTTTAAAGAAGACTCTTTCAAATTACAGACACGTAAAGACTTGAAAGAATGTGTGATGCAATACGATAGTGCTCGTATTGTATTACGTAATGATGACATTACTTACCTCGTTATGAATTCTATCATAATAAATGACATTATGAATAAGTTTGTACTAACGCAAAGCGAAGTGTTTAACTATATAAACAACAAACAAAGTGTTCCTGCAAGTTGTGAAATTCTGTCTTTATTAGACATGGTTACCGATGAAATAAATCATCCAGCTCTATTACTGTGAAACCATTTGTTTATACACTTTATTTCATAGGAGCATGACAACCTTATTGACAATAATAATAATAATAATAAGGTTGTGACGTTCTGAAATGAAACTATAACCTTAAACAATTCCTATTCCTTACAAAGTCATTTCACTTAGTCGATAGTAATAGTAACAGTGTTCATCTGGAAGAAGAAAGGATGCTGAAAGGAAGAAGAATTGCTTATGTAAGTATAAACCTATTTTATCTTTTCATAACTATCATGTGCCCTTGCGCAATATTGTACGTATGTCACTATTACACTATCTAGCCATAATAGCGTCACGTTGGTGCATGTCGTGACATGTTTCAATTCTAACCCCATGACGTCATAGAGCAAAGGACCTGAGTATGCGTGGGGGAATTTTTGTCAAAAGGGCACAACTAGGGCGTCGGGGGTGGCGTCGGAATACCATAGGACGAAAGGGCACATCGCACGCTTTCATATGACACCCATGACGTCATTTTGCCAAAAGGGCACAACTAGGGCGTCGGGGGCGGCGTCGGAACACCTCAGGACGAAAGGGCACAGCGAGGGCTTTCATATGATACCTATGACGTCATTTTGCCAAAAGGGCACAACTAGGGCGTCGGGGGCGGCGTCGGAACACCTTAGGACGAAAGGGCACATCGAGGGCTTTCATATGATACCCATGACGTATTTTTGGCAAAAGGGCACAACTAGGGCGTCGGGGGCGGCGTCGGAACATCTCAGGACGAAAGGGCACTTCTCACGCTTTCATATGACACCCATGACGTATTTTTGCCAAAAGGGCACAACTAGGGCGTCTGGATGAATCGGGAACACCACAGAGCCAAAGGGCTTAATTACATTATTCGAATCGACTACCATGACATCACGGGACTGTGACGGATCAAAGGGCTTAAGTATAGAGACTGTTCCTGTTGCGTAACGGGAATACTAACCATAGGGCCTAAATCCTAAACAAGGAGTCTGGATGAATCGGGAATAGCACAGAGCCAAAGGGCGTAATTACATTATTCGAATCCACTCCCATGACGTCATGGCGTCGCCGGTACAAAGGGCACAACTAGGCGTCTGGGGGGCGGCGTCGGAGACGTCGGAACACCATAGGACGAAAGGGCACAACGCGCGCTTTCATATGATACCCATGACGTCATGGCGTCGCGACGCTGGGGGCGGCGTCGGTTGGCGGCCATTTTACTTTAAACCTCGCCTATAACTACTCACAAGCCGACGAGTCGATGTAACATGTGAGTAGAAGAAGGAAACAAACAATAATAACTAAATCCACTAAATCAAACCAAATCATAACGAAAAACTTTAAATGTTGCCATTGCCAACTTACATTATGAAGCCGCTTACCTCCTAAACTCTATTCCTACATATTCACCCATATTATGAAAAGCTGAATGGTCACAAACTTCCTACCAATAATAACTCTTAATTACTGAAGTGAATAATAATCCTCGAGGTTTACTTATAACAACAACAATAGTTTCTTGAATTTGAGGGCTTACTTAACAGTCTCCTTAACAACTATTTTCTGAAATCAATTTTTACATCTACATATCGCAGAAAAATAGTTCATGACCATCATGTATTAATTCATGTGAAATTCTTGAGCTGTGTAGCATGAGCCACTTTTTACTGACTGATCCTGTAAACTCCGTAAACGTAACGTTTAACAATGCGTTTGACAATAGGCCTGCAATAATCTTACAAATTCCTTTATCTAAACCCGTGTCTCTATTCAAATTCTAAAATTTCGGAAATCTTTATAATATGATACAGACCTATTTACTGCACTTTATCATAATCAGTCTTGTTTGGAACATTTCAGCACAAGGCAACTGTATTTCCTACTGCAAACAAATATATTACTGAGTAACTTCTGGCACCCACCACGAGTGGTGAAGGAAGACATCTGACGTATTATATTCTACCTACACTCTTACGCAATATTCACCATAATATTCACAATAATATCTCGCAGTACCCAACCACCGCCACACACCAGGAAGTTGGACTACGTCTAGAGGTCTACCCCAGCACATCAATAGTGATACGCAAAAGAAAAAACAGGTCAGCGCTAATAATACACCATGTTATTAAAGACTCAGTTAAACACGTCTACTTAAGTGGCCAAAAGACTGCTGGTGTATAATACACAATACACAACTCACCCTAATACCCAGGGTCCACCCAACAACTTGCCTTTTCACTAGGCCGCACTCAACCACACCCAGTGAAGTTGAGCTACACCGAACAGTCTCAAAGCAGCTCGCAAAAACTGTTTAAAAAGTACAACAATAATTAAATGTCTCGACAAACGCCTAAGTAAGGAGTTGAAGACGACTGAGGTATATATATTCCCCCCAAAAATACCCTCAATTTTCAATAGTCCATATTCCCCCATATTAACCGGGCCATCACCGGCGCACCAGGAAAGTTCGGCTACCCGGTCGCCAGCAACAAGCTCACCAAAACGCAGCCAAGACACGGCTGACAATAGTATGCTGACCAGTACTGCCCAGATAATCAGTAATAAAGAAAATAAATTTCAAGAGTCGGAGAAGTCGAACTACCTTCGTTACTCAAATCCCAAAGCAAAACGGTCCCCAAATTCTTTTAGTATTCCTCAACGAAGCCATATAAAAATCCTATTCCATGTCTACACTGCCTAGAATATCTTATCACTATTCAAATCTTCAAATGTGAGCCAAATATAACTTATACAATCCTCCAAACTGTATTACCTTCAGTACTACCAGACCGTATAATCTGTGTAACTTACTTTGAACCTAACTAACAATAATTACTAATAGTCTGATATAATTGTAATTCCGGTTTTGAAATTTTGAAATGACTTATTACCCTAAGTCTCCTGTACGTTACTAGGCCTATTGCACATATTAATGATGCGATCCAAATGAAGAGAGCATCAGCTTCCCCCCTCGACAACTGACAAAAGGCAAAACTAACAGTTGGAGACGAGATAACGACTACGACTGTGCCGGCTCTAAGAGATTTTTTGGACGCTATACTAGTCGTAATAATTGTACTCCTGTTAATCTGTACTCTGAATTCGGAAGAATAGAACCAGCTGCACTTTTAGCTTTTATGATATTATGCGGGGTTTTAGTCGGCTGCACTTTGGATGCGGGAAAGATGGGTAAATGGGTTTCAGGTGTACTGCTATCTTTTAAGTTCTGGTTATTTATTCTTTTGCACTGCTACCTTACTAACAACTGGAAACGTGAGATTCCCATTCCCGGAGTCCTATGGAGAACTCGCAAGGGAGGCAATCAACTCTCTGCACTTTAAAAAAACATAAAAAATTATTTTAATAAACAGCATTACAAACAATACAAGAAACTCAAAATAGTATACTTGGAACAGTTGTCTTTCTCTATATGTTTCCCTAAGTATGCAGGGAATAGTACATAACCTTATACTCCTGGTTACTGTCTGAATAGTTAGTCTTGGTATTATAATTTACACTTCTCCAAAACTTTCTGACTATCTTAACTATCAAACTCCTCCATGAACAATGACAAGTACACATATAAGTAGATGTATAAGTTTTCGTCTTATTATTGTCAAATTGTATCGGAATTATATTATCTAACTTATTATATTAACTGGTCGTATAAAGATTATCCCTTCCTAGTCTCATGTGCTGTTGAGCACCATTCTGTACCGTAATTTGTATGTCACCAGAAATACTTCAGCTATCAAATACTACAGTATAAGCGAGGGATATGCAAAAAAAGAAATATCTAATTTTTATGAATATATATTTGGGAAATTATTGTTTTTTGTGTAAGATAACAATTTTTTACAACATTCAGTCGGTAGATATGAAAGCATATGCTAAGCTGACGTCCGTGAAAAACATTTTAAAAAACACAGTAATATTCAGCTGTAAATTTGTACATAGCATATTGTTCCATCTATTCTGGGAAACCTAGAACTTAAAGGAAAAGGAATTGGTCCCATCTGACAGCCGGCAACGTATGAATGGACTTTCGTTATTGTGCCCGGCACTCAGTCGGTAACGTATGCCAATGAGTTAAAGAGATTTACTACGCCATTATGGCCCTTATAGCACAAAAAGACTATGTAACATGTAAATTATACTTAATTCAATGAAAATATACAATAAACCGAAAATCCACATTTTTGATCAAATGTGCTTACAACCTCCCCTTAAGCCTGTACGTTTTGGCGCACAATTTTGCAACTTATCTAAATGTAACTTCCACAGAAATGTTTGACGGTATTCCACAATTAATTATACTTCTGGAATTCAACTTATTATCGATATTCATTGTCTTCAATGTAACAGATTTTACTATTCGAACTATTACAATATCTTTGTCCTGTTAAGAATGTAAATTGTTTTCAACTAATTACTTCACTTTTAATTAATTAACTTTAAAAAATTACTTTGTAGAATAATGCATATTTTCACTGTATTTTATTGTTAATTCAATGCGGTATGTCCAACATCTGATATTTTAATCTATATAACATATTACACCAGGTTTTCAGACTATCCAAACTACCAAAATTCTTTCTCCTTAATATGCATGTAATAACGATGGTCATGAATTATATATATATATATATATATATATATATATATATATATATATATATATATATATATATATATATATATATATATGTGCAATGAATTAAATTGACAAACCTGTTTATTTCTTTAACATAAACGTGTTCGAAGCTTACTCTATTGTATATGGATTTCTGACAGAAATATCTAGACTAACTTCAGACCTATCTTATTTCAACAATAAATGCTTTGAAACTATTGTTGTTTCAAAAACAGAAAACCAATATCGTCCCAGCAACAACTAACAGATTCTGCCTACAAGAATCTTTGTCAACAAACTTGGAGTGCAAGAAGACACCTTATTTAAATACTAGCATGTGCCCGCGGCTTCACTCGCGATAATTATTTGAAAAATTAAAATTTAAGAGCATAATAGTTAAATCATTATATTTAATAACACCTAAATCACGCGGACTACATACCACGATTAGACAGCGTCGCCTGGTAAAAGCGACCTAAGATTCGAGTTCCCTGGATCAGAAGACCCCTGCATAGTGAGTTTCGTACAAGTCGAAAAATGTTTGACCATATTTAGGCCTATATTGAATATCCCTCTTCCGTGTAGGTTGAAAATTTTATACGTCTGGCGGGCCATGATATTCTAAACTAATTAATCGTCCAGGATGGACTTACAAAGTCAAGCGATCGCCCGCGATAATTATTTCAAAAATTAAAAATTAAGAGCATAATAGTTAAATCATTATATTTATTAACACCTACATTACGTGAATTAAATACCACGACTAGATAGCATCGCCTGGTAAAAGCTACCTCAGATTCGAGGTCCTTGGCCCAGAGAACCCCTGTATAGTTAGTTTCGTCCAAATCGAACAATTTTGACCATATTTAGGCCTATACTGATTATCCCTCTTCCGTGTAGGTTGAAAATTTCATATGTCTACGGGACTTGACATTGTAAACAAATGAATCGTCAAGGATGGACTTACAAAATAAAGCGATCGCCCGCGATAATTGTTTCAAAAATTAAACATTAAGAGCATAATAGTTAAATCATTATATTTATTAACACCTAAATCACGTGAATTACATACCACGATTAGATAGCATCGCCTGGTAATAGCTACCTCAGATTCGAGGTCCTTGGCCCAGAAGACCCCTGTATAGTGAGTTTCGTCCAAATCGAACGACGTTTGACCACTTTTAAGCCTATATTGATTAACCCTCTTATAATAATAATAATAATAATAATAATAATAATAATAATAATAATAATAATAATCTATATTAATAAAAGGAAGTGTCTGTCTTCCTTCTGCCTGTCTGTCTTTCTGTCCGCGATGCCCAGCAAAATCTACTCAACGCATAGATCTGAAATTTTAAACATAGGTGGATTGAAGGGTCGGAAAATGCACCTTGAAGCCGGTGTAACGGGAAAACTTGACTTCGGGAGAATAAGACCCCCGACGTCAAAAAATCCCGGGAAAATATTACCGGGGGTCTATTTTTCCCGGGATATTAGGAAGCAGGGTAAAATCTTCCCGGGAAAAATTGACGCACAACAAACAAAACGAACTTCAAAGAACTAATCGCCGCAGGTGGGTACAATCTTCCCAGGAGGAATTGACTTCACACAGGGGGTATTATTATCCCGGGAAAATATTACCGGGGGTCTATTTTTCCCGGGATATTAGGAAGCAGGGTAAAATCTTCCCGGGGAAAATTGACGCACCACAAACAAAACGAACTTCAAAAAACTAATCGCCGCAGGTGGGTACAATCTTCCCAGGAGGAATTGACTTCACACAGGGGGGTATTATTATCCCGGGAAAATATTACCGGGGGTCTATTTTTCCCGGGATATTAGGAAGCAGGGTAAAATCTTCCCGGGAAAAATTGACGCACAACAAACAACACAAACTTCAAAGAACTAATCGCCGCAGGTGGGTACAATCTTCCCAGGAGGAATTGACTTCACACAGGGGGGTATTATTACCCCGGGAAAATAAGACCCTGAAGGAATCCTTGAATATATCAAAGAACAAGTTGCCGCTGGGGGGTATAAATACCCCGGGAAAATAAGACTCTCCACACAAACATTAAAGAACTAGTAGCCGAAGGTGGGTACTATTTTCCCGGGAGGAATTGACTTCACACAGGGGGCATAATTATACCGGGAAAATAAGACCCCCCAAGGAATCCTTGAAGATATCAAAGAACAAGGTGCCGCTGGGGGGTGCTTTTAACCCAAGAAGAATTGACTTCACACGGGGGGGGGTTAAAAATTCCCGGGAAAATAAGACTCCCCACACAAAAATCAAAGAACTAGTCGCCGCAGGTGGGTACTATTTTCCCAGGAGGAATTGACTTCACACGGGGGGGGGGGTATAATTAACCCCGGAAAATAAGACCCCCTAAGGAATCCTTGAAAATATCAATGAACAAGCTGCCGCTGGGGGTGCTTTTAACTTAAGGAAGAATTGACTTCAAACAGGGGGGTAAAAAATTCCCGGGAAAATAAGACTCCCCAAGCAAAAATCAAAGAACTAGTCGCCGCAGGTGGGTACTATTTTCCCAGGAGGAATTGACTTCACACAGGGGGGTATAATTACCCCGTGAAAATTGTAACGGGAAAACTTGACTTCGGGAGAATAAGACCCCCGACGTCAAAAATTCCCGGGAAAATATTACCGGGGATCTATTTTTCCCGGGATATTAGGAAGCAGGGTAAAATCTCCCCGGGAAAAATTGACGCACAACAAACAACACGAACTTCAAAGAATTAATCGCCGCAGGTGGGTACAATCTTCCCAGGAGGAATTGACTTCACACAGGGGGGTATTATTACCCCGGGAAAAAAAATATCCCCAAAGGAATCCTTGAAAATATCATAGAACAAGGTGCCGCTGGGGGGGGGGTGTTATTAACCCAAGAGTAGTAATAGCGTAGATTTGTTAAATAAAAAATATGAAACCCTAAAACGATGAATAGGTCGGTAAAGCAGAGACCTGCAATACCAACCTTATAACAAACTAAATTAAGATAATTAAGATAATTGTTAAAAATTAAGATAATTTTTTTTTAAATCTAGTTTTATAATAATTTATAGTTAATCTTATGACCATCCATGACCAAAGGGTGGTTTTCACTCCACTTCCAATCTAACACAATTAAAAATTATTTTTTGACATATAAACATCATGTGGAGTGATATCAGATATTTGGCATGATTTACACCCCCAAGGGGGTTAATTTTGTGAAGGGGTGGTTTTTCAAGGTCATCCACATTTTTGCAGAAATGAACAAATTGAGTCTATGTAAATCATCTAGAGGGTAGTTTTCACCCCCACAACCAATCTAGCCCATTAAAAATTTATTTTACAACAATAAAAAATCGTACTGAGTGATTTTAACTATTTGACATGAATTACACCCCCAAATGATTTAATTTTACATAGGGGTGGTTTTTCAAGGTCACCCAGGTTTTTACAGAAATGGACAACTTGAGCCACTGTAAATCGTCTAGAGGGTAGTTTTCACCCCCACAACCAATCTAACACATTAAAAATTTATTTTACAACAATAAAAAATCGTACTGAGTGATTTTAACTATTTGACATGATTTACACCCCCAAATGATTTCATTTTACATAGGGGTGGTTTTTCAAGGTCACCCAGGTTTTTACAGAAATGGACAACTTGAGCCACTGTAAATCGTCTAGAGGGTAGTTTTCACCCCCACTTGCAATATATCCCATTTAAAAATATTTTTTCGACATATAAACATCTTACAGTGTAATATTAACTATCTGAATTGATTTCACCCCCAAATGATTTAATTTTACATAGGGGTGGTTTTTCAAGGTCACCCAGGTTTTTACAGATATCGACAACTTGAGCCCCTGTAAATCGTCTAGAGGGTAGTTTTCACCCCCACTTGCAATATATGCCATTTAAAATTATTTTTTCGACATATAAACATCTTACAGAGTAATATTAACTATCAGAATTGATTTTCACCCCCAAATGATTTAATTTTACATAGGGGTGGTTTTTCAAGGTCACCCAGGTTTTTGCAAATATGGACAACTTGATCCACTGTATATCGTCCAGAGGGTAGTGTTCACCCCCACTTGCAATCTTAGCCATTAAAAATTGTTTTTTCGACATATAAACATCTTACTGAGTAATATTAACTATCTGAATTGATTTACACCCCCAAATGATATAATTTTACATAGGGGTGGTTTTTCAAGGTCACCCAGGTTTTTACAGATATCGACAACTTGAGCCACTGTAAATCGTCTAGAGGGTAGTTTTCACCCCCACTTGCGATATATGCCATTAAAAATTGTTTTTTCGACATATAACCATCTTATAGAGTAATATTAACTATCTGAAGTGATTTTCACTCCCTAATGAATTCATTTTACATAGTTTTTCAAGATTACCCACATTTTACAGATATGGACAACTTGAGCCACTGTAAATCGTCTAGAGGGTAGTTTCACCCCACTTGCAATATATCCCGTTTAAAATTGTTTTTTCGACATATAAACATCTTACAGAGTAATATTAACTATCAGAATTGATTTTCATCCCCAAATGATTTAATTTTACATAGGGGTGGTTTTTGAAGGTCACCCAGGTTTTGCAGATATGGACAACTTTAACCACAGTAAATCGTCTAGAGGGTAGTTTTCACCCCACTTGCAATTTTAGCCATTAAAGATTGTTTTTTCGACATAAACATCTCACTGAGTAATATTAAGTATCTAAATTGATTTGCACCTCCAAATGATTTTATTTTACATAGGGGTGGTTTTTCAAGGTACTATTTTCCCAGGAGTAATTGACTTCTTACAGAGGAGTATAATTACCCCGGGAAAATAAGACACCCCTAGGATTCCTTAAAAATATCAAAGAACAAGGTGCCGCTGGGTGGTGCTTTTAACCCAAAAAGAATTGACTTCACACAGGTGGGTAAAACATTCCCGGGGAAATAAGACTCCCCCACACAAACATCAAAGAACTAGTCGCCGCAGGTGGGTATTATTTTCCCAGGAGGAATTGACTTCACACTCGGGGGTATAATTACCCCGGGAAAATAAGGCCCCCAAGGAATCCTTGAAAATATCAAAGAACTAGGTGCCTTTTGGGGGGTGCGTTTAAGCCTCAATAATTTATAAATAAAATAATAAAAAAAATTAAAAATCCAAAATAAAAAAAACCAGAAAACAAGAAATTCAAAGATCTAAAATTTAAAAAGTCCAAAATTAAAAATTAAAATCACAAAATTATAAAAATTATAAGATAAAAAATTAGAAAATTCAATATCCCAAATTTTTAAAAGTCAAAATGCCAATATCAAGTGTCCAACATCTGACAGTTTTTTTTGGTGTAAATTGTAGGCTTATTAATATTAATAAATTGTAGGTATATTTTAAGTAAAAGGCTGGTGTATTTTATCTTAAGAACCAAATAATTATTTTAATGCCTGACAAAACAGCTTAAAGAACGAGCTGTTCCCGTATTTTTTTTTTTCGTAAGTGCTATTCCAAAGTGGGGCTTATGATAAAATTTTTGGCTCTTAAGATAATTCTTCTGGAACCAATTCTGTACACAGGTACTTGAGATAATGTATTATTTTTATAATTAATACTGGGAATGTGCTTAAAATCCCATTTTTAAGTTATATTCAATCATATTAAGGATCAGTAATAATATGTATGTTGTAAATTAGGGTTATTTTTAATTATAGGGTTATTTTTAATTATAACAATAGCAACGTGACATAACAATGGTTTGGTTCACTTGGAAACTGCATACAGTTTACAGTTGAAAGAAAAGTTATTCACAATTCTATTTTTATTTACTTATTTTATCAGTTTCTACAAACATTCTTTAATTGAGTTCTTCATGACATTTTATTTAGACCTTTGGAGCATAGATATATCAAATTATTAAGGAAGGGGCTCTTTATAAGCCGGATTGAAATTCAGTTCTATCACACTCGCCCTCCTCCTTATCCCCATCAGCAGTTTGATGCTAATAGTTTATTTCAGTGTTGTGTCTCTCTGTCTTAGGAACACCTATTTTTATGTACATCATTTCTATAGGGTTCTCTTCACTGTTCTTGCATTTGAAGAAAGGAATTTAAGGAAAAACCTTTCCAATCAAGGAAGTCGCGATGAGTCTTTTTATAACTTCATAGTTCCTTGGTGAACTATGAGCATTTCTTATTAATGTTGACTACGCTGAAGGAGTCCGTACTACCCTGTTATTTAGGAAGTGTTTATCAGTATAAAATAATACAATATGCTTCATTGCCCGGTGGGGGTACGCCGTAGCGTAGTGGTTGAGGCGCTGCGCTACAAACCGGAAGGTCGCGGGTTCGATTCCCGATGAGGTCGTTGGAGTTTTTCAATCGGCCTAATCCTTCTGGTGGCACTATGGCCCTGGAGTCGACTCAGCCTCTAACAGAAATGAGTACCAGGAGCAATCCTGGGGGTAAAGGCGGCCGGTGCGTAAGGCTGACAACCTTACCACCTTCATGTGCCGAATGTCTAAAAATCTGGGAGCTTTAACCTCCTGGAACCCTCTGGGCCTCCATGGCC
Source organism: Ectobius pallidus (assembly GCA_964059195.1). NCBI lineage: Eukaryota > Metazoa > Arthropoda > Insecta > Blattodea > Ectobiidae > Ectobius > Ectobius pallidus. The sequence continues at coordinate 136,336,060 of CAXKWD010000003.1, read as the reverse complement.
TATTATAGGGAACACTTTACTCTTTTTCATTGCCCGGTTCTTATTTTGACCGGTACAACTGTCTGAATACCGGTACTGTGTAGAAATATTTCCTGATGTCCATTCTGTGATCTACCATTTTCAAATAACCGAGAATAATATTGTACGTATTTCATTTTTTTCTCTCTGACCATCAGATTGTCCCCAAATGTAACAAAATGCATTCCTTCTTCCACTCTCGTACAATGAGATCAACATACTGTCGTCATGGGGAGTGTTCAATACTCTCTGCAAGTTGAAACTAGTACAAAAAATTATGATTTCCTTTTTTACTTTTCCTGGTTTTACAAAAATGTTTCTTTAACAAAATCTTTTCCTTTGAGATTCGCTTGTTGCATTCTGTATTCCTCTACAGAAATGGAATTTTTGTTTTTGAACATCTCACATTGGGAACACTTGTCATTGAAAGCTTTGTAAATGAAAGCCTCTGTTAAATTTGGTTTTGAAAATACCACGGAAAGCTTTTAGGCCAGCATGATTTACCGTAATCTGAAAATAGATCTTCCCATGAAGCTTTATCAAGTGGCTAACCATTGTTCCTCAGAAATAACATCCATTAACTCCAGCTTTTGTTAGAATAATAATCCTAATTGGAATGGGGAAGGCGCGCGCTGTCCACCAAGTGAACCAAACCATTGTTATGTCACGTTGCTATTGTTATAATTAAAAATAGCCCTAATTTACGACATACATATTATTACTGATCCTTAATGTGATTGATTGTAACCTAACAATGGGATTTTAAGCACATTCATAGTATTAATTATAAAAATAATACATTATCTTAAGTGCCTGGGTGCAGAATTGGTTCCGGAAGAATTATCTTAAGATCCAAAAAATTTTATCTTAAGCCCCACTATGGAATAGCACTTACGATAAAAATGCGGGAACAGCTCGTTCTTTAAGCTGTTTTGTCAGGCATTAAAATAATTATTTGGTTCTTAAGATAAAATACACCAGCCTTTTACTTCCACCACTGGAGGAGTTCGTGCAAGATCTTTTGCCAGGACGTAAAACTCGGTTACCTCTTTTATTCACGTTAAAAAGTCAGTTTCAGAAAAAGTGACGGTTAAGATGTTTTGCCTTTCACCCATCGATGTGACAGCTACTCGTCAACCTCGTGGAGTGAAAAGCGAAGTTGCAAGATCTAGTTACAGTAATCAATAATACGTGTGAATTGATTAAACCGAAGGAAGAACTGAGTTCACCGCTAACAATGAGAGAATATTGCAGCGTTGCTTTTGTTTTGGAAAGCGAAAGCAAAGACCAATTTAGTCAGATCAATTAACATAAAGAAACACCGACTTCATGGTTTATTCCTTTGAAGCCGCCTGGCCCTGCAATGAAAAACTGGACTATATACAATTGGCGGCGGCACCTTAAAAGTTATTCTTATTATGTTCAGTACACTAATTGTATTTGTAAAAACTGTCATCACAAAAAGTGTCAAATGTCAGTCTAAGGAAAGATCTGGTTGTATTGAGAATGTAGAAATTGCCAGAAGTTTATTTTTCTAGAATGATGGTGACACTCGCAAATACTACAAATAAAACTCTTTAACCAATAAGAACCCTTCTTTATTTTATGTGGGAGGGGACACCTACCAATGAGACTGTTGTAATTCCCAAATAGGCGTACCTACTACTAATGTGGGTGTTCTTTAATGAATTTTCCGGAATAATTCTCGTTGTTCTTATATCTCGAAGTTTCGATAATTCACAGTCATAATATCGCAAGTTCTAGAATCTATGTTGAACCATATATATAACAGAGCTGTGGAGCTCGGGAGTTAATTAGTAATAAAAGAACTGAACTAAAATTCATTCTCGACCGAATTGTGGACATACTGGAGTGACGCCATCATACCGACTATTAACTGTGTAATTACCCAAAGACTACTACTGTGGATCAACAATAAAATTACACGCAACAATTACAACGGCGTCCTGTCTTATCGTTTCGACGGTGTATCAAACCTCTCCTCCAAACAACGTTATGTGGCGGCCCTGGGAAGACGGTAACCTGCTGTCAGCTGCTCATATTGCACAATCGCAAGATAAATATGTAAGTATAGCTTTATATTAAGTAATAGAAGGTTTATATTTGTTATTTCTGAAATATTACAGTAGTATCCTTAGCCCTATTCTATTGTGTTATGTTGGGAATTATGTAGGATAATTAGTTATTGAAATCCAGTGGCGGGAATTAAATTCCACCCCCTTCCGCAAAAATTCTTTTCTACCTTAAGCATTTCAGGCATTTCAAATACTTCTAATAGCGAAAATCTTTGCAGTAGTTTCTCCATAACGAGTAGAAGGAAAAGTGTGATCACTGGAAACAGTTCACAGTATTGCATGGCCCACTCTAACCTAAATAAACAAAACGTATTAAATTTTCGATCGCTTTATTATTAATAGCCTGCCTTGATTGATTCATTTCTTCATAACAAATCGGTGCATATAAATAAAACATTTAAACACATTTAATTGAATAATTAAACGTAGCTGATGTCGATATAATAGGCCTATACTGTTTTCAGATTGAATTTAATTCATGCCGAAGTGCAGTTTCCCTGATAATTTCCACAAATATCATATTTTTGAGTGATTCTTTTTTCTATCTATTCGTAAATATCATATGAACAACACTATCTACACTCACTGATGTAACTTTAATTGTTTATTATTTAATAAAATACATATTTTTTAAATGTACAATTCATTAATTCTTTTTAAATAATTACTTATACTGCAGATAATCAAAGATTCTAGATTATGTTGTTCATATGATAGTTATGAATAGTTAGAAAAAAGAATCACTAGGAAATATTTATATTAATGGAAATTATCAGGGAAACGGCATTTTAGTGCACAAAATTTGGCTGCCATTTTGTAATGATAACTACCCGTACCTAAAATATTTTTTTTATTTACTTATTTTTATTTATTTATTATTTATTATTCATTTATTTATTATTATCATTATTACAGTATTACATAGAATTGCAAATACAAATACAAATACAAATACATATTTATACAAGTAAAATAAAACAATTTTCAAATTTCAAAATTAACTACAACTACTATTTAAAAAGAGGAAAAGAAATATAGGCTACATCTTCACAATAAGTATTAAATTTAGTAATACACCCGAATGAGCAAGACTGCTCGTGCTCGGGTGCCGTTTCAAAAATATCAAAGTGAAGAAAGAGGAGAGACAAAGAAATAGAGTGTATAATGTGCTTAACTAAAAAAGAAAGTAAAAAAAATATTGAACATAAATACATAAAAGGAGTGAAACAAAAATTACTTAAAAGCTAAAAAATTACAAAAAATTCTTTACCTATCTATTAAATTTAACAGTGGAGTATGCTGAGAGATCAGGATATTTTCTGATAAGCGATCCAAATTTAATGCTATGCTTTAATCCTGCCGAAGTGAGACATTTGGGTTCTAATAGGAGTAAATTAGTATTTCGTCTAGTTTTGTAGATATGATCACTGGAAGAGTATTTTATACAATGTTTGTGAAAATATTTTAATATAGAAAATTTGTAAATTTGGTCCAAACTTAAAACATTAAATTCTTAAAATATTAGGCTAGTTGGGTAATCAATGTGTTTTCTTAGACAGATTTTTATTATTCTTTTTTGTAAAAGGCAGAGGGGCTTAAGGGTAGTTTTCGCTAATCCTCCCCAGGCGAGAATGCCATATTGGATAATGGATTGGAAAACGGAACGCAGAACAGTAATGGGCATACAGTGGCGTAAAATGACAAATTTATGAATTGTTCTGCGTAGTCTATTACATATGTAGTTAACATGGTGAGACCATTTAAGGAGTTAATCAATAAAAATACCCAAATATTTCACAACGGCTGTTTCTTTCAGTGGTAAGCATTTACAATTCACATCAAAATTACAATTATGTATTATTAAATTTAAATTTGTACATTTTTTTCCGCGCTATCTGACCAGTAGATGTTAACGAGAAAGGAACCAATGTTGATTTATCCACGTTTAGTGACAGAAGGTTAAAATCGAACCATTTTTTTACAATTCCCATGCCTGTATTAGCGTATTTATATGCTACTTCCCATGAATGACCACTGAAAATCACAACAGTGCCATCTGCGTATGAAAATATGGAGCCATTTATATGATCTAGGTTTAAATTTAGCAAATCATTTACATACATTAAGTATAAGATTGGTATAAGATTAAGTTAAATTAATTATAAAAATAGTATGCACTTCCAGAAGTAGTCAATATTGAGCATACCAGAGTACAAGTAGTTCATTGCTGAGAAATAAATAATGTCACCTATTTTTGAGCATCGAAATGATCCAAAGCTGTGAGTCCTCAAGTTGTGTAAGCTCCATTTTGTCAAATATTTCATTATATTGTTTAAAAATAAACTTGTAAATATAGGCCTATTATTTCCACATTTCCGTGTGTTATTTAACTTCTATTATAAAACTTATGTAACGATTTCTTGTTTAAGTTAGCATGTCTTAGACCATAATAAACACATTTGCTAACTAGTTTTCCAGTGATAGCATGCGTAAAATGTGTTCTTCATTAGTTCAATATTTAAAGATTTTCCGGGAGTGGACACCCCCCTTCTTTGGAGGTATTCTATACCCCCCAAACACCCTCTCCCGGAAATTATTTTCTGGCTACGCCACTGAAACACATACGGTAGTTTGTTCCATTTTTTTGCATACCGTCATATGGGGTAATTTCTGACTTATCAGGTAATTTCGTACAAAATGCTATCTTTTCGTTTTATGTTGGTAACTATGCATCACACCGAGATTTAATTTTCGCTCACGCAGATTTTGTGTTTAACTTGAATACCTGCACCTAGTTTTGCACGTTTTGCACGTTTTGCACGTTTAGGATCAGAGAGACGAAACTACAAAAACGGTGTTTTGAGATAAATCTATTCAAAGGTTTTGGCCTAATAACTGGATACTTTGTAATATTTTATAGCGAAATATTTTGTTGTAAATAAGAAGTATGTTTCATTTATTGTTGTTTTCTATTAGACGTCACATATTCTAATCACTTAAGAGGTGAAAAAACATATTTTATGAAATTTTGCATGTAGTTACCTTTGTCTGATCCTTAACTTGGTAGCTATTTCTATGTAACGTATGACTGTATTGCAGTCTTACACACCAACAGAAATTACTGCAGCTGTATTTATAAGGTTTCATCAGCACACTTACTGGTAAATAAACAATCCAGTAAGGAAAACAAGCATAAGATCATTGGGCGCTTGTGCCTCGTCCCACATGTAACAATCTGTTTTGTTTACTCTTACATTAAGAACTGTGAGATTATAAACAGAAATCTTTTATAAAATACTGACTCTGCATTCACTTTAGGGCAGTAGAGCACAGCTTGCAAGTCAAACTAGCCAGCACAAATTCGTTTTCTCGTGCACTTTCCTTCTCAAAGTTCTTAAAATTCCTTGCCATTCCTTTCCTCTTAATAGGCTCTTTCTGTCCCTTTTTTTTTAAATCTTCGTCTTCCGTTTCTATTGGGGAAGTATGTGAAAACTTTAAACACTTCTCACATAATTATATCCCATGAAATTTGAGATTAAATTATGTTGTCAATATCTGCCGATACAACCAAATTTCTCTGCTATCTTTCCCTCAGCATGGCTTTGCTCCTGATACAACTCGTACATTAACTACTTAACATTCATATTGGTAAGTAAATAATCCGTAGTACACTTTTTTCTCTTTTAATGAGAAGGAAGAGCAGGAAATCACTTTATGTGGTTCCTTATAGTCTCCTTTCTCTCGTCTGGTCTTTTTGTGCTAGGCTCTTGGCATCCTCTTCTCTCTTTCTGAATTACATATTATGCTCATCTCTTTTTTTAATAGTATTTTTTACAAAGAAATCTGAAATTTCAAATGTCTTGATAAAAAATTCCATAGGCTAAATACTTGGATATTATCCCCCTTTATTAGATGGTACTTCTTAATCACCTTCCTTCGTAACGTATCTGATTTTGTTCTCACACTTTCCTTTTCTTCTTCTTCTACTAGCTTAGTAAGGTAGGCTCGTTCAACTGATACAAGGTCATAGTAGGTTCTCTGGCTATTTTGTCTATCTTGCTCAGTAAACTTACTGTTGCACTGTCGGAGGCATTTAGAGCAATCTAAGCTTCCCATGTTTTGCAGGAACTTTAGAATTATTAGTTGAAATATATGCTCTATCTTGCTGCTGGTTAATTCTTTCTTTTTCACTCCAATTTAACTACTCGCGTTTTGCGTTTTCTTGGTTTATTCTTTTTTCAAAGTTAACATTATCGTCTACAATTCCGCTGTCATGATTCTGATGATTTATTTGCGTACTGTCAACATCCTCATGTGTTACATCCTTTACAAGACAGAATCCATTTTCATCACTGGTCTCTGTAAGCATAATAAAGCAAATATTCAGAGAATGGAATAATACTCACCAGAATCAGTAGACTCGTTCGGTTGATATGATAGATCACAATGTTAATCTGAATCAACGAACGGCCGGAGCATCTCTTCAACTTTTTAACGGTGTAATATTCTTCAGATTCAGATACATTTAAAAATAATTTATTTATTTATTGTACTAAGAATATTACATATACATATATACATATATAACAATAACAATAATAGAAGGTCAGAAGTCAGATTCCGGGTACACTTCGCAATTTTAGAAGAGTTTTGTTACTTTTTAAATTTTATTGGTCACAAAAAAGAATCGGCACTTCACAACAGGTTATTTTGGAGGATCCAATAACAATGTGATCCAAGTTATCTAAACACTCGTCAAATATAACTCCCCCAGATTCTGCTTACAGGAAAGTCTTCCTGAAACAATTTTTTCAACCTGTGTAAATAAATTTAAAACTTCTGTTGATGGGTATGTTAGAAAATGAACTGTCAGTGTCGATGTCTGCATTATCTAATTAATATGGCAAGGCATTTAATGACCATAATATAGTCAAAGAATTCAAAATAAAAATTATATTTGTGATCTAGAAAAAGTGAAAATATTAGACAAAATTTTCGAAAAATGACCACTCAATTTACCAATATTAGTTATAATTAATTTTCTTTAGTCTAATGAATTGATTTTAAAGAGCAGTTTAATGGATGGCAATTCGTTGTGTTTAAATTTACAATGAATACACACTTATTTTGTTAGCTGGGGTTTAGCAGTGGGGTTAAAGTTTTAAAAATGTTGTTTCTTTAATGCAGAAAGGACACACTTGTCAATAGCTGCGTGTTAAAGTTTATTTACTTTCTTTTAATGTAGACCAGTTCGAAATGCACATACCTTAAAAATAGGGGAAGCAGGTATTGCTTACACTTTATTTTCTTGGAAACGTAATATATAGAGTTCAAAATTCATATTCCTTCGAGTAACTCTGAAGTGTGCTTTATTTTCTATATGCTAGATGGTATTTGCTTATTCAGTTATGTTAGACAAGCATTAAAAACATAAATAATAATTAAAAATTCAAGATATAACACTTCATTTTTTAACTATAAAAATTCGAAACATGAACTAAAAATGGTAAATGAAGGAGTACCGGTAGCAAAAATGTAATATGATAATATGAATTATAGACTGACTAAAAAATCCGTGCTGAGTGCCAAAATGAAAGTTTTGAGTAAAAAGTATATACCCTCCTAAAACCAACAGTTTGAATTTAGCCTATTTCCTATTTTTTCATCTTAATTGTTGTCTAACATTATTCTGTAAAGACTTATCGAAGTTTAATATACCTTTTAATTTTTAGCTTTATGAAAATAATATTTTCCCTGCAAACAGAGGGATAAGTACATTTATATTGTTATAATATAACCTGGAAGACTTTTTTTATGTTGATCATTTAAAGTGCAGTCAGAAAAAAACAGGTTGAGGTTTTGTTTAAAAAACTAGAAGTATTTTTTACTTAATTTATTACAAATAAAAAATCAAAGTTAATGTAATTCAGAAGGTTCTTAAAAAAGCAATGTACCAAAGCTGTCTTTAAAATAAAACTCTGTTACTGAACTAACTCTTCATAAAAAGGTTTGTTTTCTTCTTTCAGGTAAGGAATAACTTCATGAATTATTCCATTTTCTCAGTTTTTAATCTCACTTCTAATTCCAACAGTGGTAGTTCCAATCCTTTTATTGTTACCGTTTTAATTCCTTTCTTTAACAAATTTTTCTGCCCCCATGATTCTATTTCACTAAAAGTTTTTTTTAGATCCAGGTTTGGCCTTTGAGATTTTCACCCAAGCAACCCTTGAAATTTCCAGATTAGTAGTGTTAAGGTAGTCTTTTGCTGCCGAAGTCAAAGAAATCTCTCTTTTCCATCATTGTTGTCAGGAAAAGTCTTTTGTGACAAGCATTACATAAAGGTCTGGCACAATGCAGCTCTGGACCTCTGGTATTGTAGCCCGGATTTTACTTTAGAACTGGTGGAACATAGACCCAATCGCATTATTTGAACAACTTCCACTAGCCAAGTTTTAACTGAGTAGTAATAGGCACATAGTCCACATTTCACATTAAACCGAACTTCTTCATTTTTGGCACTTAGCACGGATTTTATAGTCAATTGCTGTGATAGGAAAGGTGTAAAATTATATTATAAACCGTTGTAAATTTAAAAATAAATGTTTCGTTCAAGAAAGCGTGTACCAATGTAAGATATATAGTATGTACATAGTCCTGAGTCTATAATACTCGTATAACAGATAGAATCTAAATAACTAGTAGTGCCACAGAATATAAAATGTATGTTATCATTACAGGAAATAACCTTTTTCACGACTATTAATGTAATAATAGGAAAAAACGTTCTTCCTTTCTGAATAGGATGCGCATGGGGAAGACGACGATAAGAAGCAATCACATGCTGAAGATGCTTTCCTTCACTGGAAAGATGGTGTACAAGACGAGAGAGAAGGTAAGTAAGTACACACTCTTATATAGTGAAGTATGTCACTTCTTTATTTTTCCATTTGTTGGGCTAACTGGTTAAATATTTATGGAAATTAGGTCTTCTTGGAAATCTGTTTACTTGTCTGGGGAAGGGAAAATGGATATGAGCCGATGTGTTTTTCGCCTTAAAATCGATCATAACCTATCATTTACTTATTACATGACTCTTATATGTTTGTTAAAACAGAAATGCTTTTATTCCTTGTATATTCACGACAATATTTTCTCTTTTCGTAGGTGTTCGTGTCGAAGGTAACTCAAGAAGTTCCATTAATCTTCAATGGGTCTACAAGTATTTGAATGGAAAAGGTTACCCGATTCATCTGTCAACCAGAAATGAAAAATCCAACTTTAGAAGGCAGTGTAAGCGATTCTTTCTTCGTGGCGGTAAGATGTATTATAAGAAGACTACCAGTACACCAACTTATGAACGAGAAGTTTTCTTCGAATTGCGAAAACGGGAACAGATTTTGAAGATGATACATGAGGGTGCAGACACAAATTATGAAGCAGCTGCCCTGTCGAGCCATCGAGGTCGAAACTCCTGTGAAGCTATTCTGAGAAAGAGGTTCTACTGGCCTTCAATATCCCTTGATCTGCGAAGCTACCTAAAAACATGTGAAAAATGTCAGAAAATTAATCCTGCCACATTGCATGTCACTCCTCAACGTCAGCCAATCACGGTACCTGCACAGGTCATGAAACAATTTGGCGTAGACCTGATTCAATTACCAGAAGTAAATGGCTTAAAATATGCTGTCATTGCTGTAGATTATTTCAGTAAATGGTCTGAAGCTAGAGCTTTAAAGGATAAACGAGCCGAAACATTGGCTCGTTTCTTGTATGAAGATATAATATGTCGTCATGGTTGTCCAGACATTCAAATCAATGACCAGGGGAAAGAATTCGTAAATTCAGTATGCAGTGTGCTACACAAATTAACGGGGATAAAGCAAAGAATTACGTCAGCTTACCATCCTCAATCAAATGGATTGGTTGAACGACAAAATCGAACAATAAAGACATTTTTACAAAAAGTTTTATTGGAGGACGTCCAAAGGTGGCCAGATATTTTGCACGGTGTTTTGTTTGCTCATCGTACGTCGGTGCACTCATCAACGAAATATTCTCCCTTTTACATTCTGTACCAGAGAGAACCTGTTCTTCCAATAGATGTTAGTAAAGCAATTGAAGCAGGCATCGAAGCGGAAGCAGACTCTAATACACCTGACTCGATGCAAGAAAATTATGAAAAGCTCCATGAACATCAAGAAATGCCACTGGATACAGAAGCTGAGAGTAACTTACATCCCAAGGACCTTCCTCTCGACAAAAAGAATTTTGATAATATTCTTCAGTCTCTAGTAAATATGAGAGAAGCCATACAAAAAGATATAAAAGAAAACATTTCGAAAGCCCAGGACAAGCAGAAAAATGATTATAACCGTAGGCACTCTCCACTCCCATGGACTGGACCATACTTTATATCAAGAATACATTCCAACAATCTGGTTTCTTTAAAGTCAACAAAAACTGGAAAAAAGCTGAAGAGAAAACATAATACCAAAAACTTGAAGTTCTTCCAAGAGAGATTACCTACATTGAAAGAACAGGACATTGAAAATATTGAAGATCAGAAAATGAACTCTACATCTAGGATTAACGAAGGCGATTGCAAACGTGAGGAGACACACATTAGTAAACATGAAGGTGAAATAACAGATTTTGAGTCAGACGAATCAAAGTACGAAACGCCCACTTCTTATATATCGAAGAACGAGAAGTGATATTTCTTGCCAGTGGACTTCGTTTGGCAGGAGAAACAGTGCCGTGCTCTGCAATTGAATTTGATTTGCCGCAGAGGATGCATTGCTCAGCAAGTGCCCTTGAAGCATCCGTCCCAGTTCGAGAATGTTCAGGGGGGTTTTGGAAATTGCTTCTTCCGCTGCATTTCTCTATATATAACGGGGGATCAACAGTTTCACAATACTTTACGGAAGAAGATAGTGGAATTCATGGAAAAGGATGAAAGAGTAAATAAATATGTTAGAGGCGCAAAATCATATCTTGAAAAGAGTTTAATGATGGTAGAAAATACATGGGCAAAAGATGTGGAAATCTACAGCACAGCATTGATGTTAAATTCTGACATTTACGTATTTTTCAGTGGTGATTGGCAGTTGTTTAGCCATAATGGAAAAATTCCATAGAAAGTTAGGGCAGGACAACGGGGACTATACTTGCAAAATAAAAATAATCATTTCATGATTGTAACAATGGTCTGCTCTAATACTTAGATGACCTAATTTATGTACTTTACATTTGCATTTCCATATTTAAATATTTTATATACTTTACAACTTGTCCAGAATCTATATCTTTCATCTTTTTTTTTCATTTCTTTCTTTTAGTAACTTGTATTATATATTATTCGAGTACTTAATGATGGAATTTCTTTTCTTTGTATTTAATGTTCGTTTCGTGCATTCAGGCATATAATTTCTTGTTTTCATTTATTATTATTATTATTATTATTATGTATATCATGTATTTGCCCTGGCTGAGTGGTAGAGAAGGCCTTATGACCTTAACTCGGCCAGGTTAAATAAATAAATATATATATATATGTACTTATATATATACCCGCTTTTTTGTTTTGTTTTTGTACGCGTCAGTGAAGAACAAACTTTCAGCGACAGCAATCTATGGGGACAAAATTTCATTCGATAAGATTAATTCACTAGGAAATGCCAAACGCATCTAATGAACAACACAACTCTCTTGTCTTTTCTATCCATCTTACATCACATATTTCATGATCAATCTTTTTCTGACGGTTCCACCCCTGACATTTCTTTGATGTTTGTGTGGGGAGTCTTATTTTCACGGAATGTTTATACCCCCGTCAATTCTTCTTGGGTTAAAAGAATCCCCAGCGAAACGTCCAAAAATTTTTCAATAATGTTTCAACAATTGTCAGCATTCCTTGGGGAGTCTTATTTTCCCGGGGTAATTATGCCCCCTGTGTGAAGTCAATTCCTCCTGGGAAAATAGTACCCACCTGCGGCAATTAGTTCTTTGATTTTTGTGTGGGAACTCTTATTTTCCCGGGAATTTCCCCCCCCCCCGTGTGGGAAGTCAATTCAACCTTGGGTTAAAAGCACCCCCTAGCGGCACTTGTTCTCTGATATTTTCAAGGATTCCTTGGGGTTCTTATTTTCCCGGGGTAATTATACCCCCCTGTGTGAAGTCAATTCCTCCTTGGGAAAATAGTACCCACCAGCGGCGACTAGTTCTTTAATTTTTGTGTGGAGTGTCTTATTTTCGCGGGAATTTTTTATCCCCTCTGTGAAGTCAATTCTTCTTTGGGTTAAAAGCACCCCCAGCGGCAGCTTGTTCTTTGATATTTTCAAGGATTCCTTGGGGGGTCTTATTTCCCCGGTATAATTATACCCCCCTGTGTGAAGTCAATTCCTCCTGGGAAAATAACCCCCTGCGGCGTCTAGTTCTTTAATTTTTGTGTGGATAGCCTTATTTTATCGGCAATTTTTTACCCCCCCCGTGTGAAGTCAATTCTTGGGTTAAAAGCACCCCCCTGCGGTACCTAGTTCTTTGATATTTTCAAGGATTCCTTGGGGGGTCTTATTTTCCCTGGGTTATTATACCCCCCCCCGTGTGAAGTCAATTCCTCCAGGGAAAATAATACCCACCTGCGGCGACTAGTTCTTTGATGTTTGTGTGGGGAGTCTTATTTGCCCGGGAATTTTTTACCCCCGTGTGTGAAGTCAATTCTACTTGGGTTAAAAGCACCCCCCAGCGACACCTTGTTCTTTGATATTTTTAAGGAATCTTAGGGGTGTCTTATTTTCCCGGGGTAATTATACTCCCCTGCATGAAGTCAATTACTCCTGAGAAAATAATACCTTCAAAAACCACCCCTATGTAAAATAAAATCATTTGGAGGTGCAAATCAATTTAGATACTTAATATTACTCAGTGAGATGTTTATCTGTCGAAAAAACAATCTTTAATGGCTAAAATTGCAAGTGGGGTGAAAACTACCCTCTAGACGATTTACTGTGGCTAAAGTTGTCCATATCTGCAAAACCTGGGTGACCTTCAAAAACCACCCCTATGTAAAATTAAATCATTTGGGGATGAAAATCAATTCTAATAGTTAATATTACTCTGTAAGATGTTTATATGTCGAAAAAATAATTTTAAACGGGATATATTGCAAATGGGGTGAAACTACCCTCTAGACGATTTACAGTGGCTCAAGTTGTCCATATCTGTAAAATGTGGGTTATCTTGAAAAACTATGTAAAATGAAATCATTAGGGAGTGAAAATCATTTCACATAGTTAATATTACTCTATAAGATGGTTATATGTCGGAAAAACAATTTTTAATGGCATATATCGCAAGTGGGGGTGAAAACTACCCTCTAGACGATTTACAGTGGCTCAAGTTGTCCATATATGTAAAAACCTGGGTGACCTTGAAAAACCACCCCTACGTAAAATTATATTGGGGGTGTAAATCAATTCAGATAGTTAATATTACTCAGTAAGATGTTTATATATCGAAAAAACAATTTTTAATGGCTAAGATTGCAAGTGGGGGTGAACACTACCCTCTGGACGATATACAGTGGATCAAGTTGTCAATATTTGCAAAAACCTGGGTGACCTTGAAAAACCACCAATATGTAAAATTAAATCATTTGGGGGTGAAAATCAATTCTGATAGTTAATATTACTCTGTAAGATATTTATATGTCGAAAAAATAATTTTAAATGGCATATATTGCAAGTGGGGGTGAAAACTACCCTCTAGACGATTTACAGGGGCTCAAGTTGTCGATATCTGTAAAAACCTGGGTGACCTTGAAAAACCACCCCTATGTAAAATTAAATCATTTGGGGGTGAAATCAATTCAGATAGTTAATATTACACTGTAAGATGTTTATATGTCGAAAAAATATTTTTAAATGGGATATATTGCAAGTGGGGGTGAAAACTACCCTCTAGACGATTTACAGAGACTCAAGTTGTCCATTTCTGTAAAAACCTGGGTGATCTTGAAAAACCACCCCTATGTAAAATTAAATCATTTTGGGGTGTAAATCATGTCAAATAGTTAAAATGACTCAGTACGATTTTTTATTGTTGTAAAATAAATTTTTAATGGGTTAGATTGGTTGTGGGGGTGAAAACTACCCTCTAGACGATTTACAGTGGCTCAAGTTGTCCATTTCTGTAAAAACCTGGGTGACCTTGAAAAACCACCCCATGTAAAATTAAATCATTTGGGGGTGTAAATCATGTCAAATAGTTAAAATCACTCAGTACAATTTTTTATTGTTGTAAAATAAATTTTTAATGGGTTAGATTGGTTGTGGGGGTGAAAACTACCCTCTAGACGATTTACAGTGGCTCAAGTTGTCCATTTCTGTAAAAACCTGGGTGACCTTGAAAAACCACCCCTATGTAAAATTAAATCATTTGGGGGTGTAAATCATGTCAAATAGTTAAAATCACTCAGTAGGATTTTTTATTGTTGTAAAATAAATTTTTAATGGGTTAGATTGGTTGTGGGGGTGAAAACTACCCTCTAGATGATTTATATAGACTTAATTTGTTCATTTCTGCAAAAATGTGGATGACCTTGAAAAACCACCCCTTCATAAAATTAACCCCCTTGGGGGTGTAAATCATGCCAAATATCTGATATCACTCCACATGTCAAAAAATAATTTTTAATTGTGTTAGATTGGAAGTGGAGTGAAAACCACCCTTTGGTCATGGATGGTCATAAGATTACCTATAAATTACACTGGTCAACATGATTTTTGTCTCATGAGTATCAATAGTTGTATTTAATGCAGTTTTTTATCATGTTTTCAAATATGTATTCGGAATTTCTCCATCACCCACAGTTTTTTTTAAATTTCAATTTCAATTAATGGATTTAAATATATTTTTTTTTTATAAACGGTCATTTGTCCATTGTAAAATAAAAACTCCTAGAGCATTGTAAATGTGATGGAACCAAATGAGCTAACTCAAATGGTACCGTTGCTACTGTTGTGCAAGTTCAGACTGTACAGACAGGCACAAACATGATCATGCATGCATTCATTACAACGATGTCAGTTGTGAGAGAGCAGTGAACCAGTTAACATGTAATTGTGAGTGCATTGTGTCTGGATTATTGTATATTGTATATTACATATTTACAAATTTCTTTCTTTTAATTTGTTGTTAGTTACAAAATGCCTAGAGCTTGTTTAAATCACCCTAACAACTTTTGTTATATATGTGGTGAAGTGACGCTCAAGTCCCAAAGGCGAAACCTTACTCCATTAGTAAAAAAGTGTTATGAACTTTATTTTGGGTGTAAAGTGGGGGACCAAACAAGGACCTGGGCCCCACATATCTGTTGTTTATCGTGTAGTAGGCTTTTCACTGCATGGAAGAATGGCACACACCACATGCCATTTGCTATCCCTATGATTTGGAGGGAACCCAAAGATCACTCTTCTGACTGTTATTTCTGCTTAACAAACATTAAAGGGATTACGTCAAAATCAAAACATACAGTGGTGTACCCTGACTTGCAATCTGCAATGAGACCAGTTCCACACAGCGAAGAATTGCCCATACCAAAGCCTCCAGAACATGTGACATTAGATGAAGAGAGCTCAGATTCCGATGGAAGTAAGGAAGAAGAAGAAACAGATTTTGGTGATACAACTTTTGAACAAAGCTGTTCATCTGAGCCTCATTTATTGACTCAAGAAGATCTTAACGATCTCATACGAGATTTAAAATTATCCAAAAACCAGTCTGAAATGCTTGGTTCCCGGCTAAAAGGATGGAATCTTCTTCAAAAGAATACAAAGTTATGTAGGCTACTTATCGTAGTCGTCATTCTCAATTTAAAGGCTATTTTTCTGAAGGAAATGGCTTAGTGTTTTGTAATGACATTTCTTCTCTTATGGAGACATTTGGTATTGAACATAACCCAACAGAATGGCGCTTGTTCATTGATTCCTCCAAAGCAAGTTTAAAAGCAGTGCTTCTGCATAATGGAAATAAATTCCCATCAATACCTGTGGCTCACTCTGCTAGTATGAAAGAAACATACGAAAATTTTCAATTTATATTGGCAAAGCTTCAATATGCAGTGTATGAATGGAATATTTGTGGTGATTTGAAGGTAATTGCACTTATTCTTGGTCTGCAGCTTGGTTACACAAAGTACTGTTGCTTTTTTGTGTCTTTGGGATAGTAGGGACAAAAAAAAACATTACATCAGAAAAGAATGGCCTAAATGCGAATCATTCATTCCTGGACAGAAAAATGTGAAACATGACGCATTGTGTAATCCTAAAAATGTGTATCTACCTCCCTTACATATCAAACTAGGATTGATGAAGAATTTCGTGAAAGCCATGGGCAATACTCCTGGTTTCATGTACTTACAACAGAAGTTTCCTAAAATTAGTGAAGCAAAAATTAAAGAAGGGATATTTGTGGGTCCACAAATACGATCACTAATGCATGATGAGAAGTTTCAGGAACAATTGAATCCACTGGAGAAAGCAGCTTGGCAAGCATTCAAAAAAGTAACTCACAGTTTTTTGGGAAATCGAAAGGCGGAAAATTACCGTGAAATCGTCAATGATCTTATAACATCTTATAAAAATTTGGGCTGTAATATGTCCTTAAAAATTCACTTCCTGCACTCGCACCTAGATTTCTTCCTGGAAAATCTTGGCGCAGTGAGCGATGAGCACAGGGAACGCTTTCATCAGGAGATTTCAGCTATAGAAAAGAGATATCAAGGCAAATGGAATCCTGATATGCTGGCTAATTATTGTTGGACCATCAAGAGGGATGCTCCACAGGCGAAATATAGCAGAAAATCGTAATTTCTTACTTTCTAGGTGAGTCCGAATGTTCGGATATTGTGTATTTAAGAATGTAGAAAATAATAAAGTGTTTGAAATTATAAATGCCTGTCTCTCGGAAACCTTGCGTGATGGAGAAAATCCGATATCATATTTGAATTCAGGAGAAGAAATGCTATCAGAATCACATATTTTTCTTTCTGAGACAAAAAAAAAGTTTCTTTTTTGTTGCCCAGTGTTATTATAAAACTAGATTTAAAAAAAAATTATCTTAATTTTTAACAATTATCTTAATTATCTTAATTTGGTTTGTTATAAGGTTGGTATTGCAGGTCTCTGCTTTACCGACCTATTCATCGTTTTAGGGTTTCATATTTTTTATTTAACAAATTTACGCTATTACTACTCTTGGGTTAATAACACCCCCCCCCCAGCGGCACCTTGTTCTATGATATTTTCAAGGATTCCTTTGGGGATATTTTTTTTCCCGTGGTAATAATACCCCCCTGTGTGAAGTCAATTCCTCCTGGGAAGATTGTACCCACCTGCGGCGATTAATTCTTTGAAGTTCGTGTTGTTTGTTGTGCGTCAATTTTTCCCGGGGAGATTTTACCCTGCTTCCTAATATCCCGGGAAAAATAGATCCCCGGTAATATTTTCCCGGGAATTTTTGACGTCGGGGGTCTTATTCTCCCGAAGTCAAGTTTTCCCATAACAATTTTCACGGGGTAATTATACCCCCCTGTGTGAAGTCAATTCCTCCTGGGAAAATAGTACCCACCTGCGGCGACTAGTTCTTTGACTTTTGCGTGGGGAGTCTTATTTTCCCGGGAATTTTTTACCCCCCTGTTTGAAGTCAGTTCTTCCTTAAGTTAAAAGCACCCCCATCGGCAGCTTGTTCATTGATATTTTCAAGGATTCCTTAGGGGGTCTTATTTTCCCGGGTTAATTATACCCCCCCTGTGTGAAGTCAATTCCTCCTGGGAAAATAGTACCCACCTGCGGCGACTAGTTCTTTGATTTTTGTGTGGGGAGTCTTATTTTCCCTGGAATTTTTAACCCCCCCCCGTGTGAAGTCAATTCTTCTTGGGTTAAAAGCACCCCCCAGCGGCACCTTGTTCTTTGATATCTTCAAGGATTCCTTGGGGGGTCTTATTTTCCCGGTATAATTATGCCCCCTGTGTGAAGTCAATTCCTCCCGGGAAAATAGTACCCACCTTCGGCTACTAGTTCTTTGATGTTTGTGTGGAGAGTCTTATTTTCCCGGGGTATTTATACCCCCCAGCGGCAACTTGTTCTTTGATATATTCAAGGATTCCTTCGGGGTCTTATTTTCCCGGGGTAATAATACCCCCTTGTGTGAAGTCAATTCCTCCTGGGAAGATTGTACCCACCTGCGGCGATTAGTTCTTTGAAGTTCGTGTTGTTTGTTGTGCGTCAATTTTTCCCGGGAAGATTTTACCCTGCTTCCTAATATCCCGGGAAAAATAGACCCCCGGTAATATTTTCCCGGGATAATAATACCCCCCTGTGTGAAGTCAATTCCTCCTGGGAAGATTGTACCCACCTGCGGCGATTAGTTCTTTGAAGTTCGTTTTGTTTGTTGTGCGTCAATTTTTCCCGGGAAGATTTTACCCTGCTTCCTAATATCCCGGGAAAAATAGACCCCCGGTAATATTTTCCCGGGATTTTTTGACGTCGGGGGTCTTATTCTCCCGAAGTCAAGTTTTCCCGTTACACCGGAATTTTAATTTTCGCTTTCGTTCGTGAGTTATGAGTGAAAAACCGGCAAAAAACGTGCATTTTTTGCGTTTTTGAAGCATCAGTTTACAGTTATACCATAATGAATAGAGGAGAAAGTGTGATGACTGAGGTAGTTCACTGGTTCCGCCGCTAGGTAGCAGTTACTCTGCTTGAGATTCGCGGGAGCAGGATTACTACGGGCGGTATAGGAAAAATTGCTAACACTCTTAAACAAAATAATACATTAATCTATTTCAAAATGACTCACCTTATCTAAATTGAATTTTTAGATACTTTAGACAATTTTCGGGTTGGTTTACACGTCTTGGAAGATCTCATCTCCATAAATAAACATGGCCGTGTGTAACAGTAATTTCTCAGATTGCAAGAAGCTTGGCCGTAACATTTCGTTCAACATCTTTTGCAAAAATCGAAGATGTTCACAAGCAATGAACAATTATATAATATAGGTATGAAACAGCTAAGGGATGATTTGATCTAATATTTTGTTGCCTAGAAAATAGGGTAGAGGGTATGTTAGTGTAATTTGATGAGAATTTGTTAAAGAATGTACATTTGTATAGAAATAACAACGTATAATTAGGGTAGAAAAATGCTAAGGGATATTTCATAAATTAATATTAATATTACATTGTATAGAATATTATTGAGTATTAATTTGTATTAATATTGTATTAATAGTAATATTATTTATATTAATATTAATTTTCTCCTGGCTGTATGAGGTAAGTTATGTAGGTGAAACACGGTCAAAAGTGTAGAACTGTGTACAAATTATGTGAACAGAGACATAGGCGTAACGAGGGAGGTTTGGGGGTTCGAAACCCCCCCCCCCCATTGATTAAAAAAATATAAAATTGTACTATTTATTTCATTATTGTGATATATCACCTTTTTTAAAAAATCTGCTTATAAATGATTTTAAAGCGTGGGAAGCTTAAAACTCGTTATTGTGCATCTTAATTTTTAAAAATACCGGGGGAGGACCCCGGAACCCCCCTCTCCAGATGTTATAACCCCCCATATGGTCGGCCTGGTTACGCCTATGAACAGAGATAATATAAACTAAAGGATGGTTTGTGAATTGCAGGGCACGGAAAATTTCATAAGCAGGACTACAAAAATAGGACGCGTGATCTTTAAAATTGGCGTCTCAACATCCGATAAAGACGCACATACGCAAAAATTGTTTTGCAATGCATTCTACATATATCACACAATATTCCAAAGCATTTTCCCTGATTTTTTCATAAAAAAATTAAATCCTCTTGCCTTAACTACACCCCACTATTTGCTCAAACCCTCGACCATTCGCCGTTCGCTGTAACTGATGTACGTCTTATGTTGTTAAATTATATTATTAAGAAAAGGAACAAGATATTAAACTAATAAGACATTTTGCTATGATAATTATATATAAAAATTACTAACATAATTGAACAGAAAATATGATAAATGATCCAATAAATGCATAAATAAAAGTAGTGCAGATTTACTAAGTTAGAAAAAAGCTCCATTCACTCCTTTTCCCAAGCGGGTCAATCTTGCAGTATGGGTACAAGTAGTCAGTTAATATAGTATTATTATTGAGTCCACGAATAAATTATGTAAAAATATTTACGTTATTGCTGGTATTTTATGGAAAAGATGCCTGCTAATACCTCAATACCATTCTGATAGCTTTAGCTTTAGAGTAATTACTATTACTCGTAAACCATTATAAATATATAGGTGGTACTCGATTTATAATAAGATTCAAATATTTCACTAAACCTTACACGCCAAACCTTACACGCTTGATCACTTTCTGGACACAAAAATAAAATAAAATATGTCGCATAGTCAAATTTGATTCACCCTCGACATTTCACGATCGTCCCACATCATTCAGACAGCTGTAGCGCCCGGAATAATTACCACTCAATTACTCGTAAACCATTCAAGATATAAAGGTGGTACTGATTTTAAAATAAAGTTGAAATATTTCACTAAAACTTTCTCACTTGACGTTTTTACGGGACACAAAAATGAAAAAAAAAAAATGTCGCATAGTCAAATTCCGTTCCACCCTCCATGAATTTTGTGTAATTGGTGATGTTTATATAATGAAATAAAAACATTTATGTCCTCATCACACTTTCTAATTCTATTCATTATGGTTATACATTTCAATGTCAAATCAATTACAGTTGGCTTTGGCTATTTTTGTCATACCTTGAAAATAAAACTTTCGCGATCGCTTGAATGTTGTAACTCACGCTGGTCGATTCATTTGTTTATAATGTCAAAGCACGCAGACATATGAAATTTTCAAATTACACCGAAGAGGATTATTATTATAATTATAAGAGGGATAATCAATATAGGCCTAAAAATGATCAAACATTGTTCGATTTGGACGAAACTCACTATACAGGGGTTTTTTGGGCCAAGGACCTCGAATCTGAGGTAGCTTTTACCAGGCGACGCTATCTAATCGTGGTATGTAATTCACGTGATTTAGTTGTTAATAAATATAATGATTTAACTATTATGCTCTTAATTTTTATTTTTTGAAATAATTATCGCGGGCGATCGCTTGATTTTGTAAGTCCATCCTGGACGATTAATTTGTTTAGAATATCAAGGCCCGCAGACGTATGAAATTTTCAACCTACACGGAAGAGGGATATTCAATATAGGCCTAAATATGGTCAAACATTGTTCGACTTGGACGAAACTCAATATGCATGGGTTCTCTGGGCCAGTGAACTCGAATCTGAGGTCGCTTTTACCAGGCGACGCTATCTAATCGTGGTATGTAGTCCGCGTGATTTAGGTGTTAATAAATATAATGATTTAACTATTATGCTCTTAATTTTAAATTTTTCAAATAATTATCGCGGGCGAAGCCGCGGGCAAATGCTAGTAATTATTATAATAATCTTCGGTGTACTATAAAATGCACGTTTTTTGTCCGTTTTTCACTCATAACTTGAGATAATCATACCCAAGTTTATGATAACCATATCCAAGGTTATGATAGGTTAATTGATAAGACATTAGTAACTATACATTGATAATACACATTTCATATCAAGATTAAAATAAGTGATAAGATAATAAAATAAGTATTCATTGGGGAAAGTAACAAGCTAGCAATAGTAATTAATAAACAGATATTAAACATTTTTATAACATTAAAGCGTAATATTACAGTAATTATTCAATATTACAAGAGTTGAGAAGCAGAAGTTTGCTACAGCTTTCAGTAAGGCCAGACTGAATTCGGAGAAATAGTCAATGAGATCCTTGCAACGCTATTCACAAACCAAAGGGTAGTGGCGACACGCATTGTTCAAACTTGCAACTCTTTTCACGACAAAACTGATATAATAGCAAGTAAGATGGACTGAAAAGAGGGTTCTACGAAATTAAAGTGGGGAATAGAAACTGAATTGATGTACGGGGAAATTTAGTATGATAACTGGAAAGCAGAGACGCTCAAACTACATAGTACTATGTGTTTAAGCATCATGACGCTATGAGATAAAACACCAATCAGGACAGAGCTTGCAATTGACAATACTTCAAAATGCTGTAAACTAGAATATAATTTGTTTAAGTATAAAGTGGTGGACATGCTGGACGAACAAGGATATTGCAGAGTACGCCATGTTGTAAAGACACTTTTAACTAGTCTCGATCGACGACGGAAGTCAACCGACTCCGCTCTACTTCGTTATTAACGAAGGGTGTCGTGTTGGTGTTTGCAACCAACACGAACAGTATAATTGAATATAATCTCAGTTACAGTAACCGTGTGTGTTGTGGTAAGGCTCTATTATAGTCTGTACCGTTATTAATTCAGTGACCAAGTAAGTACTGTTCTACGATTACAAATTAACTGTGAGCAAGCGACGACGTTAAAACATTACATCATAGTATATACTAAATTGGAGTGGTATAATTCACTTACGGTTAAATAACTTTGCAATATCTACTGTCAGATAGCATATCGCCAAGAATATCATCAATTAACAATAATTAAAAATTTCATGTCATACTTAATTAAGAATAAATAATTTCCTATTTAATTTGAACATTGTGACATTGTTCTACTTACTATTAATAGCCCACCTATCATACACATGCGTAGGTTTGATTATAACGTAGAAAATGTATCCATTCATAGAAAATATACTTTCAGGCAGCTTGGATTAAAAGTAGAACTTCTAACGCAAGACACACGAAGTACAATAAGCATATTATCGCAGTAGTGTTATAAAATCTTTATGACGCTGTATCCTACTGCGATTTCAGTCACATGGAAAATACTTTTAGTTATGAGTACTTGCATACGATTATTAAATAAGTTGGCAGCCATAAACCAGAAAATCAATAACCTCTGTCTATGCTTGTGCAAACTAAATGGCAGGACAGCCAGAAAACTCCCAATGTGTCCAATATGGTACGTAATAAAATTATTTCACAAATGTTAACGAATGTCTAAAAATTCGGTAACATGTTATTTTGCCCGTAAGATTTCCACTCTCGCCCATTCTGACTCTTTTCGCAAACAGACCTACTCGCAGAATGAAACCTCTCTTTTATCATAAATATAAATAACTATTGTAACACGAATAGGTGAATAAAAACATTCAATCCAGTTTCACTTGAGAGCAACATGGAGTTTCACTTTTTGCAACATATAAGTACGTTAATTGTGCTGATTTAGCTGGCGAAGTTGTGTTTTGGTCCATCGTTCAGGTGGACCACCATAGCAGAGACCGCTGGACTGGGTACACTGTGGCATTGATCGGGGAGAAGAATTCACACATCTGTTGCAAGCTGCTGGAAACGGGTCGATATGTTCAGACGGCATCTGCATTCTGCAGCTCAGTGGATGGTCCCGCTTTACACAGGATATTACTGCTTTGCATATGTTAGGACAAACTGCGAAAACGATCGTTGGGCGTTTATCTTAACCAGCCTTAGGTTTGTACAATTTTAAATAGTCCAAACTCCAATTTTATTTGAGCGTAAAATTTGGTAATACTGACTTCTGCATAACTGTATTTTGTTAGTCTCTTTGGACTGTGTGATTTTAAATCACCTAAAACAATATCATGTGGGCAAGTTACACCAAGTTGGGTTAGTTTAGGTAGCGTTAGGTTAAGATATGTTAGGTTAGGTTTTGTTTGCCATGTCCGTATTAAAATATAAATTTCGTCATGAGTGACTTTCAAAACATTTCAGTGCATGCTGTATCTAGCTTTGGATGTTCCCATATTTGCACGGACCAAGGTTACACCATATTTACATGACTTTTGGCTTACATACATTGTTAACTAAGTAGGCGGACAATAGACGAACGCCAAAATTTAAAGATAGAGTAACTATACAAGAAGAAAAACAACTACCCACTTAACAATCTACTTCTCAGGTAACTGCCACGTGCAAAGTTGTATTACTTTGGGAAACATTAAGATGTCCAAATGTAACCAGGCATCACCCGCGTATATGGCTGTCTCGTCATCACTCGAGCGTTAAATTCTATCTGCATAGGTAATTTCTTTTCTAGCTATTAAAGACAACTCAGACACATGGATTAAACATACAACTTACAACTTACAAACTTATAATAATGACTTTTGTTAAAGAAAATACTGTTATACATTCTTTTCGAAAACATAATAATAATAAATGGCCTTTCAAAAATATGAATCATTTTACAAATAACACCGTTACAAATAGTGTTTTTAAATCGATTTTAGATAAAATGTACAATAATATAAGCTCAATAAAGAAGTAACACATTTTGAACGAACTTGTAACGTCGATTTTAAACACAATAATAGAAATAATAATAAAGTCATGTATTATTATGTTCATATTATTGCTGATAATATTTTGTTCATTATTATAACAAATATTATATCATTATTATCAAATTTAAAAGAGCAGAAAAATTTATAGAACGAGAATAATATTATTAAGAACCTAGCGTATTCTTACCTTTCTAAAGCTGGGCTTACACTTTGTAACTTGTTTAATATAACTTGCGTTATAGAACATGTTTTCCAAAATTGTTACAAATACATGCCAATTGTTACATATAACACTGTGTTATATAAATGATTTTTGTGTTATACAACCAGTTTTCTGCTTTTACACTCCGTTAGCTGCGTTTACACAATGTAAGTTGTTTATAAAACTTGGGTTTTATAACACGTTTTCCAAAATTGTTACAAATACGTGTAACTTGTTACAGATAACATTGTGTTATATAACTTATTTTTGTGTTATATAACAAGTTATGCCTTTCCCGCATGGGATGGTAAATGTGTAACTTGTTACATGTAACCTGCTACATGTACATTTTGCTGCGTATATATAGTAACAAGAAACTGTTCACCTAACAACAAATAATTAGATTTATCCAAAATTTCAATCTATGCAACGTTTACTATGCTTTTCAGGTGTACAATAGTATAATAATAATATAACATAATCTCACATATATGACCCTCTACAAAACTCTCATATGTAATATTATAACAATCTTCATTAATGTTCCGTACCTTGATGGCGCTGATATATCGTATAAATGGATATGTCCAAATATTATCAATGAATATACAATAGTAAAAATTATTGTCTATCACACTGTACTCAATTACGCATTCAAACTAGCAAATGTTGACATAACCACTTAGAAATTGTTAAAATAATTAAAATTGTATTAAATTTATATATATAGTATAACAATTGGTTGGTTAGGTTAAAAGCTGTGCACTATCATTCCATTGTCTGTTGCATCTCTATTATGCATATGTAGAATTTGAGCAAATTATTGTTATTAATATAAATAACTCATAGGCGCACTGAAATCCAGTAATTGTAGATTAATATTAATCACATTGGTGATGGTTCATGGTAGTATCGCGTTGCATTAATTGAACTTTGTGGCATTTTTTAGTATCACAGTTGTACTCAGGCAATCCGGACGTGGAAATTTACAGTCATAAATAGGGACTGATGATGATCACGATATGATCGAAATGAACATATCCAAGAGAGAAATGAATAACACAAAGTTAAATTAATGCAACGCGATACTATTATGATCCATCAGGAATTTCGTTAATATTAATCTACAATTACTGGATTTCAGTGCGCCTATGACTTATTTATATTAATAACAATAATTTGCTCAAATTTTACATATGCATAATAGAAATGCAACAGACAATGGAATGATAGTGCACTGCTTTTAACCTAACCAACCAATTGTTATATATGATATATAAATTTAAAACAATTTTAATTATTTTAACAATTTCTAAGTGGTTAAGTCAACATTTGCTAGTTTTAATGTGTAATTGAGTACAGTTTGATCGACAATAGCTTTTACTACTATATATTTTGTGATAATATTTGGACATATCCATTTACACTGTATATCAGCGCCATTGTCCACCGCTGTGGTAAAGGGGATGAGTTCGCTCCTCTCACGTAGCGGGCCCGGGTTCGATTCCTGGTCGGGACAAGTTACCTAGGTGGGTTTTTTCTGGGGTTTTCCTCACCTGTGAGAGAAATATTGGGTAACTTTAGACCCTTGGGGTCCCCAGATATCATCTGGCCGTAATTATTATCTTCATCCCATTTTCGCCTTGTTTGGAGTGAGTCTGTGTGTGTGTGAATAGTGTGTCTCGTTCTATGTGTTCGTGTTGTCTCGGAGGTGGCCCCGGCATTGGGTTATCTTCGACGTGGCCCTCCATGCCCTTGTCTGGTCAGAAAAGTATGTATGTGTTCCATAGATAACCCCTTTCCCGACAGGTTGCGGCCCTGTAGGGCCGGGCGGCTTGGGTCGCTTAAATCCTAAAAGGGAGAGGTAAAACTAAGATAAAGGAAGAGAATCAGCGCCATCAAGATATAGAACATTGATGAAAATTGTTAATATCACATATGAGAGTTTTATAGAGGTAGCCAAGTCAAATGTTACATCGGAACTTACATTAAATGGGGTATTAATGATTTTTGGAGGGGAGTTACGGACCATTACTAGGATCACAAATCCAGATTTGCAACCCTCAGAAACCTGTGCTCGCTGAATGGCGGTCGCAATAAACCGGTTTTTTCGGACTCTTTTCGGGTTTTCAACAATATCTCCTAAACTATGCGTTTGTTGAAAATAATATCTCTTAGCTTTTTAAAAGTAAATTAAATTTTCTAAAATATGAGATCAAAATTGTTTTTGTAAGTTATATAGTTACCAAGATACGTCTTTTCAAAGATTAGCCTTTTTTTTCCAAAAAATTAAAATTTTAAGTTTTCTTCGTGTTTTGAACTGAATACCGAAAAAATGATACGTCCTACAGAAAAATCAAGACAACAAAAGTTATAGGAAATTTAATAAGCTTTAATATGAGCTATAACTCGTTCTTGCGGCTTAGATAGTCTCGTCATAAATGACAAAAACCGAAAATATGAAAAAATGCTTTTTTTGGTGAAAGTTGAATAACATCGTTTCCTCCACCAACAACTTAATTCTTTTGTAACACGTTGGCGGATAATGTCTTATAACTGTGTATAGAAACTATTTGTGTGTATATGTGTCTATGGGGGATGGATTTTGCCAGAAAAAATATTTAAGCAGAATATTTCATAAAAATGTATTTTCTTTTAAACCAACAGGCATACTTAAACCATGTGTGAGGTTCCTGGTATGGGATGGTATGGGAAGTCGAGGGTGGGGTAATGTCTTCATCCTTACTTGAAGAACTGTCATTCTGGGGTGTGGGCACATTGCGGCAGAACTTTTCCCTTGCAGAAAGTGCAAAAAACTGAGCATTTCCGCCTAGTTTTGCGGCAGCTGCAGCTCCCAGCGCAGCACATTTTGCACTTGCACGAGATCAGTTCCCCGTTACTGACAAAATAGTTTCTATTAGCAGTGGGATTGTTGGAGGCTATGAAGTCAATTGTTAAATTGTCAAGGAACTGGGAACAGAAGGCGTGGTTAACATAGAAAACCAAACATTTGGGAAAGTTGGATTCAAACGTAAAGACAAAGTTGTTACTTTCGTTGCAAGTTGTTACCTTGGCAAGCGTCAATAATTCCATACAAGTCACTAATAAGAAGATTGAAGTTGACCCTCTCACAATATTTCAGCGAGTTAGCATTACCATAAAAATCAGACGAGGAGTTGAAAGCCCGCTGCAAGTATGAATTGCCCCCTTACCCAGTGTCTCTTTTCAACGAAACTGGAGTGAGGAAGGGAACTAAGGCAGCTCTATATTCGTGTTTCACATCCCTCACTACCAACATCTCCCGAGACGCCAATATCCACATCATGCTCGATGGTGCTACTTGCTCCACAAATGTGTGTGGCATCAAAACGCATCAGTGAAGACCATCATTGACGGCTACATTCATTTTGTGAAAAACCATTTTGGGACAGATGTAATCCACTGTCTTCGATGGATATCCGGAGGACGCCTCTCAAAAAAGTACCAAAAGTGGTGAAGGTCTCAGACGATACTCCGCCCTCAACTGCAGTGACATTGTCCTATCAGCTTCAACTACCTTCAACATCACACAAGAGAAGTTCTTATCGAACGACACTAATAAGCATAGGCTGATAGAGCTACTGAAAACTGGATTTGAACAGCACGGTGTTGAGGTGACAGAAGACGACACTGACGCTGACATTGTTAGAGCTGCCATCACCAACGCTGACTCTTCTGAGAAGGTTGTAATCATCGTGGAAGATGTGGACCTGCTTGTGTTATTAGTTGGTTTGAGTTCCAAAAAATACATCTACTTTCAGAAGAGGTGAGCCAGACGTCCAATATTCATCTACATCGTTCACCACAGGGGATTCTTACTACTCTCCCGGGCCCCTTTCAAGCAAGGAAAACCAAATTTGTCAACCCTTCAAGACCCCAGCACTATTCAAGCAAGCAGAAGTCTTCCTCCACCCAGATGTGAGTTACGATGAAATAGCTGCAGCTGGGGAGAAGTATCTCGTCGCAGTTTATGAAGGAGCGACTGACACCACCCTCAACGACCTGTCAGCCAAAGTCATCATCGCCCGTTTGTCACCAACCACAGATGCTGCAAAATATCATGCTTATTGTATGTATCACCAGGTATGTCCATATACATTTCCTATCATTATGTTCTTAAATTTCGTTGTTCACTTATACACTTTTATTGTACACCGTGTGTATCCTTTGAAATATTATAGAATAACTAATTTTCATTCTACTTTTTCGCAGGTACAAAAGTGTTTGGGGTGGAAAAAACTCACGGATTGGGGTGGAAGTTGTACGAGTTTGGGCTTACTCCAATTGCAATGGAAGTTAAACGAGCCCCTCAAACCCTTCTGCAACTGATCTCGTGCAAGTGCAAGATGGGCTGCGCTGGGGGCTGCAGCTGCCGCAAAACTGAGCAGAAATGCAATGTGCCCACACCCCAGAATGACAGTTCTTCAAGTGAAGATGAAGACATCACCCCACCCTCGACTTCCCATACCACGAACCTCACACATGGTTTAAATATGCCTGGTGGTTTAAAGTAAATACATTTTTATGAAATATTCTGCTTAAATATTTTTTTCTGGCAAAACCCATTTCCCATAGACACATATACACACAAATAGTTTCTATACACAGTTATAAGACATTATCCGCCAACATGTTTCAAAAGAATTAAGTTGTTGGTGGAGGAAACGATGTTATTCAACTTTCACCCAAAAAAGCATTTTTTCATATTTTCGGTTTTTGTCATTTATGACGAGACTATCTGAGCCACAAGAACGAGCTATAGCTCACATTAAAGCTTATTAAATTGCCTACAACTTTTGTTCTGTTGACTTGTCTGTAGGATGTGTCATTTTGTCGGTATTCAGTTCGAAACACGAAGAAAACTTAAAATTTTAACTTTTTGGAAAAAAAGGCTAATTTTTGAAAAGACGTATCTCGGTAACTATATAACTTAAAAAATCTATTTTGATCTTATATTTTAGAATATTTACTTTACATTTAAAAAGCTAAGAAATAATATATTCAACAAACGCATAGTTTAGGAGATATTGTCGAAAAACCGAAAAAAGTCCGAAAAACCGGTTTAATTCGACCGCCATTCTTCGAGCACAGGTTTCTGAGGGTTGCAAATCTGGATTTGTGATGCCAGTAATGGTCTGAAACTCCCATCCAAAAATCATTAATACCCCATTTAATGTAAGTTCACGCATTTTTTTTGTAACATTTGACTGGGCTAAGGGGAATATATGTGAGATTAGAATATATTATACTTGTGTACATCTGAAAAGCATAGTAAAGGTTGCATAGATTGAACTTTTGGATAAATCTAATTATTTGTGATATGTTTCTTCATACAAACAAACGGAAAAATTAAATTCATCAATATCTAGTAACAAATTACAGAAGATAGTTGAGATAATATTATAGGAGAAAAATTATTCTGACACTGGGACTTGAACCCAGGACCTTTGGGTATCCGTGCCAATGCTCTTACGAACTGAGCTACGCCAGAGTTCAATTCGCAGCGCCATCTGGCGGGAACCTAATCTCGAGGAAATATTTCCGGGGAATGTTCCCGGAAATGTTCCCAAAAAAGAAATTTATGATTTACGAGTAAGATAACTCAGATACCTATTTGGTACTTAAATTTAATCATGATTAGGTTAAATAAAGCTAAAAACTGTCATAACTTCAAAGATTAATATATAATTGATGAAAGAACACAAAAATAATTAATTATTTACGTATAAAATATTGTAATACTGGGTTTTCACATAGTTAACAATGAAAATAGGTTAATTAAATTTTGCCATGGTTCTTGAAGGTCAATACAGAAGATTAACAAAAGAGTTCATTGAAGAGATTGACTATTAATTAGACGCAAATTATAGTAATAATCATAAACTGTACGAACCCAAACAAATTTTAGGAATAGGCCTACTTGCTTTCTTTAAATCTGTGAACTTGACTTCATCTTAAAAGTTGGCCGAATAACGTCCATTGAAATCCATTAGATTTTCTTCATCATCCTCATCTTTTTCTTCTTGATCAGAAAGGATGCCAATATCATCACTGTCATCATGGCCTTCATCATCATCATCATCATCATCTAGGTTTTCTTCTTGATCCTTCCCTTCATCTGGATCGTCTGGATTACCAGCACTTTGGGTTTGAACTTCAGTAGATTCACTCTTCTTTTTCTTCTTCTGAGGCTGAACATTCATCAGTTTCCCGTTGTATGAAAGATATGTGAGTTTAGCTGCTCGCTCAGATGATACGCGGTTCCTCTTTTTAGATTGCATCCATGAAAACTTACTGAATGTTGCGGCAGAAGTGACTGCAGCTCCTAAGATTTAGATGGCCACATCTGCCTAGTCATGATATGATATATTTATTGTACCAAGAAAATTACAAAAGAATCTACTGGATTCGACACTTGTCATTTTACCAGTAGACATCTTAGAAAACACAATAACACTTTTTTAATTGGAGGAATGTGTAGACCTATAGATAGTGCTGCTGAATACATATAAACTGATTTCCCTCTCTACTGAAAGACAAAGAGAAATAAACACAAGGCAATAAGAGAAACAAAAAAAAAAAAAAAAAAATACAGTTTTCTAACACTCATTAAAATACCTCTCTTTTTAAGTCCCTTCAATGTTCGCATCGTACCACGAATTAGGCCGCTGTTCTAATGATATTGCTGTTATCATGAAAAGGAACACTACATAGTGAATAAAACCGGGCTTGTGATAATGAACTTGATAATGACAATGAACTTGACTTATAAACAAACTTTACAATACAAATATGTGTTCGAATATCATTTAACTCGGATTCATTTAATTTCGCCACTGGTTTGCTCTCACTACTTTATTGTACACTAATCACTAGCTATCAGTTAATACAGCCAAACTCGTATTTATTATGTTGAATTACTGCTTAGATCGATTTACATCCGCACTAAAAGACTGCAAGCGCCTCCTGGATCATCTGCCTAGTCGCAGGTTAAACTTAGTCCTCATAAATCATGAAGGAACTAAATTTCTCCCTAAACTACAGTAGGATTAGCCTAGACCGTGGGACTGATGTATGATTAATTATTAACTCTAAACTATTTATATTTAAATTTGTGTTTGTGTAATATTGAAGGTGTTGGTTTCTGGCATTTTATTTTAAATACCTACACAATCTATTAACAATTATGTAAATTACTTATCTTTAATCCTATTTAAACACGTGTGAGATATCACTTTATAACATATAAGTTTATAAAGAAAACCTAAGTGATTATAACGAATTATTATTTTTTAAAAGATTACTTAGGGTAGAAAATCTTCTCGGGTTTGCAGCCAGGTGAGAAGTTTCTTGTGGTCCAACGTTTCCGAGGCTGACGCTGCCTCCATCCTCAGGGAATCTGAAGTGTCGAGTTTTGACATGTAGGGGAAATATATACCAACCCGAGTTGGGCGGAGTCGACCAATCAGGGAGCAGCTGTTCTGTTTTCGGTCCTTTTCCGGGCCAAGATGTTCCTTTTACCTTTCAGGTCCTGAATGCATTTGTTCCAGGCCTGGTTGATAGCGAAACCTTCATCGCTGTTGAAGTTTGTGTCTTCCAGTCTAATTTCAATTGCTTCTCTGATGATCTGGTCCCAATAGCGTGTTGTCTTGGCGAGTACTGTTGTGTTTATAAATTCTATTCTGTGGCCCGGTCCAGAATTAATGGTGTGGTCTGCAACTGCTGATTTGTCCGGGGAAATAAATCATCTTAAGAAGACCTTCAAACAGAATGGGTACCGGGACGCTGAAATCCGACTAGCCCTGAAAAGGACCGGTTCTCAGGAAATCACCGACCAAAGAGAAAAGACTAGAACTGCCTACTTGCCATACTTTGGAAACCTGTCCAGGAAGCTAGAAAGGATTCTAATGAAACACAAGATCCGTACAGTGTCCATGCCACCCCCCAAAATTAAGAACCTCCTACGACCAGTGAAAGACAACATGGGACTTAGAACTCCGGGCGTTTATCGCATCCCGTGTGAATGCGGTAAAGCCTACATCGGACAGACTTCACGCACAATTAAACAGCGCTGCAAAGAACACGAGAGATGCATTAGACTCTTCTACCCGGACAAATCAGCAGTTGCAGACCACACCATTAATTCTGGACCGGGCCACAGAATAGAATTTAAAAACACAATAGTACTCTCCAAGACAACACGCTATTGGGACCAGATCATCAGAGAGGCAATTGAAATTAGACTGGAAGACACAAACTTCAACAGGGATGAAGGTTTCACTATCAACCAGGCCTGGACCAAATGCATTCAGGACCTGAAGGGTAAAAGGAACATCTTGGCCCGGAAAAGGACCGAAAACAGAACAGCTGCTCCCTGATTGGTCGACTCCGCCCAACTCGGGTTGGTATATATTTCCCCTACATGTCAAAACTCGACACTTCAGATTCCCTGAGGATGGAGGCAGCGTCAGCCTCGGAAACGTTGGACCACAACAAACTTCTCACCTGGCTGCAAACCCGAGAAGATTTTCTACATAAGATTCGCCAGGAAAGCCTCAAATCTTACATTACTTAGGGTACATTGTTCTGACAATAAGTGAAAAATTATATCAGAAGAAAAGGTAATACTTCCCTAGACGGTTCATTGATAAACATGTGGAAGTTTACTGAAATAGTTTCAGTTTAAGGTACCTGGACCATTAATAAGCAGTAAAACATTCAAAACTAACGATTATTATAAATGCTCACTTTTGGGAATATTTTCTGCCCAAGGAAATATTATAAATTCCTTCCTACTGGGAATATTTCCGGCAGTAGTAAGAGGTAGCGTTTAAAGCGGTGAAAGTGTGGCAACATCCCGCCACCCCCGACGCCCGGCGTCGACTCCCCCGACGCCTGCCGTCGCTTTGCGTACGTACGCGTCTGCAGTTATGCCCTTATGACATGGATGCCTGGATACGCGCTCTTACGCAAGGCTTTTTACCAATGTTGTTATGCCCTTATGCCAAGACGTCGGGATATGCACTCTTACGCAAGGCTTTTTACCAATTTTGTTACGCCCTTATGCCATGAACGTCTGGATACCCCCTCTTAAGCAAGGCTTTTACCAATTTGTTACGCCCTTATGCCATGGACGTCTGGACACCCACTCTTACGCAAGGCTTTTTACCAATTTTGTTACGCCCTTATGCCATGGACGTCTGGACTCCCACTCTTACGCAAGGGCTTTAATTTTTTTTTACGCCCTTATGCCATAGACGCCATGGACACAGTCTTACGCGAGGTTTATTTTTTTTTAGTCTTTTTTTTTCGGGACGTTTGCAGTTGGGTCCATTTGCTATCCCATATGAAGTCCTTACAGTTTGAACTCTTTTATCCTCCCAACGTTATGTTATGACCTTTAGACAGCTGTATGAACGCTATCCCAGGACTTCCATATGACG
Source organism: Ectobius pallidus (assembly GCA_964059195.1). Lineage (NCBI taxonomy): Eukaryota > Metazoa > Arthropoda > Insecta > Blattodea > Ectobiidae > Ectobius > Ectobius pallidus. The sequence continues at coordinate 136,301,842 of CAXKWD010000003.1, read as the reverse complement.
TCATCATTATATTACGTTCTTATGCATGTTAATTTTATATTTATATTTATTTAATAAAATCTTGTCATATAGGTGGACTCGAACCATTCAAGTTGTCATTACCGACTACCTGATTTTAACCGCGTGACCACGGAGACATTCGATGATCCAACCCTAACATTGTCCGACATATAATTCAGATTTTCCTCAGTGACGTCATGGTTATTCAATCTTGTACTTTCATAAAATGTTTACTAGATGGCATTTGTGTACCATGCTATTCACTAGATAGCGCTAGTTAACAATCACTACTTTCAGAATTTTCTACTAGATGGCAGTGGTGTACCATGCTATAAGATGGCGACTAGCGCAAAATTCGAAATTCGAAAATGCAAGAGTGTGCTAAGTCGAAATTTTAATGTAAAAGTGAGCTAAGTCGAAATTTTATTTTTTAATTGGCGGGATATTTGAAAATTAAAAATGGCTACCAAGATGGTGGCTATCGCCAAATTCAAAATTAAAAAATGCAAGAGTGGGTTAAGTCGAAATTTTAAATGCAAACGTGAGCTAAGTCGAAATTTTATGGCGGGGTGTTTGAAAAATTCAAAATGAGGGTGATATTTAAATTTTGCAGCGTTAAAGCTTTTTGAAAATGTAAGAGTGGGGCTAAGTCGAATATTTTAATTTTGAATTGCTACAACTACTACCGCTACCACTACTACTACTACTACTATTACTACTACTACTACTACTACTACTACTACTACTACTACTACTACTACTACTACTACTAGCCTACCAACACCATACCACCACCATCATCATCACCATCACCATCACCAGCACCACCACCACCATCATCATCACCACTACCACCGCTACTAGCACTACTACTACTTATATTACTACCACCACCATTACCGCTACCATCACCGTCAACACTACTACTACCACTACTACTACTTGTTAGATCAAGAGTCTATAAGTTTATATGGTTTATATTTGCCTCTGTGTTAATTGGCGCGACTGCTCCTAGTTGTCGGGACAGTTTTCGCTCTATATTATTAATACTCATCTGCAACTCCACACCAATCTGCTCTTGTATTGTTTTGCAGCCTGCGTGTGAAATTTCGGGAATCACATTGTATTTTTAGTGTCATTTACAATCTTTTCCATTGTCTCGTAACCTAGACGACACGTGCAGTGAACGGTGCTTTGTCTAGCGTTTTCATACATTATCGGGAGGGAGCATTTGCTTGTTGCTATAATAGTAACTGTATTAATTCATATATATCTTATTGTGTCAAGTGTTGTATAATTGTTTTAGTGTTCAGAATTCAGGCTTCCTGAATATATATTATTGCAAATCGCCCAGGTCTAAATCTCTGTTCCAGCTACCTACAGTCCACTCTCCCTTCGTTTAATTTAATTGGTTTTCCTCCGTAGTGTATTTCCAGTCACATTCTCCTCACGGACCGGATCCTATTAAACCCCTTCATTTTGGTTCTCACGGGCACGATCTGAGACATTATTTGCAATGATTTTCTGAATATTGAACACTGTGCGACCCATAGTTGATTTTCGTGTGTGACGCGTTCGTGCGGACTTCGTTTCAGATTCGGCTCGGTTCGGCTACGATGTTCTTCCTCGGCTCCAGCGAGCTCCGGACATCTGTTCTTGCTTCTCTTCGCGCGCGCCAGCTGGCTGCCTCTCCACGTGTTTCATGGTCACCGCCTTCAGCCACGCGAGAAGAAGACTACCGCCTCCCTACTGCCGCCCGCAGCGAGTTTACAGTTGACTGTCTAATCACTTCTCCTCTGTCAATGTTAATTGTTTCATCTCAACATGGAAGCAGAAATTTCGGCTTTATACAAACGTCGTGGCGTATGTAAAAGAAAGTTTACATTGTCACAGAACTTTCTCAACGACGTACCTGAAGATGTTAGTATATTTGTGATTAAAGCGCATTATGAAAAACTGTTGAATGAAATTGAAAAGTTTGAAGCTGTGCAAACGCAGATTGAATCTATGGTGGAAATTGATGCAGAACTTGATAGTCACATACAATATGCTGACGAGGTATCAACGTTGTACATTAATCTAAAAGCAAGGTTAAGTGAGTTGATGCATGCTCATGAGCCTACTTCAGTTATTGTCAATTCAAACAATAGTGACACACGACAAACAGTGAAGTCCAGTGCTTCGCAGGCAAGCAATATGATAAAATTGCCTGAAATAAAGATTCCAGTGTTTGAAAGCGATGTAACTAAATTCAAACATTATTTTGACACTTTTTCGAGTTTAATTGTAAATAATAGCAGTTTATCGCCCATTCAAAAATTCCATTACCTAATTGGTTCACTAAAGGGTGAAGCTAAAATATTATTGGAAAATTTGCCAGTGACGAGTGATAACTTCCAAGTTGCCTGGGATATATTGTGTACAAGATACAATAATAAACGGTTAATTGCTATATCCCACATCAAGCATCTGTTGTCCCTACCTGTAGCGCGACAAGAAACAGTTGCAGACTTGCGAAATTTGTTGAATCAATTCCAAAACAACTTGCATGCTATTGAAGCGTTAGAATTAGAAGTGCCACTTCATGAAGTCATTCTAATGCAATTGTTATTGGAGCATTTTCCAGACAGTGTGCAGCGTGAAAGGGAATCCAGAATCAATTCTCAAACATTTACTCCATTAGGTGAACTTGTGTTATTTCTAGAAGCGAAATCTCATTCTCTAGAGGTCCTGTCGAATAATTCCTGCAACAGGTCCAGCCCATCAAAACCTAGAAGTGAACGTCGTCAACCTACGACACAGCATAGTGACAGTCGTCAGTCATATGTGTCGACAACTGAACAGTTATGCCCTCAGTGTCAAAGCGGCCATAACCTGTCTAAATGTCAGCTGAGTGTTGAACAGCGATGGAAATTTGTGAAAAGCAAGAACTTGTGTTTCAATTGTTTTTCTAATGCACATCGAGTGAAGCAGTGCAACTTATCTTCGTTTTGTAACTGTGGTAAACTGCACAGCACAGGATCACAGTGATCACAGGAGAACGGTTTCGCACTCTAGTGAAGACAGTAATACAGTGAATAGCAACAGGACTGAGGCTCCTGCGAGTTATTGCTCAGTGAAAATAAAGCCAGTGCTTCACGTCTTACTTGCGACTGCAAGAGTTGAAGTGCAAGACAAGCATGGTAAATATATACAGTGTAAGGCCCTTCTAGACTCTGCCAGTCAGGCCAGTTTCGTGTCTGCGAATCTAGCGAGGCGTCTCCAACTTCCTACAATGACAGCTGATACGCCTGTCAAGGGTATAAACGGTACTTTATCAAATGCTAGTCATAGTGTAAACATTAATGTGAGATCCATGGTTTACAACTATCAAAGGAATCTAGATTGCCTTATCCTTTCTCGCATAACAGGGAAGCTACCTGCAGTCCGAATTGATCGATCCTCATGGAACATTCCCTCTGACATTCCATTGTCCGATCCCAAATTTAATATTCCTTCTGAAATTGATTTGCTGATTGGAGGAGCATTATTCTTCGAGCTTTTCCATGGTAAGATCTTGACCAATCCTGGGTTTCCTAAACTGATTAGTACAGAACTCGGATGGATATTGTCTGGAACCATTCCTAAATCCTCTGTGAAAGGTAATCTGGATGCAGGCTCCCAGCACAACTTCTTCATCTCTACGGACAATGTGGACAAGCAGCTACGACGGTTTTGGGACCTCGAAGACTTTCCACAACACATATTAACTCCAGAAGAGAAACGGTGTGAACAGCATTACACAGAGAATACCACTCGCAATGATGATGGTAGTTTCACAGTACGTCTGCCAATGAAACAGGATAAAACTTCATTGGGTGAGTCCAGACAACAAGCAGTTAAGCGTTTTAGTTACCTGGAGCGAAAACTTCAGAACGACTCTACTCTAAAGGAAGACTATACTAAATTTCTTGTAGAGTACGAGCAGATGGGTCACATGAAAAGGGTTTCGCCTCCTCAAGATAATGAAGTATGTTATTACCTGCCTCATCATGCAGTAATAAAACCTTCTTCATCTACGACTCGCACACGAGTAGTGTTTGATGCTTCTGCAAAGACGGACACAGGGTGCTCTTTGAATGACATCCTAGAATGTGGTCCTACAATTGAAGATGTTTTGTCATCAATTATTCTTCGCTTCAGAACATACCGCTATGCATTTTCAGCTGATATATCTAAAATGTATAGGAGGGTACAGATGCATCCTGAAGACCAGAATCTCCAGCGTATTGTATGGCGTCCAGATAAAAGTGAGCCACTACAAGATTATGCCTTGACTACTGTAACCTATGGCACTAAGTCAGCCTCTTTCTTAGCCATACGGTCTTTGAATCAACTCTCTCAGGAAGAAGAGTCTAAATATCCTCGTGCTGCAGACGCAGTAAGAACCTCTTTCTATGTGGACGATTGCCTGTCAGGTCATGACGATCTACAGGAAGCTCTACAACTGCAAAGTGAACTTATACTCATGTTAAAAAGTGGAGGATTTCCACTACGCAAATGGTGTTCAAACAACGAGGCTATCTTGGAAGCAGTACCCGTGGAGCACAGAGAAACGCAACTTCTTTTGTCCCTCGACAACAGTGAAAATGCTCATGCGCTTGGACTTCTGTGGCATCCAAGTACTGATTTGCTACAAATACAATCACATTCCTCTCTCCAAGAACCTCCTTCTTACAAGTTTACCAAGAGAAACATCCTTGCTGTTACATCCTCTATTTTTGATCCTCTAGGCCTCATAAGTCCTATCGTAATCCATGCCAAGATATTCTTGCAATCTCTGTGGCTCGCTAAGCTTAGTTGCCATCTCACCTAAGGGAAAAGTGGATGGACATCTGTGACATTCTTTCTACAATTCATAATGTTCGCATTCCACGCCATGTGTTAACAGCAGCTACGGTTACCGACATACAGATACATGGATTCTGTGATGCCTCGGAGAAAGCCTATGGTGCCTGTGTGTATGTACGGTCTACTGAGAGCAGTGGTCTTGTTACAACTAAACTACTTTGCTCCAAGTCCAAGGTTTCCCCATTGAAGAAGCAAACAATTCCAAGACTCGAGTTGTGTGGTGCCTTGTTACTTGCGAAACTGTATCAGAAAGTTGTCACTGACTTGAAATTACCTACATCACAAAATTATCTGTGGTCTGACTCCATGATTGTGCTCTCATGGATCAAATCTAATCCCCATAAATGGAAAACATTTGTGTCTAACCGCGTATCTCAAATCCAGGAGATGTCTGAAACGGCAGCTTGGCGGCATGTCGCCACCCAACACAACCCTGCTGACATGATTTCGAGAGGTGTGGTGACAGAACAAATCTCAAACATTGATTTATGGTGGAACGGGCCTGTGTGGATTTCACAGCCTATTGAATCATGGCCCAAACAACCTCAGCAACTTGAGCTGCAGGACAGTGATGAGCAGCGTGACACAGTCTGCCTAGTCACACATACTGCAGAAGACTTTATGCTACGCTTTTCCAAGCTAACACGTTTACAAAGAGTTACTTCGTATATGCTACGCTTCATACACAACTGCAGAAGCCGAGTTAAACGTCACGGCCCTCTCACAGTTGAAGAGTTACAACTAGCTTTGTTGCTTTGTATAAGAATAGCTCAGCAAGCAGCCTATTCTCATGAAATGTCTGATCTTCAAAGTAAGATGCAAGTGAATACTAAGAGTTCTCTCCATTCCTTGGTGCCTTTTGTGGACAAGGATGGCCTACTCCGAGTGGGTGGACGTCTGGAGAAAGCTGAGTTACCACATGATGCACGACATCAGCTTATCCTCCCACCAGGTCACCACCTCACTAGATTGATAATTGAATCCGAGCATCTGCGACTGCTTCATCACATCAACTGCTTATATCTTCTCTGCGAGAACGATATTGGATTCCTAGTGTACGTAGAATTGTGAAGTCTACTCTACACAGATGTTTAACTTGTTTCAAGTTAAAAGTCAAAGGTGCTCACCAGCTGATGGGCAGCCTACCAAGCTACAGGGTGACCCCTGCTAGAGCATTTCTACGTTCTGCAGTTGACTACGCCGGACCATTCTTCATAAGATACGGATCCCCCCGCAGCAAAACTCAGGTCAAAGCATACATTGCTATCTTCGTATGCTTGGATACGAAAGCAGTTCACATCGAGCTGGTTTCCGACCTTACTTCTGATGCCTTCATCGCCGCCCTGCGCAGATTCACATCTCTCGTAGAGGACTTTGCAAGGAAATATTTAGTGATAATGGAACGAACTTTGTTGGTGCTAACAACAAGCTGCGTGAACTGCGTCTCTTGCTTCAGTCCAGCACCCATCAACAAGTTCTCCAAGACTACGCATCCTCTAATGAATTCACATGGCATTTCATCCCTGCGTGCTCCCCTCATTTTGGAGGACTCCACGAGGCAGCTGTCAAATCCATGAAATTTCATTTACGACGAGTGATGGGTAGCCAAGTGTTTACCTATGAGCAGCTTTCTACAGTTCTCACCCAGATTGAGGCCTGTCTAAACTCTCGACCTCTCCTGCGCCTAAGTGATGATCCTAGCGACTCATCCTATCTATCTCCTGGACACTTTCTCATTGGTGAAAAACTCACTGCCCTTCCTTCTCCTCCTATGGCAGAGAATGTCTCCCATATTGCTAAATGGCATCAGCTACAAACCTACATACATCACATATGGCAGCGTTGGTCAGCTGACTACCTACATTCACTGCAGCAGAGGCAGAAGTGGTCTGCGTCCAGCGAAAACATTCAGATTGGTACTCTTGTGCTCCTGAAAGAAGATAATTCTCCACCGCTCCAGTGGAAGCTGGGAATCATCTAATCAGTGCATCCTGGTGACGACGGTTTAGTGCGTGTTGTGACAGTGCGTACGTCCAGTGGTGAATATAAGCGACCAATTGTAAAAGTGTGTCCCTTGCCTATTCAGTAAAGTGTAAATCTATTAGTGTTATCTTGATCTATCCGCAAAGTGTTATGTAAAATCTGTCGATTTTAGGCGGGAGTATGTTAGATCAAGAGTCTATAAGTTTATATTTGCCTCTGTGTTAATTGGCGCGACCGCCAATTATTTGCCGCGCGAGTTACTCATTTCCTGTGCAGGTGTGGACTTGTAGCGTGCTATACCACGCCAGTGCGAAGTTAGTTGGGATCGAGAAGTCGTAGTATATAGACAGCGTCACAATTGCTCCTAGTTGTCGGGACAGTTTTCGCTCTATATTATTAATACTCATCTGCAACTCCACACCAATCGGCTCTTGTATTGTTTTGCAGCCTGCGTGTGCAATTTCGGGAATCACATTTTAGTGTCATTTACAATTTACATTTACATTGTCTCGTAACCTAGACGACACGTGCAGTGAACGGTGCTTTGTCTAGCGTTTTCATACATTATCGGGCGGGAGCATTTGCTTGTTCCTATAATAGTAACTGTATTAATTCATATATATCTTATTGTGTCAAGTGTTGTATAATTGTTTTAGTGTTCAGAATTCAGGCTTCCTGAATATATATTATTGCAAATCGCCCAGGTCTAAATCTCTGTTCCAGCTACCTACAGTCCACTCTCCCTTCGTTTAATTTAATTGGTTCTCCTCCGTAGTGCATTTCCAGTCACATGCTCCTCACGGACCGGATCCTATTAAATCACTTCACTACTACTACTACTAATTTATAGTTATTATTAACATCTCTTTCTTAATGTTATAGACAAAGGATTCATTATAATAATAAAACTGTTTTGAAGACAGGGAGCGTACGGGGGACATATGTCAAGCTTTAGCTTATATTTAAAACTTTTGAGAAACATTATTATTTTAAGCACAACTCCGTCTCATTAAATACTTAAGGGTTGCCTGCTTTGTGCGCTAGTGATGGCAGCTTCAATCGCTGCCATACTGGAAGGACTTTTATGTTTCACTAGAACTGCTATGTAATAACTTTCATTATAATATGATTGTGTATTTTGAGAGGTTATGTCATATGATTTCGTTATTCTTCTCATTTAAAATTATTTTACTGTAAACTCAACATTTATAAAAGTCCTATATGAGAGGATCAAGGATAATGATAGGTAATACTTCTTGGACATCGTTATATTGTAAACAATTTCCTTACATAATAAGCCGTAGTACCCTTATATTTCTGCCTGTAACATGTTCATATTGTCTATATCAACACCCATCATATTTAGGGTTGTATGAATTCATAATGTTTGTATTCACCACTGACTCCAACTTCGTGTAAAACACACGCACTTTCACGAGGACTTGATATTTTTAAAGCTGCAGCTGGAATTCTTGCTGCTTCAATCTTAGGTATTTTCACAGTTTCGACTATTTTCAAAGCTCCATCTTGAATTCTCGCGGAAGTTATTCTGAAAGCAGTAAAAAAATTTACGTTAGATATTTAAATTTCGTGACATAACATTTATTCTTACCAATTCCCAAGCTTACTTACATAGATTATAGCTATTCCCCACTCGAGAGAAGGAGGGACACACTTCTCTTCTTGAGACGAGGCGTACGAAAAACCGTTTTGAACAGTTCGTTTTTACTCTGAAATCAGAAAATAAAGTATTTGAAATAATGGAAAAATAAACTCTACATTTTCTCACAAAGATAAATTCATTAATTAACTCACTATATACTCGTTAGAGACCCGCTGACATAGTCTGTTACTTTTTTTCGCCATCCAATGAAAGAATATTTTTTTCTAAAAAAAGAAAAACCATGAAACTAAACAATCAAAAGCTAAGCTTGTAATTACTAACGAAGATTGAAAAAATTGTTACCTACACATATATATTTCCGGTCGTCTCCATTTATGCTGCACTACACCAGGTGTTTTATCAGCAGGAAGAAATTTTGACGTAATAAAAAATTTTCATGTCAACGCATGCGAACGTGGAGATAGCATTACCGTTTAGTCTCAGCATGGAAAAAAGTCTGCCAATTTTACAGTAAGGATGATATAGGGAAAATAACGAACCATACACGGAAATAAAGAGAGCTTGAAAACACGGGAAAATACCTCACCGTGATGTAGAGGAAATAACTCATTCTACTAAAAAAGCACGGGAAAATACCTCACCGTGGTATAGGGGAAAATAACTCACCCTCTTTTACATTCCTAATTTCTGCACCTAGGACTTTCAACCTGAATGTAATAAAAATTTGCGGTGGTACAGACAAGAAGTGGTCCCACAGCCGCACAGAAAAATAAAACGGTGATAATTTCTTTATCGTCACCATTTTACTTTCCACATTATCAGCTCTCTTCTTTCCTCCACGAATACAAAGTTTTCAGGTACAAAGGGATAACTAATTGTGTCCAAACGGAAGAGAATCATAACAGCCCTCTACCCTTCTTCTTTTGGTAAAGCAGGGTCTGTAAATATTCTCTTCTGGTTCGGATACTATAGTAGGACCTAGTTTTCTTTTGATTTTTTCTCTGTCCGGACCGTGACTGTGTCTGTTGGCTTGCCTTTTAAAATCATGGCCTTTATGGTTTCGAAATTCACTTTCTGCAAAGCCGAATAGTTTAATGTGATCCCTCGAACTTTGCATATTGTTTGCGTTGTGTTTTTAGTTGGAATTTCTACTTTAAAGCCATCATTTTTAGGACCAGCACTTACAAACTCAGAGATGAAACTATCGGAACCCTAATCACATAGTTCATCGGTCATGTCGCCAAGTCTGTCGCCTATGGGCACAGGCTTTTCGTTTTTCCCCTGTGTGTACACCACACTATCGGTGTCACAATAAAGGGCTCTCTTGTCCAAATCTTTGAGAAGGGAGTAGAGTTTTAATCTTGCTCCCGTGGTGACATAGGCTCCATGTGTTACACTAGTATGCGGAAGAGGGGCTGTTTCCTCCTGCGTCCAGTTTATCCACACGACGTGATCGCTAGCAAAGATTACTTTCTTTACTTCGATCCCTGGTGTGGACAAAAAGTCGTAGAGCTCTTTTGGTTCCTTGATCATTTTGGTTTGTGGTCTTGATTCTAATTCGATAAGTTTGCCTCAGAAACTATTCAAGCAGAGCTTGCTGATGGCACGTTTTCCAGGGGTCTTTACGATTTTTTCCTGGTCTAATTGAATTCCTTCGTCTTCGAGGAACGATTTGATGTATTTGTTTTTGTCCTCATCGGACACGACCCACGAAGGAAAACCGCAAGACTCGGCTTTAACTTTCAAAAAGATATTTATGTACGAAACGAACAAGCCGCCCTGTTTGGTCTCGGGGTTGTACTCGGTGGTTTCATACTAATAAAATTCAAACATTCTCACAATTCTGTAGCCCCTCGAAACAGCCTCCCTAACCTCATCCACAACCCAGGTCCCGGACAACGTTCTTTCCTTGTCCGTGTGATTACAGACTTCCTGCCGCCCCGTTTCGACACATGTACGGCACAAACAAAACATTAGTTTAGCATTGCACCTGTACGGAAGCACGGGGTGATACAGATTTCGGGGCGAGAGCACACTGCATTTAACAACCCCTTCCTTCTTCAGCATTACATCATAATCCTCACACTCGAGTTCGGTATAGATAGTAGGATGACCAACGGGGAATTTGAAGTACCTGCATACCCACGGGTACAGGACCTTACGTCGGCGTACAGGATTTTCTCCTTTCCTTCTTCCACTTTGTGGTAGAGGCGCATCGCCTCTGTTCGGCCTCCGTAAACGGATTCGCGGAGAACCAACGGAGCGTTCTGGACCCAAGGGTGCGTGTGCAGAGCAGGATGTTTACTACAATTGAGGGGTAAAATTGTGAATATAAATATACTTAGTACATTGGAGTAATTTCCTTATATTTAAAACATAATGGCCAATAAAAGGAATCTTAGCAGAAAGAAGTTCAGGAAATTTTGTGGCAATAAGAAAAGTGTGAAATCTACTAACTCACATCTGCATGTTCAAGAACCAAGTGAAACAGATGAAAAGTGTAATGTAGAAAACAGTGAGTATTATGGCTTCGTGTTATTCGATTTTAGGTGTATTTCTGAATTAATTGTGAATTTAGCCTGCCCACACTGCCTAACTATTGGATCGATTTCTCTGGTGGTTGATGCAACTAAACGGAATGGTCTGGCTGAATGTATGAAACTTACATGCAGTGAATGTGGATATAACTCCCCTCAAATATTCTCTAGTAACAGGACTGGGCAGTATTTTGAAGTAAACAGGAGAGTTACATATGCCTGTAGAGAAATAGGAGCTGGTCATAGTGAAGCTAATAGGTTATGTTACCTTCTGGGCTTACCGAATGTACCTAACAAAAGTGCTTATCAGCTTCATATAAAATCAATCAATGATGTTATAACACAGATAGCTGACGAAAGCATGAAAGAAGCAGCTACTGAGGTTCGTACACTGTCTGGTAAAGATGAATGTGCAGTGTCAGTTGATGGAAGCTGGCAGCGACGTGGATTTTCTATAATTTTTAAGTTACTGTCTTTAAATTTTTTTCATGGTTCATTGACTTATTATTAAGGGATTTTACTTTAAAAAAATACAAAATAAAATTAATTGTTTAAACAAATAAATATTTTGTTTATAAAAATTAACGAAAAGGCAAACACCGTATCTCCTAAACTAATGCAAATATTTTCAAAATTCTTTCACTAGATTGTAGCTAAAACATTTATCTAGTGCCTGAATTAATTTGTAATAAAATTCATTACTTCACAGCGTCGGTGTATCAAATTTTGAAAAAAACATATAAATTTTATCATGCAACTTTTCATAGTAAGCCGATTCATAATTGACTGTTAAACTGTATCAAATTTTAGTTTAATTCAGGCACTAGATTATGTTTTTAGCTTTCAAATGAGACCAAAATCATGGCAATATCTTCATACCAAGCTGAAATATGGTGTTTATGCTGACATAGTACATTGCAAAACTAAACTTACGGTAAATGGCCGTTGAAGTTTGACTCTTCAAAAGCTCCAGCAGCATAAGTAACTCCCTCAGATGCTGTTTGCTGATCCAACTTTAGCTTCTTCCTGCCTCTGAGATGCCTTCTTCTATTTTTGGCTTCTGGTGTTTCTTGTTTCTTAGCCTTAATTTCTTGTTTTTTCTTGTTAGATTGGACTCCAGCGATTGTGTTCATTCCTGGGTCGATTCCCATTCTCCTGTATAATTCCAATTCAGCCTCAGGTCCAATATTCCAGTGACACACTGCATCCATAACACATAAATTTAGTGTGTTCCTTCCTACATAAGTCTCTTTAGGGCATCGTTTCCATATTGAACCATTGAAAGACTCATTAACATTCTGAGTCTTGCCGTGAAGACATTTTTCCAGCATCGTCTCCTCAGTAAGTCTATTGTACAATGGTTTTATCACCCTAATTATTTCTAAAGGTATGCCAGGACCTGCATGTTTATATTTCATGCCTTTTGACTTAGCAACCTGATAGCTACACCAGCTGTTCTCTCCGGGTGGACATTTAGCGTGGAGAGGTAGGCTGTCGCTTGAGGACACATGAAACATAGAAGCCCAAATTGCATGACGCATTTGTTTCACACTCTCTGTATTGGATCTAATGGCAATACCAAAGTAGTTTTGAAGCTTGCCTATTAAAACCTGGGTTAATTTCCCTTTCCCACCTAGTTTCTTTTCTTTTACTATTTTTTGAATGCCATTTCCGACACGCTTTTGATAATGTCCAACACATTCCAGTTTTTTAATTTGTCTTCCACAATATGGATCTAAATCTGACACAGCTTTGAAACTCTTAGTGTCTCCATCTCCTAAGTATTCTGTGTAAGCTAAGCCCCTGTTTTGAATTGACCTGAGAAAGATCCTGCCAGCTCCAACAGGCTCCATGTTTGGTGATGAACCAATTTAATTTTTAGAGCAAACATGCTCGGCGAGCCAAATCTGATGTGATGTAGAGTTTTTATCATCCATTGAATGCATTTTACAAGACTTGCATTCCTTTGACATCACTTCCACATCAAGAACTTTGCCGGTTTTCACTGACATAGCTGTAACAACACCAACTAGGGATGAAAATCCACGTCGCTGCCAGCTTCCATCAACTGACACTGCACATTCATCTTTACCAGACAGTGTACGAACCTCAGTAGCTGCTTCTTTCATGCTTTCCTCAGCTATCTGTGTTATAACATCATTGATTGATTTTATATGAAGCTGATAAGCACTTTTGTTAGGTACATTCGGTAAGCCCAGAAGGTAACATAACCTATTAGCTTCACTATGACCAGCTCCTATTTCTCTACAGGCATATGTAACTCTCCTGTTTACTTCAAAATACTGCCCAGTCCTGTTACTAGAGAATATTTGAGGGGAGTTATATCCACATTCACTGCATGTAAGTTTCATACATTCAGCCAGACCATTCCGTTTAGTTGCATCAACCACCAGAGAAATCGATCCAACAGTTAGGCAGTGTGGGCAGGCTAAATTCACAATTAATTCAGAAATACACCTAAAATCGAATAACACGAAGCCATAATACTCACTGTTTTCTACATTACACTTTTCATCTGTTTCACTTGGTTCTTGAACATGCAGATGTGAGTTAGTAGATTTCACACTTTTCTTATTGCCACAAAATTTCCTGAACTTCTTTCTGCTAAGATTCCTTTTATTGGCCATTATGTTTTAAAACTAAGGAAATTACTCCAATGTACTAAGTATATTTATATTCACAATAATCCACATAAAATCTTATACAATAATCCACTTAGAAAAACACAAACAAAACTATGGATTTGGAGGCAAAGATTTGTTTACAAACTGTATTCTTTTGTTTTATGTTAAATTTTTGGCACCATGTGGTGCCAGTAAACATAATAAGAATGTCCTGCCATCTCTGTACAGATTACACTACTATTAGAACATACCGGGAAATTTGAACCACGAAGATATAGAAAATCAAACTTGACAGAGAAAATGCATCTCTGACAGCTTGAAGAGGGGCGTGACCATTATGTATTGTAACTAGAAAATGTACAATAACAAAATAACTACTGGTCATATTTAAAAAGTAAATATATCAAATTAAAGAGGAGAAATTGCAGAATAAGAAACACTTATTTTCAAAAATCGACATTTTTTACCATTTCAGGGTGTACACATACCTTAAACAGGGCCTCCGTTTCCCGAAGGCAATCTAATTAAATCCACTACAACACGCAAGGTATCGGTCGCGCAAAACCGACTGTTCGATTGGCAAACTTTTTCTAGGACTTTTCCTATCACCTCCATACTTTCTTGATCCTTTCGGCGAAAGGATATTTCTATTGGTTTGTCCATGTTATTGGACTCATTTAAGATTGAAATTCCGGCCATATCGGAATCATCGGCATCTCTTAAAGCATATTCATTGACATCGGCCATACTTTTATTGAAGTGGTCAACAGCATTACTATCTCCCGGTTCGGTGAGTTTAATCACTAGCGGAAGTCCAGACGCATTAAACCTTTTATAGTCTTTCTGTACGGTTTCAATCACTTTGAAAGTCTTGTACTCGAAAGACTCGACAGAATCGCGACTGGACTCGCTATCCGAAAGTGAATTTTGGGAAGCCATTGTGAAGATGATGTCGAGAAAACACCGATACAGCGATATGAGTGCAGTGGTAGTAGTAGTAGTAGTAGTAGCAGTTCAAGTAGCACTGTATTATCTGAAATGATGAAAAAAAACTTAACTTAGATACATTTGAACTATTGTTTAGTAAACGCTGGAGTTTTCCCATGACGCCATATTTTACCGTTATATAGACATACTTAACACATCATAGCAAGATGATGTCTGTTTATAGGTCATGTAAAGTTCGTTAACCATCAAATGAGAGTATTATATTTCAGAAATAAATAAATTCTATTTGTGGAAGACAAGAAAAAACTGTAAGCGCCCAAGGTCACAAAATATGTCAGGGTTTTAAATCCTTTTCTTGTTGAAATTCAATACGCTTTTAGCTAACGTACAGAATTTGCCTTCTAGACAAAGCAGTTAAATTCTGTTTATCTCTCTCCAAACTAATTTATGTTAAGTCTAACTGATTGTATTGAATAAAGCTCGAACACGTATCTAACTTCAGATCGTACGGAAACTGTATTATTTTATTATTCGGACGAAGATAACACGAAACAGAAGTTCCGTGATATCTACCAAGAACAGGGTGTGTAAAGGCTTTAAACTTTGCTCAAGAAGTTGCGTGAAAATCGAATCAAGAACAACTAGGGTTATGTTTAGTGTTGTCTACAGGGAATTAAATATCCGAGACAAAGCCTATCACATTCTAACTGAATAGAATAAAATAATCATAGCACCTAACTTACACTAGTAGTATGGTTTTGCCGGTTACCCCTATGGTGGCGCCCGATACATACCCGCAACACATGGTGGCGCAGGGGCAAAGTCCGCATCGACCAAAGTCCACAAATGACGTCATCCAAGATGGCGGCGCGCTAGGCCACGTGACCGGAAGTAGGTTTCGTATTACAGCACGGTTCTCACGAAGCGTAAATGCAACGTCATCAGTTTTCAGTAAGATGTTTACTTCCCTAATACATTAATTTTTTCACTATGGTCCCGGGATCGACTCGGGTTTGCTGGTTAGCGTATAATATAATTTTCACTTTGGTCCAAGGCTAAAGGCGGCCGGTGCGTAAGGCTGTTAACCTTATTATTATTATTATTATTATTATTGTTATTATTATTATCATTATTATATTACTTTTTTTCTTTTCTTTTTCTTTTTTTTACACATCGAAGTCTAAAAGATACTAAGATAGCACATATTTCAAACCTTTATTTATTTATTTATTTATTTTTTATAATTATGGTAGCTATCGTTTTAAAACTATATTTCGTCATAAGATGATAATTTTAACCCTGGGGTTAACTCAGCCTCTAGCTTACCGACGAGTGATGAATTAGCTTCAAACCCTCGGTATAATGAGGGAATAATATTATGTTGATAATTACGGCATTATAAAATTCGCGTACAGAAAGCCAGCATGTGATTTATACATGTGGAGTACAGAGATTTGCTGAGGTAATCGGAAGTCTCATCTCGCAAGATTTCTACTCACCTTGCAGTGGTCATATGCAGACGCAAGCGTTCTAGTATGTCTTATCTCGCACTCGTGTCACCTACATTTCATCTCTTTAATTCTTCAGTCATAACAGTGATATTTCATTTAATCTTTAAATCCTAGTTTATTAATCTACCTAGTGCTTTTATTAATTTACTGCTTTGAAGCGGACTTGGTTATAATAGTCCTCACGGTTGCTTCTGGTGAAAATAGAAAAATGGTTTTCAATGCAAGGTTTTAGCGAGAG
This sequence comes from Ectobius pallidus, assembly GCA_964059195.1. Classification (NCBI taxonomy): domain Eukaryota; kingdom Metazoa; phylum Arthropoda; class Insecta; order Blattodea; family Ectobiidae; genus Ectobius; species Ectobius pallidus. The sequence continues at coordinate 136,285,466 of CAXKWD010000003.1, read as the reverse complement.
ATTTGAAATTCTAATACGTAATTCTTTAGAAAATGGCTTCTAGCGCGTAATTTAAAATTATGAACAAATGACATTGTGGTAGATTTGTAATATACTTTTACGAGAGAGTTCATTTCACAATAGGTATCATATTACCAAAGTCAACAACCGTGTCGACAATCTGAACCTCCTTATTTATTATTATTATTATCATTATTATATTACTTTTTTTTCTTTCTTTTCTTTTTCTTTTTTTACACATCGAAGTCTAAAAGATGCTAAGATAGAACATATTTCATTTCTTCAAGTATTTTTTTATAATTATATTTCACTGTACATTTTTTCCGTAAGATGTCTATTTATCTAAAAAATAGCCCTGGGGTCGACTCAGCCTCTAACAGAATCCTGGAGTAAAGGCGGCCGGTGCGTAGGGCTAACAACTTTAACGTACATATTATTATTATTATTATTATTACTATTATCATCATCATTATTATATTACTTTTTTTTCTTTCTTTCTTTCTTTTCTTTTTCATTTTTTACACATTCAAGTCTAAAAGATATTAAGATAGCATATATTTAATCCTTTATGTTTTTTTATAATTATATTTAACCATGCAATTTTATCCGTAAGATGTATATTTCTCTATTACATTAATTTTTTACTATGACCCTGGGATCAACTCAACCTGGAGTAAATGCGGTCGGTATGTAAGGCTGTTAATCTTAACGTACATATTATTATTATCATTATTATATTACTTCTTTGTTTACATATCGAATTCTAAAAGATATTACGTTAGCACATATTTCAAAACTTTATTTATTTATTTATTTTGTATTTTTTTTATTTTTTTGTATAATTATGGTAGTTATCGGCCAGTGCGTAAAACTCATGCTGAAGTCTTTAGAGGGAATATATTATGTTAATAATTACAGGTTTTTTTAATGCCGATACAGTAATATATGGCAAGCCAGTATCGAGTTTTATATTCAAGTGTTATATCATCGCAGAACTGTGCTTAGCGTTGTCTCAAAGCAGAGAGAGTTTTGCTGATTAGGCTAGCATTTTTGCTGATGCAGTAATACTATGTAGCGATGCTACGCTCAAGTGATACAACTTCATTCAGTCTCTTTGAATGTTCACTCATTATGTCAAAACACTCCTTTCCCTGTAATACATTATTCATTAGGCATTTTGTTTAATTTTCCATTCGTTACGCCTTATATGTGTTATATCAGTGATCTCATTCCTTTTGCTTTAATTATTATTAAAACCTAGTCATATGTGTAATTTTTATTCGATGCGTATTACCTATAACGATTTTTATATAATAAACCTATGTTTCATCTCTGAACGATATCACGTTACATGTTATACAACTTAATAAATACGTCATTATTCATAGGCGTTTTGTAAAGTCAGTTTTTTCTCAACGCAGAACCGTATCGCAACGTATGGAGATTTTGCCGTCATAAACGGGAAGTTTGCTGACCTTCACATACAGGACGGGTGGTATTATTTAGATCAGTGATTTAACTTTTAATACAATGTTATGCTTTACCTGCTAATCTGAAGCGATGTATTTACGAATTGATCCTATTTTTGTGTATAATAATATTACATTATTTTGCTTTTCAATTTGTTACATACCGATATATTTTAAATTATTCTTGAAGCGATTTCTTCCTATTTCTATGATTACCTATGATTTTACCTATTTTCTATGAATACCTATGATTTCTATGTATAATGTAATAAAACATTGTTTCATCTCCGTTCGATCTCACTTTCTTTTTATTTTATTTTTATTTTTATTTTTTAATTTTTTATAATTATATTCCACATACAATTTTATCCATAAGATGTCTATTTCTCTAAAACATTAATTTTTCACTATAGCTTTGGGGGGACGACTTAGCCTCAGTTTGCTGGCTAGCGTATAATTTGAAACAATAATTTTCACTTTGGTCCTAGGGTAAAGGCAGCCATTGCGTAAGGCTGGTAACCTTATTATTATTATTATTATTATTATTATTAAAATTATTATTATTATTATTATTATTATTATTATTATTATTATTATTATTATTATTATTATTATTATCATCACCATATTTCTTCTTTGTTCACACATCGAATTCTAAAAGATGTAGCAATAGCCATTATACATTTTTATAATTATGACAGCGGTCGATTTTTATCTGCTGACATAAGCCAACACATAAGATATCTATTTCCCTATATCATCTTTTTTCTGAGATGGACTCGGCCTCAGTCGTTGTACAAAATGTTAATCTCCTTGCACTACTGTCTCAAACCCTTGGACTGTATACGCAAAACATCGTAATAAATGCATCTTCATTCATAGACGTTTTGTAAAATATATTAAAAACTTGTATTAAGTTTTATACTCATACGTTATAAACAGCGAAGATTTCTGCTAGCCTTGTGTCATTGCAGAGAGAGTTTACCGAATAAGCTAACCTTAACAGATAGCATTTTTGCTGATGTAAGATTACGATAGCAAGTATTTTTATCGATTGCATAGGAGATACTTATGCATTCAGTCTCTTTAAATCTTCATTCGTTATGTTACCTCATCTCCCCCTTTAAATCTTCTTTTCAGTCATTATGTCTTAATCTTTCTGTATTACCTAATGCTTTTATTGATTTATTGTTTCATTTTCCGCTTTGAATAACCTGATACGCTGACATCTATTTCATTCATAATTATGTACTATGAATTCTCATCGCTGAGGGGAGAGTAAGTGGAAGGTAGTCTACATTTACATTTCTCAATACCAAGAGCGCATGCGCAATCATTCGTCTACCTAGCAGGTCAGCTCTCTAAACTACAAGTTATGCGTTTTTTTCAATTGTGTAATCAGACGTATCCTCAATCAAAAGGTTAATTTTAAAATTTCTTTATTCATATGCTTTTTGTGTATGATTTATTAATCTTTATGTATAATATTATGCTGACCACATGCCCACCACACAATCTACCATCTGTCTATGGTTGATGATGCAACGGTCGAGTGGTAGGTCAAATCCCTTCAGAGATGTAGCGCCACAGAGTTTTGGAGTTTAGCTGCTTAAATATACACTACCTATTTTTTATGCACGATGCTTTCATTCTCCGTTCTGGAACGGACTTGGTCAAAATGTTTACTTTATACATCTAATTTTTAAAAAAATCACGTAACAGTCCTATTACAAATAGTAGAAACTCAAAATAGCTGGAGGTTCAAGTTTTCAAAACTTACAATTTTTTAGATATTTAAACTTTGAATTAAAATTATGTTTTTTATTTCACAAGATCAGCATTAATTTTTACTATGAACCACAACGGGGGCGCGGGTCCTAACAACATCATGTTTGAATTAGTTTCTTAGCTCTCCACCATTTTATTCATGTTATCATACCATCTAGCTAATTAACATCACGCTACGGGGTTATTACTAAGTTAACATACATTTTTACTATAATTCATCACAAGCTTGGCGGTTAAAGATAATATGCCTAAGTTCTCATCATTACTTAAAATACATTTGATCTCAACCAGTCTTAGACCCATATTTTATAAGCACTTGACACAAGTAACATTTTTACGAGATCTTTATCATAATTTACAGAACACCTAAACATCTCCATTTTGCTTCAAAGTGATGTTCTTTACGCATTTCTTTTATAATGTGGTACCATCTCCTTAGTATGCAAATTGTCATAGATTTTTACCTAGTTTGCACCATCATGTTTGAATTAGTTTCCTTAGCTTTCCACCATTCAGTTAATAGAGGACTATGTGATGGAAATATTTAAGTAGGATTATTCCATTCTTGTCACTGAATAGAGAGGGTCTCGATGTCTTACACTATAAGTTGAGTTGTGAATGATGGATGAACGTTCGCAATCACTCTGAAACTGCATTCTACATACAAGTGTCGTAATCTTAGTAGTCTTGCTAACATTAACCTGTTGCTCTTTACCTATGATTCAGCAAGTAATATGTGTAAGATATGATTAAAATGATCTTTTTGTTAGACATCCTGAGAGTTGATGTATAGTAAATATACAACTCCACTCCTAGAAGACCAAGACCAAGACCAAGACCAAGACCAAGACCAAGACCAAGACCAAGACCAAGACCAAGACCAAGACCAAGACCGAGACCGAGAAACAAGACCAAGACCAAGACCAAGACCAAGACCAAGACAAAGACCAAGACCGAGAAACAAGACCAAGACCGAGAAACAAGACCAAGACCGAGAAACAAGACCAAGACCAAGACCAAGACCGAGAAACAAGACCAAGACCAAGACCAAGACCAAGACCGAGAAACAAGACCAAGACCGAGAAACAAGACCAAGACCGAGAAACAAGACCAAGACCAAGACCAAGACCAAGACCGAGAAACAAGACCAAGACCGAGAAACAAGACCAAGACCAAGACCAAGACCGAGAAACAAGACCAAGACCGAGAAACAAGACCAAGACCAAGACCAAGACCAAGACCAAGACCGAGAAACAAGACCAAGACCAAGACCAAGACCAAGACCAAGACCGAGAAACAAGACTAAGACCAAGACCAAGACCAAGACCAAGACCGAGAAACAAGACCAAGACCGAGAAACAAGACCAAGAACGAGAAACAAGACCAAGACCGAGAAACAAGACCAAGACCGAGAAACAAGACCAAGACTGAGAAACAAGACCAAGACCGAGAAACAAGACCACAGCCTTCAAATTTAAGATTCCATTTCAAAAATTCATATTTCTGAACGTTTAGTCACACTATAAAACATTTTCTACATAAAGTCACTATAATTATCGAAGTTTTTACATAAAATAACTATAAATATAGAAATTCGTCGGAGTCCATCAAACTCTTACGTTTTCCCACAATCTATTCATCTTTTATATGTTTAAGTACGTGCTCTACGGTTTTACATAAATTCATTATAAGTATCAAATTTTCGACATAACTTAGTGAAAATAACGAAGTTTGCTCGTAAAATGACTATAAATATCGACTTTTATACATAGAAAGTTGAAAAATTACACAATCAAATACACACATATCACATACACTTCATTTCTAGGAGAGTAGACCTACATTTCACACTCATAAATGATACTTCATTTTAAACTAGGAATTGATAGAAATTAAGAAAAATATGTAAGTAGGGTTATTCCATTCTTGACACTGAATAGAGAGGGTCTCGACTACAGCATCGCATTGAATGTCTATTCTCGTTCTCGGTCTACTTCTCGGTCTATTTCTCGCTCTCGTTCTACTTCTCGGTCGATTTCTCGGTTTACTTCTCGTTCTCGGTCTATTTCTCGCTCTACTTCTCGTTCTCGGTCTATTTCTCACTCTACTTCTCGTTCTTGGTTCACATCTAGGTATCGATATTAAAGAACTGGTCTTATGTAATTTACCTCAAGATCCAGAACAACATCACCATTATAGTCATGTATGCTTCAGGATTTGGGATGAAGTGAAACATTTTATAACGAGAAACTATATAAAACAAACGGCTCAGGTTTACAGACTCTAAAATTTCATAAGTCATCACTAAGAATATTCTATCTGACTAGGACATATACGTATGGAAAATGAAAAACATACACATTTCTTCGTATCTTTTCTTTTTATTGTATCCATCACCCATTATTCATAACTCAACTTATAGTGTGAGACATATTATATCATAGCTTTGGTTAGGTTAGGATAGGTTAATTATGTTAGGTTAGGTTAGGTTAGCAGGATGATATTTTAAAATTATTTCTACAGGAATGAAAATTCTAAGTTAGGTTAGGTAGGTTATGTTGGGTTAGGTTAGGTTATGTTAGGTTAGGTTAGGTTATGTTATGTTAGGTTAGGTTAGCATGATATTTTAAAATTATTTCTACATTGATAGAAAGGCCAAGTTCCTTGGCACATTTTATCAATGGATCTAGAAATAATTTTAAAATATCATCTTCTAACCTAACCTAACATAACATAACCTAACCTAACCTAACATAACCTAACCTAACCCAACATAACCTACCTAACCTAACTTAGAATTTTCATTCCTGTAGAAATAATTTTAAAATATCATCCTGCTAACCTAACCTAACCTAACATAATTTACCTATCCTAACCTAACCAAAGCTATGATATAATATGTCTCACACTATAAGTTGAGTTATGAATAATGGGTGATGGATACAATAAAAAGAAAAGATACGAAGAAATGTGTATGTTTTTCATTTTCCATACGTATATGTCCTAGTCAGATAGAATATTCTTAGTGATGACTTATGAAATTTTAGAGTCTGTAAACCTGAGCCGTTTGTTTTATATAGTTTCTCGTTATAAAATGTTTCACTTCATCCCAAATCCTGAAGCATACATGACTATAATGGTGATGTTGTTCTGGATCTTGAGGTAAATTACATAAGACCAGTTCTTTAATATCGATACCTAGATGTGAACCAAGAACGAGAAGTAGAGTGAGAAATAGACCGAGAACGAGAAGTAGAGCGAGAAATAGACCGAGAACGAGAAGTAAACCGAGAAATCGACCGAGAAGTAGAACGAGAGCGAGAAATAGACCGAGAAGTAGACCGAGAACGAGAAATAGACCGAGAAGTAGGCCGAGAACGAGAAATAGACCGAGAAGTAGACCGAGAACGAGAAATAGACCGAGAAGTAGACCGAGAACGAGAAATAGACCGAGAAGTAGACCGAGAACGAGAAATAGACCGAGAAATAGACCGAGACGAAACGATACGAGACGAGAAAAATTCAGTTAAGACTAGTTCTAACTAGATACCACCCATACAACAATAGGACATTCAATGCGATGCTGTAGTCGAGACCCTCTCTATTCAGTGTCAAGAATGGAATAACCCTACTTACATATTTTTCTTAATTTCTATCAATTCCTAGTTTAAAATGAAGTATCATTTATGAGTGTGAAATGTAGGTCTACTCTCCTAGAAATGAAGTGTATGTGATATGTGTGTATTTGATTGTGTAATTTTTCAACTTTCTATGTATAAAAGTCGATATTTATAGTCATTTTACGAGCAAACTTCGTTATTTTCACTAAGTTATGTCGAAAATTTGATACTTATAATGAATTTATGTAAAACCGTAGAGCACGTACTTAAACATATAAAAGATGAATAGATTGTGGGAAAACGTAAGAGTTTGATGGACTCCGACGAATTTCTATATTTATAGTTATTTTATGTAAAAACTTCGATAATTATAGTGACTTTATGTAGAAAATGTTTTATAGTGTGACTAAACGTTCAGAAATATGAATTTTTGAAATGGAATCTTAAATTTGAAGGCTGTGGTCTTGTTTCTCGGTCTTGGTCTTGTTTCTCAGTCTTGGTCTTGTTTCTCGGTCTTGGTCTTGTTTCTCGGTCTTGGTCTTGTTTCTCGTTCTTGGTCTTGTTTCTCGGTCTTGGTCTTGTTTCTCGGTCTTGGTCTTGGTCTTGGTCTTGGTCTTAGTCTTGTTTCTCGGTCTTGGTCTTGGTCTTGGTCTTGGTCTTGGTCTTGGTCTTGGTCTTGGTCTTGGTCTTGGTCTTGGTCTTGGTCTCGGTCTTGGTCTTGGTCTTGTTTCTCGGTCTTGGTCTTGGTCTTGGTCTTGGTCTTGGTCTTGTTTCTCGGTCTTGGTCTTGTTTCTCGGTCTTGGTCTTGGTCTTGGTCTTGTTTCTCGGTCTTGGTCTTGTTTCTCGGTCTTGGTCTTGGTCTTGGTCTTGGTCTTGTTTCTCGGTCTTGGTCTTGTTTCTCGGTCTTGGTCTTGTTTCTCGGTCTTGGTCTTGGTCTTGGTCTTGGTCTTGTTTCTCGGTCTTGGTCTTGGTCTTGGTCTTGTTTCTCGGTCTTGGTCTTGTTTCTCGGTCTTGGTCTTGTTTCTCGGTCTTGGTCTTGGTCTTGGTCTTGGTCTTGGTCTTGTTTCTCGGTCTTGGTCTTGGTCTTGGTCTTGGTCTTGGTCTTGGTCTTGGTCTTGGTCTTGGTCTTGGTCTTGGTCTTGGTCTTCTAGGAGTGGAGTTGTATATTTACTATACATCAACTCTCAGGATGTCTAACAAAAAGATCATTTTAATCATATCTTACACATATTACTTGCTGAATCATAGGTAAAGAGCAACAGGTTAATGTTAGCAAGACTACTAAGATTACGACACTTGTATGTAGAATGCAGTTTCAGAGTGATTGCGAACGTTCATCCATCATTCACAACTCAACTTATAGTGTAAGACATCGAGACCCTCTCTATTCAGTGACAAGAATGGAATAATCCTACTTAAATATTTCCATCACATAGTCCTCTATTAACTGAATGGTGGAAAGCTAAGGAAACTAATTCAAACATGATGGTGCAAACTAGGTAAAAATCTATGACAATTTGCATACTAAGGAGATGGTACCACATTATAAAAGAAATGCGTAAAGAACATCACTTTGAAGCAAAATGGAGATGTTTAGGTGTTCTGTAAATTATGATAAAGATCTCGTAAAAATGTTACTTGTGTCAAGTGCTTATAAAATATGGGTCTAAGACTGGTTGAGATCAAATGTATTTTAAGTAATGATGAGAACTTAGGCATATTATCTTTAACCGCCAAGCTTGTGATGAATTATAGTAAAAATGTATGTTAACTTAGTAATAACCCCGTAGCGTGATGTTAATTAGCTAGATGGTATGATAACATGAATAAAATGGTGGAGAGCTAAGAAACTAATTCAAACATGATGTTGTTAGGACCCGCGCCCCCGTTGTGGTTCATAGTAAAAATTAATGCTGATCTTGTGAAATAAAAAACATAATTTTAATTCAAAGTTTAAATATCTAAAAAATTGTAAGTTTTGAAAACTTGAACCTCCAGCTATTTTGAGTTTCTACTATTTGTAATAGGACTGTTACGTGATTTTTTTAAAAATTAGATGTATAAAGTAAACATTTTGACCAAGTCCGTTCCAGAACGGAGAATGAAAGCATCGTGCATAAAAAATAGGTAGTGTATATTTAAGCAGCTAAACTCCAAAACTCTGTGGCGCTACATCTCTGAAGGGATTTGACCTACCACTCGACCGTTGCATCATCAACCATAGACAGATGGTAGATTGTGTGGTGGGCATGTGGTCAGCATAATATTATACATAAAGATTAATAAATCATACACAAAAAGCATATGAATAAAGAAATTTTAAAATTAACCTTTTGATTGAGGATACGTCTGATTACACAATTGAAAAAAACGCATAACTTGTAGTTTAGAGAGCTGACCTGCTAGGTAGACGAATGATTGCGCATGCGCTCTTGGTATTGAGAAATGTAAATGTAGACTACCTTCCACTTACTCTCCCCTCAGCGATGAGAATTCATAGTACATAATTATGAATGAAATAGATGTCAGCGTATCAGGTTATTCAAAGCGGAAAATGAAACAATAAATCAATAAAAGCATTAGGTAATACAGAAAGATTAAGACATAATGACTGAAAAGAAGATTTAAAGGGGGAGATGAGGTAACATAACGAATGAAGATTTAAAGAGACTGAATGCATAAGTATCTCCTATGCAATCGATAAAAATACTTGCTATCGTAATCTTACATCAGCAAAAATGCTATCTGTTAAGGTTAGCTTATTCGGTAAACTCTCTCTGCAATGACACAAGGCTAGCAGAAATCTTCGCTGTTTATAACGTATGAGTATAAAACTTAATACAAGTTTTTAATATATTTTACAAAACGTCTATGAATGAAGATGCATTTATTACGATGTTTTGCGTATACAGTCCAAGGGTTTGAGACAGTAGTGCAAGGAGATTAACATTTTGTACAACGACTGAGGCCGAGTCCATCTCAGAAAAAAGATGATATAGGGAAATAGATATCTTATGTGTTGGCTTATGTCAGCAGATAAAAATCGACCGCTGTCATAATTATAAAAATGTATAATGGCTATTGCTACATCTTTTAGAATTCGATGTGTGAACAAAGAAGAAATATGGTGATGATAATAATAATAATAATAATAATAATAATAATAATAATAATAATAATAATAATAATAATAAGGTTACCAGCCTTACGCAATGGCTGCCTTTACCCTAGGACCAAAGTGAAAATTATTGTTTCAAATTATACGCTAGCCAGCAAACTGAGGCTAAGTCGTCCCCCCAAAGCTATAGTGAAAAATTAATGTTTTAGAGAAATAGACATCTTATGGATAAAATTGTATGTGGAATATAATTATAAAAAATTAAAAAATAAAAATAAAAATAAAATAAAAAGAAAGTGAGATCGAACGGAGATGAAACAATGTTTTATTACATTATACATAGAAATCATAGGTATTCATAGAAAATAGGTAAAATCATAGGTAATCATAGAAATAGGAAGAAATCGCTTCAAGAATAATTTAAAATATATCGGTATGTAACAAATTGAAAAGCAAAATAATGTAATATTATTATACACAAAAATAGGATCAATTCGTAAATACATCGCTTCAGATTAGCAGGTAAAGCATAACATTGTATTAAAAGTTAAATCACTGATCTAAATAATACCACCCGTCCTGTATGTGAAGGTCAGCAAACTTCCCGTTTATGACGGCAAAATCTCCATACGTTGCGATACGGTTCTGCGTTGAGAAAAAACTGACTTTACAAAACGCCTATGAATAATGACGTATTTATTAAGTTGTATAACATGTAACGTGATATCGTTCAGAGATGAAACATAGGTTTATTATATAAAAATCGTTATAGGTAATACGCATCGAATAAAAATTACACATATGACTAGGTTTTAATAATAATTAAAGCAAAAGGAATGAGATCACTGATATAACACATATAAGGCGTAACGAATGGAAAATTAAACAAAATGCCTAATGAATAATGTATTACAGGGAAAGGAGTGTTTTGACATAATGAGTGAACATTCAAAGAGACTGAATGAAGTTGTATCACTTGAGCGTAGCATCGCTACATAGTATTACTGCATCAGCAAAAATGCTAGCCTAATCAGCAAAACTCTCTCTGCTTTGAGACAACGCTAAGCACAGTTCTGCGATGATATAACACTTGAATATAAAACTCGATACTGGCTTGCCATATATTACTGTATCGGCATTAAAAAAACCTGTAATTATTAACATAATATATTCCCTCTAAAGACTTCAGCATGAGTTTTACGCACTGGCCGATAACTACCATAATTATACAAAAAAATAAAAAAATACAAAATAAATAAATAAATAAAGTTTTGAAATATGTGCTAACGTAATATCTTTTAGAATTCGATATGTAAACAAAGAAGTAATATAATAATGATAATAATAATATGTACGTTAAGATTAACAGCCTTACATACCGACCGCATTTACTCCAGGTTGAGTTGATCCCAGGGTCATAGTAAAAAATTAATGTAATAGAGAAATATACATCTTACGGATAAAATTGTATGGTTAAATATAATTATAAAAAAAACATAAAGGATTAAATATATGCTATCTTAATATCTTTTAGACTTGAATGTGTAAAAAATGAAAAAGAAAAGAAAGAAAGAAAGAAAAAAAGTAATATAATAATGATGATGATAATAGTAATAATAATAATAATAATAATAATAATAATAATATGTACGTTAAGGTTGTTAGCCCTACGCACCGGCCGCCTTTACTCCAGGATTCTGTTAGAGGCTGAGTCGACCCCAGGGCTATTTTTTAGATAAATAGACATCTTACGGAAAAAATGTACAGTGAAATATAATTATAAAAAAATACTTGAAGAAATGAAATATGTTCTATCTTAGCATCTTTTAGACTTCGATGTGTAAAAAAAGAAAAAGAAAAGAGAGAAAAAAAAGTAATATAATAATGATAATAATAATAATAAATAAGGAGGTTCAGATTGTCGACACGGTTGTTGACTTTGGTAATATGATACCTATTGTGAAATGAACTCTCTCGTAAAAGTATATTACAAATCTACCACAATGTCATTTGTTCATAATTTTAAATTACGCGCTAGAAGCCATTTTCTAAAGAATTACGTATTAGAATTTCAAATCTCTCGCTAAAACCTTGCATTGAAAACCATTTTTCTATTTTCACCAGAAGCAACCGTGAGGACTATTATAACCAAGTCCGCTTCAAAGCAGTAAATTAATAAAAGCACTAGGTAGATTAATAAACTAGGATTTAAAGATTAAATGAAATATCACTGTTATGACTGAAGAATTAAAGAGATGAAATGTAGGTGACACGAGTGCGAGATAAGACATACTAGAACGCTTGCGTCTGCATATGACCACTGCAAGGTGAGTAGAAATCTTGCGAGATGAGACTTCCGATTACCTCAGCAAATCTCTGTACTCCACATGTATAAATCACATGCTGGCTTTCTGTACGCGAATTTTATAATGCCGTAATTATCAACATAATATTATTCCCTCATTATACCGAGGGTTTGAAGCTAATTCATCACTCGTCGGTAAGCTAGATGCTGAGTTAACCCCAGGGCTAAAATTATCATCTTATGACGAAATATAGTTTTAAAACGATAGCTACCATAATTATAAAAAATAAATAAATAAATAAATAAAGGTTTGAAATATGTGCTATCTTAGTATCTTTTAGACTTCGATGTGTAAAAAAAAGAAAAAGAAAAAAAAAAAGTAATATAATAATGATAATAATAATAACAATAATAATAATAATAATAATAATAAGGTTAACAGCCTTACGCACCGGCCGCCTTTAGCCTTGGACCAAAGTGAAAATTATATTATACGCTAACCAGCAAACCCGAGTCGATCCCGGGACCATAGTGAAAAAATTAATGTATTAGGGAAGAGTAGTATGGGAGTCGTTATGGCCGGGTAGGGGAAATGGGGTGGGGGTAATGACGTCATCAGTGGTGGGGGGTGATGACGTCATCACTTCCCCTCCAAGATGGCGGCACTTCCGGTTCCAGAACAAGATGGCGGTACTTCCTGTTCCGGAACAAGATGGCGGCACTTCCTGTTCCAGAACAAGATGGCGGCACTTCCCATTCCGGAACAAGATGGCGGTACTTCCTGTTCCGGAACAAGTTGGCGGCTAGCGCGAAATTCAAATTAGAAAATGCAAGAGCTGGCGCCAAATTCAAATTAATTTTATATTTATATTTATTTAATAAAATCTTGTCATAGAGGTGGACTCGAACCTTTCAAGTTGTCATTACCAAGTACATGCGTTTAACCGCATGACCACGCTGACAATCGATGATTCAACCCCAAACATTGTCTGATATATAATTCAGTGACGTCATGGTTATTTGATATTGTACTTTCATAGTTGATTACTAGATGGAGGTTGTGTAACATGGTTATTCAATCTTGTACTTTAATAATTGTTTACTAGATGGAGGATTTGTAACATACCGCTAGATGTCGGTTGTGATATAAGATGGCGGCTAGCGCCAAATTCAAAATTCGAAAATGCAAGAGTGTGCTAAGTCGAAATTTAACCAACTCCCCCTTACGAATACAACGACTACTTTTTAAATTCTGAATTTTTGTGTATTGTAGGCCAATTTCTTTTTATGGATGCAGCGCCAAATCTGTTAACCAAGTCCCCCTTACGAATACAGCGACTACTTTTAAATTCAGAATTTTGTGTACGGTAGACCGATTTCTTTTTATGGATGCAGCGCCTAAACCACCATTACGAATACAGCGACTACTTTTTAAATTCAGAATGTTGCGTACGGTAGGACAGCTTCTTTTTTTATGGATGCAGAGCCAAAACTGTTAAACAAGTCCCCAAAAACGGTTAACCAACTCCATTACGAATACAAAGGCTACTTTTTAAATTCCGTATTTTGTGTATGGTAGTCGAACTTCTTTTATGGATGTAGTGCCAAAACTGATAAACAATTCCCATTACGAATTCGGAATTTCGTGTATGGTAGACTATTCTGAATTAATGTTTTAAAACAATGTTTTTAACTAGACACAAAAGACGTAATTTCTGTAAAACTATGAACTGGTCCTATAATATTGTTACAGACTTAAATGCGTTACATAAAAATTTTGTTCTAATGGTAAATTGAAACATCACATGATACAATGAGAATAAATCATGCCACCGTTACTTGCAGGCTGAATCTGTAACACCTTTTCGTGATAAAATCTATATTTTGTTCATTGATTACTTCGGTAGAATTTGAGAGAGCTTTAGCTGTATGACTCACAAGTGGGATGATATAATTTACAGCAAAAACTTTTTTTCTAGCGAAGCGATTTAATTCAAAATTTGAACAATCACCTGTTACACTGTAAGTGCAAAACCTTTTAAAAATCAAGGCTGTAGCTGCTATACTTCAATGAATATTTTTTTTTAAATAAGTTATATATTAACGCGAAGGAATTCGTACTAATTTGCTATGTATGACTCACAAATGGATGAAATAATTTACAGCAAAAACTTTTTTTCTACCGAAGCGATTTAATTCAAAATTTTAACAATCACCTGTTACGTTGTAAGTGCAAAACCTTTTAAAAATCAAGGTTGTAGCTGCTATACTTCACTGAATATTTTTAAAAAAATAAGTTATATATTAACGCGAAGGAATTTGTACTAATTTGTTATGTATGACTCACAAGTGGAATGAAATAATTTACAGCAAAAAACTTTTTTTCTACCGAAGCGATTTAATTCAAAATTTGAACAATCACCAGTTACGTTGTAAGTGCAAAACCTTTTAAAAATCAAGGTTGTAGCTGCTATACTTCACTGAATATTTTAAAAAAAATAAGTTATATATTAACGCGAAGGAATTTGTACTAATTTGTTATGTATGACTCACAAGTGGAATGAAATAATTTACAGCAAAAACTTTTTTTCTACCGAAGCGATTTAATTCAAAATTTGAACAATCACCAGTTACGTTGTAAGTGCAAAACCTTTTAAAAATCAAGGTTGTAGCTGTAATATTTCCCTGAATATTTTTTTTTAAATAAGTTATATAATAGCTCGAAGGAATTCGTGCTAAGTTGTTATGTATGATTCAGAAGTGGAATGAAATAATTTACAACAAAAACTTTTTTTCTAGCGAAGCGATTTAATTCAAAATTTGAACAATCACCTGTTACGTTGTAAGTGCAAAACCTTTTAAAAATCAAGGTTGTAGCTGTAATATTTCCCTGAATATTTTTTTTTTTAAATAAGTTATATAATAGCTCGAAGGAATTCGTGCTAAGTTGTTATGTATGATTCAGAAGTGGAATGAAATAATTTACAACAAAAACTTTTTTTCTAGCGAAGCGATTTAATGTACACCCTTTACAGCTGATTTTTGGATAGGACTTTCTTTTTCAGAGGTAAAATAAAAACAGCATTTAAATGTACCTTATTTTATTTTCACAAGAAATATTATTATAGTACAGCAAAGTGGTACATACAAATCAATAATAGATGGGAGGAATTCCTTATTACAGATAAAATCAACCGTTAAAATTTCTTAGTCACCCCAAGCCGACGCGGATCTTATACACGGAACTGAATGAAAATACATCATGTACAGATAAAGATCAACCGTTACTTCCTGAATAGTTCCGGGTCACCCCTGCCGACACGGAAGTGACTGAAAATACACATACATACAAACATCCTGCTTGCTAATTGTAGATCATCAATATGACACGTTCCTCCAGTATAGTCAAATTTCTCCTAAACAATATTACAGAGGTCATCAAAATATGTTTATCTCTATACAACCCCAGGCTATGTGAATGTCAGTAGTGAAAAGTGATAATAATAATAATAAAAAAAGTTACAGAATTACTTATACCATCTGCGAAAGCTGTTTATGTTTTTCCCACTGCATAGAAATTGCAAGATAAATAAATAAATTTATACTTACATAACTTTTTCTTTTCTCCTTCCAGATGAACAGTGTTAGTATTACTATCAACTAATTGAAATGACTGTGAAAGGATTAGGAATACGGTTAAGGTGAATTTTCATATCAGAACGTCACAACTTTATTCTGTATCATAAGATTGTCACGTTCCCATGAAATAATGTGTATAAACAAAGGGCTTCACTGTAGTAGAACTGTATGATTTATTTCATAGGTAACGATGTCATATAATGATAGATTTTTCCCAACTTGTACGAACACCCTCTATGTTTATATAATTAAACACTTCACTTTGCATGAGTACAAATTTACTCGTGATGTCATTTATAATAGTAGTGGAATCATAAAGAGGTAAGTAATCTCCTTATTACGTAAAATAATGCGAGAACTATCGTAATGTATCACACATTCTTTCAAGTCCTTACATCTCTGTAATTGAAATAGTCTTCTCTAAACAGTAACGTTGTTTTATGTAACTTGTTTAACTTCAGGTTTGTTTAAAAACACGTAATGAATATTGTCTATGATCCATGACTTTAAACTTAAAACAATTTGTTGTGCACATTTTGCTTCAGGAAAAGTATGAAATTTACAGACAGTAATACATTTAGGTAGAATATTTAAATTTGGACAATTGAAATCAAATAGATCGTAGACCTCAACAGACGGAATAATGTTTTGTAGAAATTGTTTCTTCTGACAACCTTTCACAAATACATGATCACAATTGTTGAAAATGTTTCTCACAATATTTTCCATATGAACATAATCTACAAACCCAAGATCGTATTGTAATCCATGATGAAAATGTTCTAAGTAATGTTTTGTCATCTCGTTTACAACACTGTCTTCAGGACTGTTGAATAATATATGTACACTGTTTTCACCTTTCAAATCACAAGAAAAAAATTCTTTTACAAAAAATACCGCTGATGCTGCGTCGACATAACCCTGTACATCAACAACGCGACCATTCCTGGATCAAAAGAAAATAATATATTACTATCAAAATTCAGACGTTTACGCAAATATAAAATAAATAATGATGTGTTTCTTTGTCATTAAGATCTGTTCTTTCTTCCTTTTAAAAATAGCGTTGTTGAACACTGTTTTTTTTTTTTCATGAACCGTTAACCAGACTTAAATTGTATGCATTAGATCCGTCGAAATGTCCTTTATACACTAGCCCTAATTTGCATATGCCTGTGTTTATAGAATCAAAATCTTTCGCCTCAAACTGTTCAGAATACTTCTTTGGTAGAAAAACAGCCAGAAGTTCCTCCTTGTTTGACGTTTGTAATTCCAACAACACAGAGTCCCCATACTTAGTGTGTTTTAATTCAGCTGATAGAACATTATATGTTTGCCCTATGACTAGTTGCGAAATGGAAACGCACCTTGCTCCGTAAGTGGTCTTGTTGAATTTTTCGATTATTGAAACCATCTGAAAAGCAAGAAAAGAGTTTTTTAGTATATAAATTATGTTAACATTAAACTGTAGCACGTGTTTATGTAAAAATGAACAATTCGAAGGACCTACAAATAATTAACAAAACTAGTAAAAAAAAAAAAAAAATAGAATCTATTAGAAATAGGAAAACAAACAAGAAGTTAATTATATTTAGCAGAAAAAAAACACTATGAATAATAATAATAATAATAATAATAATAATAATTTTAACAGTCTAGAAAGTGTGCGTGATGTAATTGTTTATTTCTTCAGAAAACGAAGTTAATAGAAATAGGAAAACGAAAACGAGAAGTTAATTATATTTATTTTATAATCAAACGTGGCCTCACTTACCTCTATAGTTTTGTAGGAGAAAAGACAATGATAGAAGAACAGATGTAGATGCTGACGTCAACTATGTAGTCTTCACTATTCACACAGCTATGAAACAATGATTCAAGACGGAACTGTCCGGCAGTTTATATAGATTGGAATGAGTAACGGTTTCGTCAACCCGGAACTTTGTTCGAAAATAGAATTATATGCAGGATGTAGTTCAAAAACTGTTACGACCTGCTCTTATACTTTAGTCGCATTTAGAATTATATGACTCAACCGGATCTTATAAGAGTACATCCTTGTTTACAGACCTAGATACAATGACCTTTATGCGGATATCAGATAAAGGGTTTTTCCTTAACTTGTTACGACCTGTTCCTATAAGGAAATCCTATTTAGAATTATATGACTCAACACGATCTTACGCTAGTACGTCCTTGTTCGAAAATAGATAGATACATAGTTAATTAGAAACCGGAACCGTATTTCTTAGAACTTTCACAAGTTTCGTATTCAAAAATAGAATTAGGTGGGGGAACAGGATTTCATACACGCTGTTTACTGACAGCAATTACGTTATAGTTTCAAGCTTATTCAGACATGATGCGGATATCAGATAACGGGTTTTTCTTTAACTTGTTACGACCTGCTCCTATAAGGAAAAACAGAGCTTGTGATAAAAACGTATAACATTATTTAAATGTAGAAATGATTACTAACATGTGCCAAATTAATTTGAAAATGTCATACATGTGCACTTCATTTGCTATGAAAGCTAAAATATTTATGCAACTCACGGTTGAAAACTTACAATGCGTGCCTTTATAACAGTTACAAACTCGAAATTTAAAAGGTTTTGCACTTACAACGTAACAGGTGATTGTTCAAAGAAAAGAGTTTTTAGTATATAAATTATGTTAACATTAAACTGTAGCAAGTGTTTATGTAAAAATGAACAATCGAAGGACCTACAAATAATTAACAAAACTAGTAAAAAAAAATAGAATCTATTAGAAATAGGAAAACAAACAAGAAGTTAATTATATTTTTTAAACAAACAAACAAACATGACGTCACTTACCTCTATAGTTTGTAGGAGAAAAGACAATGATAGAAGAACAGATGTAGATGCTGACGTCAACTATGTAGTCTTCACTATTCACACAGCTATGAAACAATGATTCAAGACGGAACTGTCCGGCAGTTTATATAGATTGGAATGAGTAACGGTTTCGTCAACCAGGAACTTCGTTCGAACCAGGTGAATTCGGCTCCTTAGCGTAGTACATCAATGAAAGTTTCTCCTCGTTCATCTGTTGAAGCTGATCTTCACTCACCTTTCCAAACCTTCCTGGTAGAAAAACGCTGCATCCAATCATTAAGTCTATAACGATTCTCCTCCCATACCTTGTATACACAGATCGAGCTTCCTTTACCGGATAAGCAAGTCCAATTTGTAGCTCACTCAACGACTTGTTACATCTCACATCGGGGACGTACACAGTTGAATAACGCTTTAGAGTGGATACTATAGACGTCTTCTTATTCTTGGTTTCTTGTGTATTTGGTAAGTCCTTCGTTGTAATATCTAATATATCAGCAACAGTAGCAGCTGTAGTAGATTTAGGTGCACTTTTACGATCACGCTTCAATGTTGACATGTTGTAAGCTTGAAGATCACTAAACTATGTATACATGTAACTACGGTATTATATACTGTTCACCTTTCCCTCACTCTTGTTGTACATGATCATGCTCGTCAGGAACATTCGTCATTTCACCTGTGCCACAATCATCTCGTCCCATGTCGATGAGGACCTCACCTTTAGTTTTACTTATAAACCTGCAGAAGGGGGCCCATCTTCTATGTTCATTTGCTGGATCGTCCGTTTTTTCCCAGTGTCCTATCTGCGTATGACAGTACGCGCACTCGACTACGTCGTTGTATCCAATATAGTAGAATCCGGCTTCGCTCATTTTGTCCAAGTCTATAAATGTCAATGGCCAATCTTTAAAAGTTTTACGTCGATCAGATTGATTATGCATATCAAACATCGATCCATAATACAGAGCCATCCTGCGCGTTATGCTTCTCACTTACGACTAACCTTAAAACAAGTTTGAACCTATCCTGCACGTGCTGTGTAAGACCTTGAAACGAGTTTGAACAAGTCTATAGTGATGACGTTATACATAAAGAATTCATGATTCAGCTGTAATGTAAGATGTACTTCCGGCCAGGTGTTGCGCCCACTTGTTCTGGTCTACGTGACGAAAACGTGGGAACAAAACTTTAAAGCAAAATGGGATAATGAGAAACTGTACGAATAAAGAAATTTAGCTCATGTTGAGAATATTGTAACATACCCACATCAGGCATTCTATGGAATGAAATAATTTCTAAACTATTTTGAATTTTCTAGCAAATAGAATAATTTAGCTCATGGTGAGAATATTGCAACATAACCACATCATGCAATACATGGAATGAAAGAATTTCTAAACTATTTTGATTTTCAAACAGATATAATAATATGCGAGGTTGAACAGCGTCCTGTAAAAAAAATAGATATGATATGATGTGTGATGGAAGTATGGAGGTGTCTTTGGTTCTAGGATATACCCTATTTATTTTATTCGATGAATAAAAGAAATCGTTTTGAAATAATTTTCACTGATACCGGATTTTCCTTTAACCTTTTATTGATATATATTTACGGCAGATACTAAAAAAAGTGTCAAGTTAGATTTGAAGGTTGCAAACTAATCTTGAAGAGATTGTTACGTGTGGCAATCATCTATTATTTCTAATTAAATAGTTTGCCTCTATGGACTAACAACAATTAAAAAGAACACTGTATGTTACTAACCATTCTATAGGTCTACATACTTGAAATTTTTTGCAACAAATAAAAAAGTATAATGTTTTTCTTGAATCCCTAACAGATAATCATGTACTTATGGTGCAACGCATGATCGGTTTTGCTCAACTGGGTACAGGTGGTTCTTCAGGTTACCAATATCTTGAATACAGTAAGCCTTAGAAGTACAACCAATCATAAAAATATTCCTTTAATTCATCCAACGTCTGAAACAAACCAAAAATATAAATGTAAATAAAGTCTATTAATAGAATTGTATTGAAATCTCGGAGGAAAGAAAAAAAAATCGTCGCATAACCCAACTTATAGTGTACGATTTATTATATCACCGCTTTGGTTAGGTTAGGTTAGGTTAGGAAAGGTTAGGTTAGGTTAGGCTACGGTATGTTAGGTTAGGTTATCTCGGAGGAAATTGAAGAAAAACTCGTCGCGCGTAATTTCAATCACAAGTTGTGTTTTATACAGTTCTTGTATAAATAATATAGTTTTCATGGCGATTTTAATAACAAGTTGTGTTTTATACAAATGAAAGCCACGCATTGTAAGTTTTCAACCGTGAGTTGTATAATTATTTTAGTTTTCATAGCAAGTGAAGTGTACATGTATGCCATTTTCAATTAATCTACGACATGTTGGGTTGTAATAACATTATTATTTACATCTGAATACAATTGTACGTTTTCAATCACAAGTTTTGTTTTATACACTACGAAAAGACACGCTAGAGTTTTTTAATCACAAGTTGTGCTGTGAAAGCACTAATATTTTCTACATCTGAATAAAGTTGTACATTTTCAATCATCAGTTGTGTTTTATACAGTATGAAAAGGTACGCTTTGTCGGTTTTCATGCATGACTTGTATAAATAAGTTCGTTTTCATAACGATGGAAGTGTACAAGGTAGACAATTTCAAAATTAATTTGGTACATTTAATAATATTGTAAGTTTTTAATCACACGTTGTGTTGAGGAATGATCTTCAAGCTTACAACATGTCAACATTGAAGCGTGATCGTAAAAGTGCACCTAAATCTACTACAGCTGCTACTGTTGCTGATATATTAGATATTACAACGAAGGACTTACCAAATACACAAGAAACCAAGAATAAGAAGACGTCTATAGTATCCACTCTAAAGCGTTATTCAACTGTGTACGTCCCCGATGTGAGATGTAACAAGTCGTTGAGTGAGCTACAAATTGGACTTGCTTATCCGGTAAAGGAAGCTCGATCTGTGTATACAAGGTATGGGAGGAGAATCGTTATAGACTTAATGATTGGATGCAGCGTTTTTCTACCAGGAAGGTTTGGAAAGCTGAGTGAAGATCAGCTTCAACAGATGAACGAGGAGAAACTTTCATTGATGTACTACGCTAAGGAGCCGAATTCACCTGGTTCGAACGAAGTTCCTGGTTGACGAAACCGTTACTCATTCCAATCTATATAAACTGCCGGACAGTTCCGTCTTGAATCATTGTTTCATAGCTGTGTGAATAGTGAAGACTACATAGTTGACGTCAGCATCTACATCTGTTCTTCTATCATTGTCTTTTCTCCTACAAACTATAGAGGTAAGTGACGTCATGTTTGTTTGTTTGTTTAAAAAATATAATTAACTTCTTGTTTGTTTTCCTATTTCTAATAGATTCTATTTTTTTTTACTAGTTTTGTTAATTATTTGTAGGTCCTTCGATTGTTCATTTTTACATAAACACTTGCTACAGTTTAATGTTAACATAATTTATATACTAAAAACTCTTTTCTTTGAACAATCACCTGTTACGTTGTAAGTGCAAAACCTTTTAAATTTCGAGTTTGTAACTGTTATAAAGGCACGCATTGTAAGTTTTCAACCGTGAGTTGCATAAATATTTTAGCTTTCATAGCAAATGAAGTGCACATGTATGACATTTTCAAATTAATTTGGCACATGTTAGTAATCATTTCTACATTTAAATAATGTTATACGTTTTTATCACAAGCTCTGTTTTTCCTTATAGGAGCAGGTCGTAACAAGTTAAAGAAAAACCCGTTATCTGATATCCGCATCATGTCTGAATAAGCTTGAAACTATAACGTAATTGCTGTCAGTAAACAGCGTGTATGAAATCCTGTTCCCCCACCTAATTCTATTTTTGAATACGAAACTTGTGAAAGTTCTAAGAAATACGGTTCCGGTTTCTAATTAACTATGTATCTATCTATTTTCGAACAAGGACGTACTAGCGTAAGATCGTGTTGAGTCATATAATTCTAAATAGGATTTCCTTATAGGAACAGGTCGTAACAAGTTAAGGAAAAACCCTTTATCTGATATCCGCATAAAGGTCATTGTATCTAGGTCTGTAAACAAGGATGTACTCTTATAAGATCCGGTTGAGTCATATAATTCTAAATGCGACTAAAGTATAAGAGCAGGTCGTAACAGTTTTTGAACTACATCCTGCATATAATTCTATTTTCGAACAAAGTTCCGGGTTGACGAAACCGTTACTCATTCCAATCTATATAAACTGCCGGACAGTTCCGTCTTGAATCATTGTTTCATAGCTGTGTGAATAGTGAAGACTACATAGTTGACGTCAGCATCTACATCTGTTCTTCTATCATTGTCTTTTCTCCTACAAAACTATAGAGGTAAGTGAGGCCACGTTTGATTATAAAATAAATATAATTAACTTCTCGTTTTCGTTTTCCTATTTCTATTAACTTCGTTTTCTGAAGAAATAAACAATTACATCACGCACACTTTCTAGACTGTTAAAATTATTATTATTATTATTATTCATAGTGTTTTTTTTCTGCTAAATATAATTAACTTCTTGTTTGTTTTCCTATTTCTAATAGATTCTATTTTTTTTTTTTACTAGTTTTGTTAATTATTTGTAGGTCCTTCGAATTGTTCATTTTTACATAAACACGTGCTACAGTTTAATGTTAACATAATTTATATACTAAAAAACTCTTTTCTTGCTTTTCAGATGGTTTCAATAATCGAAAAATTCAACAAGACCACTTACGGAGCAAGGTGCGTTTCCATTTCGCAACTAGTCATAGGGCAAACATATAATGTTCTATCAGCTGAATTAAAACACACTAAGTATGGGGACTCTGTGTTGTTGGAATTACAAACGTCAAACAAGGAGGAACTTCTGGCTGTTTTTCTACCAAAGAAGTATTCTGAACAGTTTGAGGCGAAAGATTTTGATTCTATAAACACAGGCATATGCAAATTAGGGCTAGTGTATAAAGGACATTTCGACGGATCTAATGCATACAATTTAAGTCTGGTTAACGGTTCATGAAAAAAAAAAAAACAGTGTTCAACAACGCTATTTTTAAAAGGAAGAAAGAACAGATCTTAATGACAAAGAAACACATCATTATTTATTTTATATTTGCGTAAACGTCTGAATTTTGATAGTAATATATTATTTTCTTTTGATCCAGGAATGGTCGCGTTGTTGATGTACAGGGTTATGTCGACGCAGCATCAGCGGTATTTTTTGTAAAAGAATTTTTTTCTTGTGATTTGAAAGGTGAAAACAGTGTACATATATTATTCAACAGTCCTGAAGACAGTGTTGTAAACGAGATGACAAAACATTACTTAGAACATTTTCATCATGGATTACAATACGATCTTGGGTTTGTAGATTATGTTCATATGGAAAATATTGTGAGAAACATTTTCAACAATTGTGATCATGTATTTGTGAAAGGTTGTCAGAAGAAACAATTTCTACAAAACATTATTCCGTCTGTTGAGGTCTACGATCTATTTGATTTCAATTGTCCAAATTTAAATATTCTACCTAAATGTATTACTGTCTGTAAATTTCATACCTTTCCTGAAGCAAAATGTGCACAACAAATTGTTTTAAGTTTAAAGTCATGGATCATAGACAATATTCATTACGTGTTTTTAAACAAACCTGAAGTTAAACAAGTTACATAAAACAACGTTACTGTTTAGAGAAGACTATTTCAATTACAGAGATGTAAGGACTTGAAAGAATGTGTGATACATTACGATAGTTCTCGCATTATTTTACGTAATAAGGAGATTACTTACCTCTTTATGATTCCACTACTATTATAAATGACATCACGAGTAAATTTGTAATCATGCAAAGTGAAGTCTTTAATTATATAAACATAGAGGGTGTTCGTACAAGTTGGGAAAAATCTATCATTATATGGCATCGTTACCTATGAAATAAATCATACAGTTCTACTACAGTGAAGCCCTTTGTTTATACACATTATTTCATGGGAACGTGACAATCTTATGATACAGAATAAAGTTGTGACGTTCTGATATGAAAATTCACCTTAACCGTATTCCTAATCCTTTCACAGTCATTTCAATTAGTTGATAGTAATACTAACACTGTTCATCTGGAAGGAGAAAAGAAAAAGTTATGTAAGTATAAATTTATTTATTTATCTTGCAATTTCTATGCAGTGGGAAAAACATAAACAGCTTTCGCAAATGGTATAAGTAATTCTGTAACTTTTTTTATTATTATTATTATTATCACTTTTCACTACTGACATTCACATAGCCTGGGGTTGTATAGAGATAAACATATTTTGATGACCTCTGTAATATTGTTTAGGAGAAATTTGACTATACTGGAGGAACGTGTCATATTGATGATCTACAATTAGCAAGCAGGATGTTTGTATGTATGTGTATTTTCAGTCACTTCCGTGTCGGCAGGGGTGACCCGGAACTATTCAGGATGTAACGGTTGATCTTTATCTGTACATGATGTATTTTCATTCAGTTCCGTGTATAAGATCCGCGTCGGCTTGGGGTGACTAAGAAATTTTAACGGTTGATTTTATCTGTAATAAGGAATTCCTCCCATCTATTATTGATTTGTATGTACCACTTTGCTGTACTATAATAATATTTCTTGTGAAAATAAAATAAGGTACATTTAAATGCTGTTTTTATTTTACCCCTGAAAAAGAAAGTCCTATCCAAAAATCAGCTGTAAAGGGTGTACATTAAATCGCTTCGCTAGAAAAAAAGTTTTTGTTGTAAATTATTTCATTCCACTTCTGAATCATACATAACAACTTAGCACGAATTCCTTCGAGCTATTATATAACTTATTTAAAAAAAAAATATTTAGGGAAATATTACAGCTACAACCTTGATTTTTAAAAGGTTTTGCACTTACAACGTAACAGGTGATTGTTCAAATTTTGAATTAAATCGCTTCGCTAGAAAAAAAGTTTTTGTTGTAAATTATTTCATTCCACTTCTGAATCATACATAACAACTTAGCACGAATTCCTTCGAGCTATTATATAACTTATTTAAAAAAAATATTCAGGGAAATATTACAGCTACAACCTTGATTTTTAAAAGGTTTTGCACTTACAACGTAACTGGTGATTGTTCAAATTTTGAATTAAATCGCTTCGGTAGAAAAAAAGTTTTTGCTGTAAATTATTTCATTCCACTTGTGAGTCATACATAACAAATTAGTACAAATTCCTTCGCGTTAATATATAACTTATTTTTTTAAAAATATTCAGTGAAGTATAGCAGCTACAACCTTGATTTTTAAAAGGTTTTGCACTTACAACGTAACTGGTGATTGTTCAAATTTTGAATTAAATCGCTTCGGTAGAAAAAAAGTTTTTGCTGTAAATTATTTCATTCCACTTGTGAGTCATACATAACAAATTAGTACAAATTCCTTCGCGTTAATATATAACTTATTTTTTTAAAAATATTCAGTGAAGTATAGCAGCTACAACCTTGATTTTTAAAAGGTTTTGCACTTACAACGTAACAGGTGATTGTTAAAATTTTGAATTAAATCGCTTCGGTAGAAAAAAAGTTTTTGCTGTAAATTATTTCATCCATTTGTGAGTCATACATAGCAAATTAGTACGAATTCCTTCGCGTTAATATATAACTTATTTAAAAAAAAATATTCATTGAAGTATAGCAGCTACAGCCTTGATTTTTAAAAGGTTTTGCACTTACAGTGTAACAGGTGATTGTTCAAATTTTGAATTAAATCGCTTCGCTAGAAAAAAAGTTTTTGCTGTAAATTATATCATCCCACTTGTGAGTCATACAGCTAAAGCTCTCTCAAATTCTACCGAAGTAATCAATGAACAAAATATAGATTTTATCACGAAAAGGTGTTACAGATTCAGCCTGCAAGTAACGGTGGCATGATTTATTCTCATTGTATCATGTGATGTTTCAATTTACCATTAGAACAAAATTTTTATGTAACGCATTTAAGTCTGTAACAATATTATAGGACCAGTTCATAGTTTTACAGAAATTACGTCTTTTGTGTCTAGTTAAAAACATTGTTTTAAAACATTAATTCAGAATAGTCTACCATACACGAAATTCCGAATTCGTAATGGGAATTGTTTATCAGTTTTGGCACTACATCCATAAAAGAAGTTCGACTACCATACACAAAATACGGAATTTAAAAAGTAGCCTTTGTATTCGTAATGGAGTTGGTTAACCGTTTTTGGGGACTTGTTTAACAGTTTTGGCTCTGCATCCATAAAAAAAGAAGCTGTCCTACCGTACGCAACATTCTGAATTTAAAAAGTAGTCGCTGTATTCGTAATGGTGGTTTAGGCGCTGCATCCATAAAAAGAAATCGGTCTACCGTACACAAAATTCTGAATTTAAAAGTAGTCGCTGTATTCGTAAGGGGGACTTGGTTAACAGATTTGGCGCTGCATCCATAAAAAGAAATTGGCCTACAATACACAACAATTCAGAATTTAAAAAGTAGTCGTTGTATTCGTAAGGGGGAGTTGGTTAAATTTCGACTTAGCACACTCTTGCATTTTCGAATTTTGAATTTGGCGCTAGCCGCCATCTTATATCACAACCGACATCTAGCGGTATGTTACAAATCCTCCATCTAGTAAACAATTATTAAAGTACAAGATTGAATAACCATGTTACACAACCTCCATCTAGTAATCAACTATGAAAGTACAATATCAAATAACCATGACGTCACTGAATTATATATCAGACAATGTTTGGGGTTGAATCATCGATTGTCAGCGTGGTCATGCGGTTAAACGCATGTACTTGGTAATGACAACTTGAAAGGTTCGAGTCCACCTCTATGACAAGATTTTATTAAATAAATATAAATATAAAATTAATTTGAATTTGGCGCCAGCTCTTGCATTTTCTAATTTGAATTTCGCGCTAGCCGCCAACTTGTTCCGGAACAGGAAGTACCGCCATCTTGTTCCGGAATGGGAAGTGCCGCCATCTTGTTCCGGAACAGGAAGTGCCGCCATCTTGTTCCGGAACAGGAAGTGCCGCCATCTTGTTCCGGAACCGGAAGTGCCGCCATCTTGGAGGGGAAGTGATGACGTCATCACCCCCCACCACTGATGACGTCATTACCCCCACCCCATTTCCCCTACCCGGCCATAACGACTCCCATACTACTGGGAAGTAAACATCTTACTGAAAACTGATGACGTTGCATTTACGCTTCGTGAGAACCGTGCTGTAATACGAAACCTACTTCCGGTCACGTGGCCTAGCGCGCCGCCATCTTGGATGACGTCATTTGTGGACTTTGGTCGATGCGGACTTTGCCCCTGCGCCACCATGTGTTGCGGGTATGTATCGGGCGCCACCATAGGGGTAACCGGCAAAACCATACTACTTACACTCATCGGAGACTTCGTAAGAAGTAACAGCATAGCAGATACGTTCGGCTAAAGCGAAGTGTTTCTCTCTCTCTCTCTCTTTTTCTCTTTTACAGAGTAAAATCAGTTTTTCTAGCTGAAAGTACAAAAGACATACTGTTGTTTTAATCTGGAATTTGAACGAGCGAATTCAAGAAGATGTATAGAGAAAATAATTCCGAGTTCAATTTAAAACATAATTGCAAATGAACAAAATGGCGGATGAATAAAAGCTTAGAAATGTTTACAATAGATTGGATTTAATGAAACCTGTAAAAAAAAAAGAAAAAATCAGACTTACTTAAAAAAAATACCGTAAGAAAAGAAAGAGAAAAAAACCTACTTACCTTTTTCCAGCAGAGGAGAAGTGCAGCGAAGACTCGTTGTTTACTCGTCGCACTGAAGACAGCAACTGAAAGAATTCAGGTTACGTCAGCCTCTTATATACAAAAAGGGATTCGCCCACATTTTATACCGCACGTAGCTGTTCGATTGGTATCTGTCCGTTCCTAAACATTGTTAGAGTTCGCGCAGTGAAGAGAAAATGCACGGCGACCTGCATAGTGGTGTTTATTCATAGGCCCTGAAGGAATGCAGTCACGTATGACGTTTCAGCTTCAAAACACATCTCCCAACTATTACAAAAGCCTTGCCTATATAAAAGGAGCTTTGGTCACCTCCATTGCGAAACATATCGTTTCAAGAAAGTAAATTACTTTAGCGATACGATCCTACAAATAGCATATTCTATACTTAAACTGATTTACTTTAAAGAACTTCTACTATAAATATCTTGTTTTGCAGTCAACTCACGTTAGATGAAGAAAATATTTGATCTGTTACGAGAAAATCGTGTTTCCTCTACTTTAAAGAACTAGAAAATATTCTGTTACATAATCTGAATTAGTTTAAACGCTAGAATTGTCGCGAATTTCTAAAAGGGAAACGTAGTAGTCTAGATGTACTGTACAAGACAGAACCGTTTCTAGTTAAACATGATGTGCGTATAGACCAAACGATGGTGTAACTCGTTATTCACAACATAAAGTCTCCGAACAGTATCAAATACGCTAGTTTCACTCAAACCGTTAGAAGCATGAGTTTATAACGAAGTAAGTCTACATTTCTGTGATAATAATAATATTTGAGAACTTTTCGGTTTCCATGGCAAGATTTCTGCAATGAGACATGAAGTTAAATTATACAAACACAAATTATCTAAACGAATGAGTAATGTACTTGTTGCTTAATTCCCGAAAGATGAAGAGACCACTAATCGTTAGTTTGTATATGGTTAGGTAGGGGGTGTACTGCAACTGCGAGCTTCGGAGATGTGCCTGTGTCCCGCAGGAGTTCGTTTACATGGTCTGTCGCATTTATGTACACATAAATGTCGTCGTCGTGGCCAGGGATCGAACCTTGGGCATAGAGAGCTAGCACGATACTAACTGCGCCACCCAGACCTACAAGATCATTATTACTAAACGAATGTTAATTACAGTGGAGATTCGTAACTTAGAATAAAATATCGGGCAGCCAGAAAAGAATGAAGGCTAGATGATGATTTATTTAACATGAAACCTCTTGTCTTAGGGATGTGGGAAAATAACTAAAACGGTAAAAATCACTCTGAATCAAGGAATTATGTGTGTTGGTTTTTGTAAAAAAAAAGAAAAAGAGTTGATAGCCCTAAGTTACTTACTGAATTGAAGTATCCAAGCCTGTGAAACGTTTTACTTCCTGTTAATGCAGGCCTATGGTGCGGTAGATGATGCCTGGCCATAGCAAAACCACTTGAAATTAATTACACAACTGAATGTAATAGAGAAACAGGGCTAGGAAATTTAAAATTCTTTTTGTGAAAACTTAAGACTTCTTTAATAGCGCCAAGATCCTATTTTATTCGTCGCACAGCACCAGAAAATAAATTTAGCTCACCTCTGACATATTCCCGTAAGAAATCGAAGCGCTCTTCTACGATTAGACGCAAAGAATTCAAATGAAGCCTCAGAACTGCGTTCTATGTTATGCACAGCGCACGTCTAAGAAGGGTGGACTTTACACATACCTTGTCTGAAACCCACGAAATGATCTTGTATAAAATAGGGAACAGTTGGGGGTATCCGTTGTAAGCAAGTTCAAAACAATTTAAATGATGTCTTGAAACGTGGACGAAAATTAAATAAAACATAGAATATTTTTAATTCTGGCAGGAATTTATAAATCTTTGGTAGTACTCGTTTCTTTTTATCGTTTTCTATAAGGACTGAACATTATAAACGGACAGTAATGTATTATTACATGTACAACGAATATTATAACGTCTTAGTTATTTAAATGAATTTTAATTCTAAAAGCAGATAATGTAATTGAAGTACTAGTTAAACAGAGAACATTGCACTTTGTAAAACAATTTAAGACGAGCTATTTTATTTACAGCTTCCGAGAAATAAACTAAATTTAATTTATAGCTTATCTAAAAAAAAATATTCTAAAAAAGTTGTTTTGGAGCTGTTTTTAAAAGTAGTTAAACACTTTCTGAAAGAAAAACACCCAACATTGAATTATCATAACTGTAGAATTTATTTTACATGAAGAATATATTCACTGAAATAACCTTAACATATGAAAACTAATGATGAAAAGAAATAAATGAAGTTATATTTACCAGCGTGAATCGAAACCAGGACCTGAAGCTAGTGAAGTTAACGGTATGAACAGTATCATGCTGGGTTATTCAATTTTAAAATAAAATAAAATGTAACGCTGAGTTTAGTTTATCTGGAAGTATATACTGAATATAACACTTCCTGAGATAATACATCCTACACTGAATTGAAAAATAGCAAAACTAAAGAGTATAAGATTTTAATTATTTTTACCAGTGGGAATCGAACCCCTGCCGATTTAGTTTTTAAAATTCTGCTTGGAACTAATGTAAATTACTTTACAACAAGGGCTAGAAATAAAAACATACATAAACGGATATAATTACAGTTTCCCGAGAAATAGAAAGCATAGTCCTATAACAAACTAATGAATAATAGAATTTAAATATTTTAAACAATCAGCGAAATTTCGGTAGCACCCGTAACTAAGTAAGATACTTTGCGACGGTTATCTGTCGTGGTTTGTTAAATGTTATTTTAGGGGCGATAAAGAAAATATTTCACAGTATCTGAATTAAGTGAAGGCTAGAATTTAATTTACAAGCTCGGAGAAATCTATAATTACTTTTACTCAAAATAAAAGTATTTAGAATAAATTAACTTCCGATGTAGAAATTAAAATGTTTTTCAGCGTAAAATGAATTATTATAGAAAAGTAAAATATTATAAATGTATGTTTGGATGAGTTAATTTAAATAGAGTTTATTAAACAAAAGGGGTTAGAACTATTTAAACACTTTCTGAAAATATCTTAATGGTAGAATCTAATTTACAATTTCCGGCTTGACGCAAACTAAATTTTTTAAGCACAAAATATATTAAAAGAAATTTATACGTTTTCCTTATAAAATGAATATTTAAATACTGAATATATTAAATGAAATTTCGGTAGCACCTGTAACTAAGATAATTTGCGAAGTTTATATGTCTTGTTTTGTTGAATGTTATTTAGAGGGTACAAGAATGTTTCACAGCATATGAATTAAGTGAAAGATGTAGGCCTAATTTAAAATTTACTAGCTCGGAGAAATCTATAATTACTTTTACTGAAAATAAACACTCCGAGCTATATTAAATGAAATTTCGGTAGCACCGGTAACTAAGATAATTTGCGAAGTTTACGAGTGAGAACTGTGATTATTAAAGGAAAAAAACTACGAAAATCTATCACTCACAAATAAAATGTTATTATAGGGGCTACAAAAAAAATATTTCGATGTATCTGAATTAATTGAAAAGTAGAATTTAATTTGCAAATTCGGAGAAATCAATAAACACTTATTCAAACACAGACACTAACAAAATACTTTAGCACATTGAGCAGTCTGCATGGAATAGATTTACACGTTCGACGAAAAAAAATAACACCTTAATAGTTAACGAAAATAGGGTTTATTCAACACGGACCGAAAACTAATGGAAACTTGAAATACATAAGTGAATTTAAAATTTATTTTATGGTTATAGGATTTAATTTATATATAATTATAATGAAACTTTGAAAATTTACTTTACAAACGGTTATATTATTTTTAAAATAAAAAACTTATAACTGTCCAAATCTTAAGTCTTCAGTGAAGTTAATACCTGTATGTAGATTTCACAGTAGAAAAGTAAGGGATGTAAAATGTTCCTTACAGACCGTTGTAAGTCTACATGGTTGGTTTAAAAACTAATTACATGAATTTTTAAAACAGGAAAAGATCTTTTATTATTATTATGTTATTATTATTATTATTATTATTATTATTATTATTATTATTATTACTGATGGTAAATTGTGTACACTGATTATAAAAAAAACATTTACCTTTGGGTCTGTAGATAAAGCTCCTTGAAGATGTTATGCTGATTGCCCACACCGCTGAATATTAATCAGTAGTCGTACAAATTTAACGTACACACTGTTAGCACAATGAAGTTGGAAATCAGAATGAGATCATGCAATTTTAGAGCCAGTATTTATAGGTGAGAGGTTTATGACGCGAGCTAATTTAAAAGCGTTATATTTACTGGCCTTCTATATCAGATACTTCCGATAACGGTACTTTGCTTAGTAATATATTACGGAACGGTGAAAATAGCATATCAAACAAACAATCAATAAGACAGTTCCGGATGGAAATGACTAAGCGGCATGTTGTTAGTGAGTCATAGTTAAATGTAGACACTAACGGTAAAAACAGATAACGCATCTTGCTACAAGATCCCGAAATAAATACATTCATTGATTATAATGATGTGATTACAGGTTGTGCATAACGGTTCCACTTGTATTTCAAGAAACCATTACCTTAGCGATGATGTGATAAAGTATGACTGACAATATTCCGTTACTAAAGTTAATTCTGTCTTGCAGATATTCATCATGCGTCAGTTGAGTTCTCAGAAAGCTAAATGTTTCTCCAAACCTGTGTAAATGAAGTGAAATCATTGGGGTAATATTATTTAACCTTTTCCGAAAAAATTTTTTCCCCATAGAACATAGTTTTAAAATTAATTAATTAATTAATGTTAATTCTATAAACCGACTACTAACCCGTAATTAGTTATCGAGAAAACGAGAAAATATTATGAACATGTTAAAATATAAGCTATCAGTATGGGGAACAATATTTATTCTTAAGGGTAATTAAATAATTATTTTTTTCTTTAACGTATTTCGAAAATGATCTAGCCCTTCACAAAAAATAGAACAAGTTAACTTCTCTTTTATCAATATTACTTTTATTGAAGAAAAGTTTAAACAACACCAGGCTAAGATTTTAAAACAGTCTTATATTCAGTACAAGAGCCAAGGTCTGGTCATGTTGTAGAACATTACAGTGTTGTTTTTTATATAAACTTGAGAGAGGACGGGACAAACATTAACTTTTTTCAGTGTTAATATTAATATGTTTGATGTAAAAATATGTAAATAAAATATCTAAGATCTGTTCTTAAGGTAATACATTTGTAATTATTTATAAAAACAAAAACGAGACATTGTTTGTCATATAATAATAATGTGCCGTTTTTCAAAAAGCCTACACCTATCCTCCAACATCCTTACAATTTCATTTTACCAGAAAAAAAGAAAGAAAAGAAAGAAGGAAAGAAATGTTAATAATAACCATACATTAGTAGTAGTAGTGGTAGTAGTAGTGTTGACGGTGATCGTAGTGGTAATGGTGGTGGTAGTAGTAGTAGTAGTAGTAGTGCTAGTAGCGGTGGTAGTGGTGATGATGATGGTGGTGGTGATGCTGGTGATGGTGATGGTGGTGGTATGGTGTTGGTAGGCTATTAGTAGTAGTAGTAGTAGTAGTAGTAGTAGTAGTAGTAGTAGTAGTAGTAGTAGAAGTGGTAGCGGTAGTAGTAGTATTTCAAAATTCAAATATTTGACTTAGCCCCACTCTTCCATTTTCAAAAAGCTTTAACGCTGCAAAATTTAAATATTACCCTCATTTTGAATTTTTCAAACACCCCGCCATAAAATTTCGATTTAGCTCACGTTTGCATTTAAAATTTCGACTTAGCCCACTCTTGCATTTTTAATTTTGAATTTGGCGCTAGCCGCCATCTTGGTAGCAATTTTGAATTTTCAAATATCCCGATAATTAAAAAATAAATTTTCGACTTAGCTCACTTTTACATTAAAATTTCGACTTAGCTCACTCTTGCATTTTCGAATTTTGAATTTTGCGCTAGTCGCCATCTTATAGCATGGTACACAACTGCCATCTAGTAGATAATTGTGAAAGTAATGACTGTTAACTAGCGCTATCTAGTGAATAGCATGGTACACACCTGCCATCTAGTAAACAATTATGAAAGTACAAGATTGAATAACCACGACGTCACTGAGGAAAAACTGAATTATATATCAGACAATGTTAGGGATGGATCATCGAATGTCACCGTGGTCACGCGGTTAAAATCAGGTAGTCGGTAAGGACAAGTTGAATGGTTCGAGTCCACCTCTATGACAAGATTTTATTAAATAAATATAAATATAAAATTAGCATGCATAAGAACGTAATATAATGATGACGTCATATGGAAGTCCTGGGATAGCGTTCATACACCTGTCAAAAGGTCATAACATAACGTTGGGAGGATAAAAAAGTTCAAACTGTAAGGACTTCATATGGGATAGCCAAAGGACCCAACTGCAAACGTTCCGAAAAAAAAGACTAAAAAAAAGAATCCTCGCGTAAGACTGTGTCCATGGCGTCTATGGCATAAGGGCGTAACAACATTAACTAAAGCCCTTGCGTAAGAGTGGGAGTCCAGACGTCCATGGCATAAGGGCGTAACAAAATTGGTAAAAAGCCTTGGGTAAGAGTGGGTGTCCAGACGTCCATGGTATAAGGGCGTAACAAATTGGTAAAAGCCTTGCTTAAGAGGGGGTATCCAGGCGTTCATGGCATAAGGGCGTAACAAAATTGGTAAAAAGCCTTGCGTAAGAGTGCATATCCCGACGTCTTGGCATAAGGGCATAACAACATTGGTAAAAGCCTTGCGTAAGAGTGCGTATCCAGGCGTCCATGTCATAAGGGCATAACTGCAGACGCGTACGTACGCAAAGCGACGGCTGGCGTCGGGGGAGTCGACGCCGGGCGTCGGGGTGGCAGGGGGGCGTCGGGGGTGGCGCGCAGTTGCCAAACTTTCACCGCTTTAGACGCTACCTCTTACTACTTTCGGCCCACATCACTACTGTGCAGTACAAATGTATTTTTGTCTCTCTAAACTTTAGTTAGGGGACGTCCGTGTAATTTGGACCAGTGTGTATTTTGGACTGCCCTGAATTATGATATTTGCAAGTTTGGTCAGTCCCTGATTTTGAATACATTTGAAAGACCGCCAAGGACAGCTTTACCCTCAGAAAGGTCATTGCTCTAACACCCTCGGTCGAGGGGGGAAGAAGAAAAGAAGGTTAATGTCCACATTCCTGTAATCTTGTTTCATTGTGAAATATAGCACTGAGAAGTGGATATTGGTTTCTGAAGAGAACTTTCGCATACAAGTGTTGCAAGGGATACCAAGGTGTGTTCAGCTACAATATAATTATTTAATGTACAGTAGTTTTTATTATATTGATTTTTAACATAATCTTTACACGGTGTGTAATTTGGACTGCTTTTGAGTGTGTATTTTGGACCGCTGTAGAAGATGCAATTAACGTATATTAAGTGATAATAAAAAGAAATACCTAGTAAAATAAACTTAATTACTATAAACATTACGATGAACTTAATTTACATTATTATTACTATTAATATTATTATTAATTATAATATTAATATTATTATTAATTATAATATTAATATTATTATCATTACCATTATTATTAATATTATTGTTATCATTGTCACTACCACTATCAATGTGTGTGAACATGATGATTATTATTAGTATTATTGTAGTCATTATTATTGCTATTATCATTATCATCACCATTATTATTATTATTTTTACTATTGCTATTATCATTGTTGTTGTAGTTCTTGTTGTTCTCTAAGTGAAAAGTGACCTAGTAGATAAGTGAAAAGTGATTAGATAAGATAGTATTTAAGTATATTGTTAGAAATACAATTAATTAATAGCATAACTTATATTTTAAGTGTTTGTGTGTACCAGACCAAATTACACACCTTCCTGGTCCAAATTACATGACATCAGTCCAAATTACACGGAAACAAATTCTGCTATAAACATTATTTTTAAACAATTTCTCTTATTATTCTTGCAATTTATTTTCGCTAAAATACTCGATATATAGTATACCAATATACATATATAAATGATTTTGAGAATTTTCAGTACAGTCAATGACTTTATGTCGTCTGAAGTTAAGCGGTCCAAATTACACGGACTTCACCTATATCAAAAAGTTATACAACCTAATTTTTAAACATGTAACTTGTTACATGTTACGTATAATTTGTTACATGTTACATATAACTTGTTTAATATAACTTGAGTTATATAACATGTTTTCCAAAAATTTTACAAATGCATGCCAATTGTTACATATAACATTGTGTTATATAACTGATTTTTGTGTTATATAACCAGTTTTCTGGGTTTACACTCCGTTAGCTGCGTTTACACTATGTAACTTGTTTATATGAATTGGGTTATATAACAGGTTTTCCAAAATTGATACAAATACATGTAACTTGTTACAGATAACATTGTGTAATATAACTGATTTTTGTCTTATATAACAAGTTACAACTTTTCCACATGGAGTGGGAAATGTGTAACTTGTTACATGTAACCTGCTACATGTACATGTTGCTGCGTATATATAGTAACAAGAAACTGTTCACCTAACCACAAATAATTAGATTTATCCAAAATTTCAATCTATGCAACGTTTACTATGCTTTTCAGGTGTACAATAGTATAATAATAATATAACCTAATCTCACATATATGTCCCTCTACAAAAACTCTCATATATAATATTATAACAATCTTCATTAATGTTCCATATCTTGATGGCGCTGATATATCGTATGAATGGATATGTCCAAATATTATCACAGAATAGGCCTATATAGTAGTAAAATCTATTGTCGATCACACTGTACTCAATTACACATTCAAACTAGCAAATGCTGACATAACCCCTTAGAAATTGTTAAAATAATCAAAATTGTATTAAATGTATATATCATGTATAACAATTGGTTGGTTAGGTTAAAAGCTGTGCACTTTTTTTGGGGGTGGGGGCACGCCACCACCCACGGAGATCCACGACCAGAGGCCATACTCCGCTCCCAACAACTGTTCGGCGCTCAGTGTTCTGCTGCTCGGGTCATTCTATTGTGTACGTAGCTAGTGGGAAATGTGTGAATATTCAGGTGGCTGTTTGTTTCAGCACTGGCAGAACTGTGTAACTTTGTCTGTGTCGTTTATGTGTCTTGCGGAGGTGTGTCTCTGATCCGGCATTCACCTGTAGGGTGAGGGAATCCCCGTAAAACCTCACCCGGACCAGCTGCTGCGAGAGTTCCCACAGCATCCCGGCACTTGGGCTGAGGGCTCAAGTGCTCGGTTCGATCCCGAGGGTCTAAACTACTCCGCAGGATATGTCTCATATTTGGTAGGTCTCAAATTTGGGCGTCGTCTAATTCTGCTGCTTTTTAATTCCGATTAACGTTGTCGCAAAGTTATGGAATCTATGTTTGCTGATTTAGTGGTCCAGTACTGAAGGTCTGGAGGCCATATTTGCTTATCCTGTATTGCTACTTGTCTCAATGCTCGTCTAGCTTCCCTTTATCTGGGGCAGAGGAAGTCCTCTGCTAGCTTGAACCTAAAAAGGTTTGCCGTGAAGTAACCGTGTCCTGAGAAGAATTGTGTTGTAGTGTGTGGACTGTGGACTGTTTCCATCGTTCATCCCATAGGGCTAACGTGTGCTTTCTTAGGTCGGAGTGAAGCTCCTTATTATTCCAAGAGTTGTATATGTGTTCATTGATTTCTATTTCACCAATCCTCGTCGGTAGCTTTTTTCTAAGTTTATATGAAGTGACCCTTTCTTCAACGAATAAGTCGGCTGGTATTTCTCCAGCTATGACTTGTAACGCGTCATTTGATATAGTGGAATACGCTCGTGCAACCTTTAATAGTGCTTTTCTTTGTGCCGAAATTAGTTTATTCTTGTGTCGAACTAATAAGTATGTGGCCCAGCCGTGTGCCGCGTACCCTACTATACTTTCGAATATTGCTCTATATAGGCGTTTATAATTTTTTTTGGGGGGGGGGCCCGCCACCACCCACGGAGATCCCGCTCCCAACAACTGTTCGGCGCTTAGTGTTCTGCTGCTCGGGTCCTTCTGATGTGTGCATAGCTAGTGGGAAATGTGTATGTTTAGAGCTGGCTGTTTGCTTCAGCACTGGCAGAACTGTGTAACTTTGTCTATGTCGTTTTTGTGTCTAACGGATACCATCTGTTGCATCTCTATTATCCATATGTAAATTTGCCACTTCTCACCAAATTATTTCCATTAATATAAAATAACACGCAGGCGCACTGAAGTCCAGTAATTGTATATTAATATTCACCACATTGGTGATGGTTCATGGTAGTATCGCGTTGCTTTAATTGAACTTTGTGGCATTTTTTTGTATTACAGTTGTACTCGGACAATTCGGACGTCGAAATTTACAGTCATGAATAGGGACTGATGAAGATCAAGATATGATCGAAATGAACATATCCAAGAGAGAAGTAAATGCCACAAAGTTCAATTAATGCAACGCGATACTACTATGAACTATCACCAATTTGGTTAATATTAATCTACAATTATTACTGAATTTCAGGGCACCTAAGAGTTATTTTATATTAATAACAATAATTTGCTGAAATTTCACATATGGGTTATTCCACGCCAAATCATCCAACAGTGGTTGCATGACCATTTTAGAAAAAATCATTTTTTGTATATGAGTTCATACATGTTTCAAGATATCAAAACAAGTTTTCAAAAAAATCTTGTGTTCTTGGTTTCCCAGGGGTGTCCATTTTTCAATCCTGGTGTAACACATTTTTTGCGAATGTAGCTGTTTACAAATATTTTCATAACTCAACAACCATAAGAGTTAGAAATTTGAATTATGAACCATTTTGTAACTATTGAAGCATACTTTCAGAAATAATTTACTGTTTTCTTCAACAAAAAACTTTTCATATGAATATATGAGTTTGAAATTCGGGTAAATTTTTCCAAAAAAATCACTTTTTGGACCAAATTTTATATGAGAAGGAAGTGATTGTAAACATTCAATTTTTTTAAATGTTCAAACCTGTATGTGATTTGTCTGTGAGGAAATAATCAGGGTCTAAAAATACATCCCTTATTTCTAAACTGGCCTCAAATATTAGCATTTTTCTGATTTTGACTATTTTTGGGCTTAAATATCTCTGATGGGTACCCTTCAAAAAATTTGAAAAATTGCTTAAACGAAGAGATTCATGTGCCTAACTCGCAGTTAAAATTTCTATTTCTTGACTCAACTCCTTCTATTAATTTGATAGAACTGAAATATCACACTTTTTAGGGTAGCGTATTTGGGAGTAACTACATATAACTCAACAACTATAAGAGTTAGAAATTTTAATTATGAATAATTTTATAACTATTGAAGCCTGCTTTCAGAAATATTTTATTGTTTTCTTCAACACAAAATGTTTTGTATGAAAATATGAGTTCTAAACTTGTTTTGATATCTTGAAACATGTATGAACTCATATACAAAAAATGATTTTTTTCTAAAATGGTCATGCAACCACTGTTGGATGATTTGGCGTGGAATAACCCATATGTGAAATTTCAGCAAATTATTGTTATTAATATAAAATAACTCTTAGGTGCCCTGAAATCCAGTAATAATTGTAGATT
The DNA here is from genome assembly GCA_964059195.1 of Ectobius pallidus. Lineage (NCBI taxonomy): Eukaryota > Metazoa > Arthropoda > Insecta > Blattodea > Ectobiidae > Ectobius > Ectobius pallidus. Next base: position 136,245,105 of record CAXKWD010000003.1, on the reverse strand, counting down.
AATTGTAGATTAATATTAACCAAAAAATGATTTTTTTCTAAAATGGTCGTGCAACCATTTTTTAAAAACTTGGATGATTTCATATGGAATGACCCATATGCATAATAGAGATGCAACAGACAATGGAATGATAGTGCACAGCTTTTAACCTAACCAACGAATTGTTATAAATGATACATAAATTTAATACAATTTTAATTATTTTAACAATAATTTCTAAGTAATTAAGTCAACATTTGCTACTTTTAATGTGTAATTGAGTACAGTGTGATTGACAATAGCTTTTACTATTATATGTTCTGTGATAATATTTGGACATATCCATTTATACGATATATCAGTGCCATCGTCCACTGCTCTGGCAAAGGGGATGCGTTCGCTCCTCTCACGCAGCGGGCCCGGGTTCGATTCCTGGTCGGGACAAGTTACCTAGGTGGTTCTTTTCTGGGGTTTTCCTCACCTGTGAGACAAATGTTGGGTAATTTTAGGCCCTTGTTGTCCCAGATATCATCTGGTCGTAATTATCATCTTCATCCCATTTTCACCTCGTTCGGAGTGAGTCTCTGTGTGTGTGAATGGTGTCTCTCGTCCTATGTGTTCGTGTTGTATTGGAGGTGGCCCCGGAATTGGGCTGATCACTCATCCAGGGTGGCCCTCCATGCCCTTGTCTGGTCAAAAAAGTATGTATTTGTTCCAAAGATAATCCCTCTCCCGACAGGTGGCCCGGGCGGCTTGGGCCACTTAAATCCTAAAAGGGAGAGGTAAAACTAAGGTAAAGGAACAGAATCAGCGCCATCAAGATATGGAACATTGATGAAAATTGTTAATATTACATATGAGAGTTTTGTAGAGGGGCATATATGCGAGATTAAAACATATTATTATTATACTATTGTACATCTGAAAAGCCTAAAGGTTGCATAAATTGAATTTGAGGATAAATCGAATTATTTCTGGTTAGGTGGACAGTTTCTTTATACAAATAAACGTAAAAGTAAATTCATCAATATCTAGTAACAAGTTACAGAAGATAGTTGAAAAATTACTCTTACACTAAAACTTGAACACAGAAACTTTGGCTGTCCGTGCCAATGCTCTTACCAACTGAACTACGCCAGAGTTCAATTCACAGCGCCATCTGGCGGGAACCTAATCTCGAGAAAATATTCCCAGGGAATGTTTCCGGAAATGTTCCCACAATTTCATAAATTCTCTGGAATTTATGATTTACGAGCAAGATAACTCAGATACCTATTTGTTACTTAAATTTAATCATGATTAGGTTAAAAATAAAAACTGTCATAAGTTCAAAGATTAATATATAATTAATGAAAGAACATAAAAAATGAACATTAATTATTTACGTATAAAATATTGTAATACTGGGTTTTCACATAGTTAACAACGAAAATAGGTTAATTAAAACTTGCCCTGGTTCTTGAAGGTGAAACCGAGTTCATTGAAGAGATTGACTATTAATTAGACACATTTACAGTAATAATCATAAACTGTACGTACCTAAACAACTTTTAGGAATAGGCCTACTTGCTTTCTTTAAATGTGTGACCTTGACTTCATCTTCGAAGTTGGCCTAATCACTTCCATTGAAATCCATTAGATTTTCTTCATCATCCTCTTCTTTGTCTTCTTGATAAGAAAGGATGCTAATATCATCACTGTCGTCATGGCCTTCGTCATCATCATCATCATCATCATCTAGATCTAGGTTTCCTTCTTGGTCCTTCCCTTCATCTGGATCGTCTGGATTATCAGTACTTTGAGTTTGAACTTCAGTATATTCACTCTTCTTTTTCTTCTTCTGAGGCCTTCAGTTTCCAGTTGTATGAAAGATAAGTGAGTTTAGCTGCTCGCTCAGATGATACGCGGTTCCTCTTTTTAGATTGAATCCATGAAAACGTACTGAATGTACGTTTTTGGCGGCAGAAGTGACTGCAGCTCCTAAGATTTGGATGGCCACATCTGCCAAGTCACAGGTTCCTCTTAGCCCTCATAAATCATGAAAGAACTCAATTTCCCCCTAAACTACAGAAGGATTAGTCTACACCGTGGGACTGATTTATGATTAATTATTAGGGTGTAAACTAATTATATTTAAATTTGTGTTTGTGTAATATTGAAGGTGTTGGTTTCTCGCATTTTATTTTAAATATCAACACAATCTATTAACAATTACCGGTATGCTAAATTACTTATCTTTAAATAAGTGTGAGGTATCACTTTATAACATATATGTTTATAAAGAAAACCTAAGAGATTATCATGAATTATTATTTTTTAAAAGAAGATGACTTAGGATACAATGTTCTGACAATACGTGAAAAATTATATCATAGGAAAAGGTAATACTTCTCTAGACGGTTCTTTGATAAACATGTGGAATTTTACTGAAATAGTTTCATTTTGAGGTACCTGGACCGTTAATAAACCGTAAAACATTAAAAACTAATGATTTTTATAAATGCTCATTTTTGGGAATATTTCCTGCCCAAAGAGATTTTATAAATTCCATCCCACTGGGAATATTTCCGGCCCACATCACTACTGTGCAGTACAAATGTATTTTTGTCTCTCTAAACGTTAGTTATATAAAAAGTTATGTAACCTATTTGATAAACATATAACTTGTTACATGTTACGTATAACTTGTTACATGTTACATATAACTTGTTAAATGTAATAAGTTTATTAAACAAGTTACATAGTGTAAACCCAGCTTTAGAGAGGTGGAACGGAAGTTAAACTCTTAACATCAATACCAATAATATAAATACTGAACACAACTTTACACTAAAAGTCCAAAAACTTATTTGAACGTTTGATATAGGCAATTGTTTATTTTCAAGAATTGCTGAGTTGTTAAAATAACAATACACCAGAACTGCATAGCCATCACTCCCATGTTAAGTTAAATCTAACGCCTGCACTGCGTTGAATAATAGCACTGGTGACGTACGGTATCCTTTTACATTTGAGTTTCAGAGATAATAAATTACAGATATTATAGAATGCGTTAGTAGCAAAACAGTTATCGCGTGCAAGACATAAGCAAGTTATTAACAACGCAAAATTGGGCTAAGTAAAGATCAGTGGCCATTTTCACAATTAGCTCCCAATACAAACATTAACACTGTAAGCAAATTGATTTTCTTTCGATAAGTTTAAATTCTCTTTACAGAATGAAGTACAGGCGTCGCATTAACTTAGAGAGAATATATTCAGCATTCAGTATTTTATTCATGACATGAGCAACTGTTCGTTGCAATAGCCATATTTTCCAATTAAGTACAATAAATAGAAGACTCATAATAATCAGAGGAGTGCAATATCACAAAATTATTATATGATACACTGTAGATAAACTTAAAATACATGTTTTCTTACAGCTTAAAATATATTTATGTCAAAAAATTCACAAATTCTATAAAATGGAAGGTTGAGTAATAAAACAGATTTAAATGTTTCCTGACTAACATTAAGCTACTTGAGATAGCCTTTTGAACATACTTAAAGCTATAGAATTAAACTATTTTATTGACTTCCATTATATAACTAGGTTCTGAAAAACACAAAGTACTTATTTTGTATTGGTGCACATCTGTTTCAGGATGATAAATGAATGATGTTCTTAATTTTTATTAAACATTAATTGGCCATCGCTGCCTCCGCGAGTTTCACGATAACACAGCGTACCAAAATGTCGTATTGCATGCTATTTGTTCCTAGAAACCTTATTTTTCTGAAACAAGCATTCTCTATTACTACTCTGGGAAATTAACAGAAAAAACGGAGACTCTGAGTAGAAGTGTTTGTAACATGAAACAATTATTTAAATATTGTTATTGGGTAATGTAACGAACTATTATAAATCTCATTATTAAGTGCCAGTATGGTACTTTATGAGATTGTGTGGGGGACGAAAAAATGTCTGTCCGTCTGTCTGTCCGTCTGTCCGTCTGTCCGTGTGTCTGTACGCACCATAACTCAAATACGCTTTTTCGGATTTTCATGAAACTTGGAAAACACATGTCCATGTCCATGTCCATGGGAAGAACCCTATTGATATTGAACCAAATCGGTTCACCGGTACCGGAGTAATGCCCAATTTAGTGCCTATTTTAATAGATTATATTAGAAAGGCGCCATAGCTCAAATACGCTGTATCGGATTTCCATGAAACTTGGTATACGCATTTATGACGCCCATGAAAAGTACCCTGTTGAATTTGAACCTAATCTGTTGTCCGGTACCAGAGTAAAACCCAATTTAGTGTGTATTTTAAAGGCGGAATAACTCAAATACGCTTTATCGGATTTTTATGAAACTTCGTATACGCATTTATAATGTCCACGGGAAAAAGTCTATTGATATTGGACAAAATCGGATGACCTGTTTTGGAGTAATGCTCAATTTAGTGCCTATTTTATGGTAATATACGTATTCGAAAGAATTTATAAAAAAAAGCAAATCAATTATCTTGACAACATAGCCTATTGTTTTACTGTGATCTTATAAGGCTTTGTAAATTAAAATACAGTTAGCTATGACCAAAAACACTATTTTTTTACATGCGCTTATCCAACTAGACCGTTAAACTGAGCCAGGTGGCCGAGATGGTAACGTCTTGGCCTCACATTCTGGAGTTCCAGGTTGAAATCCCGAAACCGGCCAATTTGACTTGTTTTTTGGTATTTCTATGTGAGTGTGCGATTGTCAAGATATCACAAATCTGTACAGTACAGCTGATGCTGGAAGATTTTAATCTGATTAAAAAAAACTAGACCTTTGTTCTTCCGTAAGCCCTGCTTAATGAATAAATCTGGAGCTTAACTTGGAAATCAATTTAAAAAAAACATTTTCTGCATATCATAATTGCAGTCATAACTGATTAAACATAAACATACTGGCACTTTTTTACATCAGTTTACCTGATTTTATTTTTCCATGGAAATACCAGATTGCCTACATGCCTAGAAGCTAACGTTAATAACTCTGCGTATTACAAAATTATAAATACTAACGAATAGAAGACAATAATAATAAGGCATATTCACCAGATTTTTATTAGCTTGTTTTCCTCCATACGCTTCCTACCTTCATGTTACGTGGGTAGTAAAATAATTTTTGTCTATTTCTAGTATATAATTGCATATAATTGGTCGGGGCATAGTACATTGTATTTTTATCGCGATCGACCTTTTGGGCAAAGTCCCATAGGTTTCTTTTTTATAAATTTCGAATTCAATTCAGATCTTGTTTTCTTCATATCTCAGTAACAATATTACTGAATCGATCTGTTATCAAAAGCTTGAAGTGAAGAAGACTAAAGCAGTTAACTGTACTGGTGTATTTTAAGGAGCTGATTGTTGCAGTGACTTGTATTGGTATTTTCTAATCACAATTTAATATTTAAATTGACTTTAATGAGAATGAAGCTAATAGAAACATATTTTTGTTCCGATTTTAAAGAACGACTCATCAACAACAACAAAATGATGTCCTGAAGTTGATTAAACCGAAATTCCTAGGCATTCAGATTAAAATCTTATAAAAGTTATCACACACATTTTATTGATCGAGCTCAACATTATCCAACAACGTGACCTTAAACGCTTTAAAAGAGTAATTGGCAATAAACTTACAGGTCTGATTCAACTTAATGTATGATAGTGTTCATGTTTTGATTCTTTTTTATAAATACAGTATATTCAAATCGTTTGCATATGTGATTTAATAAATCTACACAAAGTCCCACCATTGTTAATTCGTTATTGAATACCCAAATAAGTAAATAAATATAAAGAAGAACTTGATAAAGACATATGCATTTCGAAGGTACACAATTTTAAATAAACATTATACTGATAGGCCTATGAGACAGATTATAAACAGTTCCTTTAAACTTTTGTACAGTATTCATTGCGAAAAGAGGACATGTATTATAATGCCAGGGAATTCTACTTTGAAAAAAAAAACATATTTTTCTTCTGATATTTCTTATTATTTCTGAATCAAAACCAAGTTACTTCCATTTGTATTTCTGTTGGAGTAAATGAAGAAAATAGACGCTGAAGATTTAGTTTCCTCAATATAGCATTAATTATAGTTTGTAATAAAAGAAGATGAATGTAAATTTCACTCTTCTTTGAGGCATATTTTCCTCGCTGATTCTGCCTGGTTTCCGTACATGTAGCAGGATGGTTTCCAGCTTCTGTCATGAATAGAGTTCCTGTTCTTTTATGTGTTGCAGCGGGCTGTATTGTGTACAATCCACATAGTGACAAAGAATTCAAAGAACGAGCGTGTATATAAAATTAGATTGCTTTGTCCAACTATAGCATTCTTTATGAAAGAAAGAACCCATTATATCCAGTGAATGGAGAATCAAACATGCTTCAATTACTTGCTGAAGCCGAGAATTAATATAACTTCCAGGCAGTCTGCTTTAACCAATTTTCGAGTTACAAAACGCCATGACTTCAATTCGGAACAACCAACATTTTCGAAGTTCGTACTCAGTGCTATTCATTTTAATCGACTGCATATTTATAACTACTAAGTCTTATTAGAAGTATTGCGTCAGGTATGATATTAATAAGAATTATGGTAAAAATTAAATTCAGTTAATTTATTCCAGAATTCAACTATTATTATACTTGCAATGGATTTTGACAGGACGTCGATGTAGAAGATGGAATGAAGTGATCAAATAGTAGGCTTAATACAAAATCGTGTTTAAAGATACTAGGTAAGCATGTGATTTAGGATGACTACATTTCGACGGTTAGATCCATACCAAGACGATTCCAGAACGGTTCCCTCTGTGGGCGCTGCCACAGGGAGATTGAAACACTTCCGCATGCTTTAGGATCGTATCCCTGTCAAAAATAAATTATTAAGGCAGGGCCATTTCTTCCAGTAAGCTATTTTTGACTGCAATTTAGGGTGGAAATTTTGAAGGGTGGCAGTATTCAAATGAATAAGAAATTCTTACTGTGTTGCCAGCCGGTTTTCGCAACTTAGATATTGCAGTTGCAGCAACGACATATGTAATACACAAAATAATTATCATCCGACTGGATATGGCAGGATTTGTGCACGCCATTTTAAATATCTAATTAATCTAAAAAACGTGTGGGTTCTTAAAGCTTAATATAGCCTACGTTAACCTCACCAAATCTTAATTTAGCAGAACTTCATGACGAGGCAAAGAAATTGAACATAAATTGTGTGACGCTGGATTCAAAAATACAGCGGTTATCCTTTTCTGATCTCTATGCATGACGTTTCTAGTGCATGTGTCGCCCTCACGCGTGAAGTCGGGGTAGTTCCATCCATGGCTCGCGACAACCAGATCAGCTGAGGAACTAACAGTGTGTGGTTGTGGGGATCGAGCCGGAGGTCTTCCTTGGTTTTACGTGTGAGTTGCGACTATCATTACTATGAAACTATAACTAATTCATTTTGTGCATTATGCACATAACTGTATTTTACATGTAGAGTTATTGTTAATTCAAGTAGAGCAAGGGCGACCCATTAAATAATACAATGTATCCGATGTATATATATTACAGCTAATATATTCTGTTTTAAGAATACATTTTGTCAGAATGTCTAGGTTATTTTATTACGCTTCAAGTAACCAGTTTTCTATGTAAACTCAAGATTAATCTTGCTAAATTTTCTATGTAACTTCCTGCCAGAATTTGTAAAACTTGCCATGCTGGATTTCATGTTTTTCTACATTTTGAAAATTGGTATGGCAACGCCCCCCAGATCGTGTTATCCTATTGCATATTACTGGTATTTGGTTAATCCACCTTAGTGAAGTTAAAGTCATGTTTAGATTTGATGTATTTTGCTTAGTCTGTGCACTTATGTTAATTATTGTGCACTCAGATTTATTATCCACCGTCAGTGGGCGTTTCCCTTAAGTTTCGACGTAGCCATCTTGATAGTTTCTCTGCTATAAATAGTTTCCGTTTCCAATTTACATATTGTCCCTAGCTTATGTGATATTTGTTTTATGAAGCCAAATTGTTCTATAAAATTATTATTCCCGTTCTGGTTATGTAGCTTCTCTATTTATATTCTAAATCTCGTTTAATATTTTGTCATATGATATTGCTTGGCTTAATTTATTTAGTGTATGCTAAATTTAAATTATGCTCAATTTAATGTATTGATTCTTTAGCTTGATATCTTATTACAATTTAATTCAAGTTATATTTGTTCATGCTCAAATACTTTCTGTTAGGTTCGAAGTTACTTCTGCATATTGTAAATTCCTCACTTCAGTTTCATCCTCCTGTTAGGTTTCAAATAAGTCATTTCAGACAGTTTATTCTTTCTGCTCCTTCTTTAAGGTTCTAACTAAGATACATATTTTTCTAGTTAAATATATATATACCTTCTATGAATATTAATCTATTCGAATATTAACTTTTGTATTCCTTGATCTCATGTTTAGAGAAATTATAGTCAGTTCAGTTATTATCTACGTTCTTTCTGTTTCAAGTAAAAGTTCGTTACATTTACATTTCATATTGCTTATCCGTTTTTCTCTGTCATTGTGAGCTACCGTTCCATTACTCTGGTATTTCTTATATTCTAAAGATTTTGGCATATTCTATTAAATAGTTTCATCTTAGTTATTTTCTGCTTTCTCTTTCTTTTGCATTTAATATTATTCCCGGCTGCGCATCTTTCATTCAAATTATTATTCAGGCATTTATCTTCTCTTTTTGGATTTATAGTTTTTTTGAGCAGTTAGGTTATTTTCTGATTTTGTAATTGTACATTCGTCAGGGAATTTGCCTACGTATTATACTTAACAAGGTTTGGATTTTCCATTTTCATAGGTATTAGTTCACTGTTAGGTTAGTAATATGCAAATTACTATTAGTACTTAAGTACATTTTGGGAATAAAGTTTAGGATTGATTCTTTATTAAGAATACTTATGATGAAGGAACTTGTATTTAGTAATATTTATTCCATATGTTGTAAAGAATATTTTATATTCATATTTCTCATTAAATCCTTGTTACTAGATTTTCCGAAACTTTGGTTGGTATGCTGCATTATTTTCCTGCCTCCTAAATTGCCCTGTTCTGGAGAATTCGATCTCCCTCTGTTGGGCATTTCCTCACGCATTCCCTGAATAGAAATAAGTATAACTAAACTTGTCAGCATTATAAATATTTCAAGCAACTAAATCTTTTCTTATCTTACATTACCCAAATCTAGTTAAAAAATTCACTACGTTGCAATTGTTACTGCTCATTGGTGTAGGAATTCTTTCCGCCAGTTCTGAAATACATTTCCAGATAAAGTTATTTCCAAATCACTTCATAAATGCCTATATAAAAGCAATGGAATAAGAATTCAGATTTCAAGGAATTGAGAATGTTACTGTGAGGAGGTACATAACAGATGGCTAGATGTGGATGCTTACCTTGCCGTAACCACATTAACATTTCGTATTCACGAGATAATAAAAATGTTAATTATTTATTAATTAAAAAAATTTCTTGCAATTATACAGATTTACTAAAATATTCGACCAGTTGATTTTGAGACGGTGTAAAATAACAATGAAACACATTTTAAATTTGTTCAATTCATGAGAAACTATAAGAGGAAGCGTGTCAAGGAAAACCACAGGCATGGGCTTCAAAAGCTGAAACCGTTAGAACTAAAATAAAATCAGGTAAACTGATGTAACAAAGTGCCAGAATGCTTTTGTTTAATCAGTTGTAATTGAAATTATGATATGCAAATTTTTTTTCATCGGTTTTCCTAGTTAAGCTCCAGATTGATTCATTAAGCAGGGCTTACTGGAGAACAAAGGTCAATTTTAAAAATCAGATTAAAATCGTCCAGTATCAGCAGAACTATACAGATTTGTGATATCTTGACAATCGCACACTCACATAAAAATAAAACAAGAAAAAACCAAGTCAAATTGACCGGCTACGGGATTTGAGCCAGGAACCTCCAGAATGTGAGTCTAAGACGTTATCATCTCGGCCACCCCGCTCAGTTTAACAGTCTAGTTTGATAAGCATAATGTGAAGGAACAGTGTTATTTGTCAAAGCTAAAGGTATTGCAACTTCCAAAGCCGTATATGAACACTCTAAAATAATATGTTGTCATGAGAACTGATTTACATTTGATCAATTATTTCTAAGATATTACCATAAAATAGACACTAAATTGGGCTCTCCTCCGGTACTGGTCAACCGATTTGGTCCAGTATCAATAATCATCTCTCCATGGAGGTTATAAATGCATATACCATGTTTCATGAAAATTCGATAAGCGTGTTTGAGTTACCGCGCGTACAGACACACGGGTGGACAGACATTTTCCCGTTCCCCACACAATCTTATAAAGTAACATTCTGGCCCTTAATAATAAGGGTCTGCAATTATGTTTGCCAGGTTTTTAACTCATAGTTTCGAGAGATGATATTAATTAGTAGCATTATCCTGTCAACACATAACACAATTAGTAAAGCTGATTCACTATATACCAGGAATGATGTGTTTGTTACTACCTCCTCAAAAACATTTAAAGGCAATCGAGATAGTCTGCTTCAGACTCATACATCTTTCTTAGACTATGATAAAATGTTTCCGTGGATTAATAAACGTATCAAGTTATTTACCTTTTTATTCGATGATACTATAGCCTAATACGCTTATTATATGTTACGTAACAGTATCATAATAGCCATGATGATACAGAATTTCATCATAAAACGGCTGTGGTACCTATTAACATCGTACACTGAACAATCTTCAAGCTTTGAAAGCAGTAGTTCGAACCAAATAATCAACAACCTAGAATAAAACCAATTCTGTTTGTATAATTTTTAATATTATATTAAATATAGTTATCTTCGTGTGATTTAATGTGGGTTGATTTGAAGTTAAAACGCCAAGAGAAACCCTGAGCCCCCTGCACGCTGCCATGTGGCGTCTATCGCAAGAGACGAAAACTTGCTAACATATGATCACAGAAATGAGCAGTCTTTTTTGTTTTATGTTTTACAAGGTATTCTAAAAACTCAAAACTTTAATTATAGTCGAACAAAAAACAGTGTATTGCAACTCCCTATAACTTTAGTTAAGACACTCGTATGAAAACTACGAAACTAGCTGCGCTCTTTTCATAAGCGTACTCGTGTCTTAATAAATGCCATTATAGTCTCGTTGCTTAGTATAGTATTGTTTTATTCACTTCAGATTCCTAGCTAGCATTAGCCTATTATAAACTATCTCGCACACAAGCCGTGTTAATAATATCTGAAAAGAAATATTGACCATTAGTCCAGTCAAATTAGATTTTTTGCTGCATTAAATCATGTAGTTCCAAATGTTTCACGAATGCGTAGTGGGAGGTCCCCTGAACAGCGCCTAATGTTTTCCCGCCAATTTCAGGTGCCGCGGGGGGTGGGGGGAGGCTCAAAAGTCCCTTTTTTCAGTTTTTGGCGAAAATCTCGAAAACAGTGCATCGTACAGAAAATGTTATGGTATTCAAAATTAAAGCTTATTAAATTCCCGACAAAACGGTATATTCATATTTATCTTTATATGTTACCGTCTCCGAGAATGAGCCGGCGAAAATGGAAAACCTGCAGAAAAATTTGTAGCGCCTCACGTTTTTCGTCGAACTCGCCCTTCCAATTCTTTAGTTTTCCATTTTACAAGAAACTTGTAAGAAAAGAAGTTGTAGAGAATTACATGTTCTTGAAGCATATACATACATTTCATAATTTATCTTCACGTAGTCAAAAGTTAGACCGTTTTTAAATTTCGGGGTCGATTTCGAGATTCCGCTAGTAAACTGCTCATCATTTTATTTCCGTTTTCAAGTGCTTTAATTCTCTGTATCACGTTATTTATTGTTTATGTGAACATAAATGTTATTTATTATCCATATAACTAACACATATATATATATATATAATAGCTAATAATGCAAAAGTAATAAAAGAGGCTTGCACAACCTAATTTCCGCTCACCCTTCCATCCTGTCACACATTTAAAGCTGTTCATACTCATATTCCTCATCGTACAACTCTTCCAAGTCCTCTTGAACGGGAGCATTGTTAGTGCAAGCACCCCGGCGGCTTTCCGGCATCCACATCTCATACCGCAGCCTGTGGCACAATGACAAAATATGGAGTTGAGCACGCTGTCAGGTGCAATAGCGGCCTTGGTCTTAATAGGAGTCAGATAGCCCCATCTTCTCTTGTCCAACCCCAACGTTCAGGTTCGAGAGATTCATTTCCAAACCACTGCTGGACCTGTAGAAACACTCTGCACGAGTGATGTAGAGCAGCATCTTTTGTAGGTGGCAATGAAGACAAGTTCGCTTTCATCTTGGCTGAAGATTTGATGAAGCACATGTACCTGTGGATAAAACACAATAGAATAGAATAGAATATTTATTTATCAAACAGCATGTTTCAATGAAGTTAGTACATGCAATACAAAATGAAATGTACCTGTGATGATTGAGGTCATGCTCGTTGGGTGGGGCCTGATACATCAGTAGGAACATTTGTTCCCCAGCTTCAGCAATATCTCCTGGCGTGGATGTGGAGTCGTAAAACACTTCAGCGATGTTTTTGGTTTCGTTAGGAAACCGCTGGAAACATTTACGTATGGCTGCTTTACATTTTCCATAAATCGCAGAAGTGGTATCGCATCCAGTGAAGCAATGGATAAACAGAATGTATGGGCTGAATGGCTGTCTTCTGTGTTGGCTCGTCCAGGCTTCATAAAAAACACATTCCTGTCTCGTGGTGAGAGTGCCACGAGTAAGACGAGCTGGTCTATGTCTTCGCCAACTACCACCACAGTTGAATGAGAGGTATTTTCCAGTCCACACCTAACAATGCTGCAGTCAGCGTTTCCTTTGTCTATGATGACTTGTACACCTTTTGCGCCCAAGGCCTGCGCTAACATACATATCAGCTTGGTTTTGTTCCTTTCGTTGGAAAGGAAGTTTTCCTGCTGAACAGTAGCCACCATGTTCTCATCAAAGTCTATATCCACTGATGTTTTACTTGATGCCCTTCGATGTTGTTCGGCTCTTTTCGTGGAATTCGTAACCGTCAAAAACCACAGCAGAGTTGTAGCCGTAACGGTTGATCATGTAAGATACATATTGATCGCAGATGGAGGCGAACTTGGTGTTGTTGTTCCACTTTACTCTATGAAGGAGGAAGCCGCCATAGATTACCGTGAAACTGTTCTTCAAGTTGACCATTTTATTGCTTGAAGGAAAGGCATCGTAGAGAGCTGACTTTTTCGTTTTCCTCATGATCCCTTCGTCGAAAAGAGTCATGGGGTATGGGGCTAACTCATACTTCGACAGCTCCTCTACATCCTCTTTAGATTTCTGGGTAATTATGGTCCTCTGGAAAATCATTAAAGGCTCGATCACCACCACTCCGTTGTCCAGTTTGACAGTGTTGCTCATAGCAGCCAATGGGACTACTGCGTTCTTACACTGCTTCATTTCTGCGAAGTTCATTCCAACAAAAGTTTCCATTGTACGGGTTCCGATTTCCATTGCTTGGTAACAGTTGATGTTATTGGTTCCTATTACACCGGTTGAAAGGGACATCAAAGAATCGCGTACAGAAAATGGCGGGTGATCAGCCAACCACTGAGCAAGTTTCCTTCTGTCTTGGTCATTTCTGCTAACTCGTGATGCTCGAAAGTCGACATGCTGTTCTCCACTCAGAGAATGGACTAACTAACTATGTATACTATGTAAACAATAAATAACGTACATACCAGTACGTACGTACGTGCCAGTATACATTCTGGTATAAAGGCTCACATGCATATATATATGTGTGTGTGTATATATATTAGTTATATGGGTAATAAATACCATTTATGTTTACATAAACAATACATAAAGTGATAAAGAGAGTTAAAGCACTTGAAAACGGATAATAAAATGATGGGCAGTTTCCTAGCGGAATCTCGAAATCGACCCCGAAATTTAAAAACGGTCTAACTTTTGACTAAGTGAAGATAAATTATCAAATGTATGTATATTCTTGAAGAACATGTAATTCTCTACAACTTCTTTTCTTACAAGTTTCTTGTAAAACGGAAGACTAAAGAATTGGAAGGGCGAGTTCGACGAAAAACGTGAGGCGCTACAAATTTTTCTGCAGTTTTTCCATTTTTGCCGGCTCATTCTCGGAGACGGTAACATATAAAGACAAATATGAATATACCGTTTTGTCGTGAATTTAATTAGCTTTAATTTTGAATACCATAACATTTTCTGTACGATGCACTGTTTTCGAGATTTTCGCCAAAAACTGAAAAAAGGGACCTTTGAGCCTCCCCCCACCCCCCGCGGCACCTGAAATTGGCGGGAAAACATTAGGCGTTGTTCAGGGGACCTCCCACTACACATTCCTGAAACATTTGGAACTACATGATTTTTTGCAGCAAAACCATCTATTTTGATCTAATTTGACTGGGCTACATAAGCAGGCAGAGATAACACTTTAATTTACAAAATTAGCCTTGAGTAATTAAATAACAAACAAACTAAGGAAAAATTAAAAATGAACCAATGGATAGAGGAAAATGAAATAAATTTGAATGAAATAAATGAAAGAATAAAGAAGAAGAGATCTAAAGAACGACCGGAAATGGTGAAGGATTAAGGAGGGAAGCACTGTGGAATTAAGAAAAAATACATAGGTCTATATAGTTAATATATAATTAATGCCCTTACGTTATTTAAATATAGGGGCAATATAAGGAAGCGTCTTAACACAAACAAATGTAAAAATGTAGGCCTACATTAAAGTTGAAGGGTATATGCAAGAAGGACATTTAAGCAAACATTAGCTAGTAATGGAAAAATAGGATCAGACTGAAAAATCCAATGTTACAGCCTGGATTTGAACCAGGATCTTCGGCTCTCCGTGCCGCCGCTATACAGTTAGTTACCATGACAACATGCTGGTACAACATTAAATTATCCAACTGGCTCACATGGAGTTTATAATTAGCTATATATAACAAAGCTATATAGTTCTAAC
Source organism: Ectobius pallidus (assembly GCA_964059195.1). Lineage (NCBI taxonomy): Eukaryota > Metazoa > Arthropoda > Insecta > Blattodea > Ectobiidae > Ectobius > Ectobius pallidus. Next base: position 136,229,993 of record CAXKWD010000003.1, on the reverse strand, counting down.
TATATAACTACATAACTGTTCCGTTATGTATTATGTCTTAGAAGGTCATGCATTCAATTCAATTTTAGGCTTTGGTTGTTATTATGTGTTACTTATAAAACATTTGAATATCACTTAATTTGTTTATTCCTATTGTATTCTCTAACCATGCTAATTGTAATTTCGTCCAATCAATGACTGAATAATCATTGTTTTAACAGCCATTAAGGCTTCTTCTTCATTACTCTTAAATTATCTTCCATGTTCTACAATTCTATTGGAATTGTCATTCATTTTATACTCATAAAGACATGAGTTCTAGGCTTGCAAATGCCTATCTTCATTACTCTTAAAATGTCTTCCACGTTCTACAATTCTGTTGGAATTGTTTATCATTAAATACTCATAAAGACATGAGTTCTAGGCTTGCAAATGCCTATCTTCATTCTTCTTAAAAATGTCTTCTACATTCTACAATTCTATTGGAATTGTTTATCATTAAATACTCATAAAGACATGAGTTCTAGGCTTGAAAATGCCTATTTATCCATCGACCAAGTTTGATGGCTTCAACTATCAATTTATAAAGAAGGCAACTCTTCAAGACAAGTTTAAGCTTCAAATGCTTGATATTTTGATGACTGAAAATAGTCTCAATATTTCCAACGTACGTCTTGTGGTTCAATGAATCTTCTCATCTGGTTTTTGACGTCGCAAGGATCTCCAAGCCAGAAGCTTTGACATTCAGGATTGGTAATTATAATATCTCAAGACAAAGGTATGTCTATTTATTATTCAACACGATCTGAGAATCACTCAGACATAAACTCATCATTTGTATGGTTTTCGTGTGGTTACTAACTTTGAATTAGCCATCTCGCAAGTCCCTTAATAATTAAGGGAATTATTGTTTCAAGAACTGTGACGTTCATATTTAATAGTGCTTATAAATAGCATTCATCTCGACCAAGTGATCCGGTTCTGCATAATTTGATTATGAATTATGTATTGTCAATTGTGGTAATAAAATGTTATGTGCCATCTCTATCAAATTTTTAAAAATGTATTGGGCAACTGTAATTAATCTGTCTTCCAGGTTAAGTCTTCGTTTCGTAAGAAGTGTATAATCACCCTACGGATATTTGCTACAGTCTGCCAGAGCTCTGTTGCCCGTACAATAACTATAACTATATATAACTTGCGTTTGTTTTAGTATACGAACAATCGACAACTCTTGCCGCTGTTTTGCTAGGTCCGGAAAAAAAACAACAATGATAGGACTCGGCGAAGGTTCTTATTAATTTCGAAGAAGTACAATCCCTTCCGTCGCAATTTTCGTAATGGACGTGTTTAGTGAATGGAGGCAACGTAGTGGAAGTTGGAGTGTTGAAAGCATCTCGTGCTTAAGCTTAGTACACTGTTATCAGTTATAAGGAGCTTTAAACTTGAGCATCAACAAGACCAGATGAAGCCATGCATAAGATCCTGAATGTCAAGAGGCTAGTTTCATGTTATAAGGATCTGAATTCCGTAAGGAGTGTTCTGGATATGAATAATAATAGCTTCAAGAATATTTTGTGCTGAAGCGATCCCAATTTTATACTCACATATCCTTTTCTTGTGTATTCTAAGAGTATAAGGGTATAAATTCACCACAATGACGCAGAGGCAGCGAACTTACTTTGCAGCTTAGATAAGGTGCTGGTTTAACGCCAGAATTTTAAAATCGCGTAGCAAAATTGTACACATGTGTTTGAGTCCGACTTCAGTAAGTTAAGTGACTGAGGTTTTTTCTGTTTCTTTTTCCCTTACCAAAATTCTTTTCAGTTTTAGTATTATAAGCCTATATACAAATTGTACTTTCTGATTTAGTTTTCATTACATGTAATCGCAATTGCAATCGCAGTTGCAATTTCATTAATCGTTCGTTTAAAATTAACGATAATAATCAAATTACACCCATACAGTATTGCATGCCCTCTATATACCATAACTTGCAGAAAGAAAATACTAATTCTACATAGCCTAATACGTAGATACACTAAAACTGATTATTAGCACAAATAATTTATGCTTGTTATTTATGAACTATCTTAGACTGGTATTCCACTATCAAAGTCCTTGGACAAGAACTTCAGCAAAACCTGAACAAGGTTAGGGGAACAGAGGGAAATGGCGCGCAGCGTCTAGGCGGAGCCCCAAATGTGTAAGCCTTCAAGCAGATTTTATCACCAGAGCGCACTATAAATTTGAGTCCCATCCAGCACAGTATCCATTTGTAAACGAAATGCAGATATCACATAAATCGTTCTTGCGCTTAACTTTCACTTTCCTAATTAATTGTAAACTCAAAGAGTGGGAACATTTCTTAATTCATTTGATTACTATTGTTATGGAAGTTTTTCTTTAATCTGTCTCCTTTCTTTGAAGATCTACAGATTTTTAAAAGAGTTTCACAATCTATTAAGTTACATAAAGAAAACAAATGTTTGTGCCTCCTAGTTATGAAGATATTACAACAACACTTGTGCAGGCCTAAAAGAGAATAGAAGTATACACTCGCTCTTTAAGAATTATGTAGTGTATGGACAAATTCCTACATATTTGACAATAGTGGTTCGTTCTGCTAATGGATTATGGAAATTATAATGGAGTTTACTTATATCTATTGATATCTCTAAAAAAACCTATTATTTTAATATTATCATTTTCTGTTTACCTGTGTAGTAATTAAATACATTCGTATAGTTAAGAAATAAATGTTAAAAAATTGATCGACACTTATGTCCACTAATCTTTTAAAATAAGTAATTATTGCTCACAAATTATCAGTGTTCCTTATTGATCAGTCAGTTTTGAAACATGTGCGAAGCGAAAACAAGCAATTTCATTATATATTACAAATTTATATCAAACGATCATAGCTGTAGTGACCAGTGTTGTGAAATTAAGATCAGATTAAGATTGAGGTAGGCCTATAGTTTATTGTAAGTTTTTATGTGTATTCTTTATTACTTTTCAATTTATATCAGTTTATTTTATATATCATAACAAATATAACTTGTGATTTTCAACTTCTTCTGAAAAGCACTCGTGATATTACGTACGCCTAATGATAATGAATGTTAACTACTTTGCCAGAAAAAGTGAAGGCACTGATGTATAACCTAGCTGATGCCCACAATATCTGAATTTTCAAGGTTTCCGGTAACATTCTTTAGGTATAGAGGGCGGGAAAATAATTTTCTAGAGTACCGGTAGGTGAGAAAACGGATGATTTCTTAAAAAGCTCACATTAGTTCTTAATTTTTTAAAATAAGCTCCCAATTTCTTGCACATAATTATGTAGATTAGTTGTCATTGCTCAACTGCTGTGTTTAGGATTGCGATGTCATTGGCACAAATTCATAGAACATTAAGGGAAGTTCACATCGTCCCTAGGCCTACAACATCCAACGGGCTCAGCGATACAAAAGTGAAGGATACTTATCTAAAAAGTGGATAATTCCGGCTATGTTAAATGATTAAATCAATGAAACATATGATACATTTGTATTGTCCTACCTTTTATAGGAACTACCAATGTAGAAACTTTTATACGAAACTACCTTTTGTTTAAGAGCTGTTACCAAAATTTCAACAGCAAAACCCTAAGGTTTGCAACAAAATATCAAAAAGGTTTGAGCCCGGATTCAATTGAATAAAATAACAAACTACCCCAAAACGTTCATTTAAGGGCCTGACGTAATGTATAGTCAACTGCTTCACAAGAATACTAAATTACCAATTTTTTTTTGTAATTTACTTTTGCACTAATTGGTGAGTAATAATTATATCGATTATAAAGATTATAAAGCTCCTATTTTTTAGTTTTCACCTGCGAAATACTGTATGTAGAATAGGCTGAATAACTACGTTCTACTGGTTTAGGTTAGTGTTGTGGTATCCAAATGGTAACTAAAATCTGATATTAATCCTTTTTGCAATACTTGCTCAATGGCAATAGGGAAAAATTCTTAAGCAAGCTAAAGGAATAGTACCGGTACCTGTTTTATGGAACCCGGAGGTTCATTGCCGCGCTTATATGAGCCCGCCATTCAACTCTATTCTGTGCTAACTCCATCCACCCCTAGCAATTCAACTTTCCTTAAATCTTATCCTAATATTGTCCTCCCACCTACGTCTAGGACTTCCAAAAGGACTCTTCCCTTCGAGCCTACCAGTCAATATTTTGAGAATGTCTTTCCTCCCCCACTCGCGCTACATCCTCACATTTAATTATCCATATTATATTAGGGTAAAGAACGCAGGTTAAGAAGCTCGTCATTATGCAGTTTTCTAAAGTCCCCGTCTTCATCTCTTAGGTTCAAATATTTTCTTAAACACCCTGTTTTCGAACACTTTCAGAATATGTTCATCCGATTAAGGGACCATGTCTAATATCCATATAATAGACTACAACCGGCAGGATAATTGTCTTATAATATTTTTTTTTAAATTTCTGTACAGAAGTCGAAAAGATAAAAGTTTCTGAATTGTACAAATCAAGCATTTCCTGATTGTACTTAGTTGACACTTAACTTTTGCCTTAATATTATTTGTATCTGCTCCCAGATATTTTAATTTCTCCTCTTATTAGAATGCTTTATATATATCTCGAATCCTGTGGCCCCATGTTGGGGCGAAGGGCCTCCAAGTGGAGGTTTCTGTACCTATGTGAATTATGTTACGCTTATTTTCCTAGAGAGGGCAGACGGACAGGTGGTAAGCCCATCGCCCCTTAAACCCCCTCCGAAAACTAAGGTATTACTTGGACATGAAAGGGTCGAGAAATTTTGTCCAGAGGCTCTAATTTAGGCTTGGAGTTCTTTTACGTGCCGTAAATCTACGACACGGGCCCCCCAGCTTAAAGTCCCTCCCGGAGGACTCCGTGCCCAGGATTTTTACGTCCTGAAAAACCCATCGACTGCGGTCGGGTTTGATCCCGCTACCTTCGGATCTAGAGGCGGGCACGCTACCTCTAGATCACCGCAGCCGACAGAATGCTTTATCGCTTTTCTAATATTTTTAGCACATTATTTTGACGTTGCAAAACCATATTGTGTTTATGTCATACTCATCGCAAAACAGACAAACATCATCTCCATAAGCCAAAATCGGGTGACTGGCACTCAGTTCTAGCCCTACTTTGTTTTCCTGTACTTTTCTAATTGCATGCTCCAAAGACAAATTAAAAAGTAAAAGCGATAATGCATCTCCTTGCTTCTAGCCACTTTTATTGGAAAACCTATTTTATATAAGCTTCCCCACCCTGACTTTGCTATATGCTTCATTTAGACACATTTGGTCAGCCTAAGTAACTTTTTTTGGTATCCCAAACTCAATAAGAGAATTTTACCACGTATGCAGCCGAACTGAATCATATGCTTTTTTTAAAATCTAAGATTAGCTAATGAACAGACTTATTATATCCCCACTTTTTCTCCAAAATTTGGCGAATACAAAATATTTGATCGGTGGATGATTTATTTCGTCTAAATCCACATTGATTACCTCCAATGATTTCTTCCTCATATGGGGTTGATTTTGTCAGAAGTATATTAGTCAAAATTTTGTTTGATTTTGATAGAAAAATTCCTCGGTAGTTATTATATTCGGCCCTAACTCCCTCTTTATGGAATGGTATAATAGTTCTCACAGATTCTTTCCATTCCTTTGGCAATTCTCCTTTTCTCCAATCCATAAGAACGAGCTTATGGAATTCTGACTTCATTCTATCTCCACCTGTCTTAAATAATTCTGCTGGAATTATCGACGCCTGGAAATTTTACTTTTTTAGTTTACCTACAGTTGTTTCATTTCTGTTTTCCCTTTTTTTCATTGGAGCCTTTAAATGTTATACCCAGTACTCATTCGAGAAAAGGTTTGTAGTCCGTCGTGTAAAATCTATGGAATTACTGGTCACAAGCCTTAGGCTAAATACAAACTCAGGAAGATTATAATGAAGATTGAAAGATGTATTACGTTCTCTGGTATCGGGACCTTTTGGTTTGGCGAAAGTGTATTCTTGCACACAGCTTATTTTGAAAAAGCTGTTGTCATGTGTCAGGACAATTTACTCTATTCAGACTGCCGCGTTCCAATTTCTCAAACCTTGATTTTCGCGCTTGACACGGGAGAGTCGGAATAATGCAAGCAGTTTTGCCACCTGAAGACTGGGTTTTTAGTGCAATCTTCTGTGTGAGGGCTAGGTTTTACCAAAACAGAAAGTCCAAGTACCAGTAAATGGACTGTAGGTGTATTAAAGCTAGTGATGAGCGAGACCAGTCTTGGTCTTGCAGTCTTGGTCTTGGTCTTGCAGAAAATGCAAGACCAAGACCAAGACCAAGACCGCATCAGCGTTAGCAAGACCAAGACCAAGACCGACCATGCAAGACCGAGACTAAGTCTGCAAGACTCTGGCAAGAACAAGACCTAGCTGCAAGACTCTTGCAGTCTTGCTACTTGAAAAAGTTTTATAAATTCCCCATTCTGTATGCAGCGAGCCAGCGACCGCTACTCAAAAGCACCGCAGAGTCGCTAGGAATTCATTGAGGGCTTGCAATAGAGAAGTACGAGGTCACATATAAAAATATATAACGGAACTCTCTATTCATAAGAATAGCAGTTTTCACCAAGCCCGAAGGACATCAAAGAAAACATTTACCCACAATTTTGGGAGAGATCTTTTTGCAGATGTCCCACAGAAAGGTGCAGAAATCAATATAAACGTAGTAACGTTATGTCCTGTCAGGCGGTGGATGGTCCAATAACATTTTATTACAGATAAATCACACTAGAAAAAGCTCGCTTTCTTAAATGAAGTTACGTAAGCAAGTTTTGCACGTAATACATAATGCATTATACTTAAAACCAATCATAATGTTGTCCATGCTACATCATTAGGGAGTTGCCCAATAGGAAATATTTGGAGGTCCTTTAAAAAATCAATCAGATCGAAATAACTCTTGAGAATAAACAAAAAAAACTAGTGTATAAAAAGTCGCGCAGATAATCGCATTCTTGAAACGTTTTGTTGGTGTTTTTGCTGTGATTGTGTCTTCTGAAATGGATGTAAGAAATTTCTTCAAACGTAAAAAAATATATATAATTGCGGCAGTATTGATACCGGACATGAACTTGCAACAACAGAGAATCGTTGCGTCCCCAGTTACTGGAGGACGTTCTTGCATATGTTGGAAGAACACATACGACTTGATTTACATAAGTAGATATTGGTTTTGAACATTTTTTACCTAAATTGAGTAAACGCCCTGCTTACGAGTTAATTCTGAACCCACGAAACCCCAGTAATAATAAAAAACTCTGAATTTGGGAAGACATAAGTTACGATTTCTACCATAAGATACAACAGAGGTTTTGGTAACAGATTTATTGATAACAAAATTGTGATCTATAATTGATATTATATAAGAAACACTGATTTCAAAGTTAAATCGAGACCAAGTTATGACAAGTCTCCCTAAATTATTAAAATTTTTATATATACATACAGAAATACAAGATCTAATCTCAAGCCTCTGTAATAGAATAAATTATTTTGAGTATCTACAGTTCATTTATCTGAATATATCAAAGTCTATTTTATAATCTGTTGCCCACAAAATATGTTCTAGAATTCAATATTCGCTCGGTATATGGTGAATGCTTAGGTTATTATTTCAGATACCAATCTCAAAGGCTTGAATAAATTAATTTTAAAAGAGACACATCTGTGTAAGTTTCACTGAATATCACCCCTATTCAAATATTATCATAAAATATATTTACAGCAGATACACTTCCTACACATAACCTTCCCAAAAATGTCATTATGTGAATTATCGGCTACAAATTTTATCCATGGAAACTTTAGTTACTCAAACTACACCACTGGTAACGGGTATTTATTTTGAATAATACTTATTCTGACCTAAAGTTCGGTTTAGAAACTTAGAAACATATGTCAATGTTTAACATTACAAAATTGGAATCACTCTGTATGTGACATACAAATCAGCTATTACGGAAACTACCTACAATGAATATTTTATCTCTTTCTGGTAATATCTGCAATTGAATCAGCAAGGATTCTTTGCTCCCACATGAATTCACTGTAATGCCCTAACCTAACCATAAGTTTCCATATATCAGTATAACAGTTTACCAAGCTAATTCCCCATAAAGCTTTCTCTAGTATTCAAATTTAATGTACCATGTTTCTATCATGTGTATCTCTGCCAATCTATTTTCCATTATAGAAAATCAGTGACTTATAATGTTTTCTAATTTTACTTTGAGGTAAGATGCTGGTCTGTAGAATGACTTTTAACTATTGGTTACCGGAACTAATTGCTTCGCGTAGAGAGATCTGAATAATAACTGAACCTAAATAATCAAAAACGAAAATTATTAACTTAATAAAATGTACTAGAGGGGACGAAATTTCAAATGCCAAAATCACGTAACAAAAGATGGAATTTACCAAAGCAAGCTTTAAATAGAATTACGCAAATTTAGACAGGCCAAAACGGTGAGATGACTGCATTAATCATAATTCAGAATGATGTTACTTAAAGATAGAAAAATGGTTTCATCTCACCCAGAAACAGCAGTCACACGCGATGGTAGAACGCTGACAGGCCAGTAGTAGTAAGGGTGGAGGTTTGTTCCCACAAAATGGCGGATTCCGACGCCGCCCCCAGCGTCGCGACGCCATGACGTCATATGAAAGCGCGCGTTGTGCTTTTTCGTCCTATGGTGTTCCGACGCCGCCCCCGACGCCCTAGTTGTGCCCTTTTGGCAAAAAGACGTCATGGGTAGCATATGAAAGCGCGCGTTGTGCCCTTTCGTCCTATGGTGTTCCGACGCCGCCCCGACGCCCTAGTTGTGCCCTTTTGGCAAAAATACGTCATGGGTGTCATATGAAAGCGTGCGTTGTGCCCTTTCGTCCTATGGTGTTCCGACGCCGCCCCCGACGCCCTAGTTGTGCCCTTTTGGCAAAAAGACGTCATGGGTATCATATGAAAGCGCGCGTTGTGCCCTTTCGTCCTATGGTGTTCCGACGCCGCCCCGACGCCCTAGTTGTGCCCTTTTGGAAAAAAATACGTCATGGGTGTCATATGAAAGCGTGCGATGTGCCCTTTCGTCCTATGGTGTTCCGACGCCGCCCCCGACGCCCTAGTTGTGCCCTTTTGGCAAAAAGACGTTATGGGTGTCATATGAAAGCGTGCGATGTGCCCTTTCGTCCTATGGTGTTCCGACGCCGCCCCCAACGCCCTAGTTGTGCCCTTTTGGCAAAAATCCCACCACGCATACTTAGGTCCTTTGCTCTATGACGTCATGGGGTTAGAATTGAAACATGTCACGTCATGCACCAACGTGACGCTATTATGGCTAGATAGTATAATAGTGACATACGTACAATATTGCGCAAGGGCACATGATAGTTATGAAAAGATAAAATAGGTTTATACTTACATAACCAATTCTTCTTCCTTTCAGCATCCTTTCTTCTTCCAGATGAACACTGTTACTATTACTATCGACTAAGTGAAATGACTTTGTAAGGAATAGGAATTGGTTGAGGTTATAGTTTCATTTCAGAACGTCACAACCTTATCCCGTAACATAAGGTTGTCACGCTCCTATGAAATAAAGTGTATATACAAATGGCTTCAGAGTAATAGAGCTGGATGATTTATTTCATCGCTAACCATGTCTAATAAAGACAGAATTTCAAAACTTGCAGGAACACTTTGTTTGTTGTTTATATAGTTAAACACTTCGCTTTGCATTAGTACAAACATATTCATAATGTCATTTATTATGATAGAATTCATAACGAGGTAAGTAATGTCATCATTACGTAAAACAATACGAGCACTATCGTATTGCATCACACATTCTTTCAAGTCTTTACGTGTCTGTAATTTGAAAGAGTCTTCTTTAAACAGATAATGTTTAGAATAACACATATTTTCACACATTTTAGGTAAATGTAACAAGAACGAAGAGAGGAGGTAGGGCGACAAAATAACACAAGCACCTTTAGAAGTTCCAATCTCCGCACATCCAGTGTAATTCACAATGGAGTAGAATCCGAAACTGATGTATCGGTCCTTTCTGTTGTTGAGGAAGTAGGTTCTGTGGGCTAGCACTGTAGGAGCAACTCTTGGAAGTGTTGCCGACACAGCTTCCTTCACAACCCTGTCGATCATCATCTTCTTCTGTTTCTTTACAGATCCTGATGACGAAACCTGAAACACATAAAACAATACCCGTAAGAAATCTAATTTTATACAGGGCCTGATGATGAAACCTGAAAACAAAACAATCAAATAAACAAACAAACAATACAATACAAGCATATGAGTAATGAATATACATACCTTTTTACATTTGCTGGTTTTGCTCTTGGTAGTAGTAGTAGTCTCTGATGATGAAGACATCACGATAGAACTAGGAGGACCTCTCGTTCCAGACACTGCAACGAAACTGAGCTAGTCCGATGAAATCGAGCTGCTTTATATCTTTTCGTTCTGAAATCAGAAAGTAAAGGTTTTAACTTAAGCACAACCTACTTTTCTAAGCTAACAATAAATCCATGTAGATAAATACTTACAATGCACATGTCCTGGAAAACATCTCTGACCTCCACCCTTCCTCGTTCCACAGAGAGTTCCAAGGAATTTGTGGAAGATGCGGACGACCTCTATGTCTGGAGACGTAGTAAACATGTTTACAAACTCCTGCATCGTCCATCCATTATTCGTGAAGTATGTGAACAAACAGACATAATGTCCACATACTGCCGTTGTCGGTCCTTGTAGTCTTTGAGTGTTGTACAGCCATTGTATAGAGTTTTGTTTTATAAATTTTGTTATCCCGGGAGTGATGGGTGGTAGACCGAAAGAATGAAAGTAATAGGCAAAATTTTTATTTTTGAAAAGCACGGCAACCCAATGAGAACCAGGTGAAGAATGAGGATCAAAGTTAATGACATAGATCTTAGGTTTATGCGTTACAACAGATGGTAACATATCGCTAGGGTAAACCCCACCGAATGTTTCTACATGACGTAAAGCATAGTTTATTTGGTTACTATTCTTTATTCTAAAAATCTGTAATCACTCTTCTATCTTTAGTGATCTCGATACAGTTATCGTATTCGGAGTAGAGGATACAAGTGATGGCTTGTTCTAAAGCCTTATCGAACTATGCTTCTATTCTAATGTTCCCACTACAGGGCAAACTTCTATGACCATGCGATGCCGAAACATCAGGCGTAAGATCATACATCAGTGTGAAATACCCATTTATATACATGTCGTGAGTGATTAGCATCCCGCTGTTGCTATGATGGATCCCCGAACCTTTAAAAAGTGTATCGTAAGCTAGAGTAGTAGTCTTCTCATGATCTGTGTAAATGTGTAATCCTTCTGATGGAATCTGTTGTCCATTAACGTACAAAGCAAATGAACTCAAAGCAAAATGTCGAAACTCGTAGGGATTGGACTCCACTGTGCCGGAGAAAGAAGAATTTTTCACCATGGAGAAGAGAACTCGTTTAGGTAGAGTACCAATGTATGCATTATCTATAGAAATGGAGCTTGCTCCTGAACTAAACGTAAATGTTTTCAAATCCACTCTTGTGATAGGATAGTGAGCATTATGACCTTTCGCTAGAGTTTTAATGTGTGCTAGTAGAATGCTGGGCGAAGCTTTAATTTTCCTCACGTACAGACCTGCATCGAGAAACTTAAAGAAGACTTTTGAATTGTCGTTTTCACCCAAGAGATAAAACTCTCTCTTTGCTTTCGTAAGTCTTATATGCATGTTTACTCCAGGCAGTAAAAGTTTAGACAGATTGAAAATATCACCGTGTAGTTTACCTATCATGACTAATACTTTAGAATTCTTAGACTTGTTGTACCTTTCGGTCCAACCGTCGTTTTTAACATTAGGTCCCAACGTTCCGTTTAATGTCGCCAATTCTTTAGGTTCTGTCAAACCTTCGATAGCTTTATCGGCATACCAAAAACCGTTTGTCAGATGAGTTTTAGAAGCATCCTCACCGTATGCAAACAATGTTTCAAGGTAAGACCTGTAATTGTACAAATCCTCCGAAGGGGTGATTGATGTCCCATTCAAGGAAACGCTAAGATGACTGAAAAGTGAATGAAGCAAGCTGTTTACTCCTGTAACCTTATCGCCTTCACCTATATCTGCCCCGTCGCTTTTAACGAATTTTCCCTCCACCATGAGTTGTACATTTAAATCTGTATAATGTTCGCTGTCTGCAGCAACCACGAATTCGAGAACGCTCTGTTCCACGGGAGTAATAGCTTTACATAAAGTAGTAACATTTCCCACCACCGATGTTTGAATAGGGCTCTTCTCGAAAAGGTCGAACTCTGACTTTGTCACGGCAAACATCTTTACACGACTGACTACTTTCTCCTCTTTACATCGCTAAATATATCTCGCATCTTAGGAGACGCCCTTTTTCTCTTTCTACCCCTACCCTTCATTTTATTCACGAGTTTCAGAGTTGATTCGTTTACTCTATTAGCAATAATATCTTTTACCTTATCACCTTCCTTTCTACTAGCTATATCGGTTAAAATATTTGCTCCTGCCGAAAGAGTTTCACGACCTACCGCTTTAACACCTGAAAAGAGAATTGGTTTTATCATTCTAAATAATCCTCCCAAGAAACTACCTATTCCACTACCGTGTTGAACATAGGGGCTGCCGCTGTAGATTGGACCAACATTGCCTAGACGCCCTCCCGACTGATTCACGTAGTATGCTGTAAGGTGGTCCATCGCAAACTAATTCATAACACCATCTGCCTTCTCTTTTTAAAATGTAAAACGAGCATCGTAGGTTTAGTGCTATCCGTTATGTTAGCTAGTTCTCCTAGTTTTGTTGTCATTTCTATACCTATCACCAGAAATTCGGAAGATTCGACAGGAACATAATACACTTCAGGAAAGACATGAGTTGCTGTATTTAAAGGAAACTGAATAATTCTAAGACATTTAACGTACGCATCTCCTACAAGTTGCGGTTTTATTATATTACAGTATATAAAAACAAGTTCTTTCCTATTTAGATTTGTTTTCACAGATTTCGATTCCGATGTTTCATTTGTTGTCGAAGCTTTCGTTTCCGATACATTCCCTTGAGAGTAACTAATTTCGCACAAGTCCACATCCCAATGATTCCTCTCCAGCTTTATGCTCTGTGCCAACTGCACCTGAAAACTAGCAAGGGTGTTACTAGGAAATGATTTGTACGATGCATCGCTCAGGAGAGTAACGTAAAATTCTTCTCCCATTACGCTAAATCCTTAGCTTTAACCCAGGAATCAAACTCGGGACCGTAACCACTCCAGCGAACGAGATGTTCGGTACTACCTCTTACTTTACGACTCCGTAGAATTTTATCTATCTTGTAAACAGTGTCTTTCCCAATAGTTACTGGTGTGAGCTCATAACTGTAAAACTGTCCGAAAATAGGACTGCCCATGAGATCTTCTAGTTCGTATACAGGTTGAGGAGAATGTTTAATGACCTTGACGATTCTGAATATTTCTGTAGAATAGTTTTGCTCGAAACCTTTAGCGAATTTCATTTTCTCTCTACCTATTCTTACCGTTTGCCCTACCGAAAACTTTACAGGTCTCGGTTTCACACGAATCTGTTTCTTTGCCATACGTCGCCATATTTTCAAAACATCTTTATCGCTAACCTTAGTAGGGGCCATTCCTGTTGTATTGTGTACGCTATCGTTATATCCCTTCACAAACTTATCCAACAGGTCGAGATACTTGTAACTGTTCTTGAAAGTAAAATATTTGTACATTTTAGTTTTTAGGGTCCTATTAAACCTTTCCACGACGGAACATTTAACATCAGGATTCCTACACACTTGAAAATTCGATATTCTCTTTCCTTAACAAGTCTTGAAAAGATTTGTTTAGAAATTCTTTACCCCTATCGGTTCTTACAGCGACAGGATTCCTAGCGGACTTCTCCAACACCTGTTTAAATCCGTCTGTCACATCCTTACCTCTTTTAGATTTTAAAAGGTACAACCCATACGTATTTGGAAAACACATCGATAACAACAAGTAAATATCTTGCGTTGTCATTATGTTGTGCAATGCTTTGTACATCGGCTAGATCAAGTTCAAACACGTCGTAAAGGTTATTTACAGAATACGGATTCCTAGGAAACTTTCTCCTGATGGGTTTATGTAAGGAGTAAACATCCTGCTCAACTAACCATTGCTCGATATTTTTATCTGTAATGCTAGAAGCTTGTGAAAGTTTAGCAAGAGTGGAAAAACCCGTAGATGCCTCAGGGTCGTAATACAACTTGTGTAATGTTTCCTTCATCATCTCCGTTGTTTATAGGTACTCCACCTAAGCTCTCTCGTTGGAAACAATTTTGCAATGACTTGTTTGTATTTAACTGTTTTAGCGGTTTTAATATCGCTCTTATGTCCTTCGGTCCTAGTTAAAATGTCTTTGTACGTGTCGAGGTCTTCCTGCGTAACAAGATTCATATCCACCTTCTTCCTAGTAAGCAACTCCCATAAACCTGCACTCGCATCGTATTTTATACCGTTAATGATCAAACTATTGTTTAACAATTGAATTTTAAAATTACCTATCATGTACTCTCCCGTCTCTTTCTTTTTATAGATTCCAAACTGTGTGTCTACAATCTTTGGCGATGTTACATAAGCCGATAAATATTTACCTGCTACATCACCTATAACGTTACGTTTAGCTTCGTCCTCGGAGATAGGTTTTTTCTCGGGTGATAAATCTCTAACTCTTTTCCTTGATTCAGCTACTTCCTGTTCAAGTATTCTGTTCTGTTTTCTCTTGAATATAGGATCCTCACTCTCGCGTATTTTAACCAACTCTTTGTACGGATCCGTAACATTAACTGCCGGGTTTGAACCTTCGACACAACGTTTTAAACGCTTGTACTCTTTAGCACTAACCAGAAACATTTTCTGTAACATTATGTTAAAGATCCCAAGACGGATAACACGGACGACAAGAGAGGAATTAAAAATCCTCCTTTCTGTACCAAAGTTTTCTTTTTCTCAGACAAGGATACGTTCCTATCTAGAAGATGTCTTAAGGAATGTTTATGTTTAAACAGCTTACGTTTAGAACACGAAGATAATTTACACTGACCGTTCAAAACATTAAGAACACAGTCTATAATAGCAAGTATCAGGTTTTTGTTTGCACTTTTTAGAATAACGTTTCGTACCTTGGGAGTTGCCTTTTTAAGAACCTGTAACATATGGTAATTGGATTTTATCCTTTTCATCCTTTACAGGGACGTAAACCTTTGTAACCTCCGAGGGAAATATTTTAGTTCTAAATCTAAGTAAATCGTTTGTTCTTTGACAAAAGTCTATTAGTAAATAACCGTGAGGTTTTCTTGTTGCGTCTTGGAAAGCTTTATAGAAAGACCTCCAATCTTCAGGATACACTTGTCTTGCTAGAAAAGTAATTTGATTTTTATCTCTCAGGTTTCTAAACAAAACCATATACTTTGTGTTCAAAGAGATGTCTCTGCTGTGAGCAGACTGGTGAAACAGGTTGTGTGTTATGAGAATAACTGAAATGTTTCTATGATGGCAACCTTTTGTAAATATAGAACTCACTTCTGTCGAATAAGCTTTGTCCAGTAAGTCGTCTAGAATAACGAGTCTGGGTTTAGTACATTGTTCTTGTTTAAAGTCAGGAAGACCTTCGTGGTATGTCACGGTAGTATTGAATTTTGTCTGGGGAGGGACAGCGTTACTTTCACTAAAGCACCACAGAATACTTTCGTATTTGCTCACGTTACACAAATGGTGTAAATTATTAATAAGTTTTACACAGAAAGTTGTCTTCCCTGAGAATGACGGACCTGATACAATCAAAGAAAAGGGATGGTCAAATTTTATTACAACCATAACAATGTTTAATCATAGGTGGGGGTCCATCAAAGCAATCGTAAGGAGAATCAGGGTAATGTTTAAAGCATCTAAGACACTTTTTTACAAGATCGTTACGTTGCACACTTTCAGGTAATTTATGATACACTAAATATATGCTCTCGGCTCCGCATGTCGTTAAAAGTTCAGGGGACAACACCTCCAACTCTTCACCTGTGTGATGAAAAAGCGTTCTAAAATCCAATAATTTTCTAATTGATGCACACTCCAGAGACGACGACGAGTCCATACTGAGATGGTGCTCTCGTCTCGTTTCTATTTATACCCGAACGGGAGGGAATCGAACCCTCCGCCAACTCTGCGTCTTTTTCGAAAACAGAGTCGGTATATCTTATTCTCGGCTTCAGACACGATCTGTGGGCCAGGCTTTCTCTTAATTTTCCTCTCTGTCCTCACAGAGATAGTTGCTGCAGGATCACCATTTAAAACCATGGTTTTAATGGCGTCGAAGTTGACATCCTGCAACGTCTTATAATTAAGAGTAATACCTCTGATTTTACACACAGAGGTATTTGCGGTGCTGATGGAAGGAACGGTAACCTTAAAACCATAGTTCTTAGGGCCCCCGATTGCAAACTCCGAAATGTACGCGTCCTCCCCGTAGTCTGTAAGTTCACTGGTCATATCGCCTAAATAGTCACCTAAAGGCACAGTGTACCTTTTAGCGTCGTCAGGCGTCTGTGTATAAATCACACTGTCCGTGTCACAGTAGATGGCTCGACGATCTAGCTTGTCCAGGTAGCCGTAGAGGTTCATTCTACCTCCCGATGTCACATAAGCACCGTGAACGACACTAGTATGAGGAAGAGAGTCCTGTTCCTCCTCTATAGGGATCCAATTAATCCACACGACTTCATCATTTGCAAAAAGTAGTCTCTGAATTTCAATTCCGGGTGTCGTGAGGAACCTATACAGCTCTTTAGGCTCCGTAATAAGCTTTGTTTTACCCATGTTAGACCTTTGCACGAGCTTTCCCCAGAAAGAATTCAAACAAAGCTTACTAATGGTCCTTTTTCCAGCGTTCTTCACGATTTGTTTGGGGTCTAACTTAACACCTTCGTGTTCGTAAAACAAATCGATATATTCCTATTTCTGGGCTTCTGTTTTCACCCAACCAGGGTATCCGCTGGATTCTGTCTTAATCTGGAGGAAAAGGTTGATGTAACCCACGAATAACCCTCCCTCACGAGTTTCACGCGAGTATTGCGTGACATCGTATTCGAGAAATTCGTGGATTGCCATCACCCTATAGCCCTTATTTACAGCTAGTCTCACTTCATCAACTACCCATGTACCAGTGAGCACTCTCTCTTCCTCTTTCGCATGTTTGCAGCTACCTTGTTCGACAGTCATAACACAGGTGCGGCAAAGGGGAAACAAGAGCCTACCATTCCACCTGAAAGGTAAAACGGGATGGTAGAGCCCTTGCGGTGGTAGGACAGTACATTTAATTAGGCCTTGTTTCTTCATCATCGAATCTATATCTGTACACTGGTCACTAACGTGAACAGTGGGGTGACCGATAGGAAATTGTTGTACTTACAGACGGATGGATATAGGGACATTATATCGCTGTATAGGATTTTCTCTTCTTTCGTCTCATCCGCTTTACGATAAAGCAGCATGGCTTCTGTACGTCCTCCGTAGACAAGAGTCCCTGAGGACCAACGGGACATCACAGACCAAGTGGTCGTCTCTCAGTGCGGGGAACTGTTCGAGAATAACATCGAACTTGCATTCCCACATCACGTGGACGGTATAACCCTTTGATCGGATGATGTCCAGTCGGCCCATGGTGTTCTCGTACCTCTCGGCAAGGGATTCTGAAGAATCCATCATAGGTACGTCTCTGTTCGGTTGGCAGAGACAGCCATGATAATAACAGCCGAGAAATTCGAAAACCTCTCCTGTTTCTTCACAGAAACCGTCCACCTTCCATTGGTGAAGTTCGGGAAGCCGTACCTCGCGTCCGTTACCTGCATGACATATAAATACGTTCCTCTCCTCGGCTTCGTGGATAAGCCACATCAACGATTTTTTAGAATGCCTGTCTGCCTTTCTATAGCCACAGGAGGGAGCAATGCCAATGGTTTCAGGTTTAAGGAATAGCTGTCTAAATATTTTGTTACAGGCCGATGCAATAGTGATAGACTCTAGGAAAATATCTATATTGGCAATTTGTTTGAACGGATTTTTAAAGAGAGTGCAGGCTTCTCTCAGTACAGTAACATCGGCCTGGCAATACCTTTCCAGTTCTACACGGGTATTGAACGGCAGATCTTTAACGGTCTCGAACCAAGTCTTGAAAGCTTCTCTATCTTTCACAGACATGGTGTCAGGCCCGTAAAGATCTTGGTCCGGGTGCTGTGGGAGAATACTGTTGAGGTTCTGTGCCGTATTCCACAAATGTGGAAAGTAGCCCTTAACAGCGTCTTTAAGGTCAAAGGTCTGAGGGAATCTACGCAGAGGCAGCGGAATGAAGTTCAGACTGTCTAGAAAAGTTAGATGGTGCATCTTCATGCAAAGGATCTTGCATCCAGACATAATCAAGTCGGGAGTCCACTGTTGCCTAATAGCGTAGTCGAGAATGAATTGGAGATCGAACGCTCGAGCATTGTGAGCAATAACAATGATCCTATCGAACGCTCTATCCATTCTCAGATAGTCCATGAATCCACGGACGGGATCTTCCCAGAAAGAATGACTGCGTTGCCCGCATCTGGCGCACTCTTCGTCTTGCGACGTCTCGCAAAGAGAACAAAACTGCTGTGCACAAATCAGATTAGGGACGTGAAGAAAGGTATTGTCTTTGATACGGGTATTCTGTGTTGTTTCTATGTCGTATATCACATACAGAACGCTCTGTGAACGCTTAGTTTCTTTCAACGGTGCCATGTAACATTCATGTCGTGTCTCTGCTTGATTACTTTTACATACGGTACAATAAATTTTGAAGCATTCATGTTTCCGCTGAAATGTCGTAAACTTGCCACAGTTTAGACAGTTCTGCATAGCCATGCATACAGTGCGCCCTTGAACCTTGGTACGCTTATGATTCTCGAAACATCCCGGTCCGCGAAATTCTCTACGACAATCGGCACACTTCACCACCTTCTTGCTAGAATCGCAAGGAGGCACCGTTCGGCAACAAAAGCAGACGTAATGACAGGAGTGTACCGCACCTTTAGTGAAGCCTTTAAGACAACCTGGACAAACGAATCGTTTAGCCATTGCACCTGTCAAATTTACTATGGTATGGTAATGGAGGCTGTCTCGGTCATAGAGTAAATAAAGTATTTCTTTCCCCACATTACCACCGTCGTACAGTACAGAATCGAGATTAAAGCCGCTGTAAACTACAAGTCTATATCTATCCTTAATATGGGCCTGAATCTTCTCCAGCTCAGGGATACCTCCACCTCGCGAGAGATCAACACCAGAGTTTCTGATCAGATCGTCCACTTCTGCCTTGAGTCTTTTGCTCGTCATGTGTTTAATGTAGGATGAATACTTTTTACGATCGCTAACTCTAGCAATAGCGATGATTATGGCGAATGCTAAACAGTTCACGATTGCTTTCACGAAGACTACGCTTGTCTTCAAACGGGCAAGTACACCAGTCGTACGCCCCTTCATAGGTATACCCCTATTTCGTCCGTTTCCGTTAGGCATATGGACAATGTCCACAACCAAACGCAAACGGTCGGTGGCATTGAAACATCATATCCAGCTCTCTCGATTGGCATACTTTGCTTACGACGCCTGAAATCACATCTACACTGATCTGATCTTTGCGCCTAAAGGAGATACCAATCGGCTTATCGATCTCGTTTTCCTCATTGAAAATCGAGATCCCTACCATGTCATGGTCTCTCGTATCGGCTAGGGCATGGTCTATAACAGCTTTAAGAGCCGTCTCAAAGGGGTTTGGTCCTGCATTTTCAGCCGGTTCTTTGAGTCGGACCACTAGCTGCAAGCCGGCAGAGTTGAACTTTTTGTACTCTTTTCGAGTACTCTCGACAACTGTAAACAAAGGGGAGGGTCGATTCTCCGAATTCAAAGAAGTACCCTCCCCCTCATTGCCAGACATCATATCCAACTCTTCCTCGCTTGAAACTAGTTCTTCATCAGATTCATTTGCGTCGTCGGAATCTGATAACGTCACAGTTTCCATTGCGTTATCTGATTCCGAACTAGAAATTGTATAAACCTCTGGTTCGGAATCATCTAACGTAATAGTATCGAACTCGTTTTCAGAATCCGATGAAATATTATAAACAGGGGCGGACATTATTATTAGTAGTAGTAATATATAATGATATTCAACACAATACAAAAGACTGAATCTGTAACAATTAGAGAAATGCATGTAACAGTATAAAGAACATAACACATGAATGTAAAGGAAATAATTAACAGTTGACTGTATGCGTTTTTTTAATGCATTACCACTCACCTCTCTGTAACAACAAAGCTGTAAAACTGTTTCTCCGGTCATAAATCTCTAACTCTTTTCCTTGATTCAGCTAATACTTGTTCGAGTAATCTGTTCTGTTTCACCTTATATGTAGAAAGCGTTGTAGTACACTGAGAAGTGAAAGTAAGATGCGTCTATTTATACTAGCTTTCAAATGTTATTTTTAGAAAGTATGAAGCTTAGGAATTTTTCTGTGTTGTAACGTATTTGCTATGTTTGCGTTATCTCTCTCTCTACTTACTTAAAGATATCTCAAGGTAGCTGTTACTACGTCATCGAAAAGTTATTTAGAAAGCATGACCACGTCATAGTGTTGGTCGAAGAGTTTTGTATAAAAGACATGTATTTACAAGATCTTAACTTAGGAATGTACGGAAACATGTATCTATACACGTCATCGAAAAGTTATTTAGAAAGCATGACTACATCCTAGTGTTGCTCGGAGAGTTTTGTATAAAAGACATGTATTTACAAGATCTTATGTTAACTTAGGAATGTACGGAAACATGTATCTATACACGTCATCGAAAAGTTATTTAGAAAGCATGACTACATCCTAGTGTTGCTCGGAGAGTTTTGTATAAAAGACATGTATTTACAAGATCTTATCTTAACTTAGGAATGTACGGAAACATGTATCTATACACGTCATCGAAAAGTTATTTAGAAAGCATGACTACATCCTAGTGTTGCTCGGAGAGTTTCCTAAAATGTGTGAAAATATGTGTTATTCTAAACCTTATCTGTTTAAAGAAGACTCTTTCAAATTACAGACACGTAAAGACTTGAAAGAATGTGTGATGCAATACGATAGTGCTCGTATTGTTTTACGTAATGATGACATTACTTACCTCGTTATGAATTCTATCATAATAAATGGCATTATGAATAAGTTTGTACTAATGCAAAGCGAAGTGTTTAACTATATAAACAACAAACAAAGTGTTCCTGCAAGTTGTGAAATTCTGTCTTTATTAGACATGGTTACCGATGAAATAAATCATCTACCTCTATTACTCTGAAGCCATTTGTATATACACTTTATTTCATAGGAGCGTGACAACCTTATTGACAATAATAATAATAATAATAATAAGGTTGTGACGTTCTGAAATGGAACTATAACCTTAACCATTTCCTATTCCTTACATAATCATTTTCACTTATTTGATAGTAATAGTAAGAGTGTTCATCTGGAAGAAGAACGGATGCTGAAAGGAAGAAGAATTGGTTATGTAAGTATAAACCTATTTTATATTTTCATAACTATCATGTGCCCTTGCGCAATATTGTACGTATATCACTATTACACTATCTAGCCATAATAGCGTCACGTTGGTGCAAGACGTGACATGTTTCAATTCTAACCCATGACGTCATAGAGCAAAGGACCTAAGTATGCGTGGTGGTCTTTTTGCCAAAATGGCACAACTAGGGCGTCGGGGGCGGCGTCGGAACACCATAGGACGAAAGGGAACATCGCACGCTTTCATATGACACCCATGACTTCTTTTTGCCAAAAGGGCATAACTAGGGCGTCTGGGGCGGCGTCGGAACACCATAGGACGAAAGGGCACATCGCACGCTTTCATACGACACCCATGACGTCTTTTTGCCAAAAGGGCACAACTAGGGCGTCGGGGGCGGCGTCGGAACACCATAGGACAAAAAGGCAAAACGCACGCTTTCATATGACACCCATGACGTATTTTTGCCAAAAGGGCACAACTAGGGCGTCGGGGCGGCGTCGGAACACCATAGGACGAAAGGGCACAACGCGCGCTTTCATATGATACCCATGACGTTTATTTGCCAAAAGGGCACAACTAGGGCGTCGGGGGCGGCGTCGGAACACCATAGGACGAAAGGGCACAACGCGCGCTTTCATATGATACCCATGACGTCATGGCGTCGCGACGCTGAGGGCGGCGACGGAATCCGCCATTTTGTGGGAACAAACCTCCACCCTTACTACTCTGTAACAATTAGAGATATGCATGTAACAGTATAAAGAACATAACACATGAATGTAAAGGAAATAATTAACAGTTGACTGTATGCGTTTTTTTAATGCATTACCACTCACCTCTCTGTAACAACAAAGCTGTAAAACTGTTTCTCCGGTGATAAATCTCTAACTCTTTTCCTTGATTCAGCTACTACTTGTTCGAGTAATCTGTTCTGTTTCACCTTATATGTAGAAAGCGTTGTAGTACACTGAGAAGTGAAAGTAAGATGCGTCTATTTATACTAGCTTTCAAATGTTATTTTTAGAAAGTATGAAGCTTAGGAATTTTCCTGTGTTGTAACGTATTTGCTATGTTTGCGTTATCTCTCTCTCTACCTACTTAAAGATATCTCAAGGTAGCTGTTACTACGTCATCGAAAAGTTATTTAGAAAGCATGACCACGTCATAGTGTTGGTCGAAGAGTTTTGTATAAAAGACATGTATTTACAAGATCTTATCTTAACTTAGGAATGTACGGAAACATGTATCTATACACGTCATCGAAAAGTTATTTAGAAAGCATGACTACATCCTAGTGTTGCTCGGAGAGTTTTGTATAAAAGACATGTATTTACAAGATCTTATGTTAACTTAGGAATGTACGGAAACATGTATCTATACACGTCATCGAAAAGTTATTTAGAAAGCATGACTACATCCTAGTGTTGCTCGGAGAGTTTTGTATAAAAGACATGTATTTACAAGATCTTATGTTAACTTAGGAATGTACGGAAACATGTATCTATACACGTCATCGAAAAGTTATTTAGAAAGCATGACTACATCCTAGTGTTGTCGGAGAGTTTTGTATAAAAGACATGTATTTACAAGATCTTATCTTAACTTAGGAATGTACGGAAACATGTATCTATACACGTCATCGAAAAGTTATTTAGAAAGCATGACTACATCCTAGTGTTGCTCGGAGAGTTTCCTAAAATGTGTGAAAATATGTGTTATTCTAAACCTTATCTGTTTAAAGAAGACTCTTTCAAATTACAGACACGTAAAGACTTGAAAGAATGTGTGATGCAATACGATAGTGCTCGTATTGTTTTACGTAATGATGACATTACTTACCTCGTTATGAATTCTATCATAATAAATGGCATTATGAATAAGTGTGTACTAATGCAAAGCGAAGTGTTTAACTATATAAACAACAAACAAAGTGTTCCTGCAAGTTGTGAAATTCTGTCTTTATTAGACATGGTTACCGATGAAATAAATCATCTACCTCTATTACTCTGAAGCCATTTGTATATACACTTTATTTCATAGGAGCGTGAC
Source organism: Ectobius pallidus (assembly GCA_964059195.1). NCBI lineage: Eukaryota > Metazoa > Arthropoda > Insecta > Blattodea > Ectobiidae > Ectobius > Ectobius pallidus. The sequence goes on along the minus strand of CAXKWD010000003.1, from coordinate 136,206,160 downwards.
AACCTTATTGACAATAATAATAATAATAATAATAAGGTTGTGACGTTCTGAAATGGAACTATAACCTTAACCATTTCCTATTCCTTACATAATCATTTTCACTTATTTGATAGTAATAGTAAGAGTGTTCATCTGGAAGAAGAAAGGATGCTGGAAGGAAGAAGAATTGGTTATGTAAGTATAAACCTATTTTATATTTTCATAACTATCATGTGCCCTTGCGCAATATTGTACGTATATCACTATTACACTATCTAGCTATAATAGCGTCACGTTGGTGCAAGACGTGACATGTTTCAATTCTAACCCATGACGTCATAGAGCAAAGGACCTAAGTATGCGTGGTGGTCTTTTTTCCAAAAGGGCACAACTAGGGCGTCGGGGGCGGCGTCGGAACACCATAGGACGAAAGGGCACATCGCACGCTTTCATATGACACCCATGACTTCTTTTTGCCAAAAGGGCACAACTAGGGCGTCTGGGGCGGCGTCGGAACACCATAGGACGAAAGGGCACATCGCACGCTTTCATACGACACCCATGACGTCTTTTTGCCAAAAGGGCACAACTAGGGCGTCGGGGGCGGCGTCGGGGGCGGCGTCGGGGGCGGCGTCGGGGGCGGCGTCGTAACACAATAGGACAAAAGGGCACAACGCACGTTTTCATATGACACCCATGACGTATTTTTGCCAAAAGGGCACAACTAGGGCGTCGGGGCGGCGTCGGAACACCATAGGACGAAAGGGCACAACGCGCGCTTTCATATGATACCCATGACATCTATTTGCCAAAAGGGCACAACCAGGGCGTCGGGGGCGGCGTCGGAACACCATAGGACGAAAGGGCACAACGCGCGCTTTCATATGATACCCATGACGTCATGGCGTCGCGACGCTGGGGGCGGCGTCGGAATCCGCCATTTTGTGGGAACAAACCTCCGCCCTTACTACTCTGTAACAATTAGAGAAATGCATGTAACAGTATAAAGAACATAACACATGAATGTAAAGGAAATAATTAACACTTGACTGTATGCGTTTTATTAATGCCTCACCACTCACCTCTCTGTAACAACAAAGCTGTAAAACTGTTTCTCCGGTGATAAATCTCTAACTCTTTTCCTTGATTCAGCTACTACTTGTTCGAGTAATCTGTTCTGTTTCACCATATATGTAGAAAGCGTTGTAGTACACTGAGAAGTGAAAGTAAGATGCGTCTATTTATACTAGCTTTCGAAATGTTATTTTTAGAAAGTATGAAGCTTAGGAATTTTCCTGTGTTGTAACGTATTTGCTATGTTTGCGTTATCTCTCTCTCTACTTACTTAAAGATATCTCAAGGTAGCTGTTACTACGTCATCGAAAAGTTATTTAGAAAGCATGACCACGTCATAGTGTTGGTCGAAGAGTTTTGTATAAAAGACATGTATTTACAAGATCTTATCTTAACTTAGGAATGTACGGAAACATGTATCTATACACGTCATCGAAAAGTTATTTAGAAAGCATGACTACATCCTAGTGTTGCTCGGAGAGTTTTGTATAAAAGACATGTATTTACAAGATCTTATCTTAACTTAGGAATGTACGGAAACATGTATCTATACATGTCATCGAAAAGTTATTTAGACAGCATGACTACATCCTAGTGTTGCTCGGAGAGTTTTGTATAAAAGACATGTATTTACAAGATCTTATCTTAACTTAGGAATGTACGGAAACATGTATCTATACACGTCATCGAAAAGTTATTTAGAAAGCATGACTACATCCTAGTGTTGCTCGGAGAGTTTCCTAAAATGTGTGAAAATATGTGTTATTCTAAACCTTATCTGTTTAAAGAAGACTCTTTCAAATTACAGACACGTAAAGACTTGAAAGAATGTGTGATGCAATACGATAGTGCTCGTATTGTTTTACGTAATGATGACATTACTTACCTCGTTATGAATTCTATCATAATAAATGGCATTATGAATAAGTTTGTACTAATGCAAAGCGAAGTGTTTAACTATATAAACAACAAACAAAGTGTTCCTGCAAGTTGTGAAATTCTGTCTTTATTAGACATGGTTACCGATGAAATAAATCATCTACCTCTATTACTCTGAAGCCATTTGTATATACACTTTATTTCATAGGAGCGTGACAACCTTATTGACAATAATAATAATAATAATAATAATAATAATAAGGTTGTGACGTTCTGAAATGGAACTATAACCTTAACCATTTCCTATTCCTTACATAATCATTTTCACTTATTTGATAGTAATAGTAAGAGTGTTCATCTGGAAGAAGAAAGGATGCTGAAAGGAAGAAGAATTGGTTATGTAAGTATAAACCTATTTTATATTTTCATAACTATCATGTGCCCTTGCGCAATATTGTACGTATATCACTATTACACTATCTAGCTATAATAGCGTCACGTTGGTGCAAGACGTGACATGTTTCAATTCTAACCCATGACGTCATAGAGCAAAGGACCTAAGTATGCGTGGTGGTCTTTTTTCCAAAAGGGCACAACTAGGGCGTCGGGGGCGGCGTCGGAACACCATAGGACGAAAGGGCACATCGCACGCTTTCATATGACACCCATGACTTCTTTTTGCCAAAAGGGCACAACTAGGGCGTCTGGGGCGGCGTCGGAACACCATAGGACGAAAGGGCACATCGCACGCTTTCATACGACACCCATGACGTCTTTTTGCCAAACGGGCACAACTAGGGCGTCGGGGGCGGCGTCGGAACACCATAGGACAAAAAGGCACAACGCACGCTTTCATATGACACCCATGACGTATTTTTGCCAAAAGGGCACAACTAGGGCGTCGGGGCGGCGTCGGAACACCATAGGACGAAAGGGCACAACGCGCGCTTTCATATGATACCCATGACGTTTATTTGCCAAAAGGGCACAACTAGGGCGTCGGGGGCGGCGTCGGAACACCATAGGACGAAAGGGCACAACGCGCGCTTTCATATGATACCCATGACGTCATGGCGTCGCGACGCTGGGGGCGGCGACGGAATCCGCCATTTTGTGGGAACAAACCTCCACCCTTACTACTCTGTAACAATTAGAGAAATCCATGTAACAGTATAAAGAACATAACACATGAATGTAAAGGAAATAATTAACAGTTGACTGTATGCGTTTTTTTAATGCATTACCACTCACCTCTCTGTAACAACAAAGCTGTAAAACTGTTTCTCCGGTCATAAATCTCTAACTCTTTTCCTTGATTCAGCTACTACTTGTTCGAGTAATCTGTTCTGTTTCACCTTATATGTAGAAAGCGTTGTAGTACACTGAGAAGTGAAAGTAAGATGCGTCTATTTATACTAGCTTTCAAATGTTATTTTTAGAAAGTATGAAGCTTAGGAATTTTCCTGTGTTGTAACGTATTTGCTATGTTTGCGTTATCTCTCTCTCTACTTACTTAAAGATATCTCAAGGTAGCTGTTACTACGTCATCGAAAAGTTATTTAGAAAGCATGACCACGTCATAGTGTTGGTCGAAGAGTTTTGTATAAAAGACATGTATTTACAAGATCTTATCTTAACTTAGGAATGTACGGAAACATGTATCTATACACGTCATCGAAAAGTTATTTAGAAAGCATGACTACATCCTAGTGTTGCTCGGAGAGTTTTGTATAAAAGACATGTATTTACAAGATCTTATGTTAACTTAGGAATGTACGGAAACATGTATCTATACACGTCATCGAAAAGTTATTTAGAAAGCATGACTACATCCTAGTGTTGCTCGGAGAGTTTTGTATAAAAGACATGTATTTACAAGATCTTATCTTAACTTAGGAATGTACGGAAACATGTATCTATACACGTCATCGAAAAGTTATTTAGAAAGCATGACTACATCCTAGTGTTGCTCGGAGAGTTTCCTAAAATGTGTGAAAATATGTGTTATTCTAAACCTTATCTGTTTAAAGAAGACTCTTTCAAATTACAGACACGTAAAGACTTGAAAGAATGTGTGATGCAATACGATAGTGCTCGTATTGTTTTACGTATTGATGACATTACTTACCTCGTTATGAATTCTATCATAATAAATGGCATTATGAATAAGTGTGTACTAATGCAAAGCGAAGTGTTTAACTATATAAACAACAAACAAAGTGTTCCTGCAAGTTGTGAAATTCTGTCTTTATTAGACATGGTTACCGATGAAATAAATCATCTACCTCTATTACTCTGAAGCCATTTGTATATACACTTTATTTCATAGGAGCGTGACAACCTTATTGACAATAATAATAATAATAATAATAATAAGGTTGTGACGTTCTGAAATGGAACTATAACCTTAACCATTTCCTATTCCTTACATAATCATTTTCACATATTTGATAGTAATAGTAACAGTGTTCATCTGGAAGAAGAAAGGATGCTGAAAGGAAGAAGAATTGGTTATGTAAGTATAAACCTATTTTATATTTTCATAACTATCATGTGCCCTTGCGCAATATTGTACGTATATCACTATTACACTATCTAGCCATAATAGCGTCACGTTGGTGCAAGACGTGACATGTTTCAATTCTAACCCATGACATCATAGAGCAAAGGACCTAAGTATGCGTGGTGGTCTTTTTGCCAAAAGGGCACAACTAGGGCGTCGGGGGCGGCTTCGGAACACCATAGGACGAAAGGGCACATCGCACGCTTTCATATGACACCCATGACTTCTTTTTGCCAAAAGGGCACAACTAGGGCGTCTGGGGCGGCGTCGGAACACCATAATCCGAAAGGGCACATCGCACGCTTTCATATGACACCCATGACGTCTTTTTGCCAAAAGGGCACAACTAGGGCGTCGGGGGGCGGCGTCGGAACACCATAGGACGAAAGGGCACATCGCACGCTTTCATATGAAACCCATGACGTATTTTTGCCAAAAGGGCACAACTAGCGAGTCGGGGCGGCGTCGGAACACCATAGGACGAAAGGGCACAACGCACGCTTTCATATGACACCCATGACGTCTTTTTGCCAAAAAGGCACAACTAGGGCGTCGGGGGCGGCGTCGGAACACCATAGGACGAAAGGGCACAACGCGCGCTTTCATATGACACCCATGACGTATTTTTGCCATAAGGGCACAACTAGGGCGTCGGGGCGGCGTCGGAACACCATAGGACGAAAGGGCACAACGCGCGCTTTCATATGATACCCATGACGTCGTTTCCAAAAGGGCACAACTAGGGCGTCGGGGGCGGCGTCGGAACACCATAGGACGAAAGGGCACAACGCACGCTTTCATATGACACCCATGACGTATTTTTGCCAAAAGGGCACAACTAGGGCGTCGGGGCGGCGTCGGAACACCATAGGACGAAAGGGCACAACGCGCGCTTTCATATGATACCCATGACGTCTTTTTGCCAAAAGGGCGCAACTAGGGCGTCGGGGGCGGCGTCGGAACATCATAGGACGAAAGGGCACAACGCACGCTTTCATATGACACCCATGACGTATTTTTGCCAAAAGGGCACAACTAGGAAGTCGGGGCGGCGTCGGAACACCATAGGACGAAAGGGCACAACGCGCGCTTTCATATGATACCCATGACGTCTATTTGTCAAAAGGGCACAACTTGGGCGTCGGGGGCGGCGTCGGAACACCATAGGACGAAAGGGCACAACGCGCGATTTCATATGATACCCATGACGTCATGGCGTCGCGACGCTGGGGGCGGCGACGGAATCCGCCATTTTGTGGGAACAAACCTCCACCCTTACTACTCTGTAACAATTAGAGAAATCCATGTAACAGTATAAAGAACATAACACATGAATGTAAAGGAAATAATTAACAGTTGACTGTATGCGTTTTTTTAATGCATTACCACTCACCTCTCTGTAACAACAAAGCTGTAAAACTGTTTCTCCGGTGATAAATCTCTAACTCTTTTCCTTGATTCAGCTACTACTTGTTCGAGTAATCTGTTCTGTTTCACCTTATATGTAGAAAGCGTTGTAGTACACTGAGAAGTGAAAGTAAGATGCGTCTATTTATACTAGCTTTCAAATGTTATTTTTAGAAAGTATGAAGCTTAGGAATTTTCCTGTGTTGTAACGTATTTGCTATGTTTGCGTTATCTCTCTCTCTACTTACTTAAAGATATCTCAAGGTAGCTGTTACTACGTCATCGAAAAGTTATTTAGAAAGCATGACCACGTCATAGTGTTGGTCGAAGAGTTTTGTATAAAAGACATGTATTTACAAGATCTTATCTTAACTTAGGAATGTACGGAAACATGTATCTATACACGTCATCGAAAAGTTATTTAGAAAGCATGACTACATCCTAGTGTTGCTCGGAGAGTTTTGTATAAAAGACATGTATTTACAAGATCTTATGTTAACTTAGGAATGTACGGAAACATGTATCTATACACGTCATCGAAAAGTTATTTAGAAAGCATGACTACATCCTAGTGTTGCTCGGAGAGTTTTGTATAAAAGACATGTATTTACAAGATCTTATCTTAACTTAGGAATGTACGGAAACATGTATCTATACACGTCATCGAAAAGTTATTTAGAAAGCATGACTACATCCTAGTGTTGCTCGGAGAGTTTCCTAAAATGTGTGAAAATATGTGTTATTCTAAACCTTATCTGTTTAAAGAAGACTCTTTCAAATTACAGACACGTAAAGACTTGAAAGAATGTGTGATGCAATACGATAGTGCTCGTATTGTTTTACGTATTGATGACATTACTTACCTCGTTATGAATTCTATCATAATAAATGGCATTATGAATAAGGGTGTACTAATGCAAAGCGAAGTGTTTAACTATATAAACAACAAACAAAGTGTTCCTGCAAGTTGTGAAATTCTGTCTTTATTAGACATGGTTACCGATGAAATAAATCATCTACCTCTATTACTCTGAAGCCATTTGTATATACACTTTATTTCATAGGAGCGTGACAACCTTATTGACAATAATAATAATAATAATAATAAGGTTGTGACGTTCTGAAATGGAACTATAACCTTAACCATTTCCTATTCCTTACATATTCATTTTCACTTATTTGATAGTAATAGTAACAGTGTTCATCTGGAAGAAGAAAGGATGCTGAAAGGAAGAAGAATTGGTTATGTAAGTATAAACCTATTTTATATTTTCATAACTATCATGTGCCCTTGCGCAATATTGTACGTATATCACTATTACACTATCTAGCTATAATAGCGTCACGTTGGTGCAAGACGTGACATGTTTCAATTCTAACCCATGACGTCATAGAGCAAAGGACCTAAGTATGCGTGGTGGTCTTTTTGCCAAAAGGGCACAACTAGGGCGTCGGGGGCGGCGTCGGAACACCATAGGACGAAAGGGCACATCGCACGCTTTCATATGACACCCATGACTTCTTTTTGCCAAAAGGGCACAACTAGGGCGTCTGGGGCGGCGTCGGAACACCATAGGACGAAAGGGCACATCGCACGCTTTCATACGACACCCATGACGTCTTTTTGCCAAACGGGCACAATTAGGGCGTCGGGGGCGGCGTCGGAACACCATAGGACAAAAAGGCACAACGCACGCTTTCATATGACACCCATGACGTATTTTTGCCAAAAGGGCACAACTAGGGCGTCGGGGCGGCGTCGGAACACCATAGGACGAAAGGGCACAACGCGCGCTTTCATATGATACCCATGACGTTTATTTGCCAAAAGGGCACAACTAGGGCGTCGGGGGCGGCGTCGGAACACCATAGGACGAAAGGGCACAACGCGCGCTTTCATATGATACCCATGACGTCATGGCGTCGCGACGCTGGGGGCGGCGACGGAATCCGCCATTTTGTGGGAACAAACCTCCACCCTTACTACTCTGTAACAATTAGAGAAATCCATGTAACAGTATAAAGAACATAACACATGAATGTAAAGGAAATAATTAACAGTTGACTGTATGCGTTTTTTTAATGCATTACCACTCACCTCTCTGTAACAACAAAGCTGTAAAACTGTTTCTCCGGTGATAAATCTCTAACTCTTTTCCTTGATTCAGCTACTACTTGTTCGAGTAATCTGTTCTGTTTCACCTTATATGTAGAAAGCGTTGTAGTACACTGAGAAGTGAAAGTAAGATGCGTCTATTTATACTAGCTTTCAAATGTTATTTTTAGAAAGTATGAAGCTTAGGAATTTTCCTGTGTTGTAACGTATTTGCTATGTTTGCGTTATCTCTCTCTCTACTTACTTAAAGATATCTCAAGGTAGCTGTTACTACGTCATCGAAAAGTTATTTAGAAAGCATGACCACGTCATAGTGTTGCTCGGAGAGTTTTGTATAAAAGACATGTATTTACAAGATCTTATGTTAACTTAGGAATGTACGGAAACATGTATCTATACACGTCATCGAAAAGTTATTTAGAAAGCATGACTACATCCTAGTGTTGCTCGGAGAGTTTTGTATAAAAGACATGTATTTACAAGATCTTATCTTAACTTAGGAATGTACGGAAACATGTATCTATACACGTCATCGAAAAGTTATTTAGAAAGCATGACTACATCCTAGTGTTGCTCGGAGAGTTTCCTAAAATGTGTGAAAATATGTGTTATTCTAAACCTTATCTGTTTAAAGAAGACTCTTTCAAATTACAGACACGTAAAGACTTGAAAGAATGTGTGATGCAATACGATAGTGCTCGTATTGTTTTACGTATTGATGACATTACTTACCTCGTTATGAATTCTATCATAATAAATGGCATTATGAATAAGGGTGTACTAATGCAAAGCGAAGTGTTTAACTATATAAACAACAAACAAAGTGTTCCTGCAAGTTGTGAAATTCTGTCTTTATTAGACATGGTTACCGATGAAATAAATCATCTACCTCTATTACTCTGAAGCCATTTGTATATACACTTTATTTCATAGGAGCGTGACAACCTTATTGACAATAATAATAATAATAAGGTTGTGACGTTCTGAAATGGAACTATAACCTTAACCATTTCCTATTCCTTACATAATCATTTTCACTTATTTGATAGTAATAGTAACAGTGTTCATCTGGAAGAAGAAAGGATGCTGAAAGGAAGAAGAATTGGTTATGTAAGTATAAACCTATTTTATATTTTCATAACTATCATGTGCCCTTGCGCAATATTGTACGTATATCACTATTACACTATCTAGCCATAATAGCGTCACGTTGGTGCAAGACGTGACATGTTTCAATTCTAACCCATGACGTCATAGAGCAAAGGACCTAAGTATGCGTGGTGGTCTTTTTGCCAAAAGGGCACAACTAGGGCGTCGGGGGTGGCGTCGGAACACCATAGGACGAAAGGGCACATCGCACGCTTTCATATAACACCCATGACTTCTTTTTGCCAAAAGGGCACAACTAGGGCGTCTGGGGCGGCGTCGGAACACCAAAGGACGAAAGGGCACATCGCACGCTTTCATACGACACCCATGACGTCTTTTTGCCAAAAGGGCACAACTAGGGCGTCGGGGCGGCGTCGGAACACCATAGGACGAAAGGGCACAACGCGCGCTTTCATATGATACCCATGACGTCTATTTGCCAAAAGGGCACAACTAGGGCGTCGGGGGCGGCGTCGGAACACCATAGGACGAAAGGGCACAACGCGCGCTTTCATATGATACCCATGACGTCATGGCGTCGCGACGCTGGGGGCGGCGTCGGAATCCGCCATTTTGTGGGAACAAACCTCCGCCCTTACTACTCTGTAACAATTAGAGAAATGCATGTAACAGTATAAAGAACATAACACATGAATGTAAAGGAAATAATTAACACTTGACTGTATGCGTTTTTTTAATGCCTCACCACTCACCTCTCTGTAACAACAAAGCTGTCAAACTGTTTCTCCGGTGATAAATCTCTAAATCTTTTCCTTGATTCAGCTACTACTTGTTCGAGTAATCTGTTCTGTTTCACCTTATATGTAGAAAGCGTTGTAGTACACTGAGAAGTGAAAGTAAGATGCGTCTATTTATACTAGCTTTCGAAATGTTATTTTTAGAAAGTATGAAGCTTAGGAATTTTCCTGTGTTGTAACGTATTTGCTATGTTTGCGTCATCTCTCTCTCTACTTACTTAAAGATATCTCAAGGTAGCTGTGACTACGTCATCGGAAAGTTATTTAGAAAGCATGACCACGTCATAGTGTTGGTCGAAGAGTTTTGTATAAAAGACATGTATTTACAAGATCTTATCTTAACTTAGGAATGTACGGAAACATGTATCTATACACGTCATCGAAAAGTTATTTAGAAAGCATGACTACATCCTAGTGTTGCTCGGAGAGTTTTGTATAAAAGACATGTATTTACAAGATCTTATCTTAACTTAGGAATGTACGGAAACATGTATCTATACACGTCATCGAAAAGTTATTTAGAAAGCATGACTACATCCTAGTGTTGCTCGGAGAGTTTCCTAAAATGTGTGAAAATATGTGTTATTCTAAACCTTATCTGTTTAAAGAAGACTCTTTCAAATTACAGACACGTAAAGACTTGAAAGAATGTGTGATGCAATACGATAGTGCTCGTATTGTTTTACGTAATGATGACATTACTTACCTCGTTATGAATTCTATCATAATAAATGGCATTATGAATAAGTTTGTACTAATGCAAAGCGAAGTGTTTAACTATATAAACAACAAACAAAGTGTTCCTGCAAGTTGTGAAATTCTGTCTTTATTAGACATGGTTACCGATGAAATAAATCATCTACCTCTATTACTCTGAAGCCATTTGTATATACACTTTATTTCATAGGAGCGTGACAACCTTATTGACAATAATAATAAAAGTAATAATAAGGTTGTGACGTTCTTAAATGGAACTATAACCTTAACCATTTCCTATTCCTTACATAATCATTTTCACTTATTTGATAGTAATAGTAACAGTGTTCATCTGGAAGAAGAAAGGATGCTGAAAGGAAGAAGAATTGGTTATGTAAGTATAAACCTATTTTATATTTTCATAACTATCATGTGCCCTTGCGCAATATTGTACGTATATCACTATTACACTATCTAGCCATAATAGCGTCACGTTGGTGCAAGACGTGACATGTTTCAATTCTAACCCATGACGTCATAGAGCAAAGGACCTAAGTATGCGTGGTGGTCTTTTTGCCAAAATGGCACAACTAGGGCGTCGGGGGCGGCGTCGGAACACCATAGGACGAAAGGGCACATCGCACGCTTTCATATGACACCCATGACTTCTTTTTGCCAAAAGGGCACAACTAGGGCGTCTGGGGCGGCGTCGGAACACCATAGGACGAAAGGGCACATCGCACGCTTTCATATGACACCCATGACGTCTTTTTGCCAAAAGGGCACAACTAGGGCGTCGGGGGGCGGCGTCGGAACACCATAGGACGAAAGGGCACATCGCACGCTTTCATATGAAACCCATGACGTATTTTTGCCAAAAGGGCACAACTAGCGCGTCGGGGCGGCGTCGGAACACCATAGGACGAAAGGGCACAACGCACGCTTTCATATGACACCCATGACGTCTTTTTGCCAAAAGGGCACAACTAGGGCGTCGGGGGCGGCGTCGGAACACCATAGGACGAAAGGGCACAACGCGTGCTTTCATATGACTCCCATGACGTATTTTTGCCAAAAGGGCACAACTAGGGCGTCGGGGCGGCGTCGGAACACCATAGGACGAAAGGGCACAACGCGCGCTTTCATGTGATACCCATGACGTCTTTTTGCCAAAAGGGCACAACTAGGGCGTCGGGGGCGGCGTCGGAACACCATAGGACGAAAGGGCACAACGCGCGCTTTCATATGATACCCATGACGTCATGGCGTCGCGACGCTGGGGGCGGCGTCGGAATCCGCCATTTTGTGGGAACAAACCTCCACCCTTACTCTAATCTTTTTGTTTTATAAAAGAAGTTATGCCAACTAAATTCTAATGCATGATCCGGCTACACGGATCAGAATGAAACATTTCTGGGACCAGGTGATAGTGAAATTCGTGTTAGTGCCGATAAGTTGGAGCGAGCTGTAGCAAATGCTGAAGTATCTTCTTCCAGTTCCACAAGATACAGTCAGGTCTTTATACCATTGACAATTTTATGTTTGAAGCTAAGAGCTGGTATGAACTGTTGAAAAACAGATTAAGTAGTGGTTCCGCTGGTGGTATAAACACAATGCAATACATCGATATTCTCCAAGAAAAAAAACAGTCGTCAAGAATGCCGCAGTTCCACTTTAAAGATTAAGGTACAATTTTCATCAAATAATTTTATTTAACCCGTTAATTCCGTCCTCCATTTTATGTCATACCGACCCGTAGTGCTAAATATATTTTTTTCGCTAGTAAAGTTTTAAAGTTACGGAAAGTAAATTATACTAGGCTGTAGATGAAATTTCACTCTTTCAGGATATGTATTTGTAGACACGTCTAATTTAGTTATAATGATTATAGTTTTAAAACGTTTTGGCACCGGATGCATTATATTATTATGTCAAACTTTATTTTTGCAGTTGTAACGAATACTAAATTGAAATGTCATAAATTTTTCATTTGAAAACAAGTCCCGTAATGAAAAAATACATCAGTTCGCAACGCATGTGATAATGGTCCCTGCTTTCTAAATTAAACTATATTACTACGGTATGTGAGAATAATTAAATTATTTTATTTCATAGTGTTTCTGTAGAAATAAGAGTTTTATGTTGTAGGCTATTTATCTGTTACACAAATTTATATTTTTAACGTTGAGAAAATGTTAACTAGGACCGTGCATGTTGTAAATTCTTGAAGAACGAGGTCATACTTCAACCCACATAAACCATTGACAAGGAGGCTGTTTGTGTAACGGTATAAGGGGTGGGTATAAGAGGAGTTTGCGAATTCTGGTTTGCGAAGACAGGAGTTTCCTAAGTGTTTATTTTTGTGTTATTTATTCCTTTTTTGTTAGCATGGCAATGATTAAGCGAATACTGTGTATGTAAAATTAGCTTTAAGATCATCCAGGGCCCTATTCCATAAAACTCTACAGGTGTGACAAATACGACAATTATTTCAAGTCTGACAAATTTGTCAATATGTCACGACAGTTGTATTTTTCATAAATATTACAACTTTTCCTTACATTACAGGCAAATTAATGTAAATTATCAGACTAAAAGAACCCATTTCATAAACGCGACAATTTTATGTCAAACCTAAAGATTACTTTAGTACACTGTAGATGGCTCTCACATACGTGTCTCAACATCGAATATGATACCTAAGCAATCGATTATTACTATCGAAAATAATTGAATTATATTTCTCTTTTCATACACAATCACTGAAATTGAAAGTTAGGTTAATCTATTGCCTAAAAACACTGGGTGGTTTCATGTCTATTTCTTCACCACTTCCACTACTACGAAATCACTACTACTAGTGTTGATTATTAACAAGACAATTTAGCAAGTTTATTAACAAAGTTTAAATCACAAGAAAGTTTGCCAAGTTATGCCACACATTTACATAACCTACTCTGTTGGCCTGTCACTTCTGTAATGACAATTCTACATTTTTTGTAAATTTGTAAATATGTCAGCAAAAATTAATGTTTCATAAATGATAGGTATCCTAAGATTTGACATATTTGTCAGACTTTTGCCTGTAAACTCAAAAGTTTTGAGAAACAACAATATGTAAAATTGTCATACAAATCTACAAAATTGTCATGACATTTATGTAAAGTTGTCAGCTTTTATGAAAAACACAATTATCAAAATGTAAACCTGTAAGACAATTTTATGTCACCTGTCACCTGTAAAATTGTAACTTTTATGAAATAGGGCCCAGGATTATACTACAATCCTCAGGTTACGTTTCAGTCAGAGTTCTATCAAAATCCATTAGCTTTAATCGTGTTATTACTATGTAGGCCTACAGTTATGTAAACAGTTCAAAGAAGAAGAAAGTCGAAATAAAAATGAAAAATCGAAATACTTTAGGTCTGAAGAAGCAATTGTACTCGAGAAAGATATCAATAATTGGTAGAGCAGAACTCAGCGGGGTATGAACGGTATTTATATCCGTCATATAACAGGTGCTTACTATGTAAGTACACTATTAGTAACATAAACCTATACTTAAAAAATCTTATGTGAAAGTCGCATAACTTCCTCTGCCCAAAGAAAAGTTAGCAGTATTTACATATCCTTGTACAGAATCGCAAGACACAATTTTACGCTAATTATGTTATAAATACCTCATAGCCGCTTCTTTGAATGTTGCGAGTAGAAACGCAGGCTATATGGACAAACAAAAAAAGAAGATAAAGAAGTGACTGAAAACGTTTATTGAACTTTCCGCCGTTAGAACAATTTCCGAATTTTATCCAATATTCCCCTCAGATATTTCTTATTGTAAGCATGGCCAACAATACATCTTTCTCACTTCACGTACTTATATAGAATAAGAGGCCGTGAATGTCCACGTATTGAGTTGTTCACCAGGCAAGACAGAGTTTCTACAAACAGTGGGTAGCTTACAACCACCCTTCAGAGATATATTTTTTTAAAGTTTCAAATAAAAGTTTTAGCTCTTGGTATAAGCACTCCATGTACAAAATTTAAAGGAAATCGTTAGAGCCGTTATTTAGAAAATAGCAAAAAACAAATTTTCTTAATATAAAGTCCCCTTAAATATAAAAGAATGTCGCCAATTTTCGTGTCACAGCCTCAGAAGGTACCTAACTCAAATAAGAAAATGTTGTTTTCGTACGATTTTCCGTTACAAGAGGCCGTATTGCAAAGAGCGCGTATTCACAGTGGGTGGCTTGTAACTACCCTTCAAAGAATTTGCTTGAAAAAATGTTTCAAATAAACGTTTTAGCTCTTAGTATAAACAACCCATGTGCCAAAGTTAAAGAAAATCGTTGGAGCCGTTTTCGAGAAAATCGCGAAAAACGAAAATTTCTTAATGTAAAGTTTCTTAAAAATAAGAGAAACTTCTCGCCAATCTTCGGTTCACATCTCCAGAAGGAACCTGATCCAAATACGAAATTTTGTTTTCATACGATTATCCGTTTTGGTTCTAGCCTGTTCACAGACATCCACACAGACAGACACACAGAGACACAGACATGTTTCCAAAAGTAGTATTTTAGGATTACTCAACTTCGAATTTGGGGGTCGAAAACGATACTTCCTCTACCTTTAGTACCTATGGTACGGGCAGAGGAAGTAAAAAGTAACTAATGGCTAAATTTAAGTGGGTACTTATAGGTGAATAGCTATTCATTATTTTGTTACTTTTTACATGGTCAAAGCAACTAAAAGCAATTAACTTTCGTTACTTTTGCAAGCAATAACACACATGTAATCGGTGTAACTTTAAATCATGTAATTCAATCACTCATAGTAAGATGCGTAAAAGAAAACTGCAAGACTCTTGCAACAAGACCAAGACCTAGTATGCAAGACCGAGACCAAGACCAAGACCACCGATGCAAGACCGAGACCAAGACCAAGACCAGGGTTACCTATGCAAGACCAAGACCAAGACTGAGAGTGCGAGACCAAGACCAAGACCAAGACCACCTTGAAATCTTGTATTATAGTGCATATTTATAGCCTATATACATCACTATAATAATGCCAACATACAGTCTAAGAGAAAATGACAATCGTTGCCTATCGCCACACATCCTACACCCTTCTCGTCCGTCTAGTTGTGGTATAATAAATTATTGAAACAGATACTTTCTATAGTCATCTGAAATGGAGTTTTACATTCATCTCATTACGTATTTGTGAAGAATAATACCACGATACTTTCTCAGTTTGTTGGTGCAGTTGACAGGTAAATAAACCTGAAATTCAATATTGTTTCTCTAGGTCGGGGGGTCGGCAACCTTTTGAGTAGGAAGAGTCAAAAATTACAATTTACAAAATTTCAAAGTTTTTAAAGAGTCACAAAATTTTTTCTTGCCAACAATAAATAGTACTTGCATAAATAAAGTTTTTTGATTAAAAAACTAATCTATTTATTCATAAGCAAAAATATATATTTATTCATATATAAGTAGTGTTTCTCACAGCAAATTAGATAATATATATATGGCATTATTTGATAATTGGCATAAGTGAACTTTGCGCCCCATGCTGCTCCCCTTTCCACCAGCGCGCGGACAATTCCCCGCCTGCTAGCTACCCCTCACGTCTTCTCCTCACTACCCCTCACGCCTAGCCACTAATGCCGGTCGCTACTTCAGGCCGGTAATGCACCTTGGTGTTGTTATGCTGGCAGCTTGCCGTAATAATTGCAATTAATTAATTAACACGTCACCAGAGCCTCTTTAGCGTTACTCAGGACCCACCACGTGAAGGCAGAAGTTGGTTTGGGAAGGAGAGGTTATATTTGACACATCACTTCCCGTGGGGTCCCTGTTGGCTCTTAAAAGAGCCGTTTTCCTGTGGCCTACCCCCAACTTGCAATAAAGAAATGCGACGATTTCCTAATCGCAATTCTTAGGTTCGAACACAGACACTATATCCGCCAGGAGGCCTTCGAATGTAAGTTCGCTCCCTTTCCATTAGTGATTGGTAGTTCGCGAACGATTAGTTCGAATCGAACAAATCGACAAGGCGAACTAGACGAACTAATCTGCAATTTCTGAAAGATTAGTTCGCGAACTAAATGAATCGTTTGAATAGAACAACAATGGTAAAAATAATATTAATACCCAACTAGAACACATCGCTTTCAAATAAATTATTCTTATCTTGCAAAACAAACGGCGTAAGCAGTGAAATCAGCAGTTGGTCTCTACGCCTATGGGATGCGCAGACGCGAAGTAGCCTATTGTTCGCCTTTCGTATCTTTGCATCACCTTCTCTCTCTAGCGCGAGCGAACTATATGAGCTGCAATACTCTTCGCTCCTGCTTTGCGTCTCCTTCTCTATCTATTCGAACGAACTACTTTTCACCCCTGCTTGGCGTTGTTTGTTCTTTGCGTCTCCTTCTCTCTCTCTATTCGTGCGAACTAAACGAACTACTCTGATTATGATTCTTTATCTCCTTTCGAATAATGCTGACTCAAGCGCATTGCAAACTGCAGGCTATGTCTGTTTGGATATTGTTTTCCGGTTTATTTAATAGCATCTGTCTTTTGTGCTCCTACATGTACGACACCCAAAAGTGCAGCATACAGTGTTGTTACGTCTAATTGCTACTTCCTTACTTCGCTTCATTACGGCATGGAAAATTACACATTCTGTTAGAAAATATCAGAATAGCCGGTAAATCGTTCGAACAAGTGCAGCAAATTCAAATATCTGGGAGCAATAATTACAGACACAAATATTTTTAAGGCAGAAATTAAGTGTAGACTCAAATCAAGAAATGCTTGTTTTTATGCAGTTCAGAAACTCTTTGTCTTCTCTTCTTCTGTCCAGAAATCTAAAAATAAATATTTATAAGACTATTATCCTCCCGGTTGTATTATATGGATGTGAGACATGGTCGCTTACATAATCTGAGTGTGTTCGAAAACAGGGGGCGTAGGAAAATAATTGAGCCTAAGAGAGATGTGAGACATGGTCGCTTACATAATCTGAGTGTGTCCGAAAACAGGGGGCTTAGGAAAATAATTGGGCCTAAGAGAGATGAAAATGGGGACTGGAGAAAACTGCATAACGACGAGCTTCATGGCCTGTACTCTTCACCGGATACAGTAAGGGTAATTAAATAACGGAGGATGAAATGGGCTGGACATGTACGTAGATGGGAGGACAATATTAGGATGGGTTTAAGGGAAGTAGGATTTGCGAGGGATGGTTGGATGGAGTTAGCACAGAATAGGGCTGAATGGCAGGCTCAGGTATGCGCGGGTTCCATAAAATAGATAATATTCCTTTAGCTTGCTTAGGAATGTTCTATTGCCATTGAGTTAGTAAGTAAATGTACACTTCTCTGCTCAACTCATCGTCATCTTCTACATATGTACTGATTGCTTCTGATTTATTGCCATTGTACCATGCTGTAAATATTCACCCTTCGCTAATTCATCACTCACATCATCATCATCCACACTTATACCGAAGCCTTGAAACCAAGATAGCAAACTGTATGTAAATATTAGTCTATGTATTATCTGTATTCTCCCCAGTAGTGTAGCCTCCGGCTGTGGGACTCTGGGTCAACTATGGTCAAATAAACAAAAAAAAAAAAATGCCATATTCCAACCCCACTTCAGGGATGTAGCGCCACGGAGTTAGTTAGTTATGTGTTATTACGGGGCCTTCATCACATTAAAACCAGCAAGTGTCATTTTCTATCAAATAGACGTTTTCATAAGAAGTGAGCTGCATTATGTGTGTTTACTAAGCTTATTCCCATTTCTAGGTACATTAAATCATATCAATCATCTGTGAAATTTTAAATAATTGTATAGTGTGTTGTTAGTTAGGGCTTACATCTCATTAAAACGAAAGTGTCAAACATGTTTTCAAACACAATAAGTTAATTTATAAAAACCACGCTTATTCCCACTTCTGTGTAAAGTAAATCTAGTATAACAATCTGGGACATGTTATAATAATTTTGTAGTGTTATTAACTTATTATTTAGGGTGTAGGTAAATTTAAAAGTTAATTTATGAAAACAAAAGCAAAACTATGAATTAAAGAATAAAATTAAAATTACTAAATACTGGAAGGAATCATTTTGTGTGAATTTATCTTGGAAGAGCAAAAGGTACATGTATTATGTAAACTCAGCAGTTTAATTACCACGCCTATAGGACGCGCGAAGTTGAAAATAATTAATATTCTGCTACAACGTGCAGTACTCTTTCGTCTGTGGTTGTATCTTTGAATCTCTAGCTCGGGCGAACTAAATGGACGAAACGAACTAAATGAGTAATAGCCTGCAGTACTCTTCAGCCTCTTGTAGTTGCATCTTCAGCTCGCGAACTAAATGAACGAAATGAACTACTCTTCAGAGCTAATCTTAGTCGCGAACTAGATTTAATCTTTAAATTGAACTACATTTCCCACCACTACTTTCCAATTACGGTACATAAAAGCAGCTAGGTAGCCTTCGAAATGTTCGCCTTTTTTCCGATTGGTGGGAGGCAAACTGCGTTTCGCATGTGCCCACAAACCCTCTATAATGTTGGTGTGCACACCCGTCTCCCAGTCCTTAAACTGAATCGAGTGGTTTACAGTCATATGACGATAACCCTCATCGTTCAGCCTTCCAACAGTCGGAATAAATAGTCGTTCCTGGCAGTACACGTTCCTTGATAATCGCAAGAAGCGTTTCCTTGGAACGTTCTGCCACAGGGAAAAGGAAGCATGCATTGGTACCGCGTTCTACAAGGCCAAATACCCATTGACCTTCGACATGTTTACCCTTATGGTACTTCTTTTTCCCAAACTTGGACTCGTCTTTCTCGACTATTACCCTTGCACCAAAACGGCTCTTTTCAGAGCCAACATTATATTTCACATTTAAAAGAAAAATTACCCTTGCACCACCTCCAACATAATATTTAACAACAAAAAAGGACCCTTGCACCATAAATAATATTTCATAATTTTTAAAAACAATTATAAAAAACAAAATAAAATTTCACAAATTATAGAAAAATATCGAACAATTAAAGAAGACCCTTGTACGAAAAATCATATTTCACAAACTTTAAACAGATTTGAAAAACAAATAATTTACAATAAAAAGACCGTTATTAAAAAACAAAAAAAAATTCACAAATTATAAAAAATATCGAACAATTAAAAAAGACCCTTGTACCAAACATAATATTTAACAATCTTTAAACAGATTTGAAAAACAAAATAATATTTCACAATAACCAAAGACCCTTGCACCATAATAATATTTCACAATTTTTAAAAACGTTTATAAAAAACAAAATAAAATTTCACAAAAGTAGTAGGAGCGGCGTAGAGGCCAAGATTACAGCGCCCGCCACCAGGTGGCAGCACCGTCGCGGCGGAGGGTTGCGGCAAAATTTGAAACTAAATGGCGCGCGATTTGAAAATGACGCTAGAAATGCACTCTTACGCAAGGCTTTTTACCAATTTGTTAAGCCCTTTTGCCAACGACGTCTGGATATGCACTCTAACGCAAGGCTTTTTACCAATGTTGATAAGCCCTTATGGCAAAGACGTCTGGATATGCACTCTTACGCAAGGCTTTTTACCAATGTTGTTAAGCCCTTATGCCAAGGACGGTTGGAAACGCACTCTTACGCATCGGTTTTTACCAATTTTGTTACGCCCTTATGATCTGCACCGTCGCAGCGGAGGGTTGCGGCAAAATTTGAAACTAAATGGCGCGCGATTTGAAAATGAATACCGCACCACTAGTCCCTACGCGATTATTTTACACTCTTTCGCAAGGCCTTAACCTAACTTTTCCATTTTCTCGCACTTACGTCCTTATGTTCAGCACCGTCGCGGCGGAGGGTTGCGGCAAAATTTGAAACTAAAAGGCGTGCGATTTAAAAATTAATACCCCACCACCGTTCCCTACGAGACTATTTTACACTCTTACGCAATGGCTTAACCTAACTTTTCATTTTTCTTGCACTTACGCGCTTATGTTACTTGGTTCGCATATAATCTTATCCTTTAACCTAACTTCTTCTTGACTTAATGATAAGTCCCTAACTCCTTATTTTCTTGCAAAATACCATTTGATGTTATTTTACACTCATTCGCAAAGCCTTAACCTAACTGACCCTTCTTCACACAAGTCTTTTTTTTTTACAATTTCCCTTTTTCCCCGCCTTTACTGTAGCTGCTTCGCATATATTCTTAAGGTTTAAGCTACCTTCTTTAAGTCCCTAGCTCCTCGCTTTCTAGCGAAATGACTATAGCGCTCTCATAGTTTTCTTTCTTGAACCACCTTCGGTTCGTAACAAGTTATTATGGGCGCTCCCATGATTTTCTTCCTTGTGAAACTATTATAAGCCCTACACTCGATTTCTCCAGTCTGTTTATTGTGGGATTTATCTATATATATATATGTATATATTATTAGAATGACCTCTTTCTGTAACGGGTTCTAATATTAACACTTTTCTGCCATGTAATTCGAGTCAAGACTTGATTCGAAACAGGATGTAAGTCGGTTTGGTAAATAAAATCTGACTTGCAGTTCTTTGAATTAAATAATAACTAACAATATTAATTATAAACATCATAGTTAAATCTAGTGTGAAAACAACATATCTACTCTTAATATACTTCCGACTATAGAACACGCCCACATTGTTCTACTGCACCTTCAATTGTGTCAAGCTCGTTCAAAGTTACATTATTTGAGAAAAAAAGAGTTAAAATCTAACTTCGTGAATCAGATGAGTGGTTTTCGGAGAACTTAACGCAAAAATAATTGATTCAAGTAAAATATTTTAGGGTTTAGTTTAATATAGACCTAACAAATCATAGCATATATTATAATATATTACACTTGTGTATACTTATTCAAATGCTAATTTAGCCCTAAAATTTTCGCAAACTATACTATTATCTTTCATGTATATTTTCTCTACGATGTAATTAATAGCTGTTACCGACAAGTTATTTCTTCGAACAATGTTAAATAATTTCTCTGCCCCTTCCATCACCTTAAATTTCTGTAGGGTTCTGTCATATCTGCAAAGTAGTGACCTGTCTAAAATTTAATTGTAACAAGTTACAGACTCAGCATCAATAACTTGATGTTATTTATTACTGCATAAACAGTATGATGCCAATTAATTAGAAACATTATAGCCAAAATAGTTTCGCTTACGAAAGTGTTTTATCAGAGTCGGATCTGATTGCTTAAGTTTGGAATTTGCTTCCAAAAACTTTTAAAATCTGATTGTTTAAGTTTGGAATTTGCTTGGAAAAACTTTAAAAAATCTTATCTCTTAAGGCACATTTAAAAATTCACTACATATTTCCTTTACTACGTGTACGTTTTAAAAATCTCATAATATCGGAAAACTAAGAATTGTAACAAACTTCAAAGGTGATCTTTACTGACCGGACTAGTGTTCTTTGATCCTCTGTGTGTTCTATAATTTGTCAGATGTAATTTATGTAAAATTGTTAGTTTCTACATAATGTGTAATCTACAAATTGAAATAGAAAAAAAATTATATTTTCTTCTGTTATTCATGTGTTAAAGAAAACTTTCTACAGATTATTATTCTTTAAGTTATCCTATCATTGTAAGAAGTCATAGTCGATCAGTCTTCAGAACAAACCTTCTTCTATAGACCTCTTCAGTGTTGGTTTCCTTAAGCATCAGCTTACCAACATTCATAATTTTTCCATAAAGAAAATATTGTATATTAAATCACCTACCTCTTCTGTGAATGTAGATTTAATCAATTAATTTAGCAATTGATACAAAAAAAATGAAATATGAGACTGTAACGAACAATTTTAGAAGATTATTAAAATATGACCTGTAGTTTTAAAATTACCGCGTTAAAAAAAAAAATAATTCCTGACGGTAAAATTAGATGTAGAGCTCAAAGATTAAGTGACTGATGTGTACAAGAGAGAACATTTTCGTCAAATAATTATTATCACGTTTTCTAAAAAATATGCAAGCCTTTTCATACTGTATATAACACTCGTTTAATTTTATAGTTGTCTGTAACTTAAACTATCCTTCGATAAAAATGTTTATTGAAATTTGAAGACGTATTTTTAAAAAATATTTTGCCAGGCCTTGATAGGTAAAGGGGGTGTATATAACACTCGTTTAATTGTATAGTTGTCTGTAACTTAAAGTTTCCTTCGATAAAAATGTTTACTGAAATTTGAAGCTCTCTCTTTACTAACGAAACCTTTACGTTTTCACAGATTGTCGACACTGAAACATGGAAAAGAAATTATTTAATTTGTCAGACGAAAACTAGTATTATCAGCTAACTTTGAAGTATTTAGTACTTACAAGAATCATTCTCTTGCTATCTCTTCTCGTCTAGGTCCAGGTGTCGCAGTCTGATACATGCTGTACTGCGCCCGTTGTTGTTGATAACTTTACAGGAAGAAATTTTGACAATCATATTATATAAATTTTGAATGTGCACTACGAACGTGGAGGATGGCATTGCTGAAATGAGAGACAAGTATGGTCATAGGTGTTGCGGTCTTAAAAGTTTGCATTGCTCAGGCGTTTGACTAAATAACCTGCTATATTTTGTTTATGAAATATGGCTCGCAGCAATTCCTCCTTACGTTACAGGTAATTTTCACAGAGTTATCTAAGTGTTACAAACATTGATGAGACAGAAAAAAAATAACACTATCTGACATTTCATTTATGCATTGTAAGATATCGTCCGATTAACGGCTAGTTTGAGAAAGAAATATCGTGATCAATGGAAACTTACATCGTTATACTAAAGATACGGCATTGAATCATGTTTATATATTTCGTGATTTAAGATATATTTTAATGTTAAATCTATCATAACCTTTTCTCTTTGTTTATTTATTATTATAGTGATATTCAACTCTAGTCCTAAACAATTCAAGCCATTGCAGGAATTCTACTCTGGTCTCAAAAGAATTTCGTTATAGAAGCTTATAATGTTTTATAAATATACTCAGGAACACGTTTCATCATACTGGCTGCAATGTTTTACGATTAATTAATCACCTTATGTTATATTTAATTCTTTAACTTTTCATTGTCTTCGAATAAATCCGGTATCCAACGTTTTCGTTCTGTTAGGATTGACCACACGTATTTCTTACATAGATAAGAAACCAGTGCTGTGATAAAAGTTCTTATTAAATTTCCGGAAACAAATTTGACGTAGGAAGGAGTCCTGTTTGTTTCTTAACCTTGTTAATAGAACTTCGACTTCGAATTACTACGAAATACGCGTTAGAGATCTGTTTTGGCAAATAGCTGTTTACTGGTAATAAAATTTAACAAGGTTAAGAAACAAACATTCCTGATTACTAGACAATGACTGCAAACACGTTATACGATGAGGCAATAGTCTATTTCTTTCATGTCCTTCCGTACAGTATGAAGTACAATGATTTGTCGGGTGTTACGAAGATAAACATCTTCAGGTATAATTAAAAGAGTGTTGGATTTAATACGTTTATGATTAATAGAATGCAAAAGAGTGACAGCAAAGCTTTGAAGTAGCTTTGATTATATCATTAGTACGGGTTCATTTTAACTCGCTATATTTTGGCTTATGAAATAAGGTTCCCTGCAATTCCTCCTTGCGATACAGGTAATTTTCACAGAGTTATCTAAGTGTTACAAACATCGATGAGAAAAATATGCCTGACATTTCATTTATGCACTGTAAGTTATCGTCTGATTGACAGCTAGTTTGAAAATGAAATATTGTGAGCAATAAAAACTTACATTCGTTATCTTAAAGATATAGCATCGAATCATGTCTCTACTTGCATAGAACATTGCCCTATGCCTATGACAACTGTGAACAAACATTGCTGTGGTAACAGTCTAAGGTTTTTTTAAAACATTAAATAAAATAACAGATATTTATATTATTTCGATAACAACTGTTCTCAATATTGAAACAGATCACTCACACATTTTCTTCTAAAATTATTTATAAAAATACTATTAACGTGTGACTGATTAGAAGAAAATATCTTCTTATAAACTCAGAGTTAATATAAAAACTAAATTATTTGTTTCAGATCTTGTGAATAAAAACTGAGATAATATTGATCAGTAACTAGTGCAGTTTCAGTATTAGCTAAAACATCATGGCAATTTTTTCAACAGATTCTCCAAATCTTTGATATTTTTCTGGACATGAGGGTTTTCAGGAGTACATTGTGGATGTATAACTGGTTACATTTTACAGCATCTTTTACGTAAGGATCGAAATGTCTGTAATATATTGATAATGAGAATAATAATGTTCTGTCTTATGATACAAGGCTCCTTAGCAAGCGATCCGAAAATTTATATTAAACTGTTTACTGATAATTCTTGCAAACATATGTAACTGTATGCCTTACAATGCTGACGATAAGTGAACTCTCTGAGATTTTTAGTGGTTGTAGTAATAAATGCAATGACCTTCTGTCTTTTTCCCACCTCGAGCGGAAGTATTTTAAACATTACTAGAACATTATTATTATTATTATTGTTATTACTGCATTTATCGTTAATTAAAATATAAATACTAGGTTTAACAAATTAGGGATTAATACAATACATGCCATTAGTTATCTGTTTTTCCTATTGCCATGAATAATGTCACCCTTAACCATAAACGATCCTACTTCCATTACGAACAACACAGCACTTACTAACGATCAGTTGTGGGAGCATTAAAAATTAAGTATATTATCCCAGCCATCTGACATATCTCCATTATTGTTTACGCAAGTGAGAAAAAAAGAGTTTTGATTGTCAAGCGGGCAAAGACTAACAGCGATTTGAACATTCATAGATAGCCTACTTCAAACCTTTGTAATTACAAGAAAAAAATAGAATTTCGATGCTGTAGTCGCGTTCGTAATGTAAAGACATACATATACAATGATATACCACCAATAACTCATTTTGAATGTCTACTCCTCAATTACAAACTTGTTATAGTTACATTGTATTATTACTAAATATGGATGGAGCCCTACACAACATTTACTAAGTAATATACGAGGAAACTTGCAAGGTTCTGTTTATTTACACTTTTAGATGTAATGTGTGTGTGTGTGTGTGATAGTTTTAATATACCTTGTACAATGTGAAAACTCTTAGAAATACCTTTATAATTGTTTTCTATAGATCTACTAACAGAGATCCTGTTTCATGTACAAAATTATTCCTTACTCCAAAACCATACAGTGCAGTGTGTTAACATTACATAATTTAGGAATAGGGTACTTTTATTCACATATTTCGTTGGTTAATATTTTCAGATGTATTCACGGTCTGTGTGAACTTGCAATATGAGTGCAATTCTATTTACGTGAAGAAGGACAATGTCAAACACCTTGTGATTACAATATAAAGTGAATAAATATAGTGTATAAATAAATAGTTTTAACTTCATCAGTGAAAGTTTATGCGTTAAAATCATACAGGTATTATTAAGTTGTTCAAACACAAGGATCTTTATTTCCTATCCCTGCATTGTTTACACATTTTTAAAACATATCTTGTTTTTACGTTATCGTAAAATAATAATTATTATTATTATTATCAGGAAATCACACAAACGACACCCTATCGTAACTTATAATACTTCACATAACACCTTACAACCTTATAGGTTTATTTTGTAATTAAAATCTAAATTTTTAGGAAATTATTACATGTTCCTTCAGTTTCTTAGTTTTATTTCCGTTTGTATACCAAATTATTGTGTGGAATCAGTTATTTTCTAATATGTAAACATATAGCAAACGGAATTTGTGTCTGTGACCTTTTGTTGCCTTAAGATGACATAAACACTGTCGCGAAATGCAGAAATGTTGGATTGTTTTTTTTTATTACTTTACTAAAACACATATATGTACGTAAATTACCCTACCTGAGTGAGAGGATCTTTCTAAATGATATTTACTTAAATTTTGCTGATATCGATTTTCCTTGTAATAACAAAGAATATTCATGACGTAAATATAATATTTCTTAATTTTGTATTATTATTATAATTAGTTATTGCTGTAGTGTAGTGACCTTTTTTCTTACCGCTCTGTCTCACATTCGTTTTTTTTTATGTATACACTTTCACACAAGAAAAGCACAGGTGTATTTTATTTTTTTTTAGTAAACGTTGTGTATACAATACAATTTTCATGTAAGTTATCATAGAGCATAAAGTTATAGAGGAATCAAAGGTATGTAGGATTTTGTGAAATTAGTTATTCATTCATTCATTAGGTCTACCTCTTCTCTACCACCTATAAAACTAAAATAGTGAGAGAGAGAGAGAGAGAGAGAGAGAGAGAGAGAGAGAGAGAGAGCATCCTTTTTTTTATGATGATGTATGTAGGATTTACGGAATGACGCTCCTACGTCATATTTTTTTTTTTTTTTTAGGAACATTAATAAGGACCAGTAACGTAGCTCTGGCTTCTTATCTATGTATGAAATGCGTGTGCTCTGTACCAAAAGACCGAAAACGTCGGATACAGGATTTATTCCAAGACAATGAACAGTTAAAGAACGATATATTGGATAGGAAAACGTTTAATCATCGACAGGGCATTTGCAGACACTACTGTGAAAATATGTTCATATCTACACTAGGAAGAAAATGTGTGAGTGATCTGTTTCAATATTGAGAACAGTTGTTATCGAAATAATATAAATATCTGTAATTTTATTTAATGTTTTAAAAAAAACTTTAGACTGTTACCACAGCAATGTTTGTTCACAGTTGTCATAGGCATAGGGCAATGTTCTATGCAAGTAGAGACATGATTCGATGCTATATCTTTAAGATAACGAATGTAAGTTTTTATTGCTCACGATATTTCATTTTCAAACTAGCTGTCAATCGGACGATAACTTACAGTGCATAAATGAAATGTCAGGTAGTATTCCGCATATTTTTCTCATCGATGTTTGTAACTCTTAGATAACTCTGTGAAAATTACCTGTATCGCAAGGAGGAATTGCAGGGAACCTTATTTCATAAGCCAAAATATAGCGAGTTAAAATGAACCCGTACCAATGATATATTCAAAGCTACTTCAAAGCTTTGCTGTCACTCTTTTGCATTCTATTTAATCATAAACGTATTAAATCCAACACCCATTTAATTATACCTGAAGATGTTTATCTTCGTAACACCAGACAAATCATTGTACTTCATACTGTACGGAAGGACATGAAAGAAATAGACTATTGCCTCATGGTATAACGTGTTAGCAGTCATTGTCTAGTAATCAGGAATGTTTGTTTCTTAACCTTGTTAAATTTTATTACCAGTAAACAGCTATTTGCCAAAACAGATCTCTAACGCGAATTTCGTAATAATTCGAAGTCGAAGTTCTATTAACATGGTTAAGAAACAAACAGGACTCCTTCCTACGTCAAATTTGTTTCCGGAAATTTAATAAGAACTTTTATCACAGCACAGGTTTCTTATCTATGTATGAAATACGTGTGGTCAATCCTAACAGAACGAAAACGTTGGATACCGGATTTATTCGAAGACAATGAACAGTTAAAGAATTAAATATAACATAAGGTGATTAATTAACCGTAAAACATTGCAGCCAGTATGATGAAACGTGTTCCTGTGTATATTTATAAAACATTATAAGCTTCTATAACGAAATTCTTTTGAGACCAGAGTAGAATTCCTGCAATGGCTTGAATTGTTTAGGACTAGAGTTGAATATCACTATAATAATAAATAAACAAAGAGAAAAGGTTATGATAGATTTAACATTAAAATATATCTAAAATCACGAAATATATAAACATGATTCAATGCCGTATCTTTAGTATAACGATGTAAGTTTCCATTGATCACGATATTTCTTTCTCAAACTAGCCGTTAATCGGACGATATCTTACAATGCATAAATAAAATGTCAGATAGTGTTATTTTTTTTCTGTCTCATCAATGTTTGTAACACTTAGAAAACTCTGTGAAAATTACCTGTAACGTAAGGAGGAATTGCTGCGAGCCATATTTCATAAACTAAAATATAGCAGGTTATTTAGTCAAACGCCTGAGCAATGCAAACTTTTAAGACCGCAACACCTATGACCATACTTGTCTCTCATTTCAGCAATGCCATCCTCCACGTTCGTAGTGCACATTCAAAATTTATATAATATGATTGTCAAAATTTCTTCCTGTAAAGTTATCAACAACAACGGGCGCAGTACAGCATGTATCAGACTGCGACACCTGGACCTAGACGAGAAGAGATAGCAAGAGAATGATTCTTGTAAGTACTAAATACTTCAAAGTTAGCTGATAATACTAGTTTTCGTCTGACAAATTAAATAATTTCTTTTCCATGTTTCAGTGTCGACAATCTGTGAAAACGTAAAGGTTTCGTTAGTAAAGAGAGAGCTTCAAATTTCAGTAAACATTTTTATCGAAGGAAACTTTAAGTTACAGACAACTATACAATTAAACGAGTGTTATATACACCCCCTTTACCTATCAAGGCCTGGCAAAATATTTTTTAAAAATACGTCTTCAAATTTCAATAAACATTTTTATCGTAGGATAGTTTAAGTTACAGACACCTATAAAATTAAACGAGTGTTATATACAGTATGAAAAGGCTTGCATATTTTTTAGAAAACGTGATAATAATTATTTGACGAAAATGTTCTCTCTTGTACACATCAGTCACTTAATCTTTGAGCTCTACATCTAATTTTACCGTCAGGAATTATTTTTTTTTAACGCGGTAATTTTAAAACTACAGGTCATATTTTAATAATCTATCTTCTAAAATTGCTCGTTACAGTCTCATATTTCATTTTTTTTTTGTATCAATTGCTAAATTAATTGATTAAATCTACATTCACAGAAGAGGTAGGTGATTTAATATACAATATTTTCTTTATGGAAGAATTATGAATGTTGGTAAGCTGATGCTTAAGGAAACCAACACTGAAGAGGTCTATAGAAGAAGGTTTGTTCTGAAGACTGATCGACTATGACTTCTTATAATGATAGGATAACTTAAAGAATAATAATCTGTAGAAAGTTTTCTTTAACACATGAATAACAGAAGAAAATATAATTATTTTTCTATTTCAATTTGTAGATTACACATTATGTAGAAACTAACAATTTTACATAAATTACATCTGACAAATTATAGAACACACAGAGGATCAAAGAACACTAGTCCGGTCAGTAAAGATCACCTTTGAAGTTTGTTACAATTCTTAGTTTTCCGATATTATGAGATTTTTAAAACGTACACGTAGTAAAGGAAATATGTAGTGAATTTTTAGATGTGCCTTAAGAGATAAGATTTTTTAAAGTTTTTCCAAGCAAATTCCAAACTTAAACAATCAGATTTTAAAAGTTTTTGGAAGCAAATTCCAAACTTAAGCAATCAGATCCGACTCTGATAAAACACTTTCGTAAGCGAAACTATTTTGGCTATAATGTTTCTAATTAATTGGCATCATACTGTTTATGCAGTAATAAATAACATCAAGTTATTGATGCTGAGTCTGTAACTTGTTACAATTAAATTTTAGACAGGTCACTACTTTGCAGATAAGACAGAACCCTACTGAAATTTAAGGTGATGGAAGGGGCAGAGAAATTATTTAACATTGTTCGAAGAAATAACTTGTCGGTAACAGCTATTAATTACATCGTAGAGAAAATATACATAAAAGATAATAGTATAGTTTGCGAAAATTTTAGGGCTAAATTAGCATTTGAATAAGTATACACAAGTGTAATATATTATAATATATGCTATGATTTGTTAAGTCTATATTAAACTAAACCCTAAAATATTTTACTTGAATCAATTATTTTTGCGTTAAGTTCTCCGAAAACCACTCATCTGATTCACGAAGTTAGATTTTAACTCTTTTTTTCTCAAATAATGTAACTTTGAACGAGCTTGACACAATTGAAGGTGCAGTAGAACAATGTGGGCGTGTTCTATAGTCGGAAGTATATTAAGAGTAGATATGTTGTTTTCACACTAGATTTAACTATGATGTTTATAATTAATAGTGTTAGTTATTATTTAATTCAAAGAACTGCAAGTCAGATTTTATTTACCAAACCGACTTACATCCTGTTTCGAATCAAGTCTTGACTCGAATTACATGGCAGAAAAGTGTTAATATTAGAACCCGTTACAGAAAGAGGTCATTCTAATAATATATACATATATATATATATATATATAGATAAATCCCACAATAAACAGACTGGAGAAATCGAGTGTAGGGCTTATAATAGTTTCACAAGAAAGAAAATCATGGGAGCGCCCATAATAACTTGTTACGAACCGAAGTTGGTTCAAGAAAGAAAACTATGAGAGCGCTATAGTCATTTCGCTAGAAAGCGAGGAGCTAGGGACTTAAAGAAGGTAGCTTAAACCTTAAGAATATATGCGAAGCAGCTACAGTAAAGGCGGGGAAAAAGGGAAATTGTTAAAAAAAAAGACTTGTGTGAAGAAGGGTCAGTTAGGTTAAGTCTTTGCGAATGAGTGTAAAATAACATCACATAGTATTTTGCAAGAAAATAAGGAGTTAGGGACTTATTATTAAGTCAAGAAGAAGTTAGGTTAAAGGATAAGACTTATATATGCGAACCAACTAACATAAGCGCGTAAGTGCAAGAAAAATGAAAAGTTAGGTTAAGCCATTGCGTAAGAGTGTAAAATAGTCTCGTAGGGAACGGTGGTGGGGTATTTATTTTTAAATCGCACGTCTTTTAGTTTCAAATTTTGCCGCAACCCTCCGCCGCGCCGGTGCTGAACATAAGGACGTAAGTGCAAGAAAAAGGAAAAGTTAGGTTAAGGCCTTGCGAAAGAGTGTAAAATAATCTCGTAGGGACCAGTGGTGCGGTATTCATGTTCAAATCGCGCGCCATATAGTTTCAAATTTTGCCGCAACCCTCCGCTGCGACGGTGCAGATCATAAGGGCGTAACAAAATTGGTAAAAACCGATGCGTAAGAGTGCGTTTCCAACCGTCCTTGGCATAAGGGCTTAACAACATTGGTAAAAAGCCTTGCGTAAGAGTGCATATCCAGACGTCTTTGCCATAAGGGCTTAACAACATTGGTAAAAAGCCTTGCGTAAGAGTGCATATCCAGACGTCGTTGGCAAAAGGGCTTAACAACATTGGTAAAAAGCCTTGCGTAAGAGTGCATTTCTAGCGTCATTTTCAAATCGCGCGCCATTTAGTTTCAAATTTTGCCGCAACCCTCCGCCGCGACGGTGCTGCCACCTGGTGGCGGGCCCTGTAATCTTGGCCTCTACGCCCGCTCTTACTACTCACAAATTATAATAAATATTTAACGATTAAAAAATACCCTTCTACCAAACATTATATTTCATGATCTTTAAACAGATTTGAAAAAAACAAAATAATATTTCATAATAACAAAAGACCCTTGCAACACCAACTAATATAATATTTCACAAATTATAAACAAAATAATAATACATGATAAAAAATTTAACAAATGCCAAAAATCCTTGCAACAAACATAATATTTCATGCCAAGAGTATATTTCACAATTATATATATATAAAATCAAAATTAACATTATGTTTCCCAATTTTTAAAAACGCCGTGTTATAACATAAAACATGGCTTAATTGATGTAGAAAAATTCCCTTGCACCAACACTACTCTTTTCGTAACAAACAAAATATTTCAAAATTTGAAAAACCGATTCTTGCGTTAACACTGCTCAACTGACACTCGTGGCGTAATGCGTTAAGACTCCTAGCTATAACGCTAGGGGTTCCGAGTTCCAATCCCGGTCGATCCAAAATTTACGGTTAGGACTAGGTCTCGAATAGGTAGGTAGGGTGAGAGGAAGAGAGGAAGGAAACGGGAAAGGAAGAGAAGAAGAGAATAAAGGAGAAATATTTTTTTCTGTTTCAAAAATTCGTTAACAGATGGCGCTACTTGCTACCTGCTACCTGCTAGCAGTTCAAATTCCGCCGCTAGATGTCTCCCGACTATTTTAAAGAATCTCCCCACCCAAAACCTATACTTTTCAGGCGAGTCACGTTAGAGAGTAGTGGTGGGGGACTCGCATGGGGCGCAATATTCGCTTTTCCCTGATAATTACTTATTATTTAAGTAAGAAATTAAAACAATTAAACATTTACTTACAACACAAACTTGTACTTCAATAACAAACAATTGAGCAAACAAATTCAATGGGAGCGTTGGGTTTGCATGGTTTTGAAAGTTTGGATAAATTCGGCTCATAACTTGTTGTTTTAAGTTTCAAACACGACTCTAAATTTTCATTTGTTAGTTGGCTTCTTACTTTACTTTTAATTACATTCATGCAAGAGAACGCTTGCTCGCACGAATATGTCGATCCGAAGACAGTCAGCACTCCAAATGCCTACTTCTTCACCTCACTGTAGCAATCTGGAAGACTATTCCATGCGTCCAATACAAGTGCCTCAACTCGCGGCATTTCTTTTAAAGCTGTCCACTTTTGTTGCGTTACGTACATACATTTCTGGATCTCCAACTCTTCCAACTTGCTTTTCAACTCTGTAAATTTTCCACTCCACAAAGCTTTACGTTTTAAATCGATCAATTGCATTTCTAGAGATCCAGTATCAATTCCAAATGGCTCAATGTGGATTTCGTTAATATTTGTGTTGAGAGGATTTACTATGAATGCCAGAGTGGTTTTGTTGGTTTTGAATTGCTCAAATCGTCAGCAAATTCATCTTTAATTTTTTTATAACTGTGCTGAAGTAATTCGTGTCAATAGTTGCACTGGTTTTATCGCGATATTGCTTTAGAAATTGAAAATGAAGTAATTTACCGCTCTGAATATCTTCTGCAAAAAGAATTAATTAATTTACCGCTCTGAATATCTTCTGCAAAAAGAATGAATTTTTCTTAAAATAAACCAATTCTTCTACCAAAACGTAGGTTGGGTTTCCCTTTCCTTGCAGTTTTAGATTCAGCTCAGATATCCACCATAAAGTAAAATTTTTGCAAATATTTGTCGTTCTCTAATTCATGGTGATTAATGCCTTTTTCATTTAGGAATGTATTTATTTCATTCAAGCACAAAGCAAAACGTTTCAACACCTTACCTTTGGAAAGCCATCGCACTTTATTGTGAAGAAGGAGGTCGGAAAACTGTCTCCATTTCGTTTAAGAATTCTTTAAATTGACGATGGTAGAGTGCTTTTGACAAGATGCTGTTAACAATCTTGTTTACCAAATTCATGACCTCAACCATTTCGGCCGGAAATGTTTGAGCACAAAGCGCTTCTTGGTATATTATGCAGTGAAACGTAAGAATTTCGTGGTTTATTTTGCTCTGAAGAATCGTTGTTGCCCCTTTATTTTTTCCTGTCATACTTCTGGCTCCGTCAGTTGCTATTGAAACGATTTTATTTAAATCGATCTTATTGTCTTCAAGGCATTGTTGAACGACATTCGCTAAATCTTCCCCTCTAGTTTGTCCCGAGAGCGGTAGCAATCCTAGAAGTTCTTCTTTTGGACGTTGGGAAGACATATACCTGACAAAAAGGGGAACTTGTGCCGTGTCTTTTTTGTATATATGTACATACATAACTTTGAGAAGATAATTCGCTTCTAACTCTATTAGTTGAAACAACAAACTATACTTCACAGCCAAAGCACTGGTGAAGACGCCAAATTGTCTTGCGTCGAAAGCGAATTAAAACCTACATAGAAACATCCGACGAAGGCGTCATTCGAGAGCTTCCGACGGACTGACGACAGTGACGACGCGTGTCATGGGGGAGGGGTGCGGTGAAAAGCGAGTACAACTGGCTGAGAGATAGAATCGATGCCTAATCCTCGTTAATCGATTCAGAACGATTTTTAAATGTTTTTTTTTGTTGATAAAATAAATAATATTTGCGTATGGAACTAAAGAGACGCAGCTTCACATCCAAAGAGCCGCATGTGGCTCGCGAGCCGCAGGTTTCCGACCCCTGCCATAGGACCTTCTTACATTACAATTGCATGGTACATTCTTCTAACGGAAGAATTTATTTTTCCTCTGTGCAATTTCCAGAATCTAATTTTATCTTGCAGTGGAGCCAATAATCGATAATAGGATATTGTAGTATGTTTTTTCTATGTGAGAAATCAGCCAATTTATTATTACAGCACACCAAGATTTTAAGTTTAACTAGTTTATAAATTATAAGGATTTATTTGTTAGTGAGCGTGTTCCACTTGTCAGAGCATGCTCACGGAAAGTTATGTTGTGTCTGGGACTCCTCTCCGTCCCCCAAAATAATACTGTCAGTCAAGGCAGAACGCAACATCTAGGAAGGCTAGGCCTGAATGTTTCGTGTTGTGACAAATGAAGGTATGAACGAAGTATTTCTAATTTCTATTCCTATATATTCAATGCGATTATAATTGAAGTCAAATAGCTTAAAAGGTCTTTTGTTACTATAATAAGTGTTCCGTTATGTATTAATATCTTAGTAGGTCATGCTTTCTATAATTCAATTGATATCAGGCTTTGGTTGGTATTATGTCTTATTTATTATAAAACAATTAAATCTCAATTAATTCTGTTTACTCCTATTGCAATTTTAATTATTTTTCATTGTAATTTATATCCAATCAGAGACTGGATTATCTTTTCTCATTGTTCTAACAGCCAATGAGGCTTTGTCTTCATCCTCTCTTCAAACCTTCATCATTCTATAATTCCATTGGAATTATTCTTTCAATTCTACTCATCAAGATATGAGTTCTAGGCTTATAAATGCCTATATTTTACCCATCAAACAGTTTTGATGGCCTCAATTCTCAATTGCTGAAGCAAGCAACTTTTCAAGATATAAATTTAGGCTAAAAATGCCTAATTATTTTTGATGACTGAAGGTGGTCTCAAATAATTCCATCATACATCTTGTGATTCAACAAATCTTCCTTTCTGGTTTGACGTCGCAAGAATCTTCGAGCCAGCAGCCTTGAAAACCTATCAGGAAGTGGTAATTATAAATACTTCATTAATACGTCATTAATTATTCAATATAATCTGAGAAACATTCAGATATATACTCACCATTGAATCAAGTTTCGTGTGGTTATATTAAACTGTATTAGCCATCTCGAAGATAATTCTATTACCTTAACTAAGGAATTGTGCTCAAGAATTGTGACATTTGTAATTCTAACAGTGCTACGAAATAGCATTCTTCGTGTCCAAGTGATCCGGTTCATCATAAACTGCATATTAATTATGTATTATTTTGATGGCAATAAATTGTTATATGCAAACTTATTCTATCTGAAAATGTATTGGGCAAGTGAGTTAATCTGTTTTCAGGTTAAGTCTTCGTCATAAGAAGTGTATAAAACACCCTACTGGATATTCGCTTACAGTCTGCTCGAGCTCTGCTTCCCCGTACATTTTTATTGGTCCTCCGCATTGCCGGATCTTTGAATCATAACCGGACCATTTTCTGGTTCATTGAACTATAATACATACCAGAATTATTCTCATTAATATCATAACTAAACAAACAGTAATCAACATTGTTACTACCTCCATGTCTTCTGCATGTTTGAGGTGGAGGATGGAGGATCAATTGTGAAGCTAGTATTATAAATTTATATGCATGTAAAATCTACACAGACATCAATTCTTACACTAGTACACATATCACACCTGATATTGTATTGTTTCAACGTCCATTACATTGGACGTTTATGTAACTGATTTTGTCTTAACCCGTAATCGGGCATTGTAATTATTGTTTCTTTAGCCCTAAGAGCGGGCAATTATTACTATTTATTGCAATCTGAGTTGTAAATCTAAAGAGATGGCTAATCAGGAGTTGAATATTAATGCTCTTAAAGCAAAAGAACTCCTATAACGGCTCAGATCACTCGCCACGTCAATACCTTGCTATCATTCACCGATCTTGATGATGAATCGTATAACGAGATCATAGCCCGTAAGGCTAAGTTTAATGAGGTTCTGATCAAATACGAAGATGTTCAGTCTGTGATTGACCAAGTTGAGTATTCAGAACCCAAAGCAGATTATAGAGAAGATGTGGAAAAAGCTGTCTTTGCAGCCATTTCTCGTCCAAACTCTTTAATTACAGCTTATGAGGCTAAACTTAAACAAGAGTCAGAAGCTAGGACTAGACTAGAAATTGCAGAATCAGAAGCTAGGGCTAGACAAGAAGCTGCTCAAGCTGAATGTATGGACAAACTAGCTTCTACTGATATTATAGCAGCTCAGTCCTTTAATTACGTTCAGTCTATTCAGACCTTATACATTAGAAACGAAGCTTCATATTTCGAAGCTGTCAGTATGCGTAATGCATTCGAAGCTACATTTAATCAATATAAGATTAATTACTCCCAAATCAGACCACAAGAAGTGACTGAAGTCGTTAAACTTCAAAGTCAAGAAGTCGAAACTACTTTTCATAAAGCAATAGGTTTTCTAAATGGTTCTATTGCCAAAAATAAACATTTTTATGACCTTGATCAGGTCGCAGCTTCTGTAGTCCACCAGTCATCTATAGAATCGACTCCTTCACTGCCTAAGCCTCCCGAGATCAGATTTCCTCAATTCTGAGGCGATCCTGCTTTGTGGATCGAGTTTAAGGACACATTTTATTCCCTTGTCATACAACATAAGCATATTTCTAACATGGACAAGTTCCAATATCTCAAATCATGCTTATCGTCAGAGGTCATGACTGTAATACAGAATATTCCTGTATCCTCAACTACATTTGATGTAGCCTGGGAGACGTTGTCAGAAAGATTTGACAACAATCGTCTGATTGCTAATACTCACATTGACAAACTATTCTCACCACCTTCTCTTGAAAGGAATTCTGCAGACTCTCTGCTAAGATTTTAGATCATTTCATAAGCACGGTGCATGCATTGCACTCCTTAAATACTAATGTCGATTTATCCGACTTAATTATTTCTAAAATGATTTTAGACAAACTCCCGGTTCATATTATTAGAGAATGGGATTCATCACTGAAATCAGACAAATTGACTGAACTCAAGGAACTGCTTAAGTTCCTGGAGACTCGAGTCCTTGTCTTGCAAATGACGGACTCAGCTCTAAAAAATCAGTCTTCAACTTTACAGTATTCACAACCTATATCGGTTAATAGCATATCAGCTCAGCCTGTTAACAAGTGAATTTGTTGTAAAAAAGATTCGCATCAATTGTACCAATGTGATGTTTTTAAAGCAATGAGTCTTGCAAGCCGTAGTAATTTTGTTAGGACTAACCATTTATGTCGAGTATGCTACTCTTCAAGGAGTCATACCAAGGCTTGCAGCACATTCTCTTGCAGGGTATGCGGAGAAAAACACAGTACTCTCCTTCATGATTACAGTGCTCAAAATGAGTCACAAATATCTAATACCGCAGGGATTATGTCAGCCTCTCATAATCATCAAAGCTGCTTACTTCCTACTGCGAATGTGTTTGTAATAAACAAGAATGGTCAACCCGTAGAGGCCACTGCACTTTTAGGTAGCGGCTCTGATTGTAACTTAATCAGTGAAAAGCTATTTAAACACTTAAAGCTACCTCCCTGTCAGCAGCATGCAAGGCTGACTGGAATACTGTCATCCAAAGTAAGCACACATAAGCTTGCTCCTATAGAATTCAGGTCCAGAACAACTCGATGGTATTGTAATACTGTTGCCAT
Organism: Ectobius pallidus; assembly: GCA_964059195.1. Taxonomy (NCBI): domain Eukaryota; kingdom Metazoa; phylum Arthropoda; class Insecta; order Blattodea; family Ectobiidae; genus Ectobius; species Ectobius pallidus. Next base: position 136,167,711 of record CAXKWD010000003.1, on the reverse strand, counting down.
TTCTGTTCCGGAGATTTCAGAATCGAAACTTCCACGGTCTCCAATTAATGTCACTAATTGGAATATTCCGCCTAATCTTCAACTAGCCAATCCCGATTTCAACACACCTAACTCTGTAGATTTTTTGTTAGGTATTGAGATTTTCTCACAAATCGATTGTGTGGGTAACATTTCTGCACCAACCTACCCACCATTCACAATTCACAATTGGGTTGGTACTTTGTGGGCAAGCTGCCCCAGCCTTCTTCTCCTAGATTGTCTGTTCGTAGGTCCAATAAACTTACACTTCATAAATCTAAGGATCTTTGCAATGGATTCCCTGTTGATGCATCTGTCCAATCTAATGCCTTAAATACGCATTATTCAGGCTTTCTGAATTCAGATTTAGAAATCAGTGAACAGCTGACTAAATTCTGGGAGCTGGAATCGGTTTTTAATACATCCAATAGTTCCAATGAGTTTGATTGCGAGGTGCATTTCACCCAGAACACTGAAAGAAATTCTGAGGGTAGATATGTGTTTAAGTTACCATACAAGTCCGATTCTCAATCTTTGGGTAGCACCAATCGCCAAGAACATGTAAGATTTGCATCTCTTGAAATACGGTTTCATTCTAATCCTGCATTAGCTCAGGATTATAAGAAATTTATGTCCGAATACATTTATTTAGGACATATGGAATCCGTTGATCAGGTGTCCAACGATAATTATGACTACTTGTTACCTCATCACCCGGTGTTAAAGCCTTCCAGCACCACAACTAAACTTCGCGTGGTGTTTGATGCCTCTGCCAAATCTTCCAATGGTAAATCTCTAAATGACATTCTGGCAGTGGGGCTTAATGTTCATCCTGAACTTTTTTCCATCCTATTGCGCTTCAGGTTTAATGCTATAGCCTTTACTGCCGACATTGAGAAGATGTATAGGCAGGTGATGATCCATCCAGATCATCAAATTTATCAAAAAATACTTTGGAGAGACACTCCTTCCAACCCAATTGAGGTGTTCAACCTCAAAACAGTTACTTATGGCACTGCCCCTGCCTCCTTCTTGGCTACTAGGGCCCTGAAGCAGGTAGCGATTGATGAAGGTTTCAAATATCCTTTAGCCAGCACTATTGTTAATCGTTCAATTTATGTTGATGACATTGTTGCAACTTGTTCTACGTTAGCTGAAGCTAAAGAAGTTGTATCTCAACTGCGATCCTTACTGCCCTTATTAGGAGGTTTTATTCCTCGAAAGTGGAGTTCAAATGCTCCTGAATTGCTTCAGAATATTCCTCTTCATATGCAAGAGACTTTATATAGCCGCACATTTGGTAAATCTGAAGTCAATTCTATGAAGGCTTTAGGTCTAATCTGGCAGCCATCCAATGACTTGCTTAGAATAGAGACCTCCATTGACTTCACAAAACCGTTCAAGATATGCTCTAGGAGAACGTTGTTATCTTGCATTGCTTCAATCTTTGACCCAAATCCAATTGTTGCCTACTGCAAGATAATATTTCAGTCTTTATGGAAGACTACTACTTCTTGGGATCAGCCTATTCCTCCTGATGTAGCCGATAAATGGCTAAAGATTCACAGTCAATTGACTATGATAGAGCAGATGGTAGTTTCGCAGGATTTTAGGTCCATTCAGCTTCACGAATTTTGTGACGCTAGTGAATCTGCCTATGGAGCCTGTTTGTATTTGCGCTCTTATACGCACTCCAGCTGTGGATGTATTCCTTAAAGTCCGCTTCAAGGATTCAAGCATTTATATGCCTTGAACTCTGATAGTAATCCACTAAAACCAATGAACTGTATCCATAATTCGTCGACTACTTTTACACACTCTGAGAGGAGGACCACCATTGAAAACTCAATGGAAAACGTTTATTATAATTTATTTTGATTGCAATTCTGCTGAAGACACTTATTACATATTATATTATATGAACACTTATATTATATGAACACAATGATCTGACACACTTGGCTTGCATCACCTTGACACCTTATTTGTAACATAATCCATATTACTAACTTGATTTCTCTGGTACACAACTAATTGTGTCTGACCCGCATGAGCGCCAAACCGCAAGTGACTATTAAGCACGGGAATAATACCTGCCTTGCCTAGATGATGCAAACAATGTTGCCAAATATTTATACACAAATTCAAAGAAATAAACAATTTACACCAATAGTTCATGATCATGCTCCCGCCTTGAGCTCCCTGGCTCAACACATAATTGAAATAATATCTTTTGAAGTGATTCTATATAAACAGAACAAGAGTCCTTTATAAAATATTCTTGGGAAGAGGACACAATTTCACTATGGCTCTTTTGAAGACACCATTATTAGTTTGCACTGATACTACACAAGTCACATTATCAGCACCAGTATGCAGTTGCTTAATTATGCCGATTTTCCATACTAACGGAGGGAGGTTATCGTCCTTTATCAATACCAAGTTTCCAATAGTTGGTTTCCACACACCTTCAAAATGTCATTTTTTGCGTTGTTGAAGTGAGTGGAGATAATCCTTAGACCAAGTGTCCCAAAATTCTTGATAGAGTTTTTGAATGACATTCCATCTTGAATGACAGGACATAGGAACGTTGGAATTATCAGAGCAGGGTACATTATTCAATAGTCTACCTGCCAGAAAGTGACCTGGAGTCAGATAACATAAGTCATCAGGAACGTCAGTCATGCTACACAATGTTCTAGAATTTAAGACAGCTTCAATTCTACATAACAGAGTATTCAACTCTTCAAAATTAAGTAGCTCTTTACCCATAGTACGTCGCATTAACTGCTTACATGACTTTATTCCGGCTTCCCAAACACCTCCAAAGTGTGGACTGGAAGGTTCCATTTCACAAACATGTCAGCTGAAAATTGCTTAAGAGGAGCTTCATTTTCCTTAAAAAATCTTACCATATCGTTCTTTGCTCCCACAAAATTAGTACCATTATCGCTCCAAATTGTTTTTGGGCATCCACAACGTGCTACAAATCTGTTGAAAGCAGCAAAGAAATCATGGGTAGTTAAACCCTTGACTAATTCCAAATTAATGGCCTTAGTAGTTAGGCATATGAACAATGCAATGTACGCCTTAAATTTAGTTTTACTAGGAGGGTTGTCTCCCTTAATTATGACTGGACCACCGTAGTCTACTCCTACTGCAGTAAATGGTAGTTGAGGTTCAACTCTATCAGCAGGTAGCTGACCCATCATCTGAGTGGCTGGGATAGGCTTACATCTAAAACATTTGTAACAAGAGCGAACAACACCACGAACAACTGTTCTACCTCGAGGTATCCAATATCTTGTCCTTAAAGAAAATAGTACAGCTTGAACACCTGCATGTAACAGTCTTCATGTTCAGAAGTAACCATTAGTTTAGTGACAAAATGTTTTCCTGGGAGTATAACCGGATGTTTCTCATCATAGTTTAACTGAGAATGGCCAAGTCGACCACCGACTCTTAATAACCCTTCACTATCAAGGAACGGATTTAACGTCCTTAGTTTACTTGACTTATCTACACCCCTTTGTGATTTCCTTGTTATATTCTGAAAATTGTATCATTCTTACAATTTTCCTTTTACTATATTTCAACTCATCAGAAGTAAGAGGTCCTGACTGCCGTTTGTTTGCTTCAGAATGTGCATCATTCAGGAATCTGTATACGTAAGCATACACTCGCCTTAACTTAGCAACGAATATCTTTCCAAATCAGTATTTTGCACACACACGTGCAATACATTCACAGGAGTCTTAGATTCCATGTTTACGTCAGGTGAAACTTTGGAAGATATAAATTCAGGGTATTTGGGTGACACTTCATGCAACCAATTGGGACCTTCCCACCAAATACAGAGATTAACTAGATCAGAGGGATGAACACCACGAGACAAATGATCTGCTGGGTTACAACGAGTAGATACATGTCTCCAATCCCTTATGGCAGTTAATGACTGGATTTCAGAAACTTGGTTAGCAACAAAGGTTTTCCAACTGGTTGATGGTTTTTGTAACCAACACAAGACAATAGTACTGTCAGTCCAGCAATACATTTTATACGGAACAGACAGCTTTAACGACTCTATGACCTTGGTCATAAGACGGGATAATAGGAGAGCTGCACAGAGCTCTAGTCTAGCAATGGATTGTTGTTTTAAAGGAGCCACTCTTGATTTAGACGTTAGCAAAACAACTGACACTTGTCCATCATTGGACACTGACCTAACATAAACACAAGCACCAAAGGCATTTTCTGACGCATCAGAAACCCCATGGATTTCAACAAGTTTAATATGTTCGAAGGGCAGAACTTTCCTAGGAACTCTTATCTCATTTAAGAGATGCAGACTGTCATACAACTTCGTCCAGGACTCATACACTGACATGGACTGATAAATGGACTCGTCCCAGTCCAACTTTAGTTGACATAGCTGTTGCAGCAAAAGTTTACACTTGACTACAACACACCCTAGTAGTCCTAACGGGTCGAAAATAGATGCTACAATAGAAAGAATATTTCTTTTCGTAACAGAGGCAGAACAATCTCTCAGATTAGGATTTGAAATTCGTCGCTTGAGGGATGCCATGTGATCCCTAAGGTTTTCACTGCATCATCCTTGGTTAAGTTACGAGGAGAAATACACTCCACGTCTTCACTGGGAACATTAGACAAAGCGTCTGGATGATTAGAGCACCATTTCCTCAAATGGAATTGTGCACTACTAGGAATAGAAGATACTTGTTGTTGAAGCTCCTTAGCCTTCTGAACACAGGATTCTCCAAACAAGGCATAGTCAACGTAGAAACAAGAACGTATGATTTCTGAAGCTTGGGGATATGAATGTTTATTTTCATCGGCTAGCTGAACAAGACATCTAGTGGCAAGAAACGGAGCAGCACTCGTTCCATAAGTCACTGTTGTAAGTCTATAATCCTTTATTTCCTCATCTGGGGAATAACGCCATGTAATACGTTGAAGATCCCTATCCGCTGGATGGACTTCAATGCATGTATACATTTTTTCTACGTCATCTGACATAGCAACATAATAAGTTCTAAACCTCAACACTATTGCCAGCAGGTCTGACTGAACTGTGGGTCCTACCATTAACATTGAATTTAAGGATATGCCATTGGACGATTCACAGCTTCCATCGAAGACAACTCTCAACTTTGTTCTTGAGCTAGACTCCTTCAGCACACAATGATGAGGCAAATAATAACTCAACGAATTAACATCTGGTGGATGAGCAAGCTCCATATGTCGTAACGTCTCATATTCCTTCATAAAATTAATGTAGCCTTCCTTTATTGTAGGACATTTAGAAAATCTGGCCTCCATATTCCTTAGACGTTTGACAGCATTGTTACGGGATTGCGATACCACAGGGACGTCAGGAAGTATAGGCAACCTAACAACAAATTTTCCCATTTCATTTCCTTGAACATTATCTATAAAATGTTTTTCAAAGGCCTTTTCTTCAGCTGTGAGCACTGGTTGATTCATTTCTTCTAGTTGCCAGAAGCGTTGCAGTTGTAAATCAAGAGCATTCAATTTTACAAAGTTAACATTGCGAGGTTTCTCTGAACCCTTATCCAGACACCAATTCGGAAAATTGCCAGATAGTAACCAGCCAAACTTAGTCTCAATGAGTGTTGGATAACCCTTCCTCGTAAATGTATGAGGAGAAACAATATCATAAAATACATCAGCCCCTAACAAGACATCAATGTTAGATGGTTGATTTGAACGTACTGCCACTTAGTTGAACATTTTGAGGAATGTTCCAATTTGTGACATTTATTCTTTGTGCTGGCAGCTGCGTTGTGATAGTCCTTGCCACAGCACAAGTTACATTAAGAACAAAATCAGAAACACAAGACTGTAACCTCAAGTTACATGTCGAACTAAATGGAGAAGCCTGAGCATTGCCTATACCCACGATAGGAATTCTACAGGACCTTGTCTCCAATCCAATCCAATCCTTTCAACTACTTTGGACGTGACGAAGGACAATTGACTTGCACTGTCAAGGAGTGCTTTCTCAATAATGTTGCTGCCATCTGCAGCTCTAACTGCAACACAGGTACTCGATAAAACATTTGACCCTAAGCCAGAAACAATTTTCATGGCCGCAGGTAAAACTACAGGTGAAGACTGACCATTCACCTCATTAGATGAATCCCTTTCAAAATGCAACAGTACATTGCGGTTACCTTGACACTTTGAACAATTACTTCGCTTACAGGCTGCACCGAAATGAGATGTTGCAAAGCACACATAACACAGTTTGTTCTTTCTAACAAATTCACGTTGCTGTTTTATGATTACATTTCTAAATTTCCTACAATCAGACATGTCATGATTAAGAGCGTTACAATAATTACAATGGACAGAGCTGGAATTACTAGCAGCATGAAACGATTTCACCTTGTGCTTGGATTCGCTCACCTTTTCTATAGATTTCCTGGTATCTACTAGTTCCAATGCTTGGCATTTCCTTTCAAGAAATTGCAGCAAATTATTCATGTCAGGAACATCAGTGGGCATGAGATTTGCCTCCCATTCGTATCTGTGACCTGGCTTAATTTTACTCAAAGCTAATTCTTGTAACAATAAATCATGAATAGCAACTTCACTTTCCAGATTTTGAATGGCACTGATATTGGATTTAACTTGATTAACTAACCTCCTATAATCTTGAAAGGAGCCAGTCATACAATTTTGCAAGTTAAGTAGCTGCTTAACATGCTGGTCTATAATTAACCTTTTGTTATGATATCTGTCCTCAATCAATTTCCAAGACACTTCAAAATTGTCTCCACATATTGAAATATTATTTAACAATTCACGAGGTTCCCCCTGTAATGAAGATAGTAAATAATGAAGCCGTTGTACATTGTCTAAGCTAGCATTATTCACAACTAGACTCTGAAATGTATTTCTGAATGACAGATACTTGGTTAAGTCACTTTCGAACACTGGGACTTCTATGGGAGGTAACTTCAAGGTACAACTAGAATTGCTAAACGATTCAGAAACATGAGCGGGAGTGGGTGATCCAGGCACATTGAATAAATTCAACAGATCTTGAATTTTCCCTGAAATCACACGAAACCTATCTTCAAACTGAAAATGTTCTTCCTCGTGGGCTTCTGTTCTATCAGATTCAATTTCAAGTTCTAAATAATCCTTGACTTTCATAAACTGATCCCATATCTCAGATAATCTAGTTTGAGTGAATTCCAATTCACTAGGAGAAAACCCTTCCCTAGCTAAATATTTCTCTATGTGAGTTAAAGATTTCTTTAACATTCCACGCTTCTTTACTGCCTTCGATTCAGATTCAAAAGCCATTATAATTGTTTAAAATTTAATATATATCAGAAACATCAAATACCTTTAATCTTCATAGAATAGAACATTAAACCTTGATAATTACTTTTAGCATTTAACATAAAGCTATCCGAAATACTAATTGACTTCTAATAATCTAGCAGTCCAAGTCGTAGGAATTGTCACTATAATGAAAAAATGTGAAAAAGATGGAATGTTCTTACTTGATAGTTGACTTATTTCTTCATCAGACCTTGGACACCTTTGTTCCAATAGTGCATTAATGAATAATGAGCCGTTGGTACTCCTGTCCACGATACTCAGATGTGGAACGATGCTCATCCTTCGAAATCCTTGCATTGATGCGGACGATGGCCACTAATTCACTGAAAACCCCTGATGCTGCATCCCTGGCACTGCTTTGTTGAGTCAAAAACTGACGCAATGGAGAATCGAAGCGCCGACTTCTGCATTCAAATTTCTTCCAACTGTAGAAAGTTCCTTTTACTTCGCACCACTAAAAGTCTCCACCTTGCACACACGTTTGTAAGTGCAATTGCTTAAAACGATGATAACAATAATCTCTTGGATTCAGTTTAATAACAGTTTTAGTTTTCAATGTAATGTTTCTGTTGGTGCAATCACAGCTGTTCACTTTGTAGCGACATGCCTTCTCGACACGAGGCTTGACTGCTCACGAATAGTCCCGAGCGCAGCCGACTTTGTATTAAGAACCATGCTTCTCTGAATATTGCAACAATGAACAGTTTCACAATATTCCATTTCTGTCCAGTAATTTCAATGTTCACATTCACGCTTGGCAAACAAAAAACTAATCTGTAGATCACTGCTACAAGTCCAAACTTCGTGTACCAACACGCAATATTCAATCATGAAGTCCAAAACTGTGGTTTTTGCCAGATCCATCATCCGAGCCCGGAGAACCAAATTTATGTGGATGTATTCCTTAAAGTCCGCTTCAAGGATTCAAGTATTTATATGCCTTGAACTCTGCACTAAAACCAATTAACTGTATCCATAATTAGTCGACTACTTTTACACACTCTGAGAGGAGGACCACCATTGAAAACTCAATGGAAAACGTTTATTATAAATTATTTTGATTGCAATTCTGCTGAAGACACTTGTTATATATTATATTATATGAACACTTATATTATATGAACACAATGATCTGACACACTTGGCTTGCATCACCTTGACACCTTATTTGTAACATAATCCATATTACTAACTTGATTTCTCCGGTACACAACTAATTGTGTCTGACCAGCATGAGCGCCAAACCGCAACTGATTATTAAGCGCGGGAATAATACCTGCCTTGCCTAGATGATGCAAACAATGTTGCCAAATATCTATACACAAATTCAAAGAAATAAACAATTTACACCAAAGATAATAGTTCATGAACACCAGAAATGTTCAAAGTTTCTTGCTGTGCGCCAAATCTAGAATCCCGCCTGTAAAGCCTACCACGATTCCTAGGTTAGAGCTATTAGCTACTCATCTTTTAGCGAATCTAATTCATAAGGTTCTACCCATTTTACTCCTGAATATTGATGCAATATACCTCTGGAGTGATTCCAGCATTGTGTTATGCTGGTTAGCTCGTTCACCTGATAGCTTACAAACTTTTGTCAGAAATAGAGTTTCTGATATTATTGAGTTCACCTCAACCTGTCAACGGCGTCATGTATCCTCAAAGGATAACCCAGCCGATCTTATTTCTAGAGGTGTTTCTCCTTCTGATCTCATACATATTCAGCTTTGGTGGTCAGGTCCAAAATGGCTTCTTACTCCTCAACCTGATTGGCCAGGCAATAGCCCACTTGTAATTCCTACTCCGTTACCAGAAGTTAAGCAAGTGGCTGTAATTCAGTCCAAGAATTTTGAAATGAATTCTAAGGTTTTAGAGTTTCATCATCTAAAGGCTTTGAGAATTATGACCTATGTATTAAGGTTCATTTGTAGGATCCGCAATCCTCATTCCATTATTAAAGGTCCATTGTTGCCTCTTGGGGCGGAATTCTGGAATCCTCCTTTCAAGCTCCTTCACTTAAAATGGGCCTTCAATCCTCCTTACATAGCCATTCGTACTCTGGAACCTTCCTTGTTTCGCTTTAGGAAGGATGGCTCCTTAAAGGTGAAAGGGGGCCTGTGATGTCCCTTAAGAAGCACCTTTTCTTATTCTCGAACCTCCCTGTTAGTTTAAAGGAGGAAGTAAGAGAGTTTCCTTATCTTAAATACTGAAGGAAGCCGAGTGGTCGCCTTTTTCCATCCTCTATAGTTTTCAGACGTCAGTTTTCTCACTTCTGTGATATTAGATGGTTAATTTATTGAGTTTATGCAACTTGTATCAAATTTCAGATTGTACTACAGCAACGTAGGTTAACGATAATGCTACGAAATAATTATTATATTATCTAGAAGTATTAAATAAAAATATGACTACATAGATACGACACAAACAAATTAAACTCATTATTATGAGCAAAAAACCCGTGAATTTCAAAATAACAGTCCATTGTGAGCAGAATATCTATTAAATAAGCTCCATAAATAACTATTTTTGGAAAAGAATAGCGTACTGTATGTACGGTAGTTCATTATTGTCTATTTATTAAAAAAATTAAGATTGGATATAGTATAAAGTGATCAATGTCACGATAAATGACATTGAAGCGTGGATATAAAATAAGTAAATTAGGCCCATGAACATAACTCTTACATATCCATATAACAAAGGAAAGGAGTACTGTCTAATTAACCTTAAAGAACACAAATATATATTTTGAAAGTCAACTATTAGGCCTACAACTGTTTAATTGCACGTATGTTTGATCTCAATACTTATGACAAAACAAAGAGGAACATAATAATAATAATATAATAATAATGATAATAAATACAGAAATAATAGCAATAGACCTAACAATGACAATACCATTAAGAATAATTATAGTAGTAGTAGTATAATATTAATGCAATATAAATATCATAATATAATAAAAATAATAATATAATAAAAATATAATATAATACAAATATAATAATGGGCATTTAATATACATATAATAATATAATACAAATATACTAATAGGCCTATAATAAAAATATAATAATAGTACTAGAAATAGCAGTTAGAAATCTAACAAAAAATAGTTAAATTCATAATTATAGCACAAGAAGTAGCTTAGATTGTCATAGATACACATGCAAAAAGCAAATTATATTTAAGGACGTAAGTGTAATTGGAACTATACTATACAACAAGCTACCTGTAGAAATTAAGAATGCTGACAAGAAAAATTTCAAAACACTTCTGAAGAAATACTTAATAGAAAAATGTTTATATTCTTTAGACGAATTGTGATAACCGATTAGCACATATACATTATTATATTTTGATCAATCACACACTTTTATCCTTAGATCTAAGTTGTAGCAATATTAGGTTGTATAATATTAGCTCTTAGTCTGTAAGCTTGACAATGTCAGAAACTTGTATCAAGTCAATTGACAGCAAATAAATTATTATTATTATTATTATTATTATTACTAATAATAATAACAATATTAATGAAGAGTACCGGTAATAGAAGAAGCTGCAATATTATAAAAATGCGAGACACATTTTTTATATCATAGACTACATAGTCTTTATGTTCTCAATAAAATAGTACAGTATGACAATAAAAAGAGGATAGTTCCACCAAGCGGTACGCAGTTTTGTTCTGAGTAGTCCTATAGCCCTATGCACTTTTAACTTTAAAGCAAGTTTCTGTTCATGAAATAACATTTATATGCTTATGTTACAATTCTTTAGGCCTGATGTTACAGGTTAATGTAAGAAAATGCACAAGTCAATGAAAGACGATGAATTCCCAGTTTTTTTTTTTTTTTGTAAGAAGAATATAATACTCATTCAAGCACATTGATAAAATAGAACACAAGAATGGAATGTGCACAATTTCACATAAATAAAAAAAAAAAGTTGCTTTGGGGTGGATTTGAACGTGAGACCTCTCCATTACTAGACACGCACGTTACCCCGAGACCACGAACACACTGTGAAGTTGAATCGTCCATGCGGGGAGGAAAGATGGCTATCGCATCAGTGGCTCATAGAATAGAAAAAAACACTTACCGTATTTCGACGTTGGACTTTACTTCGGAGCCCTGCAAGTTTTCTTATGTTACATTATTGAAGAATTTCATTCATTGGTACCATAATACGCTGAATATTCGAGTGATAAATTCAGATGTGTGCCTCGCTGCAGTCCCGTACAACGGAATAAAGACGCTAGTTACTACCAACCTATCATATTCTCAGAGCTTCATGTTGTTATTTATTAAGAGGTCAGGAATTACTAATCTGACATAAAATGAAGTAAACTTCAATCCTGTAATTTAATTGTCATCAATTTTCATAAAATAAATAGTCATTATACAACAGCACTTAATGTATAATCGAACATATGGGAACATTTGTCTTCCATGCAGATGCCAACTGTCCTGGCAACTGAAGGAGGCTTTATAAGCTGTCCTTCATTAAGGACGCTATAAGAAAGAACCGAGAATTTGATTTTGCATTTGAAGAAGGTGCCTTCTTTTTACCCTCCTTTACTAAGGAAGGTTTCAGGAGGAGTTGAAGGCTTGTTCCAGAATTCCGCCCTTGAACTTGACAAGGCCCTCAAATGTTGTATCAGATTGGTACAACATCAATCTTATTCTACAGAAATAAAAAATCTGTCTTTAGGACAAGCCATACCAACTGCTAGCAAACTATTGCAGTTATCACCATTCCTTGATGTGAATGGTCTTCTACGCGTAGGCGGATGCCTCAAGCACTCTGCCTTGCCATTTGAAATAAAACATCAGATTCTGTTGCCTTCATCTCATAAGTTTACTAAAAACCTCATTGAATACACGCTATTACCTAACTATTCATCACGTAACTCCCCTCTGGTTAATCTTTCTTTCTGTCATATCCAGGAAAAATCAAAATTTCAAAGCATACAGGATGATCTAATGCATATCAGAATTCAGTGGTATTATTCAGTCCACCAGTCGCTCCAGCTGAAAATGAAAAAGAAAAACAACTTCCCTTAAGTGAACTAACCAAGAGTACATCCACCTGGATGTACCAACAAGCTCCACACTCGGCCAGAACAATTCTGAGGACAACAACAGCACCCTTAGCTGAGCGCCTCCACCTTTTTTCCCCAGGCCAACGGGATGGCTCACCACACCAAAGAAAGAAATCAACTCACACAGCAAGAACAACAACAAAACTACTACGAACCACCCTATTCACTAACTACAAACAATAACTAACAATTCTCTAAAGTATGTACACATTTTCTTACCTGTTTTCAACATTTACCTTTTAAGAGCCTGTGTGGTAGCACCACGGACACCACCTCGAGTACCATCACGCCCACGAGTCAGCCTGAAACAGTTCTGCCTAATATGTCCTACCCTTCCGCATTCAATACATTTTCTTCGCTCTACAGATTTTCTAACCTTACTCGAGTTACTATTACTGCCTCTCTGTTCTTCGTTAAGTTACTCTCTTAACCTCACTTCTATTAAAACTGGTACTTGATTCTTTACTATTGTCTGCCCGCACTGAATCAGAAAAGCGAATAACATTTACGCGACAACACAAGGTTTCCAGCTGGTCAAGAGAAGTCGGCCTAGACTGAAAACCCGCTTGGGATCTACTCAAGGGATTCATGCCATCAATAATGATCTGAGTTATCTCATATTCGCTTAATTGCAACTTAAAAACTGAGGCATACAATTTCAGTGATTTGATATACTCAGAAAAAGGTTCATTGGGCTGCTGGACTCTATAAAAATATTCATTCAGAAGTAAACTCCTAGCTCTTATAGGGAGATATCTAGACAAAATCTTTTCGTGAAATACGTCAAGGCCATGAAATACGCCATTCATGAGCACATTACTAGCAAGATCCTTTAAACTGCCATTTAATTTTGAAAACACTACTAGGCTTTTCGCTTACACTGAAAACAGCTTCTTGCTCTTTCAGCAGGCAAAGGAACTTCATAAATGAAATTACATTCTGCAAAGAATTATCATCAAACTGTCCAGCCTGGTGCAATATCTGAGATATAGGATGTTGCAGTTTACTAAATCCATAACCAAATGCTGCAGGGGTATTACTATAAATGTTCTGACCTGATTCTTGCGGGAATGCCATCAACATACTATTCTCAGAATGAGCAAGATTTACATCAGTCATATGGGTCTCATTTATATTTATTACTTTATTTCTCAACATATTCTTTGTCTCATCGATTTTAACACACAAGATCCTACACTTGTTAAGTAATTCAATATCCGTTGCCACTGTTAACAGATCTAAACACTGATTATAAGCCTGATCTAAACGAGTATTTATTTTATTCACCTGTAATGGCAACATTTTATCTTCGTTATTTACAAGTTCTGTCAATTCATTATATTTCCCTTCAATATTTTCAATAACAGAACTACATTCAAACTCACCAAGACTTTTAAGATCCACCACAACCTCTCGGTTCTCTGATAACAATTTCCTCAAGACGCCTACATTCTGCTTTTCCCGAACCTGTATCACTCTATTCAGCAATTCATACTTAACATCCTCCTTCAATAACCATTCAGGATTCACAGATCTCCTCAATGCAACAGGAATTTCTGGATATCTCACACTCATTTTCATAACATTCAATACATGTAACAAACAATACAGGAGATATTAGTTACATACATTAAATTTTGGTAACATAATATATACAGAAAATCCCCTGTAAAATAAAATAATTAAATTAAACTCATAAAGAATTCCCTGAAACATAAAATCTTTACATTAATCATCAGGTCGCAACAATCAAACTGCAACGATAAGAAACATGCATTTATAATATGACATGACAGAATGTGACAGTACACATTATTAAAAACAAGGCCATCTTTTATATCAAGTAAAAACGTTCTATTTCTACAAACATTCTCCTGAAAAATAATAAATTATATTAGCACACATACAGATTGAAAGGCAGAGAACAGAGCATAGCATACACAAAATAATTAAAAATTCGGCAAACTTTTATTTAGGGTAAAATCGGGAGTTATCTAGAGCAGAATTTAGGTTCAAAACTACCAGAAAACGTGGATTTGAACTAACCACGCTCTGCTCCCAATATTGTCCCCCTTTTTAATCCATCTTTTTTTCTATATGACCTCTTTTTTATCGTCTCTCCTCTTCTTCTCTTTCGTCCTTGGACACTCGTGGAAGCTGCTACCAACCCAGAGGGAACCTGTGTCCTAAAGGAGGGAACAATCACAAAAATGCAAACTACCATAAATAATAAAGCTCTATTTACAATGTTTGCAATAACAAAATATATTCTACAATCAAATTAAAATCTGAGCCAAACTATAGCCTACATTATTAAACCACATCAGGTCTTTGCGTTTTACAATCATACCCTAGACATTCTATAATAATAATAAATATGCACTCACCCTAATTTCGTCTTCCATCCATCTACAATCAGCACACGGTGATCACCTAAATTATTGAAGGCCTAACACACAATACTCACTCTTGGGAAGCCTTCGTTACTAAATTCCCAAGCCGTGAGGAGAATCCGGTTGAGACGCGTATTTTACTATATCGAAATTAAAACCGCGGCTGTTCCAAATTATTACCTAAACTGAAAGTGCCCTCATTGTAACACAATAAAATTACATAACAAGCAGACGGGGATGCTTATATTATTTTCAACTACAATTCAAATGTACTGAATTTCCAATTTATCAATATGGCGACTAATGAATCAGCTAGGCTTATTCTTAAACATGAATTATCAGAAGAATATCTTACCATCCGCCCAGACAAATTACTTACTCTGCTTCCATACACCCGTGAAAACACACTTTCACTAATATAACTTTAAAATACTCTACTTCTTAAATTCAATTACAAGCCTAAATCGAACGGAGCACCAAAACGAACACCTTTACAAAGCGCCATCCCAACCGGCTCTGAAGAAACCGGAAGGGTAAAGCTCGCATGAGCAAGACTTCAATTGTCTGCCACGATGCGAGTCCAATAATACGATGACGTATGCCTTCCTGACGAAAACTATTGTTTGGCAGTGAACCTAAAGAGCCGGGATGAGCCTGCTCATACAATTTCTCATACCGGCTCACTTGCAAATCGCTTATATAAAATAATTTAGTCTACGGGTTGACGAACTTTTCATAAGGAGGGCCACATTAACCATCAGAGAATTATACGCGGGCCATGCCACGTAAGTTCTGAAACAATAAACTCACACGCACGAAGCGCACATATCAAATTTGTTTTCATCACAGTGTTTTATCATAGGTAATCCCACGAAATTTGATGAATTTATCTGATGCAACTCGTCAACGCGAGTTGGATTTATTAAGACTATTCCACGAATAAGATGTAACGGATTAAATAAATAAAAATTACTTTCGTGCTTTATTGTATAGAAACAAAACTAACAGTTGCGAGATCACGGCATACTATGAATCAACCATCCATAAATCGATTCGAGTTACCTTGTTCTAACCAGTGCTACCAATGGTGCATATAAGACATGGTTAACTTCATTCAGGTAAGTTAACAGCAGAACAGAATAAAAGCACACGAACTGGCTTGCACCGAATCGAAATTGTGTTCTTAATCAATGCACATTTTTATTATTTCAATTTCAAAACAAGTTATGTTGTATATAATAATATGTTTTCGTGCCGCTTAGTGGCAGCATCTGACTATTAATCAGTGGCAAGCACACTGATACTTGCGTCTCCAGTAACGAGCACACGATTATATCACGATAAAACACCATCCTCGCGATATTGCAAGATAAACGGCCGTGACTTGTCTATATCCGAGGAATTGCTAATCGTTATTGCGAGTGACCGGTATGTGCAGCCTAAACATGCTGTTTCATAACCTCTCCTGACATCTAATTACTCGTAAGCAGTAGGCTGAGTTGTAGCAGGATTCTTGTCACAGAATATGAGTAATTTGTTTACACTCTGAATGCTTACTTTATTTCATCTTCAAAAGTTGTGAATAAATTGATCTAATACAGGCCCACCGTTTTTTATTTATATTTTTTTGAAGTTTGTATGCGGATTTGGCCCCCGGTCTGTAGTTTTGGCAAGCCTTCATTTAGACTATCAACTTTCTTGGCCGATCATCGGAATCTAACTTGCCTTCTGTCTGTCTGATAGTTTTTAGCCTCCACCCTTCAAATGTACCGGTATACTTAAAATTCATACTATGGTTCAGGTAATTTTTGTTTTATATTTCAGCTTTTTAGCAATGAAAATAATACTGAGCTATATTTATGTTAATAACTAATTAATTGATTAAATAATCATATCCTGTTTCCCCAAATACCGTCAATTTATTCAAATTATACTACAGTACACACGAATGGCTCAGATTTTAAATTTGGTAGGATTTTCAGGGATTAGTAAAATTGTATTAAAGTAATGTTCTTTTTCTTTTGCATTAGGTTATTGCAACATTTTCGTCCAATGTTCCGACGTTAAGGAAGCTGCAGTGAATAGTTATTGCTTTCTACTCAAACTCTATCTTAAGGTTTACAGAACGTATGACCCCTATTTTGTGTATAAAAATGCACAATATTCTTCGTCTCTCCCTTTTCTCTTTGTTCTGATTATCATATTTATAGTAGCCTATACTAAATTAAAAAAAAATGTAATTTTTTGTGTTTAAAACTTAAATTATAATTTTTTGTATCTTTGATATGTCATAAATAAATAAATAAGTAAATAAATAAATAAATTTGGTTGGCTGAAGATTTAAACTGTGGTCTCTAACGTTAATGACTGCTACATTAACCATTCGTAAGAGTTGCTAAGGGTAGTGTCAAAATCTGCATTCATGCGAAACATGACATAAAAGTTTGTGATTAAAAAAAGGATAATCAATACTAACAATAACAGTTAGTTATTAATATTGTAAATATTATTGCACCGGTACTAGTATAAATATAATTATATAAAATAGGTATTCTACAAAATATCATGTCCGTTACGAGCATCAAAACATCGTAACAATATTGTAAACATTGCTGAAATGTCAATCTGTTTTATTCGCAGATGACTGTACTAGTACTTTGTACAGTACTAATCGGGATGTAAATACGATGTGACTTCAAAGCATCTGTCTAAAAACTTATCATTATAATTCAGTGGGTTAATTTGATGAATAATTTTATAAGTACGCAAGTGCCTTCTCTTAAGAAAATCTGGATAATGAGGAAGCGTGCGTATTTTACAATCAAAGAAAAATAATACAAATTATATATGATAGAAAGGATTAGCTGTGCATAGCTTGTTCCAAATAATCTCCTAGTTTATCTAGTTTTTTATAGTGCACGAAATAATCGTTCTATTTAATTTGCACGATAATTGCCGATTTTATTTTTATTTTTATAATTGCGAAGGGGAAATTTCTTTTTTTTTATATTTCCTCTTCTGATTTCAAACAAATTAGAATAATACGGAGGATACTTATCAAGTCATAAATCCTTTGTTTTTCAACCAGACAAGGACATGGAGGGCCATCGAGGACGAGACACACAGTCGCAAACACGCTCATTCTGAACATTCAGGCGAGGGTGGGATGAAAATGATGACAGCCAGATGATATTTGGGGACCAGAAGGACTTAAAGTTACCCGACATCTCACACTTAGGTAACTTGTCTCGGCCAGGGTTCGAACCCGAGGCGTCTGCGTGAGAGGAGCGAACGCATCTACTGAGCCACAGCGGTGGTTTTAAAAAAGTTTAAATTAAAAATGAAACGTTATATAGGGTCTCAACATTGATTAGCGAAAGTCAGATAGAAATTAGAGCCCTAAAGTATTCCCGTTAGAGTGGTATTACCGTCAGTAGAGTAAGATTCACAATTTGTGGATACTTTTCGCTCTCTTGATTTTAAGCATCAGAGACCTCCCAACTCACAAATGTAGCATAGGCTAATACACATTTGTTAATATCTAACTACCTGGATAGTGTTACGTAAAAACTTATTATTGTTTTGTATATTTAAAACAGAGGGTCATTAAGATATTTCAGTTATATTTCTTTCCTAAATTTCTCTTTCATTATCGGTTAAGAAAAAGAAACCATAAATATTCAGGCGTTACTACTTGATGTCCATATTTTAGGTGACTGCGGCCATTTTGCTTTTCGGGCCCTTGATACACAAATAATTATTTATAGCCTACATAGGCTAGGCTTATATACTGCAAAATATATCAAGTTTTTTAATGTACGAAGGCTTTCTTGGATTTTAGCTAACACAGACTTTGTAGCTGTTTTCTTTAAGACCTAACCAGTCTGTAAATTAGATTAAATCAACAATTAAATTAATTATAATTATTTTATTATTCATAGCAAGTTAGCAAATTTTGAAAATAGTACATTAAGATGATTTTTTTACATATCATATTGAAGGTTTCATTCCCACGGGAACGACTTGTACCTGGACTTAAAGTGAATTCCGAGTATGCCAAGACATGAAGCTTACAAGCTGAGAGAAAATAGCCACTTTGTGCTTATAAAGGCATATAAATGAGCGAGGAAGATACTGTCTCAATAGGGTACAATATAATTTTAAGTGTTTATAGCCATAAAACCCAAGTCCCACTGTATTAGTTTGGATACCTGTGAAAAGGCGAGATTCTTATTTAAACTGTAAGATCTAAGATAAGGCATGATCGCTACGAGAGAATGGATTTTAAGGCTGTATAATGGTGATTTCTAAGTTACAAAATAAATGCGTAAGCATGTGCCGTGAGAACTTAAATTCATGGGAAATACATATAAGTAATGTGTGAAAATTGGTATACACTCCCCTTTTCAAGGAATTCGTGATTTCATTGGCTGAGTTATAAGTATAACAGTCGCCAATTAAATCACAGAATAGAAATATAACCAATTAGCGATCAAAAGGGGCGTATATTTTAAGGTAAAATAGTCAGTCGATTTTTTTTTTCATAAGGTGTAGAGCATCACTTCTTAACTACATTCGATAGAGTATAGTTGTATTTCTTCTCAACTGCGTTCGATAGGAAATGGTTGTAGGAATCATTTTCCGCGATGTGTAACGTATTACAGACGTTCAATCGGTCGCTTAAACTCATGTGTGTGTTAGGATAATAGGAATAAAATAGAATAAAGAACCAAATGTTTTATAGGCTAGAGGTACACTACTGCCTCATAGGGAATTACAGATGTGTTTCTAGTTTAGATGTATGCCAGAAGGCATATAGTGCAGTAGGCTCGCTGATGCCTAAGAAATAGTTACACACATGAATAGTTTGCAATATTCAATTAAAGAAATCACCATCGCTAACATATAACTGAGATGTGTCTCAAGTGTATAGTGACTCCAGGATACCTATGCTACCTTTTTATTTAATTAATAAATTGAAGACTATGTTACTTTAGAAATAACGAGTACTTGTGTGGTTATTTCTGTAAAAACCATCATCCAGCCGTGTTATCAGTTGTCTTCCCGGGGATGGAACGTCTCAACGCTCGAAGACCGACCGCTGCCGAGAGAGGGGTAAGAACAAATACGCTGTAAGTACTCCTTAGAGGACTTGTAGCTGGCGCCCAAATAAAACTCCTACAAATGACGATCCAAGTGGAGCAAAACCCCCTTAACTTTACATCGAATAACCGATTTCATACTTGGTACATACTGTTGCAATATAATTTGTGTGCAATTCTTGGAACACTGAAAATTGAATTCAGTTGTTCATTTACAGATTCCTCTCTTTAGGAATGACTGAGAACAGGTGACACAAATATGAGAACTATGAGGCAAAATCACAGCTTTGCAGTTGAGGTCGTTTCATTTGAGGCAGGTCAGAATTTGTTTAGTTTTTCTGTGAAACGATCGGGTTTTAATGACAGGTTTTGAAGAGGAGAAAAAATAGGTTCGTCTCTTTTTCTTGTAATTTTTAAAGTTTGGTTCTCATTTTTAAAAAGTTCTATTACATTTTCAGCAAGTTTCCCTCGGTTTTGATATTTTATTTAGGTTTAATCAGTTCTTTCATTTCACAATGCTGTCAACCAGCCGGAATTTTTGTGTCTCTTATTTTACACACTAAATACCTTATTTGACTTTGGACATCCTCGGATGAAGAATCTCGCAAGTTACTATGTTCTGAAATATGACCAGATATGTTCCTTTTTCCTTCCCTAGGTTAGTAGAGAAAGTTAGGTTCTAGGGACAGGTAGCTCTAGGTTAGTGGCAGTTCGGTTAACCCGGTGATATTAATTTAATAGTGGCATATTAAATCGCACTCGTACCTTATGTGACTTATTAAACTTCGCGCGTGTTTCTATATGTTGGTGATTCTGTCTCGAACATTTCATACACTTGTGAATTCATACACGTCGGCCACAAAAGCTACACGAGCCGCAATCGCAACATACTCAGAAAAAATTGGGTAGTTATCGAGCAGAGCCGGACAGTCCTCGATCCCTCGCCCGGTTTTGCGCCGTACAAAGGCTTTGAAGAAAAAGTCCGTAGTCACTTTTTGTATAACACATATCTGTAAAGACTAATGGAGCACTTATTTATTATATTTATATTGTAATGAAGCAAATGGTTACGTGCATAATAGACGGTAGGAAACCATCCCTAAACCAAGGAAGGATAGGGGAGACCTCAACTAATCGATATTGAACACTTTCATGATTATCGATACTGCCCTGAATTTATTTGAATTACAGAAAAAGGAGAAGTGCGCATGCGTGGACGGCGAATCGACGGGAGAGGAGTTGAACCTGAAAAACGGTTGGGATAACGTGTCTGACTACGAGAGAGGAAGGTTGAAGAGAGAGAAGCGGGGAGACGAGACTGGAATGTGTGACAGCGGTGGAGGCGTCCTGGCATGATGGTTTGTCAGACTTTCATCTAATGAAATTCTGAATGAGAATTTCACTGACGCGACTATATGGGGATAGTCGTTAGTCGGAAGAGTACATCACGTCGGCCGGTACGAGAGACCGCTACAGCGAACACCAGCTGTGGAAGGAAGAGTGGGTCACGACTGCTTAGTCTGGAATAAGGGAAGATGTGGACATCAGGAAGTAGATGGAAACAACACAGGATCAGAGGATAAGTTGGTCACCACCCGTTGAGTATAATCACATAAACATTTTTTGTTTGTTTTGGGAAGTGGGAAAATTTTGAGGCATTGTTATTTAAAGCCTGTTTCTAAGAGATGTGTGGCGACTAGACGCCGTAATGAACGATAAAGAGTAGGGTTAGAAGTATAGATGTGATTAGTCTAGGGTGAGGTAATAAAGTACAGTAATCCAACCAGTTTCCATTTCTGGTCTAAGTTAATTACAAAAAGAGCAGTCAAGAGAGTAACCGCTGAATAGTAAGGATAAATCTCTATACTTTGGGTTTCTATGGGTGATTGTCCCACGAATGAATACATAGCTCGGGGCAATTGGTAATGCTCATACAAACTTTGTTTTTATAAGACAGGACGCGAGGGGAGTAAGGAAGAAGGGTAATAGGTGCTTACTTAGTATTGCTTACGAGGGCCTCTCCTACTTGGGTTTCGTTCAGGTGACAGGTGATTATCTATAAGTGGATTTCATGCTGGCCTGTAATGATGAGTTGTTTTTTTTTAAAGAGATTTATCGAAGAGCGGGAATCGTAGGGAATATGGTAGAAGGAGATAAGAATGTGAATATTGAGAGGCAGAAGAGGGCCTATGAGTAGCAGTAAATTAGGCGCATACCATTGGAAAATTTACATGTTAGGATAGAAGCAGAAGTTCACTCAAGGGTTATAAAGAGAGTTACTGACCTGGGGCGTGAGTTAGTTTCAGTTAGAATTCTAGGGAATTTAGAAACAGGAAAATTGGGTGCCCATGGTGGAGAGTAGTAACCTGAAAAGTATGGAAACCAGAGTAACATAAAGTAGGTAAATTAGAGCAATGGTATAAACTGAAAGGGAACTCTACTTAATGAGAAAGGAGTTAAAAGATAACAAATAATAACTGGTTAGATTAGAAAGAGGAGAATTGGTAACCTTGTGTAGTGAATAGATGACAAGTGTTTCAGTAGCACGTACTAGAGATTACCCCAGGAGGAAAAAAAAAGGGTGAGGTGAGGGAGCGCCGGAAGTGTCCCAAATAAAGTAAATATAAATCTAGTAGTAGGCAAAGCCTATACTAGTGGAGTATAAAAATTTATAAGAATCTGTGAAAGTCATCGGTGTTGGAGGCTTACAACGGCCCCACGAGCCTCTAGGAGAAGAGTGTCAGGGACCTCTAACATCGATTGTCAAAATTGTGTTTTTGTTTGCGGCCCGTTAATATTTTCCCGGTTACAGGAGAGGAGTCAGATTGTTTGTAATTCAAGATCTAGACGCCGCCCCTGTATCGGTGGTCTATCGCCACAGTCACTCTGTGGATATAGGCCTAAACTTCCGTTTCTTTCTTCATAACACTGTCTTTCCTATCTATCTTTGAGTACAATTCTTCATGGACTAAAATGACTAGTGGACTGGTATAGGAGAAATAGGGGGAATCATTGAGTATAATATGTAGAGTTAATGACTGAATTATGAATTGAAAACCTTTATTTATTTGGAAGAAAGTACAATATATACATTGAAATATTTTGAAATTGCAAATGTAAAAGACTACGCAAGTTAGTAGTAAATTATAAGGATAATGCGAGACGTTCCAGTAGTCACCTGGAAATAAAGAAAGAAAGGAGATTAAAGTAATTAATTAGGAATTTGTCCTGTAGAACAAGGAACACATTTATACAATTAAACTGGGTATACTAACCTTGCGGGAATTGAATATTATTCTTCCAATAAAAGTGTTGAATGGTTAATGTTGTTCAGATCGTGTGACCTGAAGGTTTTAAAGATGAGTAGTTGTTAAAAAGGGGAAAACCCAAGAGAAAATGTAATTTATTGTAAATAAGATTGTTGTTGTTGAAAAAAAAAAGAAAAAAAAATTAAATAAACTATGGTTATTGTTATGCAAAGTAAATTATCGTGAAGTTCAGATTTTTGACCCCTATCCTTGTAATGGTTTGAGAGCCGCAGATTTTTGGGCTAAGTTACATATTTTGGTAATGGTCATTGCAAAAAAAAAAAAAAAAAAAAAGAAATAGAGAGGAGTAGTATAATAATAGAAGGACAAAGCCGAACCTATTCCCATCTCCACTGTTAAAATAAAAAGCTAGCCGAGAGGCCTGTAGGTACATAGCCTGTGTACCTATAAATTTAATTTGTGACTGGGCAGATACAAGATAAAAAGAAGAGAGGAGAGTATTGATGATGGCGCCTTTATATAAATTTTCATCAATAATATCAAACTTGGTAGACTGTTAAAAAGAAAGAGAGTAAACTGGGTGTAGGAAATTTGCAATCACCCGGTAGGGAAGGTGACTGTGCTGAACGTTGGAATGTGGACCACGCGTGCCGTGTTATGATGGCATAACAGGCGTATAGGTAACATTGTTTTGTAGGAGTTCACTGAACTTCTGTACTACGATGGTAAATAATCAAAGAGACTACCAATATAAGGGAACTTTATAGCATACAGTAAGAAAGTCCGTCACACAGTATACAGTAATTAAAATTATATATTCTCGGCTTTTATATTATGAACGCTAACTAGAAAATAATTAGAGTATTGATTTTTTCCTCTTATGCCCTTATAATTGTTGTTGTATTTACAGATTGAACTAATAAAATAGGTAGACTTATGTGGTCGAAAGTCATGTACACGTGGTGATCATTGCCTTTAAGTTTTTAAATTGTTGAAACAATTAAAACATACAAGATTGCATTCTTTATTAAATTAACCTTATTGTGTCTCTTTTTGCATGATTAGGGCTTACAATAAACATCCCTCTTTCTCAACTGATACATAGCCTACAGCAACGAATAGCGTATTGGTGAATAGGATTTTGCTACCAATTTCTGACGTAGCACACTCGCCACCCATCGGTGGAACAAACTCAGCCTGACACAACTGAAAACGCTGTCCCTGCAATACGACTCCTTATTCCAAATCAAAACGTAATGTGAGAAATTGTTATTTTCCATGCCCAGGGTAAAGAAAGTTATGTGATGCATCACACCTGAATTACGGAAATTGTTTATGTCGAAGTATTTTTATCAAAGCCCAGTGTATTGCTACTCCCAAAGCCCTACGTGAACACGGGAAACAATATTGTTGTCACGAGAACTGAATTGAATTTGATGACTTTGAATTGAATTTCCAGAAATTAGGTCCCTAACTTCTTTCTACTGGTCACATCGAGATTTTCAATAGCTTTAAACCTTCTCCGGACAACGCGGATCATTTGCAAAAACTGTGCCAAAATCGGTCCTGTAGATTTTTAATCTATAAAAGACACACATATGAACATTCTCGTATACATATACATATAGTGACTATTTGCAATTTTTAACCCTTTTAATTGGATGTTACTCCAGTACCGGTCAACCGATTTGGTCCAAAATCAATAGATTTAATTCCATGGACGGCATAAGTGCGTATAAGATATTAACTTTCATGAAAATCTGGTAAAGCGTATTCAAGTTATTGCACAGACAGGTACACGGACGGACGGGCAGACATTTTTCTCGTACACCTTTCAATCTTAGAAAGTACCATTCTAGCACTCAGTAAATAGCACTCAGTAAATAAAGAATGTGAAGTAATTATCATAGGTAACAACACGAGTGATTACGAGTGATATATTTATCTGATGAAACTGGTAATCTCGAGTAGGATTTACTAAGACTATTACATGAATAAAATGTAGTGGATTTTTTAAATAATAACTATTTTCTTACTTTGTTGTCAATGTTCTGTCAGCCGTAAGATCACGACATACTAAATGAATGAACAGTCCATGATCCTTAAGATATTGGAAATGCTGTCCTCGTTTCTGTAGGCAGAGTTCGACTCGTTTGCAGTTGTTTTCGAATAATTTATATAAGATTTCCCGTGTAATTCGTGGATGAAATTTATTATTTCTCCCATCGTCCAGTTTAGTTTCTGTTAAAAGTTTACACCAGTCGTCGTCAACCGATCGATCAGGTGTGCAGGCTGCACTGCACAAACCTCCCCGCCGAGCAGTCATTGTGCAGGTGCTTGACGAAAGAGTAAGGGAAAGTGAAACCAGCTCAATGGCGATCTACCAGTAATGTAGGATTAGGGGGTATATGTTTGTGATAGCGGAGTGTAAGAGTCCCTAATACCTACACGAGATTGAAAATTTAGTTGTGCTTAACACTTTTCGTGCTAACCACAACTAATGAGATCTCTGGCGGAGGACCACCTCCATTGTATTGGAGGAATTGAATTGAATAAGCTTTATTCAATGAAACTAACGATATAAGATATAATATTTAATTATAAGCTAAAACACACGAACGAATACACTTTCACTTGGTTGAAAAGCGTTGGAACGAAGATAGTAGGTCTTCAGCTGAAAGTCTTCTTGAAAGACCGCATTTACAGATCAATACAATGGTTGACAATCTTCTAGTATGTAGTGTTTGTGTTTGATGTCATATGTGAATTCATCTTAACGCATGAGATTAAAGTTATGATTCAAGGATGTGAACATTGTCACCATCTACCATATAAACGATTGAATGAAAGTTTGTAGATAATGGAGATGAAAGTTTAGTCTTGATGTCACATATAATCACATTTGTGAATAAATATACATCTGTCAGTGAAGCGTGACACTAGTAAAAATAGTTTTCAAGACTAGAAATTGAATGTCAAGTCTGATGGATAAGCTATTTAATGATAGCCAAATCGCAACAATGAGATCAATGTTCAAAGCGTAGATGCATGGAAATTGGAATCACTTTTAGTAACACTAATGATTACTTACTTGAAGCAAAGTATATGTCCTTATTTAGATTGATATTAGCAGAATCTTTATCTGCTATATGAATGAGAATGTGTGTCGTGATGTCCCAGCTATTTAGCAATTAGCAAAACACAACACAGAAACGCCATTTTGCCAGGCATAAATTGAATGAATGATTAAGTACATTTCTTGATGCACTAGAAATTGCTTACTTGACGAAGCATATGATAAAGAAGTGTAGAACTTGTAGGATATATTATCCACACAAATAGTAGAATGAATGTTGATGTTCAGACTATATCACGATAATCCGAAGCACCAAAGAACATGAATCCTTTCATGTCTGAGTAATGAATTGTTGATAAGAAGAAGAAGGATGTCAAGTCATTGAGCTATATGAAATGCATATAAACTGCTCAAGAAATGTATCCTGAAGACTGGATACAAAAAAAATAATCAAATATATATAATAAAAGACAATGAATAAGGATAATAGCTTACAAGCTAGAAAATGTATATTATTTAAATAATAATTTGAGTCATGTTGACTTCAGAAACAGGAAGTGACAGAGAAAAATATCCGTAGCCAACATGATAGGCTTAAATATGAATAATATTCTTTAAAACTTCAAATATTAAGAAATAGAACATAATGAGCAATATTTACTAATTTAAAATAATAAATCTAATGTTGTAAGTAAATGAATAAAGAATGTAATGCAATAACCTAAAAATCTAAACTTATAATAATAAAACTAGAGAAAAATGATGAATAGCATATACTGCTGTCAAGTTGGCAGCAAAATAACTATACTTGTAGATAGTTTAAAGCTATGATTGAACATAAGTTGCCCGCAAAATTATTTTCTTGAAAATAATTTTAAAATATATTAGATTATGTGAAGAGAGTAGATTTAAACTTTGAATAATAAAGAGGTTTACTCATCTTCAATATTAGAAATGGGAAGAGGAGCAAGTTTAACAATTGGTCGCTTGTAGAAACCTGTAGAGGTTCTAACTGTGACTACTCTAACTAGTCCGTCAGATCAAGGATGAATAGAGTGTACAACGTAAAGGGGAACGTTGTCGTCGAGTAGAAGAACAGGAGTTCCTATTTCTACATTAGGAAGAGTCTTTAGCCATTTAGAACGTGGTTTAGAGAATGTAAATAGTCAGAGGACCATTTCTTCCAAAAACCAAGTAGCAATTGATTCATAGCATTTCATCTTGAACGCAAAGAAGTGCTACTAGATGGGTTTGAGATGGGTATTGAAATCAAAGGTCTTCCTGTAAGGAAATGACCTGGTGAAAGATAATTTAAGTCTTCAATGTCTTCATGAAGAGTGACAAGAGGACGTGAATTCAAAATAGCTTCAATTTGAATTAAGAGAGTTGACATCTCTTCAAAGGTAAGTATCATAGAAGTCATTACTCTTTTCAAGTGATGCTTAACTGAGGGAACAGCTGCTTCATGCAAGCCAGCCATATGGGGACTGTGAGGAGGAATAAAATTCCACTTTATGTTAAGATGTGAAGTAGAATCTTGAACCTTCGATTGATGTTCATGAGAAGATAGAAAATCTGTAAGTTGTCTGATATCAGTTTGAGCACCAACAAAGTTCGTAGCATTATCCGATGCGACTGAAACTGGTATGCTTCTTCTACCAGTAAATCTGGAAAAGGCTGCTATAAATGCATTGGAAGTAAGCGAGGTGACTAACTCAAGGTGAAGAGCCTTGGTAGACATGCAAACAAATACGGCTATATAAGCTTTAGTAGTAATCCTTGATCTAGGTCCACCATATTTAATACAGTAGGGCCCAGCATAATCAATGCTGACGTTAGTGAATGGGGCAATAGGAGATACACGAGAAGATGGTAAATCAGCCATCTTTTGCTGAAAAGGTTGAGCTTGAAATCTGAAACAGACATTGCACTGTCTGATCACAGAGCGAATTGTTCTCCTTACAGAAGGTATCCAAAACCTTTCCCGTAAGTGAGCTATAATAAGCTGGGAACCAGCATGACATAGTTTGAAGTGTGTAAAACGAATGAGATGTTTAGTGAAAGGATGCTTAGCTGGAAGCAAAATCTGATGCTTCGCATCACAGGGTAGTTCTGAGTGCTTCAGTCTTCCACCAACACGAAGAATACCATCGCTATCCATGAATGGACAAAGTGAGTGTATTTTACTAGACAAAGGAACGACATCAGACGAAGTCAAAGCATTGATTTCATCATGATATTCTACTTGCTGAATTATTTTCACACAAGTGTAGAGTGAATTTGAAATTTCACTAGGTTCGAGAGGACCTGTGAGCTTAATTTTAGCAGGCCTACAATTATTTATGGATCGTAGAACATATGCTATCATACGCAAAGTCTTCAAATGTGAAAACTTAGTTACATAGGGCAGAAGTTCAGGAGGCTGACTTTGACCTATAGCTAAAGTGTCATTCAAGGATTTTCCATTAGATGACTTAGTTGAAACATCGAAGACTACTCTAACCCTTGTAGTAGTGCTACTAGGCTTAATTACTGGGTGATGAGGAATAATGTATTCACAAGGAGCATTAGTAATGTGGTCAGCTCGTTGCATATGACCTAAATACTCATATTTTTGCATAAACTTGACATATTCAGTACGTAAGTATTCGTTGGATGACAGTCTTTTTTCTAAGAGCTGAAACCGTTTGTAAGCTTGTTGCTTTGTGCTACGTAATGTTTCAGGCGGAGCAGTAAAAGGAAGTTTAACTATATATCTTCCAGAGTCATCTCTGGTGGTAGTTTGAGAGAAATGTTTCTCACATTCCGATTCATCATGGAATGGAGCAGAATTATTGACAGCTTCTAATTCCCAGAACCTAGCAAATTGTTCATCCACAGCTGATTCTGAATGCAAGAAAGCAGAGTAGTTTGAATCGATCGACGAGTCAAAACTAGGGAATGAGCGATTAGAATGAGCTTGCTTGACACGAGGCTTCTCACGCCTATTAGCTGCTTTAGCTTTGCTGTGAGAAGTCATTTCCTTAGAAACACTCATATGTTTGGAAGCAGTACTTTGCATAGGAATACTATGCTGCGAAGAAGTAACAGGTTGAGGGACTTTACCCATAAAGTACCAACCAAGTTCTGAATTATGTATGCCAGGCAGATTATCAGCCATGATTTTGCCTGATAACAGTATTTGTGAAAAAAGCTCTGTACCAATGAGCAAATCTAAGTACTTAGGTAGGTTAAATTTAGCA
This sequence comes from Ectobius pallidus, assembly GCA_964059195.1. NCBI lineage: Eukaryota > Metazoa > Arthropoda > Insecta > Blattodea > Ectobiidae > Ectobius > Ectobius pallidus. Next base: position 136,138,100 of record CAXKWD010000003.1, on the reverse strand, counting down.
TCTGCTAAATTCAAGTTAGCTGGAATATTCCAATTGTCAGTATTTATGTAAGCACGAGGGAACTTACAAGTAGCTATGCATGGAATAACCAAAGCATTCGTTTGGCACGACCAATCAGAAACATTAGATTTCAGTGACAAAGATGCTACCTTGCAGAGAGTGCGCTTTTCAAACACTACTCCTTGCAAATATTCTCTACGAGGAGTTGGTTTAAGTTTGAGACGTTGAAATAATATATTTGTAATTAAATTACAAGTCGTAGCTGAATCAAGAATGGCTGTAGCCTCAATGTACTCGCCATTAGCATCTGCTATTAACACAGTTGCTGTAGGGTATAGAATCTTTGAAGTAGCTGGACCACTTCTTAACATGGCACATGGGTGTACTGGTATGGGAGCGTTTGAAGGATGAAGCAAAGTACTATGTTAACCTTGACACTTCATACAAGTATAAGAAGAACAGGCTTGTGAATGACCACCTATTCTCAGGCAGACATTACATACATTGTTGCGTTTCACAAATTCAAATCTTTGGGGCAAAGCGAAAGCTCTGAATGCTTCACAGAGAAATAATTCATGATCACGAGGGCGATTACAACATATACAAATAGGTTGAGACCACGAAGACTTTTTCTTAGCTTCAGTGGACTTACGATTGTTGTTAGAATTATTATTAGATTTCGCAGTCAAATTTTTGACTGGAGATTGATTCGACTGGGACTTGATAGCTAAGTCAGTCATTTGAATGACTCGAACTTTGGCCTCAAGGAAACTGAATAAGTCCTTCAGTGATGGAAACTTATAAGCTTTAAGCGAAGATTCGCAATCTCTAATAATAGCTGGAGAAAGCTTATCCAGTATTATTTTTGAGATGATAAGATCAATCAGCTCAATATCAATGTGCAGTGACTGAAGCGCGTGGACAGTACTTATGTAATGATCTAAGTACCTCTGGAGCGAATCAGCAGAGTTTCTATGAATAGAAAGGGGGAAAATAAATTCTCTAAATGAGCATTAGCAATGAGTCTGTCATTGTCAAAACGCTCTAACAAAGTTTGCCAGGCAATGCTAAATGTGGCAGGAATATTATGTATAATACTCATAACTCAGGGGTTAAGCATGACTTTAAATATTGAAACTTGTCCACCTCAGACACGTACTGATTCTGCAGTATTAAGGATGTAAACGTGTCACGAAACTCTAGCCACATAGTGGGATCGCCTGAAAATGTCGGTAATCTTATATCAGGAAGCTTAGGAAGAGAAACGTGGTTTTGCTCAGTCAGCACTGGTTGCGGACTAGGCGCAGACATAGGATCTGGATCATATATTTGCTTGTTTGCTTTTATGGAAGCTTCAAGTCTAGTAAGTGCTTTGTAATATTCTTCTTCAAGCTCATAGTGTTGAATTTGCCTGTCATTGAATGATTCAATGTCTTCAATTGAAGACTGTTCAGCTTGATAGTGCTGAAATGATTGTTCGAGTTCAGCGCTTCTCTTAATACCTTCAAAGTAAGATGCCTGATCCTCGATCATAAGCTCGTTTATTACTTGAATATGGTTTAAGAGCTGTACTCTTAATTGTCTAAGCTTTGCGAGCTTAATTAAAGTCTCTGCCTTAGACTCCGCGATCTTAATCAATGTTTCTACTTTAGCGATGGTTTTGAAATATGCTGTTTCAACTTCTTCACGAGAGTTGGCCTCAGCATTCGTAGCATGGAGTTGTTCGAGCTGGGTTTGAACCAGTTCAAAACTCTCAAATAATTGTTTGAGTTTGTCTCCACGAGAGAACAAAGCATGTGTACGGGCAAGCTGAGAGCAAACGGACTGTATTACAAGATTCATAGGACGTAGCACTTCTTGAGATTGAGACTTAGACTATAAATAGATAAGCCAAACTTGCCCAATACATTTTAGATAATTTTCTCTGGTATGTAACAATTTATTGTCACAACAACAATACATAAATCATGCTCAGTTCATAAATTCTGGATTCCTTGGACGTATAATATTATTATTCATAAACACTGATGAAATTGTAGATATCACAATGTTTAATACAAATTCCTTAGTTAAAGATCGTAAATATCCTTGAGATGGCTTAATCAGTTTGATCAAAACCACACATATATTAGTTCAATGATGAAATTACGTCCAAATTGTTCCTCAAATAAATTAGGTAGTAAATAACGTACCTTTGAATTGATTAAATATCACCTTTTGATAGTTGTTAAAGATGTAGCCTGAGATCTTGCAACGCCAACACCAAATTGAAGAAGACCCGATGAATCACACGATGGGTGATAATAGTCCTTAGATCATTAGTAATCTTCAGAATCAATAAGGCATATGAAACCTTAATGTGAATCGAAGAGCTGATTGCTTCAGCTATTGAAAGTAAACCACCAGATCTATCTGATAGGTAAAGATTGGCATTGATAAGCCAAGAAGAAAACTCATGTCCTTATGAGTAGTAATTGAATTGATTATGACGAAGAATAGGCATTTAAAGCCTAGAAAAACTAATGTCTTTATGAGACACAGTTGACTTGAGTCGATGAAGAAAGAGAATGAAGCTAAAGTAAAGCCTTATTGGCTATCAAAACAATATAATAAAATGTCCAGTCTCTGATTGGATGCAAGACACAAAAAGAATAATTTTGATATTACAATACCCATAAATAACAAATATTTGAAATTCATTTGTTCAATTATAAATAAAAAAAAAACAAGATAACAAGCAAGGCCTGCTAAAAACGAATTACAGAAGCATGACCTACTAAACTAAAACATAACGGAACATATTGCCCGCAAATTATGACACTTGTGGCATAATTTAAAATTACATGTGGAGTTATGTTTTAAAAAATAAATTAAAGAAGAGAGAAAAAAGAATAAAAATAAAACAAACATGAGAACAAATAATTGAAATGAATTGAAAAATATATGAACAAATGCAGAGAATGACTAAGCTATTTGTCATCTTCTGAGAATGGCATTGGTGCCAAATTGACAATTGGTTGCACATAAAGATTCGTGGCAGTACGAACCTTTGCAACTTGAACCAGACTGACCCCGCCAGGGTGAATTTGTCATGGTGTTTGAAGTCCTTAACGCTGGGTGGTAAGTTTTGATGTAGTCGGAATTCTCGTTGGAAACCTGACCAACGGATTCCATATGTCCCAATTTCAAGTGTTTGGACATAGAATTCCTGTAAGCCTTAGCTAATACAGGATTAGAAAGAGAACGTCTCTTAAGAGACATCAATCTTGAACTCGCTTGGCGAGATGCATTAGAAACCCCTTGCAGGTTTGAATTTACTAAGGCTGAATAATGCATATCTAAGGTATTAGATTGGCAGGATAAATCATTAGGAAGTCCATTGCTAAGATCCTTAGATTTATGAAGTGTAAGTTTGTTGGACCTACGAACAGACAACCTAGGAGAAGAAGGTTGGGGCAGCTTGCCCGCAAAGTACCAACCCAGTTGAGAGTTATGAATGATGGGTAGGTTAGGAGCAGAAATGTTACCCACACAATCGATTTGCGAGAAAACCTCAACACCCAACACCAAATCTACAGAGTTAGGTGTGTTGAAGTCGGGATTGGCCAGTTGAAGGTTAGGCGGAATATTCCAGTTAGCGACATTAATTGGAAACCTTGGAAGCTTCGATTCTGAAATCTCCGGAACAACAATGGCAGCAGTATTACAAGACCATCGAGTTGTTCGAGACCTGATTTCTATAGAAGCAAGCTTATGGGTGCTTACTTTAGACGATAGTATTCCAGTCAGCCTTGCTTGCTGCTGACAAGGAGATAGTTTTAAATGTTTAAACAGCCTTTCACTGATTAAGTTACAATCAGAGCCGCTATCTAAGAGGGCAGTGGCCTCTACGGGTTGACCATACTTGTTTATCACAAACACATTTGCAGTAGGAAGTAAGCAGCCTTGATGATTATGAGAGGCTGACATAATCCCTGCAGTATTAGATATTTGTGACTCGTTCTGAGCACTATAATCGTGAAGAAGAGTACTATGTTTCTCTCCGCACACTCTGCAAGAGAACGAGCTGCAAGCCTTGGTATGCCCTCTTGAAGAGTAACATACACGACATAAATGGTTAGTTCTAACAAAATTGCTACGGCTTGCAAGACTCATTGCTTTGAAAACATCACATTGGTAGACTTGATGTGAATCCTTTTTGCAACAAATACATTTGTTGACAAACTGAGCTGATTTGCTCTTAGCCGATATAGGTTGCGAATTCTGTGAAGTTGAAGGCTGATTTTTTAGAGCTGAATCCGTCATTTGCAAGACCCGGACTCTAGTCTCCAGGAACTTAAGTAGTTCCTTGAGTTCAGGCAGTCTGTCAGACTTCAGCGATGATTCCCATTCTCTAATAATATGAACTGGGAGTTTGTCTAAGATCATTTTAGAAATAATCAAGTCGGATAAATCGACATCAGTATTTAAGGAGTGCAATGCATGCACCGTGCTTATGAAATGATCTATAAATCTTTGCAGAGAGTCTGCAGAAATCCTTTCAAGAGAGGGTGGTGAAAATAATTTGTCAATGTGACTATTAGCAATCAGACGATTGTTGTCAAATCTTTCTGACAACGTTTCCCAGGCTACATCAAATGTAGCTGAGGATACAGGAATATTCTGTATTACAGTCATGACTTCTGGCGATAAGCATGATTTGAGATATTGGAACTTGTCCATGTTAGAAATATGCTTATGTTGAATGACAAGGGAATAGAATGTATCCCTGAACTCAATCCACAAGGCAGGATCGCCTGTGAATTGAGGAAGACGGATCTCGGGAAGTTTTGGGAGTGAAGGGGTCATTTCTGTAGATGACTGGTGTACTACAGAAGTGGAGACCTGATCAGGGTCATAAAACTGTTTATTTTTGGCAATAGCACCATTTAGACGACCTATTGCCTCATGAAAAGCCGCTTCGACTTCTCGACCTTGAAGTTTAATGACTTCAGTCACTTCTTGTGGTCTGATTTGAGAGTACTTATTCTTGTATTGATTAAATGTAGCTTCAAATGCATTACGCATACTGACAGCCTTGAAATATGAAGCTTCGTCTCGTATAACTAACGTTTGAATAGCTTCAATATAATCATAGAACTGAGCTGCTACAATAGTTTGTCCCTAGATTCTGTCTCTGCTAATTCTAGCCTAGTCCTAGCTTCTGCTTCTGCTAATTCTAATTTAGTCCTAGCTTCTATTTCTGCAATTTCTAGTCTAGTCCTAGATTCTGCTTGAGCAGCTCTTTGCTCTGCTTCTTGTTTAAGTTTAGCCTCATAGGCTACAATTAAAGAGTCTACATGAGATATGGCTGAAAAGACAGATTGCTCAATATCTTCTCTATAATCTGCTTCAGCTTCTGAATACTCGACTTGATCAATCAGAGACTGAATATCTTCGTATTTGATCAGAACTTCATTAAACTTAGCCTTACGGGCTATAATTTCTTTATGCGATTTATCATCAAGATCAGTGAATGATAGAAAGGTATTGACGTGGCGAGTGATCTGAGCCTTTATAGGAGTTCTCTTGGCTTTAAGAGCATTAATGTTTAAATCCTGATTAGCCATCTCTTTAGATTTACAGCTCAGATTACAATGAATATCAATAATTGCCCGCTCTTAGGGCCAAAATGACAATAAATACAATGCCCGATTACGGGTTAAGACAAATCAGCACATAAACATCCAATGCAATGGACGTTGAAACAATACAATATCAGGTGTGATATGTGTACTAGTGTAAGTGTTGCTGTCTGTGTAGGTTTTACAAGCATGTAAACTTATAACACTAGTTTAACAATAGATCCTCCAGCCTTCACCTCAAACATGCAGAAGACATGGAGGCAGTAACAATGTCAATTATTGTTTAGTTATTGTTATGATGAGAACAATTCTGGTATATATTACAGTTCAATTCACCAGATAACAGTCCAGATATGATTCAACTATCCGGAAACCGGAGGACCATTAAAATGTACGGGCAAGCTGAGAGCAAACGGACTGTATTACAAGATTCATAGGACGTAGCACTTCTTGAGATTGAGACTTAGACTATAAATAGATAAGCCAAACTTGCCCAATACATTTTAGATAATTTTCTCTGGTATGTAACAATTTATTGTCACAACAACAATACATAAATCATGCTCAGTTCATAAATTCTGGATTCCTTGGACGTATAATATTATTATTCATAAACACTGATGAAATTGTAGATATCACAATGTTTAATACAAATTCCTTAGTTAAAGATCGTAAATATCCTTGAGATGGCTTAATCAGTTTGATCAAAACCACACATATATTAGTTCAATGATGAAATTACGTCCAAATTGTTCCTCAAATAAATTAGGTAGTAAATAACGTACCTTTGAATTGATTAAATATCACCTTTTGATAGTTGTTAAAGATGTAGCCTGAGATCTTGCAACGCCAACACCAAAATGAAGAAGACCCGATGAATCACACGATGGGTGATAATAGTCCTTAGATCATTAGTAATCTTCAGAATCAATAAGGCATATGAAACCTTAATGTGAATCGAAGAGCTGATTGCTTCAGCTATTGAAAGTAAACCACCAGATCTATCTGATAGGTAAAGATTGGCATTGATAAGCCAAGAAGAAAACTCATGTCCTTATGAGTAGTAATTGAATTGATTATGACGAAGAATAGGCATTTAAAGCCTAGAAAAACTAATGTCTTTATGAGACACAGTTGACTTGAGTCGATGAAGAAAGAGAATGAAGCTAAAGTAAAGCCTTATTGGCTATCAAAACAATATAATAAAATGTCCAGTCTCTGATTGGATGCAAGACACAAAAAGAATAATTTTGATATTACAATACCCATAAATAACAAATATTTGAAATTCATTTGTTCAATTATAAATAAAAAAAACAAGATAGCAAGCAAGGCCTGCTAAAAACGAATTACAGAAGCATGACCTACTAAACTAAAACATAACGGAACAGCATGTAACTCGATTTCACGAGTTACAGTAAAATCTGATATTACTTGAACTTGAGTGAATAGTTGAGCTTCGATTTGCTGCAGCTCAGAAATCTTGTTTGAAATTACCTGCTGCGTTTCAGCAAGTTTAGAAAGAGTTTCTATCTTAAATTCCGCGATCTTAATCAATGTTTCTAGTTTAGAAATAGCTTCAAAGAAATCTCTTTCGACTTCTTCATGGTAATTAATTTCAGCCTCTGTGGGCTGAAATTCTTCTAATTGAATTTGAATAAGCTCAAACTTATTGAAAGACTCTTTAAGTTTGTCTCTGCGAGCTAGCAACAGTTGGTGATTGAGTTCACCTGACTCATTAAGATCAGTAATATAATTACACTGACGTGTAAGTTGTGCCTTAAGAGGAGTGCGTTTTCTTTTGAGGTCTTCGACCTGTCTTAATGTTTGATCTTCCATGATTCAAAGATAGGTATACGAAGAATGAAAACAATGTAGAAATTTGCCTGCTTGCCGGGATACAAGGAAGCAATGCAAGTGAAATAGTATGCGAGTAGAACAGGACCGTTTTGCCTGCCTATGAGAAACAACTTCTGGATAACTTATAGTCAAGAAGACAATGAAATATATGATAGAGCAGAATGATTGCAATTATTTGCAATAAGATGAGTATTGAATTGCATAGAACGTTAAGGATCTTGTTCGTGTAAGAGAATTGTGTGTTAGTGTACTATTGACAGAGTGTTCTTTGTGTCTGTGACTTACATTGATGTCACAATGTTTACAAATGACATGTATATCATACAGTACACTTTGAAGTTTCACTGAGTGATGGCATGTGGCTCAAATGCTTATGGCAGAGCACAAATCAATGTTAAGTCAATCTTTAATTGCTTAAGTATCAATATATATATCTTGAGATGAAATAATAATGCATACATGAATGTGAGCAAAACAAGAAGGCTCTTGTATTCAACCTAAGTCTGTCTGTGGCACAGAGGGTGAATAATGTATGTGTATTATTGTATTATTACAATCTTAATAGTTTGATTATGGTCAGAAGGGCCAGATGAAGGAATAACTTATTAGTACAGTCTTGCTGGTAATATCCTAGATGTAGGCTAGTCCTATTAATACAAACTTGCTGGCATATCACGGCCCGAGAGGACCAAATGTAGGATTAGGGGGTATATGTTTGTGATAGCGGACTGTAAGAGTCCCTAATACCTAGACGAGATTGAAAATTTAGTTGTGCTTAACCCTTTTCGTGCTAACCACAACTAATGAGATCTCTGGCGGAGGACCACCTCCATTGTATTGGAGGAATTGAATTGAATAAGCTTTATAGCATACATCACTCAATGAAACTAACGATATAAGATATAATATTTAATTATAAGCTAAAACACACGAACGAATACACTTTCACTTGGTTGAAAAGCGTTGGAACGAAGATAGTAGGTCTTCAGCTGAAAGTCTTCTTGAAAGATCGCATTTAAAGATCAATACAATGGTTGACAATCTTCTAGTATGTAGTGTTTGTGTTTGATGTCATATGTGAATCCATCTTAACGCATGAGATTAAAGTTATGATTCAAGGATGTGAACATTGTCACCATCTACCATATAAACGATTGAATGAAAGTTTGTAGATAATGGAGATGAAAGTTTAGTCTTGATGTCACATATAATCACATTTGTGAATAAATATACATCTGTCAGTGAAGCGTGACACTTGTAGAAATAGTTTTCAAGACTAGAAATTGAATGTCAAGTCTGATGGATAAGCTATTTAATGATAGCCAAATCGCAACAATGAGATCAATGTTCAAAGCGTAGATGCATGGAAATTGGAATCACTTTTAGTAACACTAATGATTACTTACTTGAAGCAAAGTTTATGTCCTTATTTAGATTGATATTAGCAGAATCTTTATCTGCTATATGAATGAGAATGTGTGTCGTGATGTCCCAGCTATTTAGCAATTAGCAAAACACAACACAGAAACGCCATTTTGCCAGGCATAAATTGAATGAATGATTAAGTACATTTCTTGATGCACTTGAAATTGCTTACTTGACGAAGCATATGATAAAGAAGTGTAGAACTTATAGGATATATTATCCACACAAATAGTAGAATGAATGTTGATGTTCAGACTATATCACGATAATCCGAAGCACCAAAGAACATGAATCCTTTCATGTCTGAGTAATGAATTGTTGATAAGAAGAAGAAGGATGTCAAGTCATTGAGCTATATGAAATGCATATAAACTGCTCAAGAAATGTATCCTGAAGACTGGATACAAAAAAAATAATCAAATATAAATAATAAAAGACAATGAATAAGGATAATAGCTTACAAGCTAGAAAATGTATATTATTTAAATAATAATTTGAGTCATGTTGATTTCAGAAACAGGAAGTGACAGAGAAAAATATCCGTAGCCAACATGATAGGCTTAAATGTAAATAATATTCTTTAAAACTTCAAATATTAAGAAATAGAACATAATGAGCAATATTTACTAATTGAAAATAATAAATCAAATGTTGTAAGTAAATGAATAAAGAATGTAATGCAATAACCTAAAAATCTAAACTTATAATAATAAAACTAGAGAAAAATGATGAATAGCATATACTGCTGTCAAGTTGGCAGCAAAACAACTAAACTTGTAGATAGTTTAAAGCTATGATTGAACAAGTACAGTCAGTCATGCGTATTCGGTTTTCCGTATGCTTATACTATCATAGCCTACTGGTCATGTGCTTCGTTCACAATACTGTACACGTATTTCTCTCTAAAACTTACATCGATTTAAAACACGCTATCATTAATTTCCTCTGGCAGATCAGTAACCCAAACGATCTCATTAAACATGATGAAAGCAATCACATAATTCAATGATTTTACCAATCCAATTTGTTCCTTAGGCTGGAATTACGCATAACAAACAGTTTCTTAAATTTTTAGTTTAACATACAGTGTTCCTTTTGTTAACAATCGTAAACTAAAGTATTAAATGCGAATAAAAGTCACAGATTTGTAAAACTAATAACAAGACAAGAAATATAGACGATATTCAATACTAGTCAAACTACAGCGTATGTAGGCGTATTGTTTTCTTCTAAACTTTGTTGTAAACATGTTTTATGTGTGTTTGTTATAGAAACCATAGTAAATAACATACGAGCTTATTAAACTTACTTTCAGATAACTAATTATAAAGCAACCAAAGCTAATAACTATTGTGTAGTAGGCCTATAGTGAAGTATTGTATAGGATGAAGATAGTTTTTCTGCCTTGTATTTTTTCATATCATTTGAATGGTGGAAATAAGAATGCCGTTGTAGGTGTAAATTATTTGTTTTCAATTATTTTAATTTTTGCAATTCAGATCTTATGTATCTGTGATAATGTCAAAACTTCCACCCGTGCTCGAATATTAGCCTAACTATACAATCTAATATGTTACAAAATAATTGTGAGCGTCACATAAGTTACTTGTCTAAATATCACTTAGATACTAACAATAAGTAGTCTTAAAAAACAACAATAAAAATTACTTTCAAATGTTAAAATTTTGTTATAACTTCCATAAAACTACCTATGCCCAAATTATAGCTTTAGTCTTCTTTTCTATTTTCCTACGACGCGTTTCGGTGTTAATTCACCAGCTTCAGGTAGACCTGTACGTCCAATATATGTCTAGCAGCAGAAGGATAGTGTTGTATTAAGAGGATAAACGAACGGCATTGGAACATTGACTTTCTTTCGCCTTATACCCTTTAAAATTTTCTGAGAGACCAAGGACTTCAACAAAAGGAAGATGGTATCAATGAGCTGTGCTTTATGTTTATAGATTTACTTTGTTAGGTAATATAAATTTATTATAGCTAACATACCATATGAACACTTGCAATACTGTACCTAAAATCTTGGAAACTGAACTTACGTGCGTAAAAGAAAATTTCCAAAAGAAGTGCCAGTGTTTTGTGGATGCAAGACGAGGACATTTCCGACATATCTTGTGATCAGGTCATTTTCATTGTAATTTTAACTGTAATCGTGAGAACCTAAATCATTACACCGTTAGCGGCTTTATTTGCTTAGATATTTCCCCCGATCGCTCAGGAGTTACAGCTGTAGTCACCGCGACGCAGAAACCCGCACGACTGGCCAACTCTAAGGCCGGGCGCAAGTTGAGACGCAGTTTGGTGACGTGAGGTAGAGGTGACTCACCGTAAGTTTAACATAGAATTAAATACAACAACGAAGGTTCGCACGCAGGGTGAAGTGAAGCAGATTCAACGAGTCACGAGCTGCGGACGTTTGTGATCGTGCCACAGTTTCTCACTAGTGACTTCTCACTGCGCGTGAAAAGTTGTTTGTCCACCATGGACATTGAGAAGAAATTAATTATGGCAGGTCGAGGGAGAAAAAATTGTACGACACGTCAAATTAAAATTTCAGATTTGGGAAGAAATTGCGAAGGGCATTGGAAAGAAATGTGATAAAGTTGTTTATAATGTTTTTATACTTAAATAAGATGGATTTATTTGAAGGGAACAAGGGAAAAGCTATAGTAGTGTCCGTTTTTATGGACTTTGAGATAATAATGCCTTCTAATAGTGAATTTGGAATTTTGGAATTAGTTTAGGCAGAAAGCGGTAATATTATAGGGGAAAAAGGATCGTACTCCATGCAGTTTGAAAGATTGATGTCCGCTCTGAAAGTAAACAAACCCTCTTCAACTCTTCATATTTATTGTTTATCAGTTTGTTGCTATGCTCTTTTCAATCAAAAGCGTTTCTTGAATTAATTTCTATACAATGTGTTCAATTTGTTATCCTTTTTCGTTTTCCGCTGTACCCTTCATTTGTTTTAGATAACATTTTATATGCAGTAGATTTTCGACGAAAAGAAAAAGGTGCATAAGCAGGCATAAAAGTGTATATTTTCTATACAGATGTATATCATAACTAGTATAAACCATAAGAATTAATTAGTTGGGAAGTTTCAGATTTGTAATTAAAAATAAAATGAAGGAGTCATCTTGAAATTTATTTTCAACTTACTTTCATAAATGTTTTATAATTATGTACAGTAAAATTGCTCCATGTTCCTTAACAAACGTTTCTGAAATGAAACATTTTCTCAAAATGATTTTACCAATTAGTTCCGTTTCGCTTTATAATGTTTTCCCGTTCAGAGTTAAACTTAGTATCTCACCGGAATTTGAAAAGTAACCTTAATTTAAATTGAATTGAATGATTGAGTGTTATAGTGACATTAAAAATAAGAAATTAAAGGGTATTATATTTATTAAAAATTATATATTTATTATGTCTTAATGATGAATTTTCGTATCATAATTATTAATTATATGTATATATGATCGCTGAATGTAAGTATTCGCAACATTACATTAAAAAAAAATTAAATTTGTAGGAAATTAATACATTCTTCCCAGTGTCGACTCGTAGCTAAAATTACTGCGATTGCTGCTTCATAAAATGTTTAGCCTTCGTTTTGAATATTGTGCAAAAGGAAATATACATATTTAAAAAGAAAATTGATTCAGAAACTTGAAAAGACCCTAAAAGAACAAAATCAAACTTTTTTACTTACTGTAATTTAAATTGTTACAGCTCAAGCTTGATCTATTCGTTTAAAAATTAAATCGATTATTCTTGTTTTAATTTCCGCGAAAAGATCAATAATTTTCTCATTATTATTGATAAACTTCATTATGCAGTTTAGTGTATGAATTCAACTAGTATAAGATAATTCAAGTTTTGGTAAGAAATTCAACCTGTATACTAGTAGTCTTAATAAACACCATATATTGTTTCGAATCCGATTGTGAATAAAAATTTTGGATTATATACATTCATTTTATTAAAGCATGTCTATATACAATTGTCAAATACTAAGTTGATTTTATTTATTATACACATGAACATTTATTGAACATTGTATCTCTTTTTGTTTGTCAGTTGGTAATATTTGATAATTCTTTGTATAATAATAATAATGACACCTTAATTAAAATTTGACTTCTTTTCTTGCAGTATTGTTATTTGACGTATTGAAAAGTAATAAGTTAGGTTAGAAGTCACTCTGCGTCACCTCACGTCACCAAACTGCGTCTCAACTTGCGCCCGGCCTTACGTGCAATGCACTACATGAGGCAAGCAATGAACTGTTTCACGAATGTTGCCGCAACCAAAAATGGTACAAAAGATTCAGGTATTCACACTTATTGGCGAAGTATTACAATAACCGAGAAATATGATTTAAACTTAAGACAAAACCACTTAGTTTCATTTAATATGAATAAATGTCAGGTGAAGGTAGGTGTCCATAGTTTTACGTAAACACCACTACTTAACCAGGAGATTAGCCTACCTTGAAAGCGGTAGGACCATCAGTCCATAGGACAATGAGTTTGTGAGGGTGTAAAATACATTGAACCCTCAGGTTTTCTGTTGACAGTAATAAAGAAATATCAGGTAAATTAACACTGCACTCGCTATACATAGGCTACTGCATATACTCGTATTTACGTTCCGTGAGTAGCAGATGCGCATAACTTACTTAGAATTAGGATATATTTATTTCATTAATAATTTTAAAGCCTTGCATGTAAACAGAAAAAAGACATATTAACACCTTACAGGAAGTGAACAATTCAACTCATATTTACAGTTCATCTACATGAAAAAAGGATAGGCATAGCCTATCTAACGGTAGCCTAATTTAAAGAGTTGCGGTTGCTGTAGGCTACATTCCAAGAACACATTTATGGATTCTTTATACAGTTTTCAGTCTTTAATCTCAATGTATATTTTTATAGTGAGAAAGTTATTTAAAGAAATCGGAATTGTATAAAAATCTCTTTTATCGGACATAATATTGACTCTGTAAAGATCTTTTTGCTCTCAATGAACTCTTTAGGTAATTTTATGGATAAGTTAAAGTCATTTCGAGATAAGTATATCTCAAAACGCTTGTGTGAGCTGTGTGTAATGTATGTGTGTTTAAATCGTGGGCAGACGACATGAGGTGGTCCTCTAGCTTAGGGGTTTGGCGTGAGGTTAACAACCTCTCACAGTAAAAAAAAAAAAAAAATAATAATAATAATAATAATAATAATAATAATATTAATAATAAAATGATAATAATAATAATAATAAAATAAAAATAAATAAATAAAATTTTCCGGAGGTACCTCCTTCGGAACTCCGGGTAGGGTCTACACTGAGGGAGTCTAAAAGTCATAAGAACTATAGATTTCGAACGTGGAATGTTAAAAGCTTATATAGGCCTGGCTGGGGCACTTAAATCGGTAACTAAAGAATTAGAGAAATACAAGTTAGATGTAGTAGCGATACAAGAAATTAGATGGGAGGGTGAAGGTTCAATACAGACAGAAGCGTATACCTTTCTCTAAGGGAAAGGGAACGATAACTATTAATCAGGGACCGGGTTCTTCATACATAGGAGCATTAATTCAACCATTAAGAAAATAGAGTTTATTAATGATAGGCTTTCTTATGTTATTCTAAGAGGACGGTGTGTGACATAGTTATGATTGCCCATGCACCAACAGACGATAAACATGATGATGACTCGGACAGTTTTTATGAAGAAGTAGAACGAACATTTGATCAATTTTCAGCGTATCAAATGAAAATTTTACTAAGAGATTTCAACGAAAGTTGGAAGAGAGGATATTTTCAAGCCCACAACTGGGAACGAAAGTCTCCACTTTCAGAGCAACGACAATGGAGTTAGACTAGTGAATTTTGCTACCGCTAAAAATGTAATCGTCAAGAGTCAAAATTCCCACAATTGATAAGTACACATGGATCTCGCCAGATGGAATGACTCATAATCAAATCAACCATGTGCTAATAGATGCAAAAAGGCAGTCTAGTATAATTGACGTTCAAACTTTTAGGGGTGCTGACTGCGATTCGGATAATTATCTGGTAGTTCCGGCTATTAGGGAGAAACTTTCATTAAACAAAGGAACCAGGCAAAATTTCGAATAGAGAGATTTAATCTGAAAAAGCTAGGTGGAGACCAAAGTAGGAACGCTTACCAAGTCAAGATTTCAATTAGATTTGCAGTTCTAAAATCCACTGCAGAACAAGAAGATAGGGATGATATAAGTTTCGATAAGACCAGGGAAAGCATTAAAGACAATATTAAAGTAGCCGCTAAAGAAAAATTAAGTCCCCTTGAATTGAGAACAAATAAACCGTGGTTCGATGGTGAGTGCTTGAAATTAGTAAATGCAAGAAAGCAGTCAAAATTACAGTGGTTGTAGAATCCGAATGAGACTACTGTCAAAAATCTCAACAAAGCTAAACGAGAAACCTTTACAACCAATAGAACAAAGAAAAGAAACTATTTCAGAGACAAAGTAAATGAATTAGAGGGAAGTAGTAAAGACAAACATTTTAGGGAATAAACGAGTTCAAGAAAGATTTTCAACCTAGAATAAACAAAATTAAGGATAATGATGGCGCTATACTCAAAGCTCCGAATAATATTTTGAATAGGTGGAAAAATTTATTTAGTCAATTCTTAAATGTACATGGATATGCCCAAAGTGTAGAAAGTTAAATATTCACAGCAAAGCCATTGGTTTCTGAACAAACTCTAACAGAAGAAGAAACAGCTATAGATAAACTAAAAACACACAAATCTCCAGGCATTGACGAAAATCCAGCAGAATTAATAAGGGAAGGTGGGGATATATTAACCTCAGAGATCCTTAAACTCCTAGTAATTTAGAGAAACGAAGAATTCCCCAAGGAATGGAAAGAATCTATTATTATACCGATCCTTAAAACGGGAGATAGGGCAGAATGTAATAACTTTCGAGGAATTTCTCTCTTATCAACATCATACAAAATTTTGTCTAACATATTTCTATCAAGTTTCACCCCATATGCGGACGAAATAATTGGATATCACCAATGTGGATTTAGGCGAAATAGTAACTTACAACCATTGATCAAATATTTTGTATTCCCCAAATCTTGGAGAATAAGTGGGAAGTCTGTTCACCAGTTATACATAGAATTAAAAAAGTATATGATTCAGTTAGGCGATACAAATTGTACAATATCCTCATTGAGTTTAGGATACCAAAGTAGTTAGTTAGGCTGAACAAGATGTGTCTAAATGAAACCTACAGCAGAGTCAGGGTAGGGAAATTTATATCAGATTGGTTTGCCATTAGAAGCGGCTTGAAGCAAGGAGATGCACAATCGCCTTTACTTTCTAATTTCGCTTTAGAATATGCCATTAGGAAAGTTCAGGAAAACAAGGTAGGCCTAGAATTAAATGGCAGTCTTCCGATTTTACCTTATGCATATGACGTTTGTCTGTTGGGCGATTATATAAACACAATCGAGAGGAATGTAGAAAGTCTTTTCGATGCCCGCAGGAATGTTGAATTGGAAATTAGGCCAGTATATTGTAAATTGGAAGTATGTTGTCATGAAACGTCAACGTAATGCGTTACAAAATATCAGAATAGCCGGTAAATCAGTGGAGAAATTCAAATATTTGGGAGCAATGATTACAGATTCAAATAATATTTGGGCTGAAGTTAAGTGTGGACTAAAATCAGGAAATGCTTGTTTTTATGCAATTCAGAAACCCTTTTCTTCTCGTCTTCTGTCCATAAATCCAATAACAGAAAATTATAAGATTATTTATCCTGCCGGTTGTACTATATAGTTGTTGGCTTACTCTTCGGAAAGAGAATCTGAGATTCTTTGAAAACAGGGTGCTTAGGGAAATATTTGGGCCTAAAAGAGATGAAAATGGTACTGAGAAAACTTCCTAACGACGAGGTTCATAACCTGTATGTTCACCGGATATAGCAAGGGTAATTAAATCACGGAGGATGAAATGGGCTGGACATGTTGCACGCATGGGGCAGGAAAGACATAAGTTATATCAAAAATATTGAATGGGAGACCCGACTGAAAAAGACCACTTGGAAGACATAAACGTTGGTGGGAGGACAATATTAGGATTGATTTAAGGGAAGTAGGATTTGCTAAGGATAGTTGGATGGAGTTAGCACAGAATAGGGTTGGATGGCGGGCGCAGGTAAGTGCGGGTTCCATAAAATAGATGACATTCCTTGACCTTGCTTAGGAATTGTCTATTGCCATTGAGTGAGTGAGTGAGTGAGTAAGTAAGTAAGTAAGTGAGTAAGTAAGTAAGTAAGTAAGTAAGTACGTGTGTGTAAGTGTGTGTGTGTTTAAATTTGGTGTAAGAAAAATATATTTGTTTTGTGTCCCTTGCAATCTTATTTTCCTCCCCCTCTGTGTGACGTAATATGTTTATTTGGGAATTGACACATACCGAAAATATAGAGCGATCAGCAACAGCTGTGATTTCTGGACATGGGTTAACCAAATCATACTTATACCGACTAGGTATAATACAGGACCCTATTTGTATCTGCCTTAAAGAGGATCAAACAGCAGAACATTTGATTTATAGATGTGACAAACTTAAACCACAAAGAGACAAAATGATAAAAAAAAAATTGAATCTAAACGTGCTAAATGGCCAGTGAGTAAGGTGCAGCTAATCTCAAATCATTTGAGAGTTTTTAAAACATTTGTACAGAGCATCGACTTTGGCGAACTAAAATAATATAAGCTATAAGTAACATTATGAAGACATTGTTAAGTAATATTGATAAGTGTTAAGTGAAGTGATAATCTAAAAAGTATCTATAGGGAATAAGTCAACAATAAGTGTGTAAGACAATGTGCAAATAAGCACAAACTAACTTGAAATATGTAAAGTATGGCATGTAGTACTGCGTACTGCAATGGGGCATGCCAGCTAAAGCCAAGACCCCCCCCCCCCCAAAAAAAGGGAAAGAATTGTTTTCTAGCCTTCAGAATATTAATATAATGAAAAATTATTCAATTGAAAACGTATTTTTCCAGTTCTGAGCTATTAACTCGGGAAGTGAAGACATTATGAAAATAAAGATGCATAAAGCAAGGAAAATTCAATTGTATTGCAACTCATAAAATAATAAATATGTATTATACAATTAAAACATACGCTTATTTATTCACTCCTATATCCTAGTGTTAACCCTAAAAGTGAAGACATTATGAAAATATTTAGGCATAAAGAAAAAAAAATCTATTGTAGCTTCCAGAATGGTAAATAAATATAAGTTAAACAATAAAATAATACTAGTTCGTTCCCAAACGAATAACTCTAGTAGTGAAACCCATATGTAATACAGAATCTTGCAAGGAAAAAAGCATCGTTCTTTCCAAAATAAGAAATATTTATAGTTAAACAGTAGTAATACATCTGTCCAACCATGCTAACACAAGAAATAACTTCAATTCTGAAACATCAAACCCTAAAGGCTCGTTTTCGCTTCAAAGGATCTATGAGTGGTCATGTGGTCTTAAATGTGTCTCTGTATGACTTTGGAAAGTGAGGATATTGAAGGGGTGAGGGTGGTAGTGCCGATACATTGTGATATATCTTGTCATTGTGTATTCCTAACGGTTTCTTTTTTAATTATATTGTAGTCTCTATACCAAAATCGAATGTGGTATTTTTTCTATGTAGGTAAAGACAACTCGAACAAATTTATAGATACAGATTAAGTTACATAAATTAAATTCACTATCTTCTTTTTTCTTCTTCCTTCTCTTAATTTATCTTCTCCCGGTGTAGGGACATTTTGCTCATCAAATTTTCTCAAGAAATCGTTGTCTAAGACTCAATATTTTCTGAAATATAGCCTATTAACACCATCTGGCAATTTATTTTATCAGTTTTGCTGATTTTATTAAAAACATTAATAGATAATACAAACATTTAAGTTCTGCTAATTTAATCTAGGATTACATTAATAATTATAAATAACTAGTATTTCCTATTGTGACCGCCTGCATGGTCTCGTGGTTAGCGTCGCTGGCTACAGATTCGAAGGCCCGGATGCGATCCCCGGTACCTCCTCGGATTTTTATGAGGTAGGGAGGTCTGGAACGGGGTGTACTCATCGTGATTCAAAGTGAGGAGCTACTTGAAAGAGATATAGCGGCTCCGGTGTCGGAAACTATCATTAACAACCGTGGGTGTCGGCATACTGACCACATGCCTCCCAATCCTACCATCTGCCGATGGTAGATGACGCAACGATCGGGTGGTGAGCCTAGTCCCTTCAGGGATGTAGCGCCAAGGAGTTTAGTTTGTTCTATTTCCTATTGTAAATTGACGAAATTTACCACAACTGCTACTGTGAAGTATGAATGAATCGGAGAACCAACCAGAGACGAGAAGTCCATATCGAGCTTTGTGTAAGTGTTGGTAGAGGAGAGTAGATCATGAAGGTGTGAAGGGTGGGAAAGAAACAGAGTTATATTGGAGGGTTGAATGAAGGGTAGTGCACGGAGGATAAGCGGGAGGGGTGGCCGTAGTGGATTCCGCGTGGGTGGTGTACGTCCCTATTGCAGTAACAGACTTCGAGTTTTCAGTAGTGCTAGGATACTTGGCCACGTTACTGGCATCTATCCTAAAATTACAATTACTTTCTGAATGTTACCGCGGAACCTGCAAATTCCCTATGTGTGATAATGTGAACCATAAACACCTTTTACACTATATGTGACAGTTTATTCTGATTTGGTAGCAGCTATATCAATTTTGTAACAATGCGTTTTCTGTGTTGGTGTTCTATATTTTCTATGTAAACAAGTACGGTCACTATTTGGTTTATACTAGTGAAAACTGGTACAGGATTTACTTGACACAAGATGATAACGCCAGGTGAGCAGATAAGTACAGTATCTATTTCTCTATTGTATTAATATATTGTAATATAATTTATTGTAATATATTGTATTAATTTAACTTGACTGAGTTAAGATAATAAGGCCTTCTCTACCACTCAACCCGGGGGAAATTCACGAATTACAATAATAATTATACAATTTCATTATAACGTATTATACAACAGACCTAGAAATAAAAAACGAAATTATAATATGAAATTAAAATAAATTAATACAAATTGAGCTACGTGACTTGTCTTGTGGTTAGCTAGGTTTGATCCCCGGTACCTCCACAGATTTTTCTGAGATTGGGAGATGTGGAACGGGGTGCACTCAGCTTCGCGATTCAAAATGAGAGGCTATTTGATTGAGAAGTAGCTGCTCGGGTTACAGAAACCATCATTAACGGAAGCGGGTGTCGGTATGCTGACCACATGCCCCTCATGATACCATGATGCAGCGGTTGGATGGTAGGCCTAATCCATCAAAGGGATGTAGTGCCATGGAGTTTAGTTTTAGAATACAATATTGACTTTAAGTGCTGAAAAAATACTTAAATATAATGATTTAATATGATGTAATATTTATAATATAAAATTTTATTACATGGCCGCGGACTATATTAGAGGAAAAAGAGACATAAGCCCCAGAGGAATGAGGGGCATAGTTCCATATGAAATATCGATAGAAAATACGTTATTGTTAATATATTATTATTAACTTACTATTACTACTACTGTTATTAGTTTTATTACTATTATTATTAATATTATTACTATCATCATCATCATCATTATATCCAGATCTCACTGTTGTTCATGTTCTTTTCCTTTATAACATTTCAACATTTGCAATGTAGCAAGTATCCTGTATATCAGCTCTCTGGATTTATTTAGGTTTTGCTCTATTGAAATTCTTCCAGGTGGTGTATCTAATGATATGATTATTCCTGTATAGTTGAAAATATACGTTTTGAAATAATGTTGAGCTCTATCAAGTAATTTAAATAAATCAAATGCCTGTTTTGATCAACATTTTTATTTGAACCTAGTCATTTCCATATTATTTACTTCATCTTTAATTTTCAATGTTTTTTTACATATATTCAGGGTAAAATAAAAAATAACTCAAGGCGTCGGTTCAAATAACGTTTATAGCAAAACAGATATCGGTATTTAAATTTAATTTTATGAAATCGAAATAACATTTCGAAAAATGTTTAACCTCGTAAATTTCATACATTATTATTCCAGTTATAATGATTGTTTTTATTGTTGTAATTATTTCTATTAATTTAGATATTGTTGACTTACTTTAGGCTATGGTATAAAATATTCTTAGTAGGCCCCTACTGGTCCCATAAAGGAAATATACATCTCGGCGCATTTAATGTTTAAAATCTGAAATCTTAAACAAATTTATTATTTTGCAGTTTTTGCAACAACCAGGTAATGTAGTTCCACTTTTCCTAATTTTACAGGAAACTAAAAAAATAACAATAATAAAATCAGGTAAACTGATATAACAAAGTGCCAGTATGTTTTTGTTGAATCAATTACAAATGCAATTATGATTTGAAGAAAATAAGTTTTCCTAATCAGATTAAAATTGATCAGCGTCATCAGAACTACAGATTTGAGATACCTTGACAATCGCGCACTCACATAAAAATATCCATGTGAAATTGGCCGGCTCCGGGATTTGATCTGCGGACTTCCAGAATACGAGTCCAAGGCGTTACCATTTGGCCAACTCAGTCAGTTTGACGTTGTCGTTTGATAAGCATAAGTGAAGGAATAAGGAAACTGTCAAATTATACCGGTAGAGAAAAATTAAAAAAACATGTGACCTTCAATTAGTCGTTACTCTGGTACCGGTCAACCGATTAGGTCCAAAATTAACAGGCTTTTTGCCATGGACGTTATAAATGCGTATACCAAGTTTCATGAAAATCCGATAAAGCATATTTGAGTTATGGGGCGTTTTGTTATATAATGCCATAAAAATGCACTAAATTGGGCATTATTCCGGTACCGGCCAACCGATTTGGTCCAATTTCAACAGACGTCTTTCCATGGACATTAATAATGTGTATACCAAGTTTCATGAAAATCATATAAAGTGTATTTGAGTTATGGCGCTTTTAAATAAAAACACTAAATTGGGTTTGATGCCGGTACCGGTGAACCGATTTGGTTCAATAACAATAGGATTCTTCCCATGGACATTATAAATGTGTATACCAAGTTTCATGAAAATCCGATAAAGCGTATTTGAGTTATGGAGCGTACAGACACACGGACGGACAGACAGACAGACAGACGTACGGACAGACGGGCAGACATTTTTCGTCCCCCACACACAATCTCATAAAGTACCATACTGGCACTTAATAATGACAGTATACTTTAAGCTATGAATGATGTGCCAAGTGCGAAATCATGAAGTTAATAATACTGCGCGTGATAGGGAAAGTGTAAAGTTATATATTTTATGGCCCATACAAGCTACCTGCATATTGCATAAAAATTGTGGAAATTAACTTTGTTAAAAAAAAATCATCTTACTTTATCTCTTTATCTCTTGAGTTTAACTTACTTCTTAATATCTAACTTCTTAATGGTAAAGTAAATATTAAGGAGGGACGCCTTAATATACCGGTATAATGGTAACGCCTTAATATATTAAGGAGCTTTCGATGAAAATCATTGATGAGAAATATGTGAATTTCATTTTATTTTTTCTCAGCAATGAATAAGTTCTAGAGTCTTGCAATCTGATATACTTCTTATTGACTATTTCTACAACTGGATAGCCTACTATTTTCAATATTAATCGAACTTTTACAGTTACAGGTAGGCTAATTATCGTTCCAAAATGGCTGCCACGTTTCATGCACTGAACAGCCGTTTCCCTCATAACTTCCACAAATATAGATATTTGTGAGTGATTATTAAGTGCCAGTATGGTACTTTATGAGATTGTCTGTCCGTCCGTATGTCTGTACGCGCCATAACTCAAAAACGCTTTATCGGATTTCCATTAAACTTAGTATACGCATTTATAATGTCCATGGGAAGAACCGTATTGTTATTGAACCAAATCGGTTCACCGGTACCGGCGTCAAACCCAATTTAGTGTTTTTATTTAAAAGTGCTATAACTCAAAAACGCTTTATCGGATTTTCATGAAACTTAGTATACGCACTTATAATGTCCATGGAAAGACGTCTGTTGAAATTGGACCAAATCGGTTGGCCCGTACCGGAATAATGCCCAATTTAGTGCATTTATATGGTATTATTTAACAAAAGGCCCCATAACTCAAATATTCTTTATCAGATTTTCTTGAAACTTGGTATACGCACTTACAATGTCCATGGAAAGACGTCTGTTGAAATTGGACCAAATCGGTTGGCCGGTACCGGAATAATGCCCAATTTAGTGCATTTATATGGTATTATATAACAAAAGGCCCCATAACTCAAATATGCTTTATCGGATTTTCATGAAACGTCCATGGCAAGAAGCCTATTAGTTTTGGATTTTATTGGTAGACCGGTACCAGAGTAACGACTAATTAATGGTCACATGTTTTTTTAATTTTTGTCTACCGGTATAATTTGACAGTTAACACTATTCCTTCACTTATGCTTATCAAACGACACTGTAGAACTGACTGAGTTGGCCAAATGGTAACGCCTTGGACTCGTATTCTGGAGGTCCCCGGATTAAATCCCGGAGCCGGCCGATTTGACATGGATTTTTTTTATTTTACTTTTTATTTTTATGTGAGTGTGCGATTTTCAAGGTATCACAAATCTGTAGTTCTGCTGACGCTGGTCGATTTTAATCTGATTAGAAAAACGTATTTTCTGCATATCATAATTGCAATTATAATTGATTCAACAAAAACATACTGGTACTCTGTTATATCAGTTTGCCGATTTTATTTTTCTGTGTATTTGGTAATATCATGTGAACAACATGATCTAGGATCTTTGAAATATCTTCAGTATATGTATTTTTTAAAACCAATTTTTAGTTTATTATATATTTTTTAAAAACACTTATACTGAAGATATTTCAAAGATCCTAGATTATATTGTTCACGTGATATTAACGAACACACAGAAAAATAATCACACAGAAATATCTATATTTGTGGACGTTATCAAGGAAACAGCTGTTTAGTGCATGAAATATGGCAGCCATTGGATACGATAATTACCCATAACTGTAACAGTTTGATTAATTTTGAAAATAGTATGCAATTGTAGAAATAGTCAATAAAAAGTATGTATATGTAAGATTGCAATACTGTAGAGCAATTCATTGCTGAGAAAAAAATAATGAAATTCACATATTTCTCACCAATGAATTTCATCGAAAACTGTATGTCCCCCCTTAAATTTAAACATATTCTTAATTTATCAATTTAAAGAAAATATTAATAACCAGATATTAATAACATGTCACTAGTTGACACGCCGTTGTCACGTCGTAATCTAACTGTATTTCGATAATACAGAAAGTTAAGTGTTGAATGTCGTTATTTTACATCTCGGTTATTCACATTATATGGAAAAATTAGCTTTACAATTTTTTTCCATCCGAGATAGTTTTCTTGGTATTTTAAAACATGCAACATCGTCGGTAGCTTATCAGGCCAAGTGTCAGATGAACTCCAATAGTTGTGTCCTAGGTTAGCATTGTTTGTTGAGGGATTAAAGACTCAAGTTTAGAGATAAATGTACAGCCGAATGCAAAAAAGATGGGCCGACTCTTGTTCCTTGGAAAGTCAAGTGCTGAGGAGCGGTTCACAAGTGTAAACAAGCGGTTCAATGATGTGATGTATCTTCCTAGGAAGTCGACCAACTGCAATGTACCTCGTATTAAAGTTTATGAGGTGTGTATGGTGCAGAGATAAGGTCTCCGCCTTCTTTATCGTATATTGTGAGTGTGCTTCTTAGTAGAGTAACTGTTCTTTAATAAATAATGTTATGACAATCTATTAAAATGTTGTGGGCTGTTAATAGGCTTGTAAAAACGAACTTTTTGAGAGAAGCCGAAATAAATTAATTAAGATTTTCCTCAAACAACTGTCATAAGCAAAACGAAACACCGTATCGATTAGTACGGTATCGTGTTCGCTTGCTAGATAGGCTACATTGCAGAAGCTCGAAATTAAAAGTAATTATGAAATTCGTTTGAGATTCGGATTGCTATCTCATTTCGCAGAGTAATGATTTAACGTTCGAAGTAACTTTGCTTGTTGTTTTTCAGTTATATTCCTATTATATTCTTCAGATATCATAGTGTATCCAGAATCTACTCTCTAATTAATTTAATTACAAGTGTCAGACTCTTAAACAAAATACAAACTATGTTTAGTGGTAAGTTATGTGCTAGCTTTTGTATGCAGGCCGTTACGAGATGGGCATGCGCAGTATCTGGAACATGTAACTTCAGGCGGTCCATTTTGTTTCGCAGCCGGCTGTACCTTGCATGAAGCCACCGTTTTTTCGTTTTTATTTATTCATGACTAATGATGCCAAGAGTAAAACAATTAATAATTGTTTCAAAACATGAACCGAATGCTCCTCGAGTGCATTTACTTCAGTCTACATGAAGATATAACAATTTATATTCATAAGCATCACTGTGTCCACCGCTGTGGCTCAGGGGATGTGTTCGATCCTCTCACGCAGCGGGCCCGGGTTGGATTCCTGGTCGGGACAAGTTACCTAGGTTGGGTTTATTCTGGGGTTTTCCCTCACCTATGAGACAAATGTCGGATAACTTTAGGTCCTTGTGGTCCCCAGATATCATCTGGCCGTCATTATTATCTTCATCCATCCTCGCCTTGTTTGGAGTGTTTGTGTGTTAATCATGTGTGTCCTATGTGTTCGTGTTGTCGCGTAGATGGCCCCAGCATTGGGCTCATCACTCATCCGGGGAGGCCCTCCATGTCCTTGTCTGGTCAAAAAAGTATATAGGTGATCCAAAGATAATCCCTCTCCCGACAGGTCGCGGCCCTGTAAGGCCCGGGTGGCTTGGGTCGCTTAAATCCTAAAAAGGAAGAGGTAAAACTTAGAAAAAGGAAGGAGGAAGCAGGAAGCATCGGTAGTAATAGGCAAGCTGCGTATTAAAATGACCACCATCGACGCCGCCCCCCAGCGTCGCGTCGCCGCCCCCGAGCCATGTCACGTCTGCACTAACGTGACGCTATTATACACGATTCGAAACAGTGAGAGACGCCTTTTCACCCTGTGCTAACTCCGTCTCATCCAGACGCCCCGTTTTAAAGTTAGGACCTTTTGCCAAGCGACGCCGCCCCCGACGCCTACTTAGGTCCTTTCATCCATGATGTCATGGGAATTGTTTCAAACAAGGGGATACGCTCTTACGCGTTATGGTATTCCCCATTTCATCCCTACGGCCGCCCCCGACGCATACTTAGGTCCTTTGCTCCATAACGTCATGGGCTAGAACACGTCCTTCGTTTATACCTTTTTACCATTAGGCCCTATGGCTAGAGTAATTTGGCCCCCTTGCCCGTAAGACCCCGAACCGACGCAGTCCCCCGACGCCTACTTAGGTCTTTTGATACGGTCTAAGAAACATGTTCCCCAGATTCATTGGTTCGTATCCCATTTACAAAACAGGCCTTGTGGTTATATACAACAACATGGCGACAGCGCGCATGAATACCTCTCCCTATTAGATTATCTTTCCCACCGTTCTCTAGTTAACGATAAACAACAAAATAAAAATAAAAAGTTTATACTTACATAACTATTTCTTCTTCTTCTCCTTCCAGGTGAACACTGTTTACTATCAAATAATTGAAACTGACTATGTTATCCCGTATCATAAGGTTGTCACGCTCCTATGAAATAATGTGTATATATACAAATGGCTTCACAGTAATAGAGCTGGATGTTTTATTTCATCGGTAACCATGTCTAATAAAGACAGAATATCACAACTTGCAGGAACACTTTGTTTGTTGTTTATATAGTTAAACACTTCGCTTAGCATTAGTACAAACTTATTCATAATGTCATTTATTATGATAGAATTCATAACGAGGTAAGTAATGTCATCATTGCGTAAAACAATGCGAGCACTATCGTATTGCATAACACATTCTTTCAAGTCTTTACGTGTCTGTAATTTGAAAGAGTCTTCTTTAAACAGATATGGTTTTGAATAACACATATTTTCACACATTTTTGGTAAATATAACAAGAACGAAGACAGTAGGTAGGGCGACAAGATAACACAAGGACCGTTTGAAGTTCCAATCTCGACACAGCCAATATAATCCATAAAGGAGTAGAATCCAAAACTGATGTACCGGTCCTTTCCGCTGTTGAGGAAATAGGTTCTGCGTGCTAATACCGAAGGAGCAACTCTCGTTGTTGTTGTCACAGCTTCCTTCACCACCTTGTCGACCGTTTTCTGTTTCTTTACAGAGCCTGATGACGGTGGAACCTGAAACAAACAAACAAACAATACTCGTAAGAAATCTAAGTTATACAGAGCCCGTTGATGAAACCTGAAACAAACAAAAAACAATACTTGTAAGAAATCTAATTATATTAGAGTAATGAATATATATATATATATAATACATACCTTTTTACATTTGGATTTGTTCCTTCCCGTCTCTGACGAAGACATCTCGCTGGATCTAGGATGTGAGGACCTCTCGTTCCAGACACTGCAACGAAACTGAGCTAGTCCTATGAAATCGAGCTGCTTTATATCTTTTCGTTCTGAAAACAGAAAGTAAAGGTTTTATCATACGCGTAACCTACTTTTCTAAGCTAACAATAAATCCATGTAGACAAATACTTACATTGCACATGTCCTGGAAAACATCTCTGACCTCCACCCTTTCTCGTTCCACAGAGAGTTCCAAGGAATTTGTGGAAGATGCGGACGACCTCTATGTCTGGAGACGTAGTAAACATGTTTACAAACTCCTGCATCGTCCATCCTTTATTCATGAAGTATGTGAACAAACAGACATAATGTCCACATACTACCGTTGTCAGTCCTTGTAGTCTTTGAGTGTTGTACAGCCATTGTATAGAGTTTTGTTTTATAAATTTTGTTATCCCAGGAATGAAGGGTGGTAGACCAAAAGAATCAAAGCAGTAGGCAAAATTTTGATTTTTGAAAAGCACGGCAACCCAATGAGAACCAGGCGAAGAATGAGGATCAAAGTTAATGACATAAATCTTAGGTTTATGCGTTACAACAGATGGTAACATATCGCTAGGGTAAACCCCACCGAATGTTTCTACGTGACGTAAAGCATAGTTTATTTGGTTACTATTCATTATTCTAAAAATCTGTAATCACTCTTCTATCTTTAGTGATCTCGATACAGTTATCGTATTCGGAGTAGAGGATACAAGTGATGGCTTGTTCTAAAGCCCTATCGAACTTTGCTTCTATTCTAATGTTCCCACTACCGGGCAAACTTCTATGACCATGCGATCCCGAATCATCAGGTGTAAGATCATACATCAGTGTGAAATAACCATTTATATACATGTCGTGAGTGATTAGCATCCCGCTATTGCTATGATGGATCCCCGAACCTTTAAAAAGTGTATCGTAAGCTAGAGTAGTAGTCTTCTCATGATCTGTGGAAATGTGTAATCCTTCCGATGGAACCTGTTGTCCATTGACATGCATAGCAAAATAACTCAAAGCAAAATGTCGAAACTCGTAGGGATTGGACTCCACTGTACCGGAGAAAGAAGAATTCTTCACCATCGAGAAGAGAAGTCGTTTAGGTAGAGTACCAATGTATGCATTGTTTCTAGAAATAGAACTAGCTCCCGAACTAAACGTAAAGGTTTTCAAATCCACTCTTGTGATAGGATAGTGAGCATTATGACCTTTCTCTAGAGTTTTGATGTGTGCTAGCAGAATGCTAGGCGAAGCTTTAATTTTCCTTACGTATAGACCTGCATCTTGAAATTTAAAGAAGACTTTCGAATTATCGTTTACACCCAAGAGATAAAACTCTCTCTTTGCTTTCGTAAGTCGTATATGCATGTTAACTCCTGGCAGTAAAAGTTTAGACAGATTGAAAATATCACCGGGTAGTTTACCTATCATTACCAATAGTTTAGAATTCTTAGACTTGTATCTTTCGACCCAACCGTCGTTCTTAACATTTGCTCCTAACGTTCCGTTTAGATCGGCCAGTTCTTTAGGTTCTGTCAAACCTTCGATAGCTTAATGGCATACCAAAAACAGTTTGTCAGATGAGTTTTAGAAGCATCCTCACCGTACGCAAACAATGTTTCAAGGTAAGACCTGTAATTGTACAAGTCCTCCGAAGGGGTGATTGATGTCCCGTTCAAGGAAACGCTAAGATGACTGAAAAGCGAATGAAGCAAGTTGTTTACTCCTTTAACCTTATCCCCTTCAGCTATATCTGTCCCGTCGCTTTTAACGAATTTTCCCTGCACCATTCGCTGTCCGCAGCAATTACGAATTCGAGAACGCTCTGTTCCACCGGAGTAATGGCTTTGCATAATGTAGTAACATTTCCCACCACCGATGTCTGAATAGGGCTCTTCTCGAAAAGGTCAAACTCTGACTTTGTCACGGCAAACATCTTTACACGACTGACTACTTTCTCCTCTTTACATCGCTAAATATATCTCGCATCTTAGGAGACGGCCTCTTTCTCTTTCTACCCCTACCCTTCATTTTACTCACGAGATTCGGAGTTGATTCGTTTACTCTATTAGCAATAATATCTTTTACCTTATCACCTTCCTTTCTACTTGCTATATCGGTTAAAATATTTGCTCCTGCCGAAAGAGTTTCACGACCAACCGCTTTAGCACCCGAAAAGAGAATTGGTTTTATCATTCCAAATAATCCTCCCAAGAAACTACCTATTCCACCACCGTGTTGAACATAGGGGCTGCCGCTGTAGAATGGACCAACATTGCCTAGACGCCATCCCGACTGATTCACGTAGTATGCTGTAAGGTGGTCCATCGCAAACTAATTCATAACACCATCTGCCTTCTCTTTTTAAAATGTAAAACGAGCATCGTAGGTTTAGTGCTATCGGTTATGTTAGCTAGTCCTCCTAGTTTTGTTGTCATTTCTATACCTATCACCTGAAATTCGGAAGATTCGACAGGATCATAATAAACTTCAGGAAAGACATGAGTTGCTGTAATTAAAGGAAACTGAATAATTCTAAGACATTTGACGTACGCATCTCCTACAAGTTGCGGTTTTATTATATTACAGTATATAAAAACAAGTTCTTTCCTATTTAGATTTGTTTTCAAAGATTTCGATTCCAATGTTAGAATTGGTGTCGAATCTTTCGTTTCCGATACATTCCCATGAGAGTAACTAATTTCTCACAAGCCCACATCCCAATGATTCCTCTCCAGCTTTATGCTCTGTGCCAACTGCACCTGGAAACTAGCAAGAGCGTTACTAGGAAACGATTTGTACGATGCATCGCTCAGGAGAGTAACGTAAAATTCTTCTCCCATTACGCTAAATCCTTAGCTTTAACCCAAGAATAAACTCTGGACCGTAACCTCTCCAGCGAACGAGATGTTCGCTACTACCCTTTACTTTACGTGTGCGTAGAATTTTATCTATTTTGTAAACAGTGTCTTTCCCTATAGTTACAGGTGTGAGCTCGTAACTGTAAAACTGACCGTAAATAGGTGTGTTCTTGAGATCTTCTAGTTCGTATACGGGTTGAGGAGAATGTTTAATGACCTTTACGATTCTGAATACTTCGGTAGAATAGTTTTGCTCGAAACCTTTAGCGAATTTCATTTTCTCTCTACCTATTCTTACCGTTTGCCTACCGAAAACTTTACAGGTCTCTGTTTCACACGAATCTGTTTCTTTGTCATACGTCGCCATATGTTCAAAACATCTTGATCGCTAACCTTACTAGGGGCCATTCCTGTTGTATTGTGTACGCTATCGTTACATCCCTTCACAAACTTATCCAACACGTCGAGATACTTGTAACTGTTCTTGAAAGTAAAATATTTGTACATTTTTGTTTTTAGGGTCCTATTAAACCTTTCCACTACGGAACATTTAACATCGGGATTCCTACACACTTGAAACTCGATATTATCTTTTTTTAACAAGTCTTGAAAAGATTTGTTTAGAAATTCTTTACCCCTATCGGTTCTTACAGCGACAGGATTCCTATCAGACTTCTCCAACACCTTTCTAAATCCGTCTGTCACATCCTTACCTCTTTTAGATTTTAAAGGTACAACCCATACGCATGTGGAAAACACATAGATAGCAACAAGTAAATATCTTGCGTTGTCATTATGTTTTGCAATGCTTTGTACATCGGCTAGATCAACTTCAAACACGTCGTAAAGGTTATTTACAAAATACGGATTCGTAGGAAACTTTCTCCTACTGGGTTTATGTAAGGAGTAAACATCCTGCTCAACTACCCATTGCTCGATATTTTTATCTGTAACGGTACACGCTTGTGAAAGTTTAGCAATAGTGGAAAACCCCGTAGATGCCTACGGGTCGTAATACAACTTGTGTAATGTTTCCTTCATCATCTCCGTTGTTTATAGGTACTCCACCTAAGCTCTCTCGATGGAAACAATTTTGAAATGACTTGTTTGTATTTAACTGTTCTAGCGGTTTTATTATCGATTCTGTTGTGTCCTTCGGTCCTAGTTAAAATGTCTTTGTACGTGTCGAGGTCTTCCTGCGTAACAAGATTCATATCCACCTTCTTCCTAGTAAGCAACTCCCATAAACCTGCACTAGCATCGTATTTTATACCGTTAATGATCAAACTATTGTTTGACAATTGAATTTTAAAATTACCTATCATGTACTCTCCCGTCTCTTTCTTTTTATAGATTCCAAACTGTGTGTCTACAATCTTTGGCGATGTTACATAAGCCGATAAATATTTACCTGCTACATCGCCTATAACGTTACGTTTAGCTTCGTCCTCGGAGATAGGTTTCTCAGGTGATAAATCTCTAACTCTTTTCCTCGATTCAGCTACTTCCTGTTCAAGTATTCTGTTCTGTTTTCTCTTGAATATAGGATCTTCACTCTCGCGTATTTTAGACCACTCTTTGTACGGATCCGTAACAACAACTGCCCGGTTTGAACCTTCGACACAACGTTTTAAACGTTTGTACTCTTTAGCACTAACCAGAAACATTTTCTGTAACATTATGTTAAAGATCCCAAGACGGATAACACGGACGACAAGAGAGGAATTAAAAATCCTCTTTTCTGTACCAAAGTTTTCTTTTTCGTGGCTTACGTTTCGAACACGAAGATAATTTAAACTGACCGTTCAAAACATTAAGAACACAGTCTATAATAGCAAGTATCAGGTCTTTGTTTGCACATTTTAGAATAACGTTTCGTACCTTGGGAGTTGCCTTTTTAAGAACTTGTAACATATGGTAATTGGATTTTATCCTTTTCTTCCTTCACAAGGACGTAAACCTTTGTAACCTCCGAGGGAAATATTTTAGTTCTAAATCTAAGTAAATCGTTGGTTCTTTGACAAAAGTCTATCAGTAAATACCCATGAGGTTTCTTTGTTGCGTCTAGGAAAGCTCGGTAGAAAGACCTCCAATCTTCGGGATACACTTGTCTTGCTAGAAACGTAATTTGATTTTTATCTCTCAAGTTTCTAAATAACACCATGTATTTTGTGTTCAAAGAGATATCTCTGCTGTGAGCAGACTGGTGAAACAGGTTTTGCGTTATGAGAATAACCGAAATGTTTCTATGATGGCAGCCTTTTATAAATATCGAACTCACTTCTGTCGAATAAGCTTTGTCTAGCAAATCGTCTAAAATAACTAGTCTTGGTTTAGTACATTGTTCTTGTATAAAGTAAGGAAGACCTTCGTGGTACGTCACGTTAGTATTGAATTTTGTCTGGGGAGGGACAGCGTTACTTTCACTAAAACACCACAGAATACTTTCGTACTTACTCACGTTACACAATTGTTAGAAAATTATTAATAAGTTTAACACAGAAAGTTGTTTTCCCCGAGAACGATGGTCCTGAAACTATCATAGAGAAAGGGTGATCAAATTGAATTACAACCATAACAATATTTAATCATAGGTGGAGGTCAGTCCAAGCAGTCGTGATGAGAATAGCTATACACTCCAAAGACGAGGACGAGTCCATACTGACACGGTGTTCTCGTCTCGTCCCTATTTATACCCGAAGGGCATGGAATCGTACCCTCCGCTGACTCTGCGTCTTTTTCGAAAACAGAGTCGGTATGTCTTATCTTCCGGTTCAGAGATGATCTGTGACCCGGGACGTCTCTTAATTTTCTTCTCCGTTCTCACAGAGATAATCGCTGTAGGATCACCGTTGAAAACCATGGTTTTAATGGCGTTGAAGTTGACATCCTTCAACGTTTTATAATTAAGAGTAATACCTCTGACTTTACACACAGAGGTATCGGCGGTGTTGTTTGAGGGAACGGTAACCCTAAACCCATAGTTTTTAGGACCCCCGCTTGCAAATTCCGAAATGTAAGCGTCCTCCCCATAGTCTATCAGTTCGCTGGTCATGTCGCCTAAATAGTCATCTAAGGGAACAATGTACTTTTTAGCGTCTTCAGGTGTCTCTGTGTATATTACGCTGTCTGTGTCGCAGTACAAGGCTCTACGTTGCAGATTGTCCAGGTAGCGATAAAGGGCCATTCTACCACCCGTTGTTACATAGGCACCGTAAACGACACTAGTATGAGGAAGAGTGACCTGTTCTTCTTCTATAGAGATCCAATTAATCCACACGACTTCATCGTTGGCAAAAAGCAGCCTTTTAACTTCTATACCCGGTGTCGTGAGGAAATTGTACAACTCTTTTGGTTCTTTAACAAGCTTTGTTTTACTTCTGTTTGGATCTTCAATAAGTTTGTCCCAGAAAGAATTCAAACAAAGCTTGCTTATGGTCCTTTTTTCAGCGTTTTTCACGATTTGTTCGGGTCTAACTTAACACCTTCGTGTTTATAAAACAAATCGATATATTCCTGTTTCTGGGCCTCTTTTTTCACCCAAGCAGGGTATCCGCTGGATTCCGTTTTAATCTTCAGGAATAGATTGATATAATCTACGAATAACCCTGCCTCATGGGTTTCACGCGAGTACTGCGTAACACCGTACTCGAGAAATTCGTGGATTTTAATCACTCTATAGCCTTTTTCTAGTGCTAGTCTCACTTCGTCCACAACCCAGGTACCAGTGAGCACTCTCTCTTCCTCGTTCGCATGTTTGCAGATACCTTGTTCCATAGTCATAACACAGGTGCGGAAAAGGGGAAACAAGAGCCTACCATTCCACCTGGAAAGTAAAACGGGATGGTAGAGACCTTGCGGTGGCAGGACTGTACATTTAACGAGGCCCTCTTTCTTCAATATGTTATCCGTATCTAAACACTGGTCGCTTACGTGAACTGTGGGGTGACCTACAGGAAACTTGTTATATTTACATACGGATGGATATAATGACATTATATCGCTGTACAAGATTTTTTTCGTTTTTCGTCTCATCCGCCTTATGGTAAAGACGCATGACTTCGGTACGTCCTCCGTAGACAGAGTCCCTAAGGATCAACGGGACATCTCCGATCAAAGGATCGTCTCTGAGTGCGGGGAACCGTTCGAGAACAACGTCTAACTTGCATTCCCACATCACGTGGACGGTATAACCCTTTGATCGGATCATGTCCAATCGGCCCATGGTGTTTTCGTAACTCTCGGCAAGGGACTCTGAAGAAGCCATCAAGGGTACGTCTCTGTTTGGCTGACAGAGACAGCCATGATAATAACAGCCGAGAAATTCGAAATCCTCTCCTGTTTCTTCGCAGAAACCGTCCACCTTCCATTGGGGAAGTTCGGGAAGCCGTACCTCGCGTCCGTTACCTGCATGACGTATGATGACGTTCCTCTCCCGGGCTTCGTGGATAAGCCACATACACGATTTTCGGGAATGCCTGTCTGCTTTTCTATAGCCGCAGGAGGGAGCAATGCCAATGGTTTGAGGTTTTAGAAACGTTAATCTAAAGATTCTATTACAGGCCGATGCAATAGTGATAGCCTCAAGGAAAATATCTATGTTGGCAATCTGTTTGAAAAGGTTCTTAAAGAGAGTGCAGGCTTCTCTCAATACCGTAACATCGGCCTGGGAATACCTTAGGAGCTCTACACGAGTATTGAAAGGAAGATATTTAACGGTCCCGTACCATGTCATAAATGCCTCTCTGTCTTTCACAGACATGGTGTCGGGCCCGTAAAGCTCTTGATCTGGATGATGGGGGTAAACCTTGTCCAAGTTCTCGGCCGTGTTTTGAAAATGAGGAAAATAACCTTTAACGGCATCTTTCAGATCGAAGGTGTTGGGGAAACTAAGCAGAGGCAGCGGAATGAAGTTCAAGCTGTCTAGAAAAACGAGATGCTCGATCTTCATGCAAAGAATGTTGCATCCAGACATAACCAAGTCGGGAAACCACTTTTGCCTAATAGCATAGTCGAGAATGAATTGGAGATCGAACGCTCTGGCATTGTGAGCAATGACGATAATCTTATCGAAAGCTCTTTCCATTCTCAGATAGTCCATGAAACCACGGACGGGATCTTCCCAGAAAGAATGACTGCTTTTTCCGCATCGTGCACAATCTTCGTCCTTTGACGTCTCGCAGAGAGAGTAAGTTTGTTGTGCACAAATCAAATTAGGGACGTGTAGAAAGGTATTGTCTTTAGTAAGGGTATCTTGGGTTGTCTCCGCGTCGTAATGGCCATACATCACCCTGTTCGAACTCCTAGTCTCTTTCAGAGCTGCCATTAACAATTGTGTCCTGTCTCTGCTTGAAAACTTTTACATAAGTTACAATAAATTTTGAGACATTCATGTTTCTGCTGAAATGTTTTAAACTTTCCACAGTCTAAACATTTCTGCAGACCCATGCATACAGTGCGCCCTTGAATCTTGGTGCGCTTATGATTATCGAAACATGCCTTTCCGCGGAAATCTCTACGGCATTCATTACAAATCACAACGTCCTTGCTAGGGTCGCAAGGAGGTGTCGTTCTACAGCAAAAGCAGACGTAATGGCAATAATGTTGCGCCCCTTTACTGAACCCATTATGACATCCTCGACAAACGAAACGTTTAGCCATAGCACCGGTCAAGTTTA
Organism: Ectobius pallidus; assembly: GCA_964059195.1. Lineage (NCBI taxonomy): Eukaryota > Metazoa > Arthropoda > Insecta > Blattodea > Ectobiidae > Ectobius > Ectobius pallidus. The sequence continues at coordinate 136,101,984 of CAXKWD010000003.1, read as the reverse complement.
CAATTGTATGGTAGTGGAGGGTGTCAGGGTCGAACAGTAGGTAAAGTATCTGTTTCCCTACATTACCACCGTCGTACATCACAGAGTCAAGATTAAAACCGCTATACACAACTAACCTATAGGAATCCTTAAGATATGTCTGAAAGGCCTCAAGCTCAGGGATACCTCCACCTTGCGAGAGATCGACACCTGAATCTCTCATCAACTTATCCACCTCTGCTTTGAGTTTTTTGCTTGTCATGTTGTTAATGATATATGATCTATATATTTTACGTTCACCAAGTCTAGCAATAGCGATTACTATTGCAAATGCTAAACAGTTCGCGACTGCCTGTACGAAAACTACGCTTGTCTTCAAATGGGCAAGTACATCAATCGTACGCTCTTTCGTGGCTATACCTCTATCTCGGTCGTTTCCGTTAGGCATATGGACAATGTCCACAACCAGACGCAAACGGTCGGTGGCATTGAATCGACCGTTCGATTGACATACTTTCTGGACAACGCTGCTAATAACTTCTAGACTGACTTGATCTTTACGCCTGTACGAGAGACCGATAGGCTTATCCATTTCGTTTTCCTGGTTGGAAATCGAAATGCCAACCATATCATGGTCTCTCGCTTCTACTAAGGCATGGTCTATAGCCTGTTTAAGGGAACGTTCAAATGGGTTAGGTCCTGCATTCGCACCTGGTTCTTTGAGCTGTATCACTTGCTGTAGTCCAACAGAATTAAATCGATTGTAGTCTTTACGACTGCTTTCAAGGATTGAAAACAAAGTAGGGACGTTTCCCGTATCGTTTTCCCCCGTATTATGTGACGTCGACGCTACAGGTACGTGTTCCTCCTCATTTTCATCCATTATATCTAATTCGTTGTCTGAAGCTAGTTCTTCTTCTTCGGATTCAACTACGTCGGAATCTGACAGCGTGACAGTTCCTATCCCGTTACCGGATTCTGAACTAGATACATTATAAATCTCAGGTTCGGAATCATCTAACGTAATAGTTTCCATCTCGTTAGATGATTCCGTACTAGACACTGTATATACCTCGGGTTCGGAATCTTCTAGCGTAATACTGTCCATCTCGTTGTCAGATTGCGAGGAGATAGTATATACAGGGGCAGACATTATCAGTATTATCAAAACTCAACAAACACAAGTGAAGAATGAATCTGGAAACAGTAGAAATATTCATATATGTAACAGTATAATTATCATATAAAAGTATGCGATTTAAAAGCACGCTAACACTCACCTTATATGTAGAAAGCGTTGTACTACACTGTGAAGTGAAAGTAAGATGGGTCTATTTATACTAGCTGTCGAAATGTTATTTTAGAAAGGATGAAGCAATGGGATTTTTCCTGTGTCGTAACGTATTTGCTATGTTTGCGTTATTTGTTACTTACTTAAAGATATCTCAAGGTCTCTGTTACTACGACATCGAAATGTTAATTTTAGAAAGTATGAAGGAATGGGATTTTTCCTGTGTCGTAACGTATTTGCTATGTTAGCGATATCTGTCTACTTACTTAAAGATATCTCAAGGTCTCTGTTACTACGTCATAGTGTTGCTCGGAGAGTTTTGTATAAAAGACATGTATTTACGGGGTCATGTTAAGTGTGTAAGCGGATCTACAGTTGTTCACTCATCTTCTTCTACTTTAAAAACTTATAAGGTAAGACTACAATACACTATTTTATGACATAATCTTTACAGCTTTGTGTGATACCTTTATTATTAATATTAATAAAGTAGTTAATCAGACTTCGTTCTTGTTTTTACAGATGGCCTCTCTAGTTGAGAAATTTAACTCCGCATCGTCTTGGCAAGGTGCGTAGGAATGTCAGAGCTCGTAGAGAACGTGCCTTACAATATTTTATATGCGGCTATAAAGGAAACAAGATATGTTCGTTGTGTGTTGGTACATATTCGCAACAGCGAGAGTATAGATCTGTTATCGGTATTCTAACCCGAAAAGTATACAGATGTGTTTGGCGATACAGAGATCTGTGGAATAAACAGTGGTGAAACTAGGGTTAATCTGATTTATAAAGGAACTTTCCCCAATTCGAAGGCATATAACCTATCATTGGTTAATGCCTAGTTACATGTTTCTCCGTCTAAGGAATATAGAATGGATACTGTTGGTATGAATGTTTATTACTTCTCAAGTGATTGGGTTGATGTACTGAACAAATGGATATTGTAATATTTAATTCATTCGCTTATACACTACTGATATTAAATAATTCTTCTGGATATAGTGTAATGAATGTATTGATGGTATTATCAAAAGGAGAATGTGATGTTTCCTAAACCTTATAACTATACGTAATTAATTATTGTTTTGCTTTCATCAGAGACTGTCGCATAGTTGATTTGCAAGGATATTATGAACAGAGTACAAAAAACTTCATACTGAAAGAATATGCTTCAGTTGATCTTACCACTACTACTGACGTTCGTGTGCTTCATCTGTTATTTGAATCTCCAAGAGACTGTATTGTGGACGAAGGTACTAAACATTTTCTTGAACATTATTATCATGGACTGCACTACGAGTTTGGTGTTGAGAAGTACGATCATTTGCCATGTATAATACAAAATGATTTAGGAAACTGTATGTATGTATTTGTAAAAGGCATTGAAAAAAAAAAGTTTTTTACAAACTATAGTTTCAAACGATGTTCAGATCATGGATCTTACGAACTATGAATGTCCAAGCTTAAGGTGTCTTCCTAAAACTAGCATAACTTGTGAATATCATAGTTTTCCCGATGGAATGTGTTCGTATAGGAATGTATTAGCTTTACAAACATGGCTGATGAAGGAGAACATGTTTAACTTTTTTGTATAAATACATAAAGGACAAATGTAATAAAATGTTGTGGTTACGTTTCGATGTGTTAGGAACACTTGTGATAAACAGAATAATTGTTAAGTATCTATATATAACGGAGTCACATTGTAATAATATTAATAAAAATCAGATTCACTTTGTATCGTATTATTATTTAATTAATGTATTCCCTTCCTCTCACACAATCCTGCTCCTATGTTTTTAAGAACAGACTATTGGTTATGTAATGTCAGGATTTAGTTTATTATATAGACCTATTAAAAAGTGTTCCTTATTACAGGCATGGAGGCACTGAAGGTGCCAGGAGGTTGAGGCTCCCATATTTAAGACATTCGGCACATAAAGGTGTTAATGTTGTCATACATACGCATCACTATAAAATCCTGGAGTCAATTAATAAAGGGGGCGAAACCTAGGCCATATGTTGTAAAAAGGTGACTGTTTTTACCTTTGAAATATTGTTGTTAATAATAATCGAAAGAAACCATTCCTTCCCTTGAAACATTACATATTTTCTAAAAATTACACTGAGTTGATGAAATAATATAGGGCCTAAGTGAAACTAGCACAATGAACAAATATTAGCATTTGTTTTTTAATAATCTGTCACTATAAAATCCTCGGAGCACACAAGAATAGTTTACGGTGTAAGTTAGCAATTGTATCAATTGAACGTGATGTGGTTGCTACTATAGACTTCAACTGTATTGTAAATATGTTTGCATCCATCAAGACTAAGAAGGCACACTTTAGATTTTTTTGTTTTGTTTTGTTATGACACCTAAACTTCTTTTAAAACAAACTATCCATATAATAAGGTGGCGGCTTCCTATGACATTAAATAGGATATATGCATGCATCCTACAAACCGTTCCATTTTCACCAGGATGATTGGAATAGGGTTTTAAGTTAGTCGGAAATAATGCAAAGGGGAGAATATATGACATATCATAGAAACCCTGCACCTACTTATAATAATACAGTTTTATTTTATAATGTGTGAACCTTTTAGTGTTTGGATTGATTATTATTATAGACTGAAATCTATATTCAAGATAAATCACAGTTATAATCATGTGGTATGCATATTATATGACCTAATAAAAAAAAGTGTTCATTATTGGAGGCCATGGAGGCCCTGAATGTTCTATGAGGTTGAGGCTCCCGATTCCGGACATTCGGCACATAAAGGTGTTAGTGTTGTCAGCTATACGCGTATTTATAGAGCTATTAGATTTCTAAATAATCCATTCATACGAGCATATAAATTAGGTTTGTGATAAGTCTCTTATTTATGCTGGCAACTTTCTGTAATATTATATTTGTTATGAACCAAAAACATTTTGAAATGAGCTGTCATTATAAAATCCTGGAGTCAATTAATAAAGGCGGGCGAAACCTAGGCCATATGTTGTAAAAAAAGGGCCGGTTTTTTTTCCTTTGAAATATTGTTGTTAATAATAATCGAAAGAGACCATTCCTTCCCTTATTTTCTGAAAATTACACTGAGTTGATGAAATAATATACGGCCTAAGTGAAACTAACACAATGAACAAATATTAGCATTTGTTTTTTTTAATAATCTGTCACTATAAAATCCTTGAGTCAAATAATAAGAACAGAGTATTACTTTTGTGTTGTCAGGATTTAATTTATTATAGACTTAAAGTGACCTATAATTATGATAAAACACAGTTATAAGCATATGCCACACATATTATATAGAACCATAAAAAAGTGTTCCCTTTTACAGCCGATGGAGGCCCTGAAGGTTCCACGAGGTTGAGGCTCCTCTTTTTAATAAACTATCACTTATATCGGCTAAGTGAAACTTACACAATGAATAAAGATTAGCATTTTTTTTTACTTTCAATTTTCATGCTGTCACTCGGCGTTGTTTGTCTAGCAGTGTAAACTTTCATGACTAGTATAAATTAGGACAAACTTTTCATTATTATATAAGGCCTAAGTGATATGAACAAATATTGATATCTCTGAAGCGCAACCATTTTTTTTAAATAAACTGTCACTTATATGGCCCAAGTGAAACTTACACAATGAACAAAGATTGGCATTTTATTTTTTATTTTACTTCCAATTTTCATGCTGTCATTATAAAATAATTAGTAAATAAATGAAAATATTTATTACATACCTCAGAAACAGCCAGAAGATTCTTAGCTAAACACACTAAGCGATCACTCTTAACTAACGATTGCACGGAATCGTGTATTTATACAGGTAACTCAAGCACGAATGTCAACAACATCTTTAAAACTCTCTCTCCAAGATATTGTATTGTATAACATATTGTTATCCTTAAGCTAGCCTGGGGGTGTACTCCAGAGGTAAACTTCCGTGTTTGGATGTTATCGTTGGAGATAAGATTTTAAAAGGAATTCTTTTATTATATTTCATCATAAAACTAATGAACGATCTGTAGCCATGATGTTGTACATAGGTCATTGTTACAGTAACTCTAACCACAGGGTCTATTAGGTAAAAGGAAATGAACGTGTTTCTTAGAACTTATTTGCATATAACCTATGCCTTCGTCCCGTATCAAAAGACCCAAGTAGGCGTCGGGGGGACGGCGTCGGTTCGGGGTCTTACGGGCAAGGGGGCCATATTACACTAGCCATAGGTCCTAATGGTAAAAAGGTATAAACGAAGGACGTGTTCTAGCCCATGACGTCATGGAGCAAAGGACCTAAGTATGCGTCGGGGGCGGCCGTAGGGATGAACAGGGGAATACCATAACGCGTAAGAGCGTATCCCCTTGTTTGAAACGATTCCTATGACGTCATGGATCAAAGGACCTAAGTAGGCGTCGGGGGCGGCGTCGGTTGGCAAAAGGTCCTAACTTTTAAACGGGGCGTCTGGATGAGATGGGGTTAGCACAGGGTGAAACGGCGACTCTCACTGTTTCGAATCGTGTAATATAGCGTCACGTTAGTGCAGACGTGACATGGTTCAAGGGCGGCGTGGCGACGCTGGGGGCGGCGTCGATGGCGGCCATTTTAATACGCAGCTTGCCTATTACTACTAGCATCACTGTTCATCATTTATGTATTAACATTTTTTCCCCTATCAACTTACATTTTATCGCATCCATGTTCTCATCATGTGACTCACTCACACAAGCCACATACTGCCGTATAGTAGAGTTTTACATTACACACCCAGGCGGTTTCAAAGGAATTCACCATTAAGTCGGTCTTGATTTCCGCTTTCCAAAACATTCGTCGCAATACTCTCTCATTGTAACCACTGACCTCAGTTCTTCCCTCGCTTTAATTAATTCACACGTATCATCGTTTACTTAACCCCGCGTTTCACTCCACGCGGAGTAGACTAGTAGCTGTCACAGCCATCACAGGGCATTCTTATATTTTGATTGGCTCAGGTAAATGGCTGTTTGGTACGGTACAAATAAAGAGCCTGGGTTGAGCTTTCGGCAAACTTTTCCTCCTGGACTATATAATATGCTTACCGAACGCTATACAACCATTGCGAGTCTGTAATGTATAGAATACTACAGCTTGGGAGAGGGATAGGCAGGCAAACTAGTTTGTTTTCATATAAAACTCGCTCTTATATCAATTTAATTAATAATATGAGCATATTTTATGCTAGGCAGATGTATTGCTGATACTGGAACATGCAATATCATTTTATAGTTATATACAAATTGTACTTTAAAATTGATTCGACATTTAAAAGACAGAACATGAGTTTAATGTTATGTGGAGTTTTCACTACATTTGTTCGTTTTTTTTTTGTTTTTTTTTTGGTTTGTTCGTTTTTTTGTTTGTTTGTTTTTTGTTTTTCTTTGTGTTATTTAAGTGTGCAAGAAAGAACACGGAAAATCCATGGTTTCGTTAATAAACAGCGTATTGGCATTAACCAAATGTACTGTTAATAACAAAGATGTGTTTTGTTTTTATAAAAATTTAATATTTGAACTTAATAAATAGAAAGTAAGTCCAAAACCTGAAAGCTCGTAGGAACATACTAAATTTAAGGAAAAATTTACATTACCATATGATAAAGATGAACATTAATCAATAAAACACAAATTTGACACAGATCAGTATGAATCTTTTGAGAAAATAAAGAAAATACAAGAATCGTTTTTGTTTTTCGCTTTCCTGTAAAATTACTTTTTGTTTGTTTGTTCCGTCTTTCTAGCTTTCAGGTAGCTTACAGGTACACTACAATTTTTCAAACTCATAATTCAAGTAAGATCTTTATAAGAAGCTTTATTTATTACTGTTCCCTGCATTTCTGAATAAACTTTTTGTCAACGTTTTACATAATAATGTGTTATATTTTCCAACATGTTTCGTAACCTTAAATGTGGAACTCATTCTCTCAAATGATGTTAATTTTATATACCGGTACTTGATTTACCAGATCGCCGATGCGCTCACATAATTTTCTTTTCTCTTAATTCCATGTCTATGGAAATTCAGAGAGAGAGAGAGAGAGAGAGAGAGAGAGAAAGAGAGGCAGGTAGGCAGGCAGACAGACAGATAGACAGACAGAGGTGGAGATATTTCGGGCTTGAATTTACGACAGCGTTATTCGTCCTAACAGCTACACCTCAATGACGGAAGAATTAGGGTTGGGAGGTTTGAAATATTACCAATATTACTTGGAAGTACAAGTAAAATTATTTTTTAGTACACGATCTGTAAAACAGCTGCTTGTTGGACTGTTAACATGCCGAAAAGTAGCACTTTGGCAATATTTTTAACAATAATTGTTACCAGCCTAGGCCGGTAAAGTCGTCATGGCAACTGAAAAATCCAGATGGCAGGGACTAGTCATACCAACCGCAACAGGGTTTAAAACAAAAAATAACTTGATCGTAAAACAAGAAATACAGAGTGCGGCATCTATAGTTTCCCATTTTCAATACCATGTAACACATTTATTTAACAAAGAAATAAGATACATTGAACATTTTTAAATGTCTTACAGTCTTGGATTTACAATTCTGGTCTTACTTTTTGAAATTGATTTCCCTGAGGTGCCCTCTATTAACTTTAACACATTGCTGCAATCTCCCTCCTACACTGGTCATTACGCGGTGTGTGGTCTTTGCGTAACATTTGCAATTTCCTGCTGAATTGCATTTTTAAGACTGTTAATGTCAGATAGTCCCACAGAAAAAAAAATCTGGTGCAGTTAGGTCGGGAGATTTGGAGGGCCATTGGATATCACCAAACTGGAAAGAATTCGGCCAGGGAAAGCGGCATGAAGGGTGTCCATTGAAAGATGTGGTGCAGTATGTGCTACAACACCATCCTGTTGAAACCACAATCTCTCGATATCCAAGTTACGATGTGTAAATTCTGGTAGGAAGAAAATTTGCAGCATGTGATTGTAACGTTCAGAGTTGACAGTCACCGAAGCACCAGTATCGCTCTCAAAGAAATAAGGGCCAATAATACCCTGTACTGCAATGGCATACCACACCACGACCTTAGGAATGTGAGGTGGGCGCTTGTGGATTATGCGTGGATTTGCAGGAAATCGCAAATGTTACGCAAGACACCACCCAATGTCTAATGGCCAGTGTACGGGGGAGATTGCAGCAATGTGTTGAAGTTAATGGAGGGCATCTCAAGGACACCATATTCAAAAAGTAAGGCCAGAATTGCAAATCCAAGACTGTAAGACATTAAAAAATGTTCAATTAAGCTTATTTCTTTGCTAAATATATGTGTTACACAGTTTTGAAAATGGAAAAGATAAATGCCGCACCCTGTATATCGCAACATCGTTTCTTTACTTTAATCAGAAACTTTACCAAGTTTTTTTTTTAAACACTAACATTATAACAACAAATATAAGCCTAAACCAACATAGCTAGATTATTCATAAGAAACTCGCACTGCCATTTTCATCCCCATCTCGTATGGTTCATACCATAGGATTCAGGCGGCTATGCGAATATGGCGTCAAGAAATGGCTGACTGTGTTTTTTAAATTAATTATACAGTATAACAAACACCCGGATATGACTTCGTGGTGTCAGGATGACCTAATGGTCGACGTTGACGCAGATGCCTGAAGTCTGGCTTCCAGACTAAGGATTCTGGTGACGACTCGTACTCACCTGGTTGATGATGAGATGGTAGTAAGGACGCGGGAGTGTACTGCAATCTGTAAAGGTGTGGTATGCTTAGGCGCGACCTCCTATTCATCATCACAAATCCACAAAAGTCCCGGATTCGTCACTTACTGTAGCTAGGGTACTTTGTTCATTATTAAGTTAACAATGTTTTTTTAAATAGTTAAACGTTTTCTATATTCTTTAGATTAAGTTATAAATAATTTAGATAATTTATGTAATTATAAATTAATAAGTACGAATTGTACAGTGCACATAGAGGCATCTGATAGGAATCCAGGACAGGGGCCAATAAGTATCAAGGTATTAAATAAATAAAAAAAAGGACTTATTATCTCTACATGATGTTTTCATAACTGGTCGATGTGATTTTAAGCCACTTATGTAATGCATGTCATTTCTTTCGTAGCAGAATTTTCACCAACAAGAGTTCACCAACTGACAGAAAAATCTATCCCATGTTTAGTGTAGAGTATTTAATTACAGGTAGTAATTTTACATAAACAAAGCATAAGATTTCTATTTTATTATATGACTAAGAATGTCTCGTTTTGGTTTTTTATAAATAATTACAAATGTATTACCTTAAGAACAGATCTTGGATATTTTATTTACTTATTTTTACATCAAACATATTAATATTAACACTGAAAAAAGTTAATGTTTGTATTGTCCTCCTCTCAAGTTTATATAAAAAACAAACAATGTAATGTTCGTTTACATAATTTTGATAAACAGAAGTTAACTTGTTTGATTTGTGAAAAGGTTACAACCATTTCTCAAACTTATACATCATTTTTCACGTGGTTTTCTCGTTTTCTCGATAAATAATTATGGAACAGTAGTTAGTATGATAGTTAATTAATTAATTACTTTTTTTAAAAAAAAGTATGTTCTATAGGGAAAATAATGGAATGGTTAAATAATATTACCCAATGATTTCATTTTCATTTACATAGGTTGGAAAACATTTAGTTTCCGGAACTAAATTGATGCATGCCTGTTATCTCATCATCATCATCATATGACGCTACAGCCCGTGTCGAGCTCTGGCCTCCCCAAGTTTCTTCCTCCATTCTTCCCTATTACCACTGGCCAATTTCCAATTCCCTATTCCAAGTAATTGTTTGGTGTCCATGCCAACTGCATCCTCCCATCGATTCCTTGGTCTTCCTTGGGACCTTTTCCCCTCGAATGCTGCATTCATTATTCTTTTAGGTATTCTGTTTCCTTGCCTGTTATCTACAAGTCAGAAATAACTATAGTAACGGATCATATTAGTCATACATTATCACATCATCTCTAAGTTAATGGTTTCTTGAAATATAAGACGAAACAGTTACGCGGAACTTGTAATCATGATTGGAAACCCAAGATCATTGTAGCAAGATCATTATCAGTTTTTACCGTTTTTGTCCTCAATAGCTATGAGTCCTTAACAACACGTCATTTCATTCCGGAACTGTCTGATCGGGTGACAGATATCCTAATATATTACTAAACAAAGTACAGTTACCGGAAGTCACCTGATGTATAATACCAATAGATATGATGCCTTTAAATTAGGTCACGATCTAGTGTCAAAAACCTCGCACTATATAAATACCAGTTGTAAAATTGTATGATCTCATTCTGATTTCAAACTTCTTTGTGCTAAGAGTGTCTACGATATTTTTATATTACTAATTAATATTCAGCGCTGTGGGCAGTCAGCATAACGTCTTCAAGGATCTTCATCTACAGACTCAAAGGTAAATGTTTTTTTATAATCAGTGTACACAATTTACCATCAGTAATAATAATAATAAAAGATATTTTCCTGTTATAAAAATTAATGTAATTTGTGTTTTTTAAACCAACCATGAAGACTTACAACGGTCTGTAATGAACATTTTACATCCGTTACTTTTCTACTGTGAAATCTACATACAGGAATTAATTTCACTAAAGACTTCATATTAGGACAGTTATAATCTTGTAATTCATATACATGTATACTTGGTAAAATATTTTTTTTTAAAAACTCTTGCTTATTTAAACCTTTAACAAAAACATGCGTAGAATTTTTTTAAATGTCTTTCAAAATTTCTTCCATTAGAAAATATTCTACAGAGCCACTGTCGTAGTTAATTCCATGATGAAAATGTTCCAGGTAGTGTCTAGTTGCTTGATGTGGTAAAATGTCTTGTGGGCTTTTAAAAACGTAATGATATGTTTCTTCAGAGTCAATGTTACATGCTGCAAACTCCTTCACGTAACATTTTGTGGTTTGATGTTCTGTGAAGAATTGAAAGTCAGCTATAATACCGTTCCTACGGATTTAAAAGAAATAATAATAATAATAATAATAATAATAATAATAATAATATCAGTCTTCACTAATTAATATCACTCTAATTGTCCATTCCGCATTAACTATAGATAAATTATAAGCTTTACTGGCCTGAAATGTTCCGTGATATAGCAAATTTAACTTAATATCCCCATTGTTTATAGCAATAACATCTTCAATAGAGATCTTTGTATATTTCCGGGGAAGAAACACTATTACAACTTCACTGTCAATTTATTGTCGTATTTCCAACATTGCACTTTGGCCAAACTGTATATCTTTCACCTCACAATCCATTATAAAATAGGCCGTATTAAGATCTAGCTGATTTATGGGCACACACCTGTTCTGGATACTAGCATTGTTTAACTTCTCTCCTATATTTTGTAAATAAATAAGAAAAATATTAAGATTATTAACAATAATAATACTATGACAGCCTAGGAAGTGTTCGTGAATTTTAACTGATTTTTCAGAAAGGTAGTTAACATAATGTATCAAATAATAATAACAATAATAATAATAATAATAATACAACTTAGGAAGTGCTTGTGATTTTCCATATTCACTTTTGTTACTAATTGATTTTCAGAAGTGAAGTTAGCATATTGTATCGATATTAATAATAAGATGATAATAATAATAATAATAATAATAATAATAATAAAAATAAAAATAATAATAATAATAATAATATGTGAGACTAGGAAGTGTTAATAATAATGTAATAATAATAATAATAATAATAATAATAATAATAATAATAATAATAATAATAATAATAATAACAATAATAATAATAATAATAATAATAATTGTAAGCTCACAGAGCTTAGAGCTCATTTATTATAATTTATAGCAAATGCTAGCAACAAAGTATTAATGCAAGTCACCAGATGGCACTAATGCCAGTTACTATAAACAGAATTCTTGACACAGTTATATTTCTTTATTTACACTTAGATAAAGAAAATATATATTGTACACATTAATGTAATAAGCAAAGGAATAATTTTGAACATTTATTCCTGTTACTATTAACTATTATCATTAAATTCAATAATTAAGGTTAATTAGCAGCAGAATGCTGCTTTGCCGACATCAATCAGATATCAATTGCCAGCTTGGTAATCGATAATACTCTTACTTGCCCTTATAGCCAGTATAGCGTAGAGCGCTAAGAGCAGACTATCGATTGTCTATCCTTGCCTTTAAGGACAGTGTACTGAAAAGTTAGATTACTTTCCATAAGAAATTTATTTATTTCTCCACAAAGGCATATTGTTTAATAAAACAAATTCTCACATATATTTTTCTGTATGTTTCAGAAAGAGTACTGCATGTTACCTTGTTTAATAAAAGCCTGCTTTAGGATGGAAGCATCTAGAAAGTTCCAGATTAGCTTCCATCGAATTTTTTGAATGACTCTTTTGTAAGATGATTATGTGAACGCATTTTGGCCGTTAGACTTCATTCACTTCTTCACCAACCTTCGCTTCGTAAAGGCACAGCCCAAGTTTGGTCAACAGACCCCAAGTCTGTATATACATTAGCTCAGTTACTACGTACAGCAACGCAACATGGACTTCGCACCATTCAACAGTACTTAATTCACTTGGAGGTGGATTTTCGAGCAGCCCTGGAACGTCGTGGAGCGTAGTTGGAGCCTGATGACTCACTATTGGCCACCGTTCGGGATGACTTCAACCAGGAACCTACATCTACAGCAGCAATAACTGTGCCTCCTATTTTAAGCCATATTCCGGCTATTGCGTTCACATTCTAATCAATGACGTCACACTAAAGTTAAGTAACTAATTCAAAATATGGTATAACTCACAAAGACCAAGGAATGGTCTAGCAAATTAGTAATTTTCAAAAGTAATTGAGTGCTTATGTTTTTTTGGAGTTTTGGCATACTTGCAGCTCCTCTTTTTCTACGAGCAATCTAAAGAAATTGCTTTAGTAATCTTTGAGCAGGATATAGCTCAACAAATTCAAATTGTACACAAATAAGGTTACAATAAAATTACTATAGGTTCTTGTTAAGAAATAATATCTTATAAACGAAGTACATAACATTTGACATTATTCCTAAAATTTCCAAGTGAAATAAAATGAATACTAATTAATATTAAGCATAGCTAGAAGATAGAAGAGAAGCAGCAGTTACTAGAGCCGACGCATAAAGTGACAATTCTCATTCTCCATTATTCCTGCTTCCTTCAACATTCCTGCACTTCTAAGCTTACATATTTCTGGATTATAATCTAGTGGTCCTCCGAAAAATCCTATAGCAAATTCTGTTAGGCACACTAGCGTACAATAATAATAATAATAATAATAATAATACAACGTAGGAAGTGCTTGTGATTTTCCATATTCACTTTTGTTACTAATTGATTTTCAGAAGTGAAGTTAACATAACGTAATGATATTAATAATAATAATAATAATAATAACAAATAAAATATATTTTTCGTCTTACCTTGAAAACAGTCTGTAGAAGTACTTTGAGGAATTATAATGATGATGATGATGAGGATGTTGCTCTTGACACTAAAACATTAGCAGTAAACAAAACAATGATAAAGTCTGGAATGTTTTCACCTGTTTATATACTGATCACCATTACGTGTTGACCTGAATTAAAATTTAATGTCCTGTATCAATTCTTCAGAGAGTCATTCAGCTTTTACCATTAACGGATGTTCGGAATTAACTTCTATCCATGAGTCATAGACATGATTCGACACGTCTACCACAGACATCCTGATTGATATAAAGAAGGTCATGCATCTTTTTCCGTTACTCGATACCAGGAATTAAGTCTAGACATGATTCAGCAGGTCTCTTACGTAGAGAGAGAGTCATTCACCTCCTTCAATGTTTGGAATATACTTCGAACGCTATGACGCATAGACAAGATTCAACATGTCTCGTAATAGACATATGATTCGTCTCGTCTACCACAGATTTCCGGATTGATATCAAGAAGGTCATGGATCTTATTTCCGTTACTCAATACAAGGAATTAAGTCTAGACATGATTCAGCAGCTCTCTTACGTAGAGAGAGAGAGTCATTCACCTCCTTCGATATTTGGAATTAACTTCAAACGCTATGACGCATAGACAGGATTCAACGTGTCTCGTTGTGACGGACTTTCTTACTTTATGCTATAAAGTTCCCTAACTTCTTGGATTAAATCTTCGCCAAAATTCTTCGCCAAAATCTGTGACGACTAATATGTGATTATTCTCAATCGTAGTACATAAGTTTACTGAACTCCTACAAAACAAGGTCACTTATGCACCTGTTGTGTCATCATAACACGGCCTGCGTAATCCACATTCCAACGTTCAGTACAACTACCTCCTCTACCGGGTGGTTGCAAATTTCCTACACCCAGTCTACTTTCTCTTTCTTTTAACAATTTACCCAGTTTGATAATATTGATGAAAATTTATATTAACGGGCGCCATCATCAATACACTTCCTCTCTTCTTTTTGTTTTATATCAGCCCAGTCACAAATTAAATTATAGATACACAGGCTATGTACCTACATGCCTCTCGACTAGCTTTTAATTTAACAGTGGAGACGGGAAATGGGTTCGGATTTATCTTTCTTTTATTACTCTGCTTCTCTCTATTTCTTCTTTTTCTCCTTTTTCAGTGCTCACTACCAAAGTATGTAACTTAGCCCAAAAATCAGCGACTCTCAAACCATTACAAGGATAAGGGTCAAAAATCTGAACTTCACGTTAATTTACTTTGCATAACAATAACCATAATTTATTTAATATATTTTTTTTTCTTTTTTTTTCAACAATAACAATCTTATATACAATAAATTACATTTACACTACATTAACCATTTAACACTTTTATTGGTAGGATAGTATTTAATTATTCAAGGTTAGTATACCCAGTTTAACTGTATAAGTACGTTCTCTGTTCAACAATAACAAATCCCTAATTAATTACTTTAATCTCCTTTCTTTCTTTATTTCCAGGTATCTACTAGAACGTCTCGTATTATCCTTCTAATTTACTACTAACTTGTGTAGTCATTTACATTTGCAACTTCAGGATATTTCAATATATATATTATACTTTCTTCCGAATAAATAAAGGTTTTCAATTCATAATCCAGTCCTTAACTCTACATATTACACTCAATAATCCCACCTATGTCTCCTATACTAGTCTACTAGTCATCTTAGTCCATGAAGAATTGTACTTAAAGATAGATAGTCTCATGAAGAAAGAAATGGAAATTTAGGCCTATACCCACAGAGTGACTGTGACGATAGACCACCGATACAGGGGCGGCGTCTAGATCTTGAGTTACAAACAATCTGACTCCTCTCCTGCAACCGGGAAAATATTAATGGGCCGCAAACAAAAATACAATTTTGAACAATCGATGTCAGAGGTCCCTGACACTCTCTCCTAGAGGCACGTGGGGCCGTTGTTCGCCTCCAACACCGATGACTTTCACAATTCTCATAAATCTCTTTAGATTCCACTAGTATAGGCTTCGCCTACTACAAGATTTATATTTATTTTATTTGGGACGCTTCCGGCGTTCCCTCACCTCACCCTTCCTTTTTTTTCTCCTGGGGTAATCTCTAGTACCTGCTAATGACCTACTTGTCATCAACTCACTACACAAAATTACCAATTCTCCTCTTTCTAATCTAACCAGTTATTGTTGATTATCTTTTAACTCCTCTCTCTTTGAGCAGTTTATACCATTGTTCTAATTTTACCTATTTCCTGTTACTCTGGTTTCCATACTTTTCAGGTTACTATTCTACTCCCTGGGCACCCAATTTCCTTGTTTCTAAATTCCCTAGAATTCTAACTGAAACTAACTCACGCCCCAGATCAGTAACTCTCTCTTTATAACCCTTGAGTAACTCCTACTTCTATCCTAACATGTAAGTTTTCCCATGGTATGCGCCTAATCTACTACTACTCATAGGCCTTCTTCTGCCTCTCACTGTTCACTTTCTTATTTCCCTTTACCATGATCCATACGGTTCCCACTCTTCGATAAATCTCTTAAAGAAAACAACTCAATCATTACGGGCCAGCATGAAATCTACTCATAGATAATCATCTGTCACCCAACAAAAACCAAGAGGGAGAGGCCCTCGCAAGAAATACTAAGTAAGCCCCTATTACCCTTCTTTCTTACTCCCCTCGCGTCCTGTCTTATAAAAAAACAAGTTTGTATGAGCATCACCAACTGCCTCGAGCTATGTATTCATTCGTGAGACAATCACCCATAGAAACCCAAGTATAGAGATTTATCTTTACTATCCCACGGTCACTCTCTTTACTGCTCTTTTTATATTTAGCTTAGACCAGAAATAGAAACGGGTTGGATTACTGTATTTTATTGCCTCACCCTAGATTTATCACACCTCTATTTTTCTAACCCTACTCTTAATCCTTCATTTACGGCGTCTAGTCGCCACACATTTCTTAGAAACAATGCCTCAAAATTTTCCCATTTCCCAAAAACAAAAGAAAATGTTTATGTGATACTCAACGGGTGATGACCATCTTATCCTCTGATCCCGTACTGTTTCCATCTACTTCCTGATGTCCACATCTTCCCTTAGTCCAGACTGAGCAGTCGTGACCCACTCTTCTCTCCACAGCTGGTGTTCGCTGAAGCGGTCTCTCGTACCGGCGGACGTGATGTACTTTCCCAGCTAACGACTATCTCCATATAGTCATATCAGTGAAATTCCCATTCAGAATTTCCTTAGATGAAAGTCTGACACACCATCATGCCAGGACGCCTCTACCGCTGTCACACATCCCAGTCTCGTCTTCTCCCTTCTGCCTTTTCAACTTCTCTCTCTCGTAGTCAGGCACGTACTCTGTCACCGTCTTTCAGGTTCAACTCCTCTCTCGTCGATTC
The DNA here is from genome assembly GCA_964059195.1 of Ectobius pallidus. NCBI lineage: Eukaryota > Metazoa > Arthropoda > Insecta > Blattodea > Ectobiidae > Ectobius > Ectobius pallidus. The sequence goes on along the minus strand of CAXKWD010000003.1, from coordinate 136,084,700 downwards.
CCCGTCGACGCATGCGCACCTCTCCTTTTTCTGTAATTCAAATAAATTCAGGGCAGTATCGATAATCATGAAAATGTTCAATATCGATTAGTTGCGGTCCCCCAACCCTTCCTTTGTTTAGGAATGGTTTCCTAGGCACGTAGTCATTTGCTTCATGACATTCTTCTCACACTCACCATAAAAAAAAATGTAACACTGTTCACATTTTTTTTTTTTTGTGCGGTACACTTGTGTACTTTTACCCAGGTACAAAAGGTTTCAAGTCCTTAACGTGCCACTTCCCCAACTGTTTACCGGAACGGTTGGTCAGTTCGTAACTATTCTCACTAAGCTTTTTCTTTATTATAAAGGGGCCGACGAACTTTGCACTTAAGCCTGCTGCATAAGCTTGCGAAGCATCACTTAATTTAAAGTTTCTTCTTAACACAAGATCTCCTGGACAAAATCTCACCTCTCTCCTCCGAAGATTATAATAATGACTTGAATTCTTATAAGCAGTTTCTAAGTTATGTCTGACCATTAGACGTACCGTTTTTAATTTATCAAATCTTTCTACCCAAAGTTTTGGAATTTCTTTCTGTATGTGTTGATTTTCAACTCTTTCAATCTTACTGATAATTTCAGGTTCTTTCCCATAATTTAGCATATAAGGAGTGCATCCAGTGGAACTATGCTTAGCCGTATTTATAGCAAAATTAAATTCTCTCAAATACACATCCCAAACTGTTTGATCCTTTTCAATGTAACTCGAAATCATGGTTTTCAATACTCTATTAACTCTTTCTACCGGATTTCCTTGTGGTGAATATACAGGTAAATAACAAGGGGTTATATTAAAAGCTTTAGCTATCCCACGCATTAGTTTACTAGTATATTGCGGCCCATTATCCATCAGCAAATATCCCGGAATTCCCCATTTAAGGATAATCAATTCATAAAATGCTTCCGTAACTGCTCTACTGGTTGCTTTCCTTAACGCTTTACATTCTATATATTTCGTAAAGGTATCCTGAAATACTACAATAAACCTGTTTCCTCTCTTGGAACGTGGGTAAGGTCCCAACAAATCAGTAGCTACAGTCATCCAAGGTTTCTCTTTCTGGTAAAAATGCATTGGTCCTGCTTGAGCCGTTTGTAACACTTTCTGTCTCTGACATATTTCACAAGCAGTAACATACTTAGCAACATCTCTGAACATTCCCGGCCAATAATACTTGTTTGCTATTCTAAAGAAAGTTTTCGCTATCCCCATATGCCCTGCAGTAGGTGCATCATGACATTCCTGCAATATCTTACTCCGATAATCTTGCGGTATAACCAATTTCCACCTATTCACTGTTCCCTCCAAAGTTTGTTCTAACTGATCTAATCTTAAATGGTACAACTTCTCATCTACGACCTTCCAATCTGGCCAAAATTTAGGTTTACTTTGTACTTGTGCTTTCCGCTTAATATACCAAGCATCTTGTATATTTTCCCATTCGACTACTTCAGAGTTATTAGTTAACAAAAGGCAAAATTCTTCCTCTACCGTTTTCTCTTGAACTTTCCCTTCGTGTATTCTAGATAAAGCATCCGGAACTTTTTGTAATCTACCAGGCCTATGTATTACTTCAAAATCATACTCTTGGAGCAATAAACTCCACCTAGCTAATCGTCCGGTCGGATTCTGTAATGTATTTAACCATTTCAGAGCAAAGTGATCAGTGTATACTTTAAAATGATAACCTTCCAAATAAGGACGAAACTTTTGAACTGCCCACAATATAGCTAACAATTCTTTCTCGACTATTGCCCACTTTTGCTCGCCTACCGTTAAAGTTCTACTAGCATAAGCTATTACTTTTTCCTCTCCTTCCTCTCCTGTCTGAATTAATGCTGCTCCTAGCCCTGAAAAACTAGCGTCGGTCTGTAGCACTAGGGGTTTAGTATAATCTGGACAAGTTAATATAGGACTACTAGATAATTTCGATTTTAATTCATCAAAAGATTCCTGACATTCCTTAGTCCAATGCCATTTCTGATTCTTTTTCAGAAGTGCAGTGAGGGGCTTTACAACTTCAGAAAAAAATGGAATGAATCGTCGGTACCAAGAAGCCAATCCTAAAAATGCTCGTACTTCCTTGACTTTGGTAGGGGCTGGATACTCAAGGATACACGAGATTTTATCTGAATCTACAGCAATTCCTAATGGAGTAATGATATGACCCAAATATTTTAATTCACTTCTGCAAAATTTTGATTTTCCCCTATTAATTTTCAGGTTAGCTTTTCTTAATTTCTCTAAGACTTTTTCTAACAAGGACAAATGTTCTTCAAATGTCTCGCTAATAAGTACTATATCATCCAAATAACAAAAGCATTTTTCTCCTATCTCTTCTCTTAATATAGTATCAACTAATCTTTGAAACGAGGCTGGTGCGTTATGGATTCCAAACGGCATAACTCGAAACTGATACAATCCTCTACCAGGTACGGTAAATGCTGTTTTTTCTTTACTTGCTTCATCTAATGGAACTTGCCAATACCCATTTTTCAAATCTATTGTACTGATATACCTAGCATGTCGTAACTTACTCAACACATGTTCAATGTATGGCAAAGGATAACTATCTCTTTTAGTACAATTATTTACTTTTCTGAAATCTACGCAGAACCTCCATGTTCTATCTGGTTTCTTTACCATAACTACCGGAGAAGACCAAGGTGAATTTGAAGGTTCTATCACTTTTTCCAATAACATTTTATCTATTTCCGCGTGTATAACTTTTTCCAAAATGGGTGATACTGGATAATATCTTTGTTTTATAGGTTTTGCATCGCCTGTATCAATAACATGAGAAATCAAATCTGTAAGTCCAGTACACTGATCAAATTTCTGTAACTGATTTTCCAAAAACATATTCAATCTGTCCCTTTCCTGAGGTGTAGGTAAAGTAAGAATATTATGTAGTTGATCTTCTTCTTTCAAATCTATAGCCTTAACGAATTGAAAAATTTTTACTGGTTCATCTTTGAAATACCAAGTCCCATCTTGCAAATCTACTACTAACCCAATTTGTTTCAAAACGTCCATGCCCAGAATCATATCTACTGCTAAATTTGGCATAATTTTACATTTTATCTGAAAGATCCTGTCCTGCAATTTCATCTCAAAAGTTCTCTCTCCTGTTATAGAACTATAAGTTTTATCTGCTAGTTGCACTACCCTAACTTCAGATTCTTCTACTGATAAATCTAACATTTTACACAAAAAATCACCTTTCTCTCCCACATAAGTTTTATCTGAACCGGAATCTATTAAAGCAATAAATGTAATATCCTCCAGCAAAATTTCAACAAAACATCTATCTCCATTAACTAAATCTGTAGGATTTATATTTAACATCACACAAGCCTGATTTTTAGTTAATTGTCAAAAAGAATTTGTAGGCCTAACTTTTCTTTCCTGGGGCATCCTACAATCAATAGACCTATGTCCAAGCTTATTACAATTATAACATTTAATCGTAGTGCGTGAAGTAACTCTACGAGGTGCCTTACACTCGAACTGCCTATGTCCTATTTTATCACAGTTCCAACATCGCTGGTTATTTGAAAAACGCAAAGTGGTGTTTTTACCATTTTCCCTCGACTCATCCTGTCTCTCTTTATTTTCTATTACTTTAACCATTCTAGAATCATTTACAGAACTTGAATTTCGTTCCTTATCCCACGTCTTTGCAGAAAAACTAACATTGGGTTTCTTTTGTAACTCGGACGATGGAAGTTCCTGTTTTCCCTGAATTCCTAACGCTGTATGAACTGAAGGTATAACAACTTGTCTCTGAGGTTTATAAGCCGTTTCTTTAATTGTAGCTCTAACCTGCGTTGGAGGAGGAATATATCTCTCAGAATCTAACAATATTTGTTCATACTGTCTGCCTACACGTATTAAATCTGTTATAGTTTGAATCTCGGCAGGTCTAATATACAATTTTACGTCAGGACGCAAATTTTTGATAACATTCTTCATCATTTGTTGAGGACTCATTGGAGTACTCAGCCTCCTCATTAACGTTTGAATAGCATTAACATAATCAAAAATCGATTCTTTAGGACCTTGCGTTCTCTGTCTAATCTCATCCAAAAGCGAGTCTTCCTCATCAATAGGCAAGTAATATTCTCTAAATTCTTTCAAAAAAACTTCCCATGTAGGCCAATCTGTTAATCTGTTCCTGTACCAAAGTAAAGCTGAATCTTGTAAAATTTCGGGTAATACTGACAATAACTCTACACCCTGTAACTTAGAACTTTGTTTTAAATCTTCCAATCTCTCCAAAAATAGGTAAATGCTATCCCCAGGTTTGAATTTAATGTTCCATTTACGAACCAGATCCAAAGTATTTGGTTTATGCGGCTCTAACTGAATTGTAAACGATGGTATTACTGGTACAACTTCTTCCGAATCAGCTACCGCCATGGCCTTCCTACGCATTAACTTAACCCATGTATACACTACATCTCCATATGAATCTTGTGGAACCGTTATATTATGTTCAACTAAATCTTCTTCCAAAACTTCCTGACTCAGAGCAAAAGCCGTAATTAACACTTGAAATGACTGAGGGTTCTTACGGGCATAATCTAACAAGCGTTGTCTTAACTCATCCCTTGTACCTGTGGTCGGTAACTTTACTCTATCACATTCTGCCTCTAAATCCGCCTTCCTCAACTTCCTAATAGCTTGGGTTAACTCAGCTGCTCTTATTTGTGCATATGGATCAACATAAGTAGCCATATTTATATATTAACAATACCACTGGAAAAAAAAAAGATTAGAACACAATAGTTCAGTCGTCTGTCTTAGTCATCTATAGAAGTCCTTACTTTGTCAATAGTCATTATTCTTCTCCCAAAAATATGTTATTATTATTATTATTTTTTTTTTGAGAATAAATTTCAGTTATACTAACCTAACTCCCAAAACTCTTTTAACACTATCTCGCCTCACGTTATGGGATATCAAACTATCCTACTATCAAACTATCACGACCCCACGATATGGGTCAAAATTACTATCAAAATCACTATCAAAATTATCCTACTATGAAACTATCACAACCTCACGCTATGGGCTATCAAAATATGTGATTTTAACACAACTCGCCCCACGATATGGGCGCCAAACTTTGTGACGGACTTTCTTACTTTATGCTATAAAGTTCCCTAACTTCTTGGATTAAATCTTCGCCAAAATTCTTCGCCAAAATCTGTGACGACTAATATGTGATTATTCTCAATCGTAGTACATAAGTTTACTGAACTCCTACAAAACAAGGTCACTTATGCACCTGTTGTGTCATCATAACACGGCCTGCGTAATCCACATTCCAACGTTCAGTACAACTACCTCCTCTACCGGGTGGTTGCAAATTTCCTACACCCAGTCTACTTTCTCTTTCTTTTAACAATTTACCCAGTTTGATAATATTGATGAAAATTTATATTAACGGGCGCCATCATCAATACACTTCCTCTCTTCTTTTTGTTTTATATCAGCCCAGTCACAAATTAAATTATAGATACACAGGCTATGTACCTACATGCCTCTCGACTAGCTTTTAATTTAACAGTGGAGACGGGAAATGGGTTCGGATTTATCTTTCTTTTATTACTCTGCTTCTCTCTATTTCTTCTTTTTCTCCTTTTTCAGTGCTCACTACCAAAGTATGTAACTTAGCCCAAAAATCAGCGACTCTCAAACCATTACAAGGATAAGGGTCAAAAATCTGAACTTCACGTTAATTTACTTTGCATAACAATAACCATAATTTATTTAATATTTTTTTTTTCCTTTTTTTTCAACAATAACAATCTTATATACAATAAATTACATTTACACTACATTAACCATTTAACACTTTTATTGGTAGGATAGTATTTAATTATTCAAGGTTAGTATACCCAGTTTAACTGTATAAGTACGTTCTCTGTTCAACAATAACAAATCCCTAATTAATTACTTTAATCTCCTTTCTTTCTTTATTTCCAGGTATCTACTAGAACGTCTCGTATTATCCTTCTAATTTACTACTAACTTGTGTAGTCATTTACATTTGCAACTTCAGGATATTTCAATATATATATTATACTTTCTTCCGAATAAATAAAGGTTTTCAATTCATAATCCAGTCCTTAACTCTACATATTACACTCAATAATCCCACCTATGTCTCCTATACTAGTCTACTAGTCATCTTAGTCCATGAAGAATTGTACTTAAAGATAGATAGGAAAGACAGTCTCATGAAGAAAGAAATGGAAATTTAGGCCTATACCCACAGAGTGACTGTGACGATAGACCACCGATACAGGGGCGGCGTCTAGATCTTGAGTTACAAACAATCTGACTCCTCTCCTGTAACCGGGAAAATATTAATGGGCCGCAAACAAAAATACAATTTTGAACAATCGATGTCAGAGGTCCCTGACACTCTCTCCTAGAGGCACGTGGGGCCGTTGTTCGCCTCCAACACCGATGACTTTCACAATTCTCATAAATCTCTTTAGATTCCACTAGTATAGGCTTCGCCTACTACTAGATTTATATTTATTTTATTTGGGACGCTTCCGGCGTTCCCTCACCTCACCCTTCCTTTTTTTTCTCCTGGGGTAATCTCTAGTACCTGCTAATGACCTACTTGTCATCAACTCACTACACAAAATTACCAATTCTCCTCTTTCTAATCTAACCAGTTATTGTTGATTATCTTTTAACTCCTCTCTCTTTGAGCAGTTTATACCATTGTTCTAATTTTACCTATTTCCTGTTACTCTGGTTTCCATACTTTTCAGGTTACTATTCTACTCCCTGGGCACCCAATTTCCTTGTTTCTAAATTCCCTAGAATTCTAACTGAAACTAACTCACGCCCCAGATCAGTAACTCTCTCTTTATAACCCTTGAGTAACTCCTACTTCTATCCTAACATGTAAGTTTTCCCATGGTATGCGCCTAATCTACTACTACTCATAGGCCTTCTTCTGCCTCTCACTGTTCACTTTCTTATTTCCCTTTACCATGATCCATACGGTTCCCACTCTTCGATAAATCTCTTAAAGAAAACAACTCAATCATTACGGGCCAGCATGAAATCTACTCATAGATAATCATCTGTCACCCAACAAAAACCAAGAGGGAGAGGCCCTCGCAAGAAATACTAAGTAAGCCCCTATTACCCTTCTTTCTTACTCCCCTCGCGTCCTGTCTTATAAAAAAACAATTTTGTATGAGCATCACCAACTGCCTCGAGCTATGTATTCATTCGTGAGACAATCACCCATAGAAACCCAAGTATAGAGATTTATCTTTACTATCCCACGGTCACTCTCTTTACTGCTCTTTTTATATTTAGCTTAAACCAGAAATAGAAACGGGTTGGATTACTGTATTTTATTGCCTCACCCTAGATTTATCACACCTCTATTTTTCTAACCCTACTCTTAATCCTTCATTTACGGCGTCTAGTCGCCACACATTTCTTAGAAACAATGCCTCAAAATTTTCCCATTTCCCAAAAACAAAAGAAAATGTTTATGTGATACTCAACGGGTGATGACCATCTTATCCTCTGATCCCGTACTGTTTCCATCTACTTCCTGATGTCCACATCTTCCCTTAGTCCAGACTGAGCAGTCGTGACCCACTCTTCTCTCCACAGCTGGTGTTCGCTGAAGCGGTCTCTCGTACCGGCGGACGTAATGTACTTTCCCAGCTAACGACTATCTCCATATAGTCATATCAGTGAAATTCCCATTCAGAATTTCCTTAGATGAAAGTCTGACACACCATCATGCCAGGACGCCTCTACCGCTGTCACACATCCCAGTCTCGTCTTCTCCCTTCTGCCTTTTCAACTTCTCTCTCTCGTAGTCAGGCACGTACTCTGTCACCGTCTTTCAGGTTCAACTCCTCTCTCGTCGATTCCCCGTCGACGCATGCGCACCTCTCCCTTTTCTGTAATTCAAATAAATTCAGGGCAGTATCGATAATCATGAAAATGTTCAATATCGATTAGTTGCGGTCCCCCAACCCTTCCTTTGTTTAGGAATGGTTTCCTAGGCACGTAGTCATTTGCTTCATGACATCGTAGAACATAACATCTGCTTTGTAAAATTAAATAGAAGTTTTCCCTCATAAACAATAATAACCTGTCCACTTATATGCAATTAATTGGTTATTTTTTAAACATTACATTCACTCATTTATGTTTTTTTCTCCTTGTTATAGGTTTTATCAGCAATCTATCTCTCTTTCATAGTGTTGTGTGACAATGTCTGTCCCTTTTATTGATATTTGTTCATCTTCAGAGTCTGAGAACGAAATGGATACCATTACATTGTCAGATTCCGAACCTGAAGTGTACACAATCCCTGACAGTGAACCTAGGACCTACACAGTTCAAGATACAAAGACTGGGACTGTTACACTTTCGGATTCCGAATCTGGAAACGATGTAGATGTGTACACGGTCTCTGATAACGAACCTGAGATATACAGTACTCCAGATACGCAACCAGAGACTGTTACACTTCCTGAATCGCTTTCTGGAAACGATGTAGGTAACATCACGTTACCAGATTCTGAGGATGTCGACGATGTTAATGATGTGAATTTATCTGCACCCAGCACATCAAGTAATACAAGGGAAAATGTAAGAGATCCACCGCCTCCTACATTTCACCTTGTAGAGAGTGCTCGTAAAGAGTACAGTTGCAGATGATTATCAACCTAAGTGAACCATCTGGTGATGTGGAACAGATCATTTCGAACGGTGTTTGAAAGATGCCATTGACTTTGCTCTAGTAGAGGCCGAAGACTGGGATCTCTTTAGTGTGTCCATCTACAATGAAATCAATGAGATGGACAAACCAATGGGTCACTTCCTACGTTGTATTATTATTATTATTATTATTATTATTATTCTTATTATTATTATTCTTATTATTATTAGATACATTATGTTAACTACCTATCTGAAAAATCAGTTAAAATTCACGAACTCTTCCTAGGCTGTCATAGTATTATTATTGTTATTAATCTTAATATTTTTCTTATTTATTTACAGATGTCTCAAAATATAGTAGAGAAGTTAAACAATGCTAGTATCCAGAACAGGTGTGTGCCCATAAATCAGCTAGATCTTAATACGGGCTATTTTATAATGGATTGTGAGGTGAAAGAAACACGGTTCGGCCAAAGTGTAATGTTGAAAATACGACAAAAAATTGACAGTGAAGTTGTAATAGTGTTTCTTCCCCGGAAATATACAATGATCTTCCCTATTGAAGATGTTATTGCTATAAACAATGGGGATATTAAGTTAAATTTGCTATATCACGGAACATTTCAGGCCAGTAAAGCTTATAATTTATGTATAGTTAATGCGGAATGAACAATTAGAGTGATATTAGTTAGTGAATACTGATATTATTATTATTATTATTATTATTATTATTTATTTTTTTTTTTCTTTTAAATCCGTAGGAACGGTATTATAGCTGACTTTCAATTCTTCACTAAACATCAAACCACAAAATGTTACGTGAAGGAGTTTGCAGCATGTAACATTGACTCTGAAGAAACATATCATTACGTTTTTAAAAGCCCACAAGACATTTTACCACATCAAGCAACTAGACACTACCTGGAACATTTTCATCATGGAATTAACTACGACAGTGGCTCTGTAGAATATTTTCTAATGGAAGAAATTTTGAAAGACATTTAAAAAAATTCTACGCATGTTTTTGTTAAAGGTTTAAATAAGCAAGAGTTTTTAAAAAAAATATTTTACCAAGAATACATGCATATGAATTACAAGATTATAACTGTCCTAATCTGAAGTCTTTAGTGAAATTACTTCCTGTATGTAGATTTCACAGTAGAAAAGTAACGGATGTAAAATGTTCATTAGAGACCGTTGTAAGTCTTCATGGTTGGTTTAAAAAAAACAAATTACATTAATTTTTAAAACAGGAAAATATATTTTATTATTATTATTACTGATGGTAAATTGTGTACACTGATTATAAAAAAACACATTTACCTTTGAGTCTGTAGATGAAGATCCTTGAAGACGTTATGCTGACTGCCCACAGCGCTGAATATTAATTAGTAATATAAAAATATCGTAGACACTCTTAGCACAAAGAAGTTTGAAATCAGAATGAGATCATACAATTTTACAACTGGTATTTATATAGTGCGAGGTTTTTGACACTAGATCGTGACCTAATTTAAAGGGATCGTATCTATTGGTATTATACATCAGGTGAATTCCGGTAACTGTACTTTGTTTAGTAATATATTAGAATATCTGACACCCGATCAGACAGTTCCGGAATGAAATGACGTGTTGTTAAGGATTCAAAGCTAATGAGGACTAAACCGGTAAAAACTGATAATGATCTTGTTACATATATTGGGTTTGCAATCTTGATTACAAGTTCCGCGTAACTGTTTCGTCTTATATTTCAAGAAACCATTACCTTAGAGATGATGTGATAATGTATGACTAATATGATCCGTTACTATAGTTATTTCTGACTTGTAGATAACAGGCATGCATCAATTGAGTTCCGGAAACTAAATGTTTTCCAACCTATGTAAATTAAAATGAAATCATTGGGTAATATTATTTAACCATTCCATTATTTTCCCTATAGAACATTCTTTCTTTTTAAGAAAAAGTAATTAATTAATTAACTATCAAACAAACTACTGCTCCATAATTATTTATCGAGAAAACGAGATAAACACGTGACAATTGATGTATAAGTTTGAGAAATGGTTGTAACCTTTCCCAAATCAAACAAGTTAACTTCTGTTTATCAAAATTATGTAATCGAACATTACAGGACAAACATGAACTTTTTTCATTGTTAATACTAATATGTTTGATGTAAAAATAAGTAAATAAAATATCCAAGATCTGTTCTTGAGGTAATGCATTTGTAATTATTTATAAAAAACCAAAACGAGACATTCTTAGTCATATAATAATAATGTGCCGTTTTTTCAAAAAGCCTACACCTATCCTCCAATATCCTTGCAATTTAATTTTTACTAGAAAGAAAGGAAGAAAAGAAAGAAAGAAGGAAAGAAAGAAAGAAAGAAGGAAAGAAAGAAAGAAAGAAAGAAAGAAAGAAGTAAAGAAAGAAGGAAAGAAAGAAAGAGATGATAGTAATAACTATACATTAGTAGTAGTAGTAGTGGTAGTAGTAGTGTTGATTGTGATGGTGGGCGGTAATTGTGCTGGTAGTAGTATTAGTAGTAGTAGTGTTAGTAGTGCTGGTAGTGGTGATGATGATGATGGTGGTGGTGGTGGGGGTGATGGTGATGGTGATGGTGATGGTGGTGATAGTGATGGTGGTCGTAGTGGTATTAGTAGTAGTAGTAGCACTAGTAGTAGTAGTAGTAGTAGTAGTAGTAGTAGTAGTAGTAGTAGTAGTAGTAGTAGTAGTAGTAGTAGTAGTAGTAGTAGTAGTAGTAGTAGTAGTAGTAGTAGTAGTAGTAGTAGTAGTAGTAGTAGTATTTTAAAATTCAAATATTCCCACTAATATTTTACACATCAGTGTTTTGCATTAAATATATAATTCGACTTAGCCCACTCTAACATTTTCAAAAAAGCTTTAACGCGGCAAAATTTAAATATTACCCCCATTTTGAATCTTTCAAACACCCCGCCATTTAAAAATAAAATTTCGACTTAGCACACTTTTGCATTAAATATAAAATTTACACTTAGCCCACTCTCGCAATTTTTTAAAATTTTGAATTTGGCGCTAGCCACCATCTTGTGTATACAAATGATCTCAAATGGCTTAATTTTTTCCTATAGACTTCTGTGGATAGTAATTTATACTGTACAGCAGAAATAGATGCCTCGTTCCCACTTTATTTCTTTATGATTTTTATTATAAAAGTCAGCACACGATACCCCATCAAAGTGTGTTTTCATTATCAGTACGGCCTTCACTGTTGCAATTTTCATTTTGTTTATCTCATCTGACCACAGCGAGTTCACTAGAGAGAAAACATGTTCCACAGGAGCATTTGACCCGGGAACTGTCAGATAAAACTCGTCATATTTTTATGTTAATGTTTCTACCGTTGAAATAGGCGAACATTTTACACAATTTTTCAAAATTAGTTTCATTGTTTCTTGCAACACTGTTTTCAATTTCGCTTTTTAAGTAGATCTCTACGCATGAAAATTCATTAAACATTTCGTCTTCGTCAGCAGAAAAATTTGGTAGTCACTATACTTTTAACAAAACCACAACAATCCTACATATTCTTCCATTTCAGCTGCTTTTTTTTTAAATATCACCAATTATACACTATAAATGCTGTGAGAAATGACATACGCCATTAATATACTCAATGAAAACGAGGAACGAAGTTATGAGTAGGCTTTAAAACTTAGTGCCCGAATATGTTAACAGCAACCGTACTGTACAAACTTTGCTCGGCGTATGCGCTAGCTACCATATGCTATCATAATTAGAATTATATATTCAGCCTTAAGCACTAGAATGTGATTTTATTAGAATCTAACAGGATATTGGGACTGAAGACGTAGAATAATTACAGTTTAATAAAATTTATTGTTGGTAACGTATATTGATTCGGTTTTTATTAAATATATATTAGGTAGGCTTCTTTCACACCATATTCACCCATTAGTTTAACTAATAAACAGGATAGTCATATACAAAACTGGATCATAAGATTAATTAAAAGTTGAATATCAACTTGTCATAAGAAATTAATATATTGATTTAATAAATTAATGTAGTTTAATCTACAAGTCATGTGATAAAATAATTACAATAATCAAAAACTTTTATATACAATTAGTTAAAATGTAGTTAATTATTAACTGGTCATAAGATACCAAATCAGTAATTACAAGTATTCCATGACGTCAAATTTCATTAGATTATGACGACTATAGTAATACATTCAGCACTTATTTTCACATTCAAAAGTTTGTGATACAATGGTAGAAGATAACATCAATTGTTCGAAAATTAATATAATTAATTTCATATTTATTTGTATGACGTCACATTTCATTATTTACGACGGTAATAGCAATGCATTCAGTAAATCCATTTACATTTGCAGGTTAAAACACAGTAGTAAGGTGACATCAAAAGTTCGGAGATTAATTTGTTAGTATGTTATATAAGCATAGCTATATTAACCATATTGACCTGAATAGTTGTTAAAGTATATTTTATATTTTTCTTCGCTTTCAGCCCAATAAATTTTGTTGATTCTTTTGAATTTACATAGTAAACAAGAGGTCGAGATTGACCGGAACAAAAGAAATCGGTAAAAACACAACTAGTAATGGCCAAATATAGTAACACAAGATAAAAACAGCAAGATGCGAAGGCTACAAGATTGAAAGTAACTAAAAGAGATGTCCCTGTACTGAAAACAACAATAAACGGTACAGTCTAAAACTCTAAAAGCTAGATTATGACGAACTGAAATCTATCCACTGCTACGTCACTCATAACTGTAGGCTTCGTATAGGGATGTTTATCATAGGCCCTAAACATTTACAAGAAGACAAAATAGGATGGAACATTTTCAGTCCTTCGCCCGCAGTATAGCCTATTATGTCCCAGGTTTTGGGGGAGGAAAGTATGAAAGTGATATTGATTTTTTTTTATAATTTCAGCTCCGAAACGGTTGTATGGTAACATGAGAGTGAGAAATAAAAATTTTCATAAAAACAATACAATCTTATGTAATTGGAATTTATGTTTCTTCTTATTTCAACCCCTTCCATGGTGTGTAATGCGTCACTCGACATCCTCTGTGAGCCATAAAAAGCTATATCCAGCGTTTTCTGTGGGAATAGTTTGAGTGTGATAAGTCGTTCGACCTCATTTCAAGTTCTATGTAGGCCTACATATTATACAAGGCCCTAGAGTTTGAAAATCGAAAATCCTTCATAAGTTAATTCAAATTACAAAATAAAAACCCGGGCGACGCCGGCCTTTTAAGCTAGACTATATTAATAAAAATGAATTTCCAAAATGTATGTTGCCGCATCACTTGAGAACGGCTGGACCGATTTGGCTGATTTTTTTTTTTTGTGTTTGTAATTGTCAGGACCAGGCTTGTATGAAAGAACATTTTTGGAAAATCCACGGGAAAAGTCTGAAATGTGATGAAATGAGGCACAGTTAGAGAGTTCTGCTGTCAATTGTTTACATAACGCAAGTATTGTTTACGGTGTTCACATAGGGCTTTGGAAACTACATTATAATACTGGGTTTAACAAATTCTGATACTATCGATGTAATTAATACATTTGTGAAAATAATTCTTGAAGAATAAAATCCACGAAAATAAAGAAGTCACCTACCCTCGACATGGAAAATATCATTTTATCATTTTTGTGTAGAATAAGCGAACGTATTGCAGGGACAACTTAAGTTTGTGCCAGTGAGTAGGGGAGAGTGTTGTACCAAGACCATAGTGTATCTTGGACCAGTTCAAATATGTGAGAACTGTTGACATCTAGCGCGCTAACCGTAGAACTCCGATATATGCTTCTCGTGGCCTCATTCCTTCTCTGTGTAAGTCTGGACATATTTGCTTCAGATTGTGCGTGTGCAAGACCAAAAAGTTGTTTTTTTCTGGCGAAAACTAAAATTTTTCCTCGCCAGTTGCTTGATAATTGATGTTTATCTTGTGAATAAAGATGTTTCTGCGAATATCCATTGGATTCGTTATTATTTGGCGAGTAAACTGACCATATATTTTGTTATTTAGATACCAGAAGATCATGTCGATAGCCATATTTTAGTGGAAACAGACAATCGTGTACCTTGAGCCACAACTGCGTATTGTACCTTGAGCCGGCGGAAGATGGTACAAGAGGTTACATTATACTTTATTTTTATGTGCTCTAATATTGTTGTCAGGACACCAATGACTGTTAGTAAGACCCAGGAGCATGTTGACGCAAGAGTTTTGAATAATGCTCAAAAGAAAATTAATTCGAATGATCCAGAGAAGAAAATGTTTCTTCGATAACATCAAAAATGATCAAAACAGATTTGGCCCCATTCCTCTCGGAAACATATGGAACTTGGACGAGACTGGCCTATGCACTGTGCTGGGACAGTCAAACATCAATGATCCTAAAAGTCTAAAACAAATTGGAAGTGCAACATCAACCGAAAGAGGGCAACTAGTCACTATGACTGGAGCTGTGAATGCTGTTGGAAACTAATTACCTCCTATGTTCATATGCCCTCGTGTTCATTTCAAGGACAGAATGTTGTTTGGTGGCCTTCCAGGGTGTATCGGAGCTGCTAATCTATCTGGCTGGTCAAATGAAGCAACATTTTTAAAGTTTCTTGACCATTTTCGTAACTCAAGAAAATAGGGTTCTATTGATCTTGGACAATCACGAGATACATCTGTCTATTGACGCTCTGGAAAAGACATCAGTTGCAGGTGTAGTGATGGTAACATTCCCCCCATACACTTCGCATATGCTTTAGCCTCTGGAAATTTCTTTTTATGCACTTATGCAGTATGGTCCATGGTACATGAGGGTGTCGTACCATGAGCCACTGTGCAGTTTATTTTAATGTTTTCTTATACTTATATTTTACTGGAGTACATATTTAAAACAAACATCAACATGTTAAGAAAGCACAGTACATTGGCAAGAGACTAAAAACACTAAGGAAATGCTATCAGAATTCGAGTTAAAGGCAGCACAATAAAAAATGGCTCAAGGTACAACACTCTCCCCTATGCTATATCGGAAGTCGGTAACAAATCCTATCCACTGATAAGTCACTCATAGCTGTAGGCTTTGTATTAGTTGAGAAATAGGCCTAGGGATGTTTATCAGAGGCCCTAAGCATCTAAAAGAAGACAAAATGGGATGGAACATTTTCAGTCCTACGCGCACAGTATATTATGTCCTAGGTTTTATGGGAAGGAAAGTATGAAAGTGAATTGAATTTACTTTTTTTCTTCAGCCCCGAAACGGTTGTATGGTAATATTAGAGTGAGAAATACAATTTTCTGTCAAGACAATACAATCTTATGTAACCGGAATTTATTTTTCTTCTTATTTGCACTCCTCCCAGGCATGGTGTGTACAAGCAATGGAATGCAACATTCGACATCCTCTATGAGCCATAAAAAGCTATATCTACCTTATTCTGAGGGAATAGTCTGAGTGCCATATGTCGTTCTTCCTCATTTAGAATTCTACATACATATTATATAAGGACCTAGAGTTTCAACATTCAAAGTCCTCCATAAGTTAATTTCATATTACAAAATACAAAACCCGGGCAACGCCGGGCCATAATAAGATGAAGATGTACTCTTGAAATTTATTTTCAACTTTTACAAATGATTTTTAATCATGTACAGTAAAATAAAAATCAGGTAAACTGATGTAACAAAATGCTAGAATGCTTTTGTTTAATCAGTTATAATGCCAATAATGATATGCAGAAAAATAAGACAATTAAGTTTTTTAAATCGATTTTCGAGTTAAGCTCCAAATTGATTCATTAAGCAGACTTAAGGAAGAACAAAGGTCTAGTTTTTAAAAAATCAGATTAACATTATCCAGCATCAGCAGAACTATACAGATTTGTGATAACTTGACATTCACACGCTGACATAGAGATAGCAAAAAAAAGTCAAAGCGGTCGACTACGGGATTTGAACTAGGGACCTCACCTCACCTTACCTCACCTAACTGCGTCTCAACTTGCGCCCGGTCTTAAGCAGACGCGCTATTTTAGTCCACGCGTGCAGCAGTCACTGTTTCTTTTGGTTATTTGAATTGTCGGCATATAAAATGGGTACACTTTATATATTTATATAGAATGGTATAAACTCACAGTACATATTAGCTTTGATTTACTGTTTTACATGAACCAAAATACTTTTTTTTTTTTTTTTTTTTTTTGCAGTATTCATAACTTTGACCAACTTAACCATCAATGAAACCAGATCGCCAATATTTTGTTTCCCCATAGCAGCAGAATTGTCATTTCTGATTCACTGTCATGATGCTGCTAATTAATTACTTTCTCTTCTGCATCCGACTCGTGTAAAAAGTAAAATTCTTACACTTAATTTTCTGCTAATAGCCGTACCTACAAAAGGGAAGCTTTTATTTTTCTCTCAAGTTCCAAGTCTCTATGATAATACATGCAATACGTAGTCTACATTTTGATAGCGTTAAAAATGCAATAGCACTCAATATTTTCGTCCATCTATAGGCCTAACAGATGTATTTTAAGAATAAAATTTGAATATATAAAATTTAAAATACTTACATTTCAAGGCTAATTCAAAGGGATACACAATGCCCCAAACATGTAGTGTTCAATTTAGCAGGAAGATTATTAATGAAACACACTCCGGGCTTCAAAAGACAGTAGTCTATATGAACGTCGATTAGTTATCTTCAAAAGAGAATAAACAAGTCGGTTAACCGAACTTTTAATGTTCAAAGAGCTTATTTTAGGCGACTGAAATAAATTTTATGAGCTAAATGTCCAGGATCTAGGAATGAGTAAAACGTACTAAGAGTTGTTTCAACGGAGAAGATAGATGTTACATTCGCAATATAAACGGAATTATTCTCCTCGTAAACAGTAAAATCTAGAACACACTCCACAACCACATCACAAAGCCGTTACCCTGGTTACTTCTGCTAGGCAACACACACAAAGGAGGAATTACTTGGAACAGCAGCTCTACCCCATAGTTGGATTCAGAGGCTACTATTTTCGAGAGACCTTCATTAGCTTAATTATTGTCCAGATTAATTTGTTTAAATGTCATAATCATTTAACTCTTGTCTAATATGTGGATGTCTAATATGTTCGTAGAGGATGTAAAATCGTAACGATTCTATAATATACATCAATATTATTTTTTTTACAAAAGAGAATATTAAAAAGTTATATACAGGTGAAAATATATATAGTACTTAGGCCTATACAGACAAGAGTTCAGAGTAAAAATTACCGGCGAGTTTCTTAGGGGTTAGGACGACATGTTTCCTACCTAGTCGGGAATCTTCAGGTCTGAGATTGTGGTTTTATACTTTATAGACTACGGCATATTAACTCTTCCGATAATTGTGAAATATTGAATCATGTCTACGGTTTATTCTTATTACTACTATTATTATTATCATTATTGTTATGAGCCTAGTTCTCTACCGTAAATTAAATTCAAATTATTAAGCGCATCCAGGAGAGATTTCATTTGAGTATTTTAAGTCGGTTACATGAATACCATCATTATCGTAATTCGCTTGGTTTTCTGCAGCGAGAACCCCTCATCCGTCTACTTGTAATTTCCAATCACGAACATGATGAACTGCAAGAGTCAAGCGTAACTATTGTTCGGGATTTAGCCACGAGAGGGAACTAACCTCCTTTAAACATGACTCAGGTGTTCAATCAACGAAACGAAAGAGTTAACACGAAAATAATATCTTCTGAATTAAAAAGTATCTCCACATGGCCTTCAGTTTGAGACAGTAATTACGTAAGTAGGCCTACCAATATTTTATTTTAAATGTATCAAATGGTAACATATATGCAGCACACACTTGTTTTAAGCCACAAACCGTGATTGGGTTGGGAGGTCTAGAACGGGGTCCACACAGCGTATTTTCTTTACCAAGTAGCTCCGGTCACGAAAGCCATCATTAATAATCCATGGGAGTCGGCATGTTGTCCTCCAATTCTGTCATCTGCTAATGGTAAATGGTGCAGCGGACGGAGGTAGACCTAGTTGCACCAGCGATGCAGCGCGATGGAGTTTAGTATTTTAATTTCGTTATGTAATAATAATAATAATAATAATAATAATAATAATAATAATAATAATAATAATAATAATAATAATAATAAAGTATTGTAAAACATTATCACCGTATGTGTTTGATGTTGCCTGGTAATCAAATTATAATTTGGAATGGGGTCAGTAACTCATATCTATTGAAATCGCAGTCAGCGATAATTTTAATAGTAATTCACAGAGGAAACAGGAATGCCCCGAGAAAACAGATCAGATTCCGTTTTATCAGCCAAACATTCTATATGTATTGAGCGCGGTCACAGCATATTTACGCGAATCTAATGCGCTTTTGATTTTAATGATCACCAAATTTGAAACTTGAAATTGTAAAAGAAAGAGTTTTGGGGAATGCAATGCGTATCAATGGAGGATATTTCAATTCTTTTTATTTTAGATTATTTTATTTGGTATTTTATCGTAGTAGGCCTATGTAACAGCTAAAATATTTGATGGAGCAGCCTTAACACAGATAACGCTGACGTCCTTCCAAAAGGATGCGAACAACAGTAGGTAACATGTTTATTTTTCGAAAGTTCTTCAATTACTCGCCCGAGTGCAGTACCATATTTCGTAACTAGAAACTGCACGCTTAAATTGTTATGTTAATTTAGTCTTCATTGTTGAGAGGTTAGTAGTGATATTCAGCTGTGAAGTTACGTTTCTAACAAAATGGAATATGTCGAAGACCTCCGGATAGATGGGTATGTATTCTATGTTTCTTCTTATTCTTTTGTTGCAAATTGTTATTCATTTATTGCCTTAAATATCTTCTTTACCATAGTGATTCACCAAACAAACATTACGAACAATATTGTAGGCCCCGCAGTCGACTTTCGTAACGCTTCCTTCCAGAAGGACGTCAGCGTAATGGGAGCCTAAAAATTTGTTTGTGAAATTCTTTTGAAGAATAATACCTGGTGTTTCATTATTGTAAAAAAATATTTGTAAGTAAATATTAATGGGAAGATGACGTGAATATATCTTTCTTTGTGTCAAACTAACAGTCCCACGAGTTTTTTTCGATGATGACGTAGTAAATTTGCTGGTGACATATACAAATCAGTACGCCGCAAAAAGAAATAGGCTTGGAGACCGTTCTAAAGAAGAGATGAAGTGTTTCATAGCCTTTATTGAGTGGTTATGTCGACCTGCCACAGAAAGATAACTTATATATTGGGAAAAGTCACCAAATGCCCATAACATATTGATTTCCGAAACTATGGCAAGGGATTGATTCCGATTTATAATGTGGAAGTACCTTTAGGTGATCGATTTGCTAAAGTGCGGCCACTAATAGATAAAATAAATTAGAAATGTGTAGAGTGCATTTCACATATTCAAAACAACTCCGTAGATGAGAGCATGGTACCTTACTATGGTAAACATAGGCCTAGTGCAAAACAATTCATCCATGGAAAGCCAACTAGGTATGGCTATGAGTTCTGGTGTGGTGGACCTAGTTTTGGGTACCTAAGCTGGTTCGAGCCGTATCAAGAAGCTGGTACATTACCTGATAAATATGCTGAACAAAGACTTCGATATGCTTACTTATATTCACAAGATGGAACAATTGCCCTATAGAGTGTATTTTGGCAATTTCTTTACCTCAATACCTCTACTTAGGAATCTGCATAAGAGAGTAATTGATGCCACAGGGGCAATAAGAGCTAATAGAATTGGGAAAGAGTGCGATATGACCAACAGTGATGAAGAAAATACCACTGGGTACATACGACTTCAGGTCTGATGACACAAGCAACGTCCTCGTTACTAGATGGAATGATGACAGTGTGCTGAATGTGGCTACTAACTTTGAGAAGAGTTTTACCAACTCGCCAGGTATCTCGCTACTCACAAAAGCCAAAAAAGCGAATCCACAGTCATCCACAACTATAATACACACATGGGAGGCTTTGACAGAGCTGACCAAAACATTTCTTTGCACCGTGTATCAATCAGAGGCAAGAAATGGTATTCCCCTAACGTTGCGCTGTTGTGGAACAAAATGTGTGGCAACTTTACCGGCAAGATGGCGGTAAATTGGATCATCTATACTTTCGCCGAAGACTAGTCACTACTATTTTGGAGTCAAATAGAAGAGTGGTTTCTTCAAGAGGACGGCCATCGGGTTCTTCAAAGGCTCATTCTCGGTTAGACAAATTCGAGCATTATGTTGCCGACCTACAACCAGTGTTACAGGAAATAAAAAACAGTTCCATTGCCGACAATGCCACAAGAAAGCTTCAACTCAGTTCGTGAAATGTGTTTTGTCACTTCGTGTAACATGTTTCGTTGCTTATCACACAAAGCAAAATGAATTACAACAATAAAGTACTCGAAGAAGTGTATTCAATTATTTTCAGTGATAGGTAAATTTCAATGTGCATTACGCTGACGTCCTTCCAGGAGCATGTACATTATTTCAGGAAGTATGTAAGTTACAAGAATAAATCGCATTACTGTATGAATCTTTAGTTAAAATGAAGTGTTTTATGCAATTTAATATAAGAAAACGTGTTAAAAATAATTCCGCGCCATCTGGGTTAATACACATGCTTAATCCTGGTATTGCTACATTTTCCAGATACTATGAACATGTTTTCAAACTATATTTCACTAATCAACTGAAGAATAGTTCACGAGTAGATATTGTATTCGACAGGTATACTAGTAACAGTTTGAAGGCAGATACCCGAGAAACGAGAGGAAGTGGCATAAGTATTAAAGTCTCAGACTCAACTGCAATTCCAAAAAAAATTAAGCAGTTCTTATGTTTCAACGAAATCAAGACACAATTGTTCCAGTTGCTAGCTAAGAAAATGGTGGGAGACGAGTATCCAGGAAAACATGTTGTCTGGACTTATGATGACTGAGTCCTCACGTCAACAACTATGGTTGTATCAAGCATTTCTCCCGCTTCACGCGATGAAGCAGATGGGCGCCTACTTCTCCATGTTAAGCATGCAATAGAAAGTGGACATACCCGCTTCTTAATACGAACTCTGGACTCAGATGTAGTGGTTATTTCAATATCACAAGTTATTGATGGACTTTGGATTGAGTATGGTTGTGGGAAATAAATTTATAGGAAATTCTTTCCAATTCATGAGAATTATGCCAAACTCTCACCGGAAATTTGCAGAAATTTGTTGGTTTTTCATTCTGTAACTGGTTGCGTCACAGTATCCACATTTCGTGGCATTGGCAAGAAGACAGCTTGGAAGGTCTGGATGTCATTTCGTGAAATTGACTGTGTATGGCATCAGCTCTGTACAGGCACTTCTGATATTGATGATGAATGTCATGATCTGTTGCAGCGATTTGTTATTCTACTTTATGATCAAGCATCAGATCTTCAGAGCATCAATGACTGTAGACGAGTGTTATTTACAAGAAATAATCAAGCAATCCAAAACATACCTTCTACAGCAGATACTTACACAACACATCAAACGAGCTACTCTTCAAGCAAGAAATTGGAACAACAGCGTCATTGCACAATACACTGTACCTTCACCAACCAATTGGGGATGGAAAGTAGATGGATAGTAACATCAGGAGGATCATACCAACCTTTGTGGACAACAATTCCAGAAGTATCAAAACACTGTGTACAACGTACCTCCTGTACTTGCCGCAAGCGATGCACATCTTGGGAATACAATGTACGAAACTTTGTGTATATGAAGGACACTGCTCCGACAGTGATCGGTAATTACAAGTGAATTTACACAAATCATTTGGATATTAACATTACAACATGATATTATTTTATTTGGATATTATGGCTGCCATTAGTGTATTTGACAACGTACAAGATATTACTGAATTTGGATATAACATTGGAATAATACTGAATTGCACATAATTTGTTTCTCATTCTTGTACTTAATGTTTGAAACTTATCTTAAGTGTGACTCATGCCACTGATTTTAAAACGGAAATGAAAGTTTCATAGCCCTAAAAAGGCTAGAATTTATTTACATATACATAAAACAATTACAACTATTACATTTGCTATTTAAGCAGTTATAAAGCTCCTCTATTACTTTTCGGAACCCATAAAAATTAAATTGTTGCCTTAAAGACTCGCTGTGCAACGCTACATTGTTTTGGTAAGTTTTCAGGAACTGTTTATGATAAAATAGAATTCATATATACCGTTCGAAAGGAAATGTTGTAATAAACAATAAAGTATGGGACACATTTTCAGCTACTGTACATCTAACGAAATCAAAGTTATTTAGCAAAATGTTTCGAAAAAATCAAAATCAAAAACAAAAATTTGTATACAGGTACAAATATTTCTGGTATTATGAACCTAAACAATAATTTCAAATATACCGTTGGAAAGCACGTTTTCCCGTGATTAATAATCACTAACAATATAAGTTAATATCAAAATACAAACCCAAGTTATATAGGGAAACGTAGAAGGGTGTCACAAAACTTTGGCGGCCATATTGATTACGTCATCAAAACCGCTAGAGGGTCAGGAAAATTTGTGTCCTTGGCTATTTTGACTCATCTACCCATGTACTAACTGAATCCAAAGTGGCGCATTGGTTTCCAGATGTAAAATGTTTTGGTATAATTTTCAGCTAACTCACCACACTACTTGCATACACAGCTTCAACTAAACCAATATAGCCCTATTACCTCCTTCAAACCCTACCCTGTGGACACTGAAGAGTCCCAGTGTTGTGAAGCAAGAGCTGTCTGCGTGAGACTCTCGAACATATACCGTGTTGCCTAATCATTCAGACGTTTCCACCTTCATGCCGTGCAGCTACGCATTCTGTTCTGAATCATGATGAGCAGCGCACGCGGCGCGATTCGACTCCCGGACCCAGACTCCTATGCTGTATCCGTCCCACCCAGACCTTGGAATATGAAGAAATTTGTCTGCGGGGAGTTTGATGTCTTATATATTCTTGGCCGCGTGGTTAAGAATTTAGATTTTAGGTGATTCTAATGTGCATCTTCTGTGCCGATTGTAGCATTCAAAATTAGAGTGAGCATTAGAATCCGTTCCGTAATTTTTAACACGAAATGTATAGTTTTCTCGCTATCATCGTCCCCAGCGGTCCGGCCTTTGAAGTGTTGTTTCTTTAATACAAGAAGGATACACACATTAGTAGTCGCGTGTTGAAGTGTTGTCATGTCTCAGCTGGAAATCCGGCAGACTGCAAAAGGAAATGCCGACGTCTGACCGCCGACTGGGGACGATGAAAACGAGAGCACTATAAGAGCGTATTGCTGTAATAATTCTCGACTTCGTTACATTTACCGTTGGCCTATTACCGATATTGCATAAAGCGTTTAAAATAATAAGTAGAACAAGTTAGAAGTAGTGTGGGTAGTGACATAGATGATATGTATTTCATTAACATTGACTTTGTCATGAAACATGTAACAATAGGCAACTTCTACATTCAATGTTCTGATTTTTCATGTACAACTGCAATGCTATATAAAATAAAATAGGCCTACTACGATAAAATACCAAATAAAATAATCTAAAATAAAATGAATTGAAATATCCTCCATTTATACGCATTGCATTCGCCAAAACTCTTTCTTTTTACAATTTCAAGTTTCAAATTTGGTGATCATTAAAATCAAAAGCGCATTAGATTCGCGTAAATATGCTGTGACCGCGCTCAATGCATATACAATGTTTGGCTGATAAAACGGAATCTGATCTGTTTTCTCGGGGCATTCCTGTTTCCTCTGTGAATTATTATTAAAATTATCGCTGACTACGATTTCAATAGATATGACTTACTGACCCCATTCCAAATTATAATTTGATTTGATTATTAAAATTATCGCTGACTGCGATTTCAATAGATATGACTTACTGACCCCCTTCCAAATTATAATTTGATTACCAGGCAACATCAAACACATACGGTGATAATGTTTTACAATACTTTATTATTATTATTATTATTATTATTATTATTATTATATAACGAAATTAAAATACTAAACTCCATCGCGCTGCATCGCTGGTGCAACTAGGTCTACCTCCGTCCGCTGCACCATTTACCATCAGCAGATGACAGAATTGGAGGTCAGCATGCCGACTCCCATGGATTATTAATGATGGCTTTCGTGACCGGAGCTAATTGGTAAAGAAAATACGCTGTGTGGACCCCGTTATAGACCTCCCAACCCAATCACGGTTTGTGGCATAAAACAAGTGTGCGCTGCATATATGTTACCATTTGATACATTTAAAATAAAGTATTGGTAGGCCTACTTACGTAATTACTGTCTCAAACTGTAGGCCATGTGGAGATACTTTTTAATGCAGAAGTTATTATTTTCGTGTTAACTCTTTCGTTTCGTTGATTGACCACCTTGAGTCATGTTTAAAGGAGGTTAGTTCCCTCTCGTGGCTAAATCCCGAACAATAGTTACGCTTGACTCTTGCAGTTCATCATGTTCGTGATTGGAAATTACAAGTAGACGGATGAGCGGTTCTCGCTGCAGAAAACCAAGCGAATTACGATAATGATGGTATTCATGTAACCGACTTAAAATACTCAAATGAAATCTCTCCTGGATGCGCTTAATAATTTTAATTTAATTTACGGTAGAGAACTAGGCTCATAACAATAATGATAATAATAATAGTAGTAATAAGAATAAACCGTAGACATGATTCAATATTTCACAATTATCGGAAGAGTTAATATGCCGTAGTCTATAAAGTATAAAACCACAATCTCTGACCTGAAGATTCCCGACTAGGTAGGAAACATGTCGTCCTAACCCCTAAGAAACTCGCCGGTAATTTTTACTCTGAACTCTTGTCTGTATAGGCCTAAGTACTATATATATTTTCACCTGTATATAACTTTTTTAATATTCTCTTTTGTAAAAAAAATAATATTGATCTATATTATAGAATTGTTACGATTTTACATCCTCTACGAACATATTAGACATCCACATATTAGACAAGAGTTAAATGATTATGACATTTAAACAAATTAATCTGGACAATAATTAAGCTAATGAAGGTCTCTCGAAAATAGTAGCCTCTGAATCCAACTTAGGGGTAGAGCTGCTGTTCCAAGTAATTCCTCCTTTGTGTGTGTTGCCTAGCAGAAGTAACCAGGGTAACGGCTTTGTGATGTGGTTGTGGAGTGTGTTCTAGATTTTACTGTTTACGAGGAGAATAATTCCGTTTATATTGCGCATGTAACATCTCTTATCTTCTCCGTTGAAACAACTTTTAGTACGTTTTACTCATTCCTAGATCCTGGACATTTAGCTCAGAAAATTTATTTCAGTCGCCTAAAATAAGCTCTTTGAACATTAAAAGTTCGGTTAACCGACTTGTTTATTCTCTTTTGAAGATAACTAATCGACGTTCATATGGACTACTGTCTTTTGAAGCCCGGAGTGTGTTTCATTAATAATCTTCCTGCTAAATTGAACACTACATGTTTGGGGCATTGTGTATCCCTTTGAATTAGCCTTGAAATGTAAGTATTTTAAATTTTATATATTCAAATTTTATTCTTAAAATACATCTGTTAGGCCTATAGATGGACGAAAATATTGAGTGCTATTGCATTTTTAACGCTATCAAAATGTAGACTACGTATTGCATGTATTATCATAGAGACTTGGAACTTGGGAGAAAAATAAAAGCTTCCCTTATGTAGATACGCCTATTAGCAGAAAATTAAGTGTAAGAATTTTACGTTTTACACGAGTCGGATGCAGAAGAGAAAGTAATTAATTAGCAGCATCATGACAGTGAATCAGAAATGACAATTCTGCTGCTATGGGGAAACAAAATATTGGCGATCTGGGGCCTGTTTCACGAAGCGACGGGACTTGTCATGACAAGCGAATACACCCGTCGGACCGAGAAAATTGACGAGTTTGCGTTTCACGAAGCGACGAGTGACAAGTGTTAGCGGACAAGCAAACGGAAGCAATGCGACGGGTGAATTTCAGCCGTCCGACAAGCGTTTCGTTTCACGAAGCGACTAGTGGTGTCCATTTACTTGTCATTTCGTCGAGAATTGCGACCCACGTAGTCAGACCCGTCACAATTCTTAAATGCATTGTTGTAGTGCAGTAGACTACATGTTTATACATTAAGTTAGTTGCACGCTTATAATCACGTTTTTCAGTGATTCGGAGACAACGTATTTTCAGAACGAGAGTGATTTATCGACAGTTGGAGGGTACTTACCAACATAATGAAAGATTCAGAATAACTTTCGAGAAGATGGAACAACTAATTAATATTCTTGGACGATCTCTGCATCGAAAAACCCACAGAAGTCAGTCTTTAAGTGTGAAGCAAGTTCTTGAGGTAGCATTTTCATTGGCTAGGTACAGGAGGACAGTATCATTCCGTAGCGGAAATGCATGGATTATCGAAAGCTAGTGTATGCCGTGCAGTGCATGACGTAGTTGCTTCTGTTATTAGAATAATATTATTGCCCCAGTGGGTCCGCTGGGCTATAGATAAAATGATAGAAGTTGTAGGGAAATTTCATGATTTCGGAGAATGCCGTAATTATGTGGCTGTGTAGATGGGACTCTTATTAAAATAGACGCTTCAAGTGAAAATGAACATTATTATTTTGTAGATCGGAAAGGAGATCACTCTGTGAAGGTAATGGTGGTATGTGGCCCTGAGAAAATGGACGTGATTTAGACATTTAATTTAAGTTATAAATAAATTGAACAAATTGTAATCACAGTAAATTGTACCACACATTTACTCAATAGGCTAAAATGTGTAACATTATTGCAACTATTGTAATTGTAATATTAATGAAAATGAAAAATAGAAATAATAATAATAATTATTATTATTATTATTACTAAGTTAAGCACTTTTATGGCAAAAAATTCTTGGTAAACAAATCATTTAAATTTAGATAATTTTTTTCTCTCGACAGTGCCTAAATATTTTATTGAACATTCCTGAGCACAGTAGGCTAGGTCATTACTAAAGCCCGGATTTTCATGCACTATCAAACTTAAAAATATGCATGCATTCATGCACTATCGTATCTCCAAATATGCACAATGAAGGGCGAAACATGCACTATCAAAAATTCGCACTATACTGCAATATATTTCAATTTCACTGTTTTCAGAAGTTTAAGATCGGGATTTGAACTAACTTCTTAAGTTTTTTCCTAATTGTCACACCCATTTCTCTACAACACATTCTACAGTCTTCAACAATGGCTAGTGACTCACAAATTCAAGCAGTGAACAGTCTGTTTAGCAGTTTTCTTTCAATGGAAGGTGGTGGGGGTCGGCGAGTCTGCATTTTCTTTTGTAGCCTTGTGTATTATATTACTGTTTATTTAGGACAAACAGTAGTTTGCACTCTCAAATTCATGCAGGTGGCAAACTCTGTTGCCAAGTCAATCAAAATATAACAATGGTAATACAATACAACATTTTTACGTTTCTTTGAAAAAACGAGATTTTATGGAGGTACATTCATAATATGCACAGTTATGCATGGTAACTTTATATTATGCACTAAAACCAGAAAATGAGGGTTTATATGCATTAAAAACGTCTGAATATGCTACATTACACCCAAAAAATCCAAAATATGCATTATGCATGAATTTTGCCATAAAAAGGCCGAAACATGCAAACATGCACGGAAAAAATATGGTTATTTGGAATCCATAAGTCATGTAATGAGTAACTACAAAGTTTGAGAAGTCTAACCAACGCATATAAAAACATGCATTTGCATGAAAATCCGGGCTCTAGTCATTACATAATAAGACACGTAGTTTAGGGGATAAATATGACTACATGTTTATGAATAGTATACATTCACGTACCGATACATATTTAAAAAACTTTTATTGACTTACGAACATACTATAAACACTTAGCATTGTTCGTTTCCTCCAGTTACAGCATAAAGTGTCCCTGACATACTGCCAAGTTTTCCCGGATATCAACTCTAGGGATTCAGCAAGTGCAGAAACTTTTCACATTTTTCTTTTTTAGTTAACTCACTCGAAAATAGACCAAAAGAATAGACTTTTCTTCCCTGATTTTCTGGAGCACTGCAATCTTCTTCTCATAGTGGTAGCCATCTTACTTGTCGAACCGTCGCGCGAGATCTAGCGAGTGACGGGTGCGTAAAAAATGTTAGTGAAACAGAAACTCTGACCCCTTGTCAGCTGAACCGACAACACCCGTCAACCTGTCACTTGTCGCACCCGTCGCTTCGTGAAATAGGCCCTGGTTTCATTGATGGTAATTTGGACAAAGTTATGAATACTGCCAAAAAAAAGTATTTTTGTTCATGTAAAACAGTAAATCAAAGCTAATATGTACTGTGAGTTTATACCATTCTATATAAATATATAAAGTGTACCCATTTTATATGCCGAGAATTCAAATAACCAAAAGAAACAGTGACTGCTGCCCATGTCACCAAGCAGCGCTGAGGCGGATAAAAGAAAATACAGACTATTAGAATGGCCAAATATAATTTACGCTGTATTCAAGTTAATTTGCAACACTCTAGGATTGCGACTGCCAATCTAGTGCAGCTTGTGAATGAAAAAAGTGTAGATATAGCATTCATTCAGGAGCCCTACTTAATCAACAATAAACTGGCAGGTATACCTTTAACTCTAAGGAGATATACAGCAGGAAATTGGGGCAAAAGGGCATCAGTACTTATCAACAACAAAGATATCGACGCTACTACAATTAGTAAAATTTCAGATGGCGACTGCGTAGTCATACAGGTTACACACAGAAATAAAACATTTTTTGCAGCTTGTATGTACTTCGATGGACAGTTGGACATTGAAGATCACATTCAAAAAATTGAAAGAATTATTCGGCATATAAATGGAAAGGGGCTATTAATACTGGCAGACAGCAACACCAGAAATAAACTATGGCATGATATAACCACTAATCAACGAGGCAGCATACTTGAAGAATTTATTACAGTACAAAAACTACATATCGCGAATGAAAATAATGGAGTGCCAACATTTGAAACTCAAAATGGAAGGAGTTGGGTGGATTTGACTATTGTGAATGATAATCTTCTCAGAGATATAAGGGAATGGACAACTGGAGAAGATGAAAGCTGCTCGGACCACAAGATAATATCGTTTGTGATTGGAAACGCCATTCGAACCCAGACACGCACGGTAAAAGGAATCCGATATATCACTAACCCAGAAAGTTACAAGACATTTGAGACTATATTATTAGAAAAATTGACAACAAATTTCAATTGCCAGAGCAGTGGGGAGAGTGTGGACGAAGAGCTCGCACAAAAAGTAAACACAAGCACAAACGTCGAGCACGTAATTGAAACATTCTACAATAGTATTAACGACGCTTGCACTGGAGCATTTAGAGTAAGCAGAGGAAAGAAGCAGGAACTTAGAGGCAAATCAGTTCCCTGGTGGACGACTGAGCTAACCATACTGAGAAAAAGGGTGAATGCTCTAAGACGCCGCTACCAACGAACCTTTAATAACGAGCAGTTAAGAGAAGAGAGAAGAAGCCAGTATTTAGAAGGCAATCAGCAATATCGTACGAAAATAAATTATGAAAAGCTCAAATCATGGAGGGAATATTGTAATGCAACTGATGGGACTAACCCATGGACTGCTGTCTATAAAATCGCAGCTAGTAAAATAAGAGTTCAGAATCCACTTAGCACATTGCAAAAAGAAGACGGAACCTACACTGAAGATACTCCGAGCACATTAAGGTACATGCTAGAAAACTTCATTCCGCAAGACAGGGAACAGGATGATACTGAACGACACAAAGCACTGAGGAGGCTGGCAGATGAACCAATCGACACACCAGATGACAAGGAATTTACAACTACAGAAATATTGGCGGCATTAAGAAAATTCAACCCAAAAAAGTCACCGGGAGAAGATGGGATAACTAGTGAAATTGTATTAAAGGCTTTCAAGATCTTCCCATGTTTCTTCACAGCAATATATAATCTATGTTTCAAAGGTGGGTTGTTCCCTGAAAGATGGAAGCGCTCAGCTATAGTTCCTATAATAAAGCCTGATAAAGAAGACAGCAAAACTATAAATAAATATAGACCCATCAGCTTGTTGAACATATGTGGAAAACTTCTAGAAAAATTAATGATAAACAGGATAGAACATCATATCAACTCAAGAAACCTTTATAGCGAAAGAGAGTATGGATTTAAAGCTCAGAAAAGTACAATAGACGCAGTAATGGCGATGAAGGCATTCACTGAGGAGAACTTGAAGCCGTTTGGGTACGTAGTCTTAGTGAGTTTGGATGTGAAAGGAGCGTTCGACGCTTGTTGGTGGCACAGTGTTTTAAATAACTTAAGAGAGCTGAAGTGTCCAAGAAATTTGTACAAACTTACGCAGAATTATTTTAAAAACAGGAAAGCAAGTCTTTCTACCAACGAATTTAAGACAGAAGTACAAGTTGAGCGAGGCTGCCCACTAGGATCATGTTGCGGGCCTGGATATTGGAATATTTTATACAATTCCTTGCTGAATTTAAACTTCACGCAGCGGACAGAAGTAATAGCATTTTCCGATGATTTATTGGTCATGACAAAAGGGAAAAGCACACTAGATGCGGAAAATTTTGCAAATCACGACTTGAAAAAAATTGAACTGTGGGCTTTGACTTTTTTTGCTATCTTTATTTGAGCGTGCGAATGTCAAGTTATCACAAATCTGTATAGTTTTGCTGATGCTGGATAATGTTAATCTGATTTTTTAAAAACTAGACCTTTGTTCTTCCTTAAGTCTGCTTAATGAATCAATTTGGAGCTTAACTCGAAAATCGATTTAAAAAAACTTAATTGTCTTATTTTTCTGCATATCATTATTGAAATTATAACTGATTAAACAAAAGCATTCCAGCATTTTGTTACATCAGTTTACCTGATTTTTATTTTACTGTATATGATTATAAATCATTTGTAAAAGTTGAAAATAAATTTCAAGAGTATGTCTTCATTTTATTATGGCCCGGCGTTGCCCGGGTTTTGTATTTTGTAATAAAAAATTAACTTATGGAGGACTTTCGATGTTGAAACTCTAGGTCCTTATATACTGTGTATGTAGAATTCTAAATGAGGAAGAACGACATATGGCACTCAGACTATTCCCTCAGAAAAAGGTAGATATAGGTTTTTATGGCTCATAGAGGATGTCGAATGTTGCATTCCATTGCTTGTACACACCATGCCTAAGAGGAGTGCAAATATGAAGAAAAAGAAATTCCGGTTAGATAAGATTGTATTGTCTTGACAGAAAATTGTATTTCTCACTCTCATATTACCATACAACCGTTTCGGGGCTGAGGAAAAAAAGGAAATTCAATTCACTTTCATACTTTCCTTCCCAAAAAACCTGGGACATAATATACTGTGCGCGTAGGACTGAAAATGTTCCATCCCATTTTGTCTTCTTTTAGATGCTTAGGGCCTCTGATAAACATCCCTAGGCCTATTTCTCAACTAATACAAAGCCTACAGCTATGAGTGACTTATCAGTGGATAGGATTTGTTACCGACTTCCGATATAGCATAGGGGAGAGTGTTGTACCTTGAGCCATTTTTTATTGTGCTGCCTTTAACTCGAATTCTAATAGCATTTCCTTAGTGTTTTTAGTCTCTTGCCAATGTACTGTGCTTTCTTAACACGTTGATGTTTGTTTTAAATATGTACTCCAGTAAAATATAAATATAAGAAAACATTAAAATATACTGCACAGTGGCTCATGGTACGACACCCTCATGTACCATGGACCATACTGCATAAGTGCATAAAAAGAAATTTCCAGAGGCTAAAGCCTATGCGAAGTGTATGGGGGGAATGTTACCATCACTACACCTGCAATTGATTTCTTTTCCAGAGCGTCAATAGACAGATGTGTCTCGTGATTGTCCAAGATCAATAGAACCCTATTTTCTTGAGTTACGAAAATGGTCAAGAAACTTTAAAAATGTTGCTTGAAATGAACACGAGGGAATATGAACATAGGAGGTAATTAGTTTCCAACAGCATTCACAGCTCCAGTCATAGTGACTAGTTGCCCTCTTTCGGTTGATGTTGCACTTCCAATCTGTTTTAGACATTTAGGATCAACAATGTTTGACTGTCCCTGCACAGTGCATAGGCCAGTCTCGTCCAAGTTCCATATGTTTCCGAGAGGAATGGGGCCAAATCTGTTTCGATCATTTTTGATGTTATCGAAGAAACATTTTCTTCTCTGGATCATTCGAATTAATTTTCTTGTAAGCATTATTCAAAACTCTTGCGTCAACAGGCTCGTGGGTCTTACTACGAGTCATTGGTGTCCTGACAACAATATTAGAGCACATAAAAATAAAGTATAATGTAACCTCTTGTACCATCTTCCGCCGGCTCAAGGTACAAGACGCAGTTGTGGCTCAAGGTACACGATTGTCTGTTTCCACACAAATATGGCTATCGACATGATCTTCTGGTATCTAAATAACAAAATATATGGTCATTTTACTCGCCAAATAATAACGAATCCAGTGGATATTCGCAGAAACATCTTTATGCACAAGATAAACATCAATTATCAAGCAACTGGCGAGGAAAAATTTTAGTTTTCGCCAGAAAAAACAACTTTTTGGTCTTGCACACGCACAATCTGAAGCAAAAATGTCCAGACTTGCACAGAGAAGGAATGAGGCCACGAGAAGCATATATCGTAGTTCTACGGTTAGCGCGCTAGATGTCAACAGTTCTCACATATTTGAACTGGTCGAAGATACACTATGGTCTTGGTACAACACTCTCCCCTACTCACTGGCACACACTTAAGTTGTCCCTGCAATACGTTCGCTTATTCTACACAAAAATGTGAAGTGATAAAATGATATTTTCCATGTCGAGGGTAGGTGACTTCTTTATTTTCGTGGATTTTATTCTTCAAGAATTATTTTCACAAATGTATTAATTACATCGATAGTATCAGAATTTGTTAAACCCAGTATTATAATGTAGTTTCCAAAGCCCTATGTGAACACCGTAAACAATACTTTCGTTATGTAAACAATTGACAGCAGAACTCTCTAACTGTGCCACATTTCATCACATTTCAGACTTTTTCCCGTGGATTTTCCAAAATTTTATTTCATACAAACCTGGTCCTGACAATTACAAACACAAAAAAACAAAAATCAGCCAAATCGATCGAGCCGTTCTCAAGTGATGCGGCAACATACATTTTGGAAATTAATTTTTATTAATATAGTCTATCTTAAAAGGCCCGGCTTCGCCCGGGTTTTTATTTTGTAATTTGAAATTAAGTTATGAAGGATTTTCGATTTTCAAACTCTAGGACCTTGTATAATATGTAGGCCTACATAGAACTTGAAATGAGGAAGAACGACTTATCACACTCAAACTATTCCCTCAGAAAACGCTAGATATAGCTTTTTATGGCTCACAGAGGATGTCGAGTGTTGCATTACACACCATGGAAGGGGTTGAAATAAGAAGAAACATAAATTCCGATTACATAAGATTGTATTGTTTTTATGGAAATTTTTATTTCTCACTCTCATGTTACCATACAACCGTTTCGGAGCTGAAATTATAAAAAAAATTCAATATCACTTTCATACTTTCCTCCCCCAAAACCTGGGACATAATAGGCTATACTGCGGGCGAAGGACTGAAAATGTTCCATCCTATTTTGTCTTCTTGTAGATGTTTAGGGCCTATGATAAACATCCCTATACGAAGCCTACAGTTATGAGTGACGTAGCAGTGGATAGATTTCAGTTCGTGGAATACAGCCCAGAAATCCATTCCACAACATCTTGTTTACGCCAAGAAGTATTTGGACGCCGATTGAGTTTCATACTGTGGTATGATGCATTGTCCGTAACTATTAAACTGTTGGGTTCAAGTTTCGGCAACACATTAGCAAACCAGTTATGGAATACCTCTCCATTCATATCTTCGTGGTACTCACCTGTCTTCTTTGACTCAAAAATGAGCAAATCCCCAACTACGAAGCCTGTGTCACTTACCTATATGCGTAACTATTAGGCGATTCCCATTACCCATAGGACTTTTTAAACCTTGACTTAATCCTGCCCTAAAATCTTTTTCGTTTGATTCAACAGTAGTGTCATGACAAATTTTAAGGGTGGTGTGTCCTGCATTTACCCATGTCTCGTCTAAGTAATATAACTTTCGACCTTCTGCTCGGTATTGCCGTACAGCTCTAAGATTTCGTCTTCTCCAAAGTACAGTATCATCACGATCTACTGTAACATTAACCTCATTTCCTTTCACATATTTCATTCCAATGTCCAACAATAACTTATAAAATGTTGTTCTTTTAAAATTATGTATGTCGGAGTCCTCATTGACAGCACAAAGAAATTTATCCATAGTTGGAGGTATGTTATCAAAAAAGAATTGATGAACTATTGCTCGAATAGCACTTTTCACAAAGTCATCAATGTTATCTAAAACACTACGCGGGTTTTGAGCCTTTCTTGGAGGAGTTTTCACTACACCATAGTCTCTGTATTCACTACGCACTTTCCAGATACTTCTGGTAGATATACCGGTGAATTCAAATGTCAATTTTACAACGTCCTCAATTGCAAGTGCTGGATATTTTGTTTAAAAATCCATTAAACACATTCAATATAATTTCCTTCTGCCCACTTCGCAAAGATTTACCTCTTTTATTTTTAACTATGCCTCTCGGGCCTGGTTGAATTTCAGTCATTATGTTTAATGCTTCTCGCAGACTGGGTTATAAATTATAAACACCACGTTTCGCTATTCACTGAAATTTCTATGTTTACATTATTCACAACAATGACTCTCGCAAACTGGAGGGTTATATCACGAATGCCACGTTTCGCAATACACTGAAACATTTGCAATAAGTTGATATTGTTATCTTAATAATTTTGGTCACATTTTATGAGCTTTTTTACTGTTATAAAAATCAAATCTAATACCGCACTACAAGCCCTGAAAAGGGCCGTTCGTAGAGTTCTGAAAAGAACTGCTACGACGGAGGGTTAGGTAGGGAAGGCCAAGGGGATAAAGGAAAGCTCTTTCAGAAAGCCCTGAGAAGGACAGACGTTGAGTTCTAAAAAGAACTCTTAGTTCAGGCGGGCTGCGCTGAACGAATGGGGATCGAAATCGATCACCAAGAGTCGTCGGTAGTAGATGCTTCCCTCTCCGCTAACTGGAGAGTTCAGTAGTCCCAGAAACTCAGATGCTCACTGCTCTGCTGCCTGCTACTGTCTACTGCATTTCAAATGTTATCTAAAACAAATTAAGGATATAGCGAAAAACGGTAGTGGTCCAGAAAGAGGAATTTGTAGGAGAACAAATTGAACACATTGTATAAAAATTAATTCAAGAAACGCTTTCGATTGAAAACAGCATAGCAACAAACTGATAAACAATAAATATGAAGAGATGAAGAGAAGAGGTTTGTTTACTTTCTGAGCGGACATCAATCTTTCACCTTTACAACTTCATGGAATACAATCTTTTTTCCCCTTCATATCATTTATTTTACCTATAACATAGTAGACAAACACAACTTTTCACGCACGGTGAAAATTCACTAGTGAGAAATTCTGGCATGATCACAAACCTTCGCTGCTCACGGACGCTCTGAAACTGCTTCACTTCACCCTCGTGCGAACCAGTGCTGTTCTATTTAATTCTGTGTTTCAGAAAAACTTACGGTGAGTCACCTCATCTCATCTTACTTCACCTCACCTCCACCTCACCTCCATCTCACCTCCACCTCACTTCCGCCTCACCTCCGCCTCACCTCCGCCTCACCTCCGCCTCACCTCCGCCTCACCTCCGCCTCACCTCCTCACCTCCACCTCATCTCCACCTCACCTCACCTCACCTCACCTCACCTCACCTCACCTCACCTCACCTCACCTCACCTCACCTCACCTCACCTCACCTCACCTCACCTCACCTCACCTCACCTCACCTCACCTCACCTCACCTCACCAAACTGCGTCTCAAATTGCGCCCAGCCCGCGCTGCTCGTAGTCACTAGTGAGAAATTTAGCACGGTCAGAGACCTTCGCAGCTCACGGACGCGCTGAATCTGCGTCACCTCACCCTGCGTGGGAACATTCGCTGTTATATTTATTTCTGTGTTTCACAACTCACGGTGAGTCACCTAACTTCACCACACCACACCTAACCTCACCTCACATCACCATACCACACCACACCACACCACACCACACCACACCACACCACACAACACCACACCACACCACACCACACCACACCACACCACACCACACCACACCACACCACACCACACCACACCACACCACACCACACCTCACCTCACCTCACCAAACTGCGTCTCAACTTGCGCCAGCCTGCTGGGCGGCTAAATGTATTGCAATTTCCAAAGCCGTATATGAACATATGAACACTCTAAATCAATATGTTGTCATGAGAACTGATTTGCATTTGATAAATTCTTTCTAATATATTACCACAAAATAGGCACAAAACTGGGCTTTACTCCGGTGCCGGTCTTCCGATTTCGTCCAATATCAATAGGCTTCTTTCCATGGACATTATAAATGCGTATACCAAGGTTCATGAAAATCCGATAAAGCGTATTTGAGTTATCGCGCGTACAGACACAAGGACGGAGGGACACACAGACGGACAGACATTTTCCCGTCCCCCTCACAATCTCATAAAATACCATTCTGACACATAAAAACACTGCTCCATTTTCCGTAACAGATTATTTGAAATGATACATTTTCTCAGAATGGTTTTATTTACTAAGAGCTACTAATTAGTTACGTTCCGCTTTACAATGATTTTTTCCGCTCAGTATCTTAGTATCTAACCGGAATTTGAAAAGTAACTTCAATTTAAATTGAATGATTGAGAAAAGAAATGGGTGTTACAGTGACGTTAAAAATAAGAAACATTAGAAAACGTATTATTTTATTAAAAATTATATATTTATTATGTCTTAAAGATTAATTTCCATGTCATAATTATTAATTTTTTATACTTTGACAATACTTTCCATTTAATACGTAGCCTAATATCTCTGCCAAGGAACTGATCCTCCGGGTGAATGATTAATTACTTAATTATTACAGTATTCCCTGAACGTTTGACGAATCCGCAAAGCCTGAGATCCACTTCGGGAATTCGTTTCATGCAGTGGTCATAATTGGTACTGTGGCAAATCCCGTTCGGCGATTTCACCTCCAGTTTGCAAAACTGCAGAATTTCTTATACAGTTGTGCAATAGGGCCTACGCAAGATGCTTTTACATTTTACTACATTGCTTACTTTACATGCAAAAGGAGAACGAAAAACACGAAAACGCAAAGCAAGAATTAGTCCATGTGCCAGATCCATCGGTCATTATAATTTGGGGGGACTGAATGAAACTTATACCACACGTTCCTGGGGTCATGTGGAGGAAAAAAGTCGGGGTGGGGGCATCATGAGGAGGTAGCTTTCAAACATGGCGGCCATTCAAAATGGCGGACGACTGTGAATTTTGTAATTCAAATATCTCGGGACTGGGTTAATCAATCTTGAATTTTGTTTTTTCGAAATGTAGGTTATTCTTCTGGCTACATGTTTGTTCAACATGTATGTGGCCAAAAAACCAATATTTATTGGTCAAAATTCTAAAAATCGGAAATATAGATTTTTTGACATTTACGTTTTGCGGTTTATTACTCTAACTGTTGGGTATATCGAAAAAGTGTCTGAAACAAAAGTTGTAGAGATACATCTCACCTTTAAAACGCAAAAATGAAATCCAATATCGGATCAATAGAATCCGAGATATCCAGATTCAAAGCGGGCGGAGCGGGGTTGAGGATGTTGACCGAGCGTTCGGTGCAGCCTAGTGAGAGGCGAGACTTGGCGTAAAATCCTGCGTTTTATTTATTTTCAGCCTCAGTAATTGCTTTATTACTAGATAAATTTACATTATCTACTAATGTGCACTATTTTTAACATGATTATTAAGCACTTTCTCATAAATACAATTAACAACTATATTGTTTATCTGGGAATGGACGTCAATAATTACCAACTCATATAATATACTGTCAAGGCTTTTACATCCGATTTTTAAGATGAAATCGTTAAAGGAACTTCAAATAGTCGAAATAATTAAAAGAGGAAAAAAGTATTACAGTTTAGGTATGTATCGGAGACTTTTAACAATACTTTCAGAAATGAACACAGGATGTAAGCAACTAAGAAATAAAAATTCCCATAAAATGCCTTATACAATATTATTAACAATGTTGAATTATGTCTTCTTCACTAGAATCTCTGAAGTCAGGTATTATAATTATTGCTCTCGTCCTCAACTGCCGTTGCTTCGGCAAACCCCTTGCACCAACAGCTCTCGATTATTCAGATTTGAGTTGCTAAGCACGAGTAACTTTCTGGTGCACAGTTGATCAAAATTCCGGCCTGGTAGTTGGCACGTCTATTGTGTTTTCTCAAGGTGTCTTTACAAAGAGACAATTGGAAGCTCTCTATCTGGCCCTCTGAACATCTGGTAGCGCAGCTCATTTCACCTTGCGTTTGGGGGCATACGACTGGAAGACAAATTCTTCTTTGCTGTCATCAACATCATTATACATCATCCAATCTTTGCCTAACTTCCTGAATGCTTCAATAAATCTTTGTTCCTTTTTGCACAAAAGCTTTTAACTTTCCCCTGGCCAGCTAAAGCACTGATTGTGTCGCAGCCAGACCAGCAGTAATACCCAATAAGAGCTGTAAAAAGCTGTTCGCCTAAGGCAGATACTATCTGGGAAACTTGCATATCTGTTAAAACTGGTTTGTTTGTTTCCCGATTCAGAAGTTTTTGCTTTTTATGGTTTTGCAAAAACCTACAGCCAAAACTAATACATCTGTATTGATTGAAAAGCAAAGAACTGATTCAGATGATGTAGCGGCGTTCCTTGCATGCAGCATCATTCTGGAATCAGCTTATTCTTGAGTGCAGAACAGCTCAGGAACATTTTTTCTCCTAATATAAATGATTATGAAGCAGATCTCACCAACTGCTACGAAGATTTCTAGGTTTCCAATTATGTTTTCAAATGTCTCCTCTTACAAACTGCAAAAAAATAGCGTCCTCTAACAAACCACTCTGTGGCCACCCTTGATTTCACTAAATTTGATACCTTCAACTGTTCCGCTTTTTTTCCGCTCCAAAGATTTGATCGAAACCTCTGAATAATATATGTCAACCCTCCGACCTATATTAAAAACCTGCTTGAGAAAATTCATTGAGAATTCGTACAACTTTTTTGTTATCCTTTGACGGACTGAAGCACGGCTATTGAATTAATGATTCAGGCCAAATCTTTTTCCGGCAGACTGGCAGGGGTGGTGTATACTTCCAAAAAATTAGATACTACTGATTTGTAGGTTTTCTTCAAAGGCCCATTAACATTCGCCGGTGCCAGAGGATATCTGAATCCTTCCATCATGTCAAGTTGTTGGTTTTCTGCAATCAAGGTCATTTTGCTGAATAAATTTCGATTGCACTGGAGGATTACTTCTTTGTTTTTAACCTTGGTTTTTTTGCTCTTCTTTAGTCTACTAATCTTAAGACCCACTTTCTTAATACGTTTATGAAACCCTTCTCCTTTAGCTAGCCGAAACGTGAACTCTTCTTAAGCTATTTTCCCCTTGTTTTCCGAATCAATGTGATCAGAAGAACATATATTCCAGTAGGCAAATGTACAATATCTTAAGGGTTGGGATCGAAGGGGATCGTCCACTCGGCTAGAAGGTCAGTGAGAGTTGTCACGTCTTTCTCATCTCTAAGTGTCCTTGGGCTTTGGAGGTCAGGGTGTCACTAATCTGTTTCTCTGGATGATAGAATGCTGAGGAGGTTCTTTAGCTCTACTCAGCATTAACATATTACCATACTACAGCCTACTTTTTCAGACTGAAATCCTTAGTACCTTCAGGAGTTTGGGTGTCTTTGTTTACAGTCTCTTTGATGGCTTGGTCCACTGGAATTCTAGAAAATGGGTTGTTGCTTCTTATTTGTACTGAAAACCTCCTTCTACATAATATTGGTGAACATATGGGCTCTCCTTCTAGTTTAGATAATTCAAGGAAGTGTTATGATAGATAATGTGAGTAGTTCACTCTATCCAGCGCAAAAATTCAAGGCACAATTTTTTCAACAGCAGCTAAAAACATAAAAAAAAGCCTTCTCAATTAGTCCGAAGAAAAACGGAAAGTAGCTCCACTAGGGCGATATATTTCATCCGAAAGGACAGCATTTCTTCATTACTTGTAAGAAGATGTATCAGGTAGAGTGGCTTGAACATGTTCATCTTGAAGTACAGAGTTAAGGGATGTATAGTTCATAATTAGTGATGTTCATTTCCCAGATAAATTGTATAATTGTTAATTGTATTTATTACTCAAATCCTATGCACCGAGAGCTGTGGGTGCAAGGGGTGTACCAAAGCAACAGCAGATGAGGAAGAGTGCAATTATAATAACTGATTACAGTGATTCTTGTGAAGAAGACTTATTTCAAGATTGTTCATAATATTATAGGCTATAAGGCATTTTATAGGAATTTTTATTTCTTAGTTGCTTACGTCCTGTGTTCATTTCTGAAAGTATTGTTAAAAGTCTCCGATACATACCTAAATTGTAATACTTTTTTTCTTTTTTAAAATTATTTCGACTATTTGAAGTTCCTTTAACGATTTCATCTTAAAAATCGGATATAAAAGCCTTGACAGTATATTATATGAGTTGGTAACTGTTGATGTCCATTTCCCAGATAAATTATATAATTGTTAATTGTATTTATGAGTAAGTGTTTAATAATCATGTTAAAAATAGTGCACATTAGTAGGTAATGTAAATTTATCTAGTAATAAAGCAATTACTGAGGTTAAAAATAAATAAAGTGCAGGATTTTACGCTAAGTCTCGCCTCTCGCTAGGCTGCACCGAGTGCTCGGTCAACACGCTCAACCCCGCTCCGCCCGCTTTGAATCTGGATATCTCGGATTCTATTGATCCGATCTTGGATTTCATTTTTGCGTTTTAAAGGTGAGACGTGTCTCTACAACTTTTGTTTCAGACACATTTTCGATATACCCAACGGTTAGAGTAATAAACCGCAAAACGTAAATGTCAAAAAATCTATTTTTCCTATTTTTAGAGTTTTGACCAATAAATACTGGTTTTTTGGCCACAGACATGTAGAACAAACATGTAGCCATAAGAATAACCTACATTTTGAAAAAAACAAAATTCAAGATTGATGAACCCAGTCCCGATATATTTGAATTTAAAGATTCACAAGCGTCCGCCATTTTGAATGGCCGCCATTTTTGAAAGCTACCTCCTCATGATGGCCCCCCCCGACTCTTTTGCTCCACATGACCCCAGGAACGTGTGGTATAAGTTTCATTCAGTCCCCCCAAATTATAATGACATGGTCGATTTTGGGGGCTGGCACATGGACTAAATACGGAAAGAGCATTCTACAACTTGCCTAGACCGCGAAAGTCTGTAATTAAAGACTTTGTTTTCATAGTTATCAGTGACACTTCGGTTTGGGTATGGCCGCATCAAATTTTCAGAAAAAGGTAACGCTTCATCTCCTGCAAAACGTATGGAATCGGATCAACGATTGTAGGAATCAGAGAAGGGGATGGGAGATTTAAAGTTTCTTTCTTCATATTTTCTTTTTGCGAAAACGCTGTTAGCAAAAGTCCGGCGCTGAATCTTCCCATTGAACCAACATCAATAGTGATGATTTGGTTTTTGTTATTCCTTTAATTTCCATTAGTTCAAGCTATTCTTATATTTACCAATTTTGCCTGTTAGTCGCAATATTTTTTTAATTGCAATAAATTTACATAAATAATTAAACGTTGATTTAGTCATTCGAACAACCTTTCATTCTTGCACAAGTAAACACAATAAATTATGTTATTTTATTAAACGTATTTTTGCTGTCGTTCTTGGTGTTTGATAAAATAAAATAATTTATTAAATCGCTGATTTTAAGTATTGGGAAAATTAAATAAAAAAATAAATAACTTTTTCTAAAATTTGTATAAAATTAATACATTTCTCACAGTATAAATGCGGCTAATTTTCCTTCAGTTCCGATAAATCTTGACGCATTGCACCCTTCAGCATCTATTGACTCGTTGACGAATCCATGCAATTCAGTCAACCCTGTAACGATGAGTCA
The DNA here is from genome assembly GCA_964059195.1 of Ectobius pallidus. Taxonomy (NCBI): domain Eukaryota; kingdom Metazoa; phylum Arthropoda; class Insecta; order Blattodea; family Ectobiidae; genus Ectobius; species Ectobius pallidus. The sequence continues at coordinate 136,041,438 of CAXKWD010000003.1, read as the reverse complement.
CAGTTGATACAAGATGGCATTTTGGATTCTGAAGTCTACCAACATTTACCAGAATTGTCCGGAACTACCTGAATGACACTTTTCCTGGGAGATTGATTTGCCATATATCGCCAAGACTTTGGGCTCCCCGTTCGCCCGATTTGACCCCAATTTACTTTTTCGCCTGGGGATTTATCAAGTCCAAGGTGTATCAGGTGAAAATCACTGGTATTGAACAATTGAAAAACAGCATTTATGCCGCTGCGGAACAGATAACGCCACATATGTTAGTAAGGGTGTTTCGGGCTACAGAGGAACGATAGGACTTGAGCTTAAATTTGCAGGGTCATCACGTTGAAATATTGAATTTGTGTTCAAAATGTTCATGATGTTTATAGTTTGCAAAAACATGTCAAAAGGTAAAATTGTCAAACTGTTTTTTATGTTGTTTATGGTTTATAAAAACGTGTTTATGTGGAAAATGGTAAGTGACTTTATAAACACCCTATATAAGTTATAGGATATATATTAATTCTGATTGGTTAAATGCATTTCAAAGGCAAATTATATTGGTCCATGTATTGAATACTACCATACAGTTTAAATTTTTAATTTTTTTAAATTCTTATGGGAGGCTCTTTAGAAGTATGAGAATATTATGAAATCTGTGATGAACTTATTGAAAGAAAGACACGATGACATCCGTCCTTTCATATTAAAGAGTTACGCTAGAACAAGGACATTCATTAGAATTAAAGCACTCGTTCGAAAAACGGAAATAATCAGGAAATGGCAAAAAAGTAAAAAAGTAAAGAAGTTGAAGAATACTATTCTATAATTAAGTAGGTATGGTTATCGTTGCTTTTCCGTATAATTGTATTAATATAAATATTAATTTCTATCATAATTCGCATTAAAATATAACGCTACATTGGCACACTTATCCATACTTCAGCATAAACGAAATGGCGCAGCCCCGCTAGTTGCATACGCGTGACGTCACAGCGAGAAGAGAGCTGCGCTTGATGCCTTGGGTTGGACTATTAGTGCTTTCATGCTGGCACGATGCCGTCGTATAGGCATGTTGTAAGTGTCTGCTCCCTACTCCCTCCTACATCACTAGAACACATAATCTGCACCATACTTACATTCCTTACCCTACACTTTCACTTGTGTATTTCAAATTTTCAAAATGATCCTACATTAAAAATATAAGAAGTTGCCTTGACCTATTTCTCATCCCTCGTATAGCGTATATTACAAAAAGCTACAATAAGCTATTTTAATTCTCACTTGCTCATGAGGAGAACATATACTGAACGTTATAATTTACAAAAAAAACAATATTAATTATCGTACTATTTTTGATATAGGCATATAATTTACAAGAAAATACCTTAATTGAAGAACGTAAAAGAGGTTTATCTTCACTATTTGTATTCATAGTAGCTAAAAAGAATACTCCCTTCCCCTCAAAAAAGAAAAAGTGAGGAATTTTTAAAAAGCTGGAAGCGGTGCTGAGAGGAAATGAGTGGAGCAGGAAAAAGTGGAGTCAATGAGGCACTGAAGCACATAAAGAGTTTAATCTGCAGCGGTTCGTTGTTACCTTGGTGATAAATTGGCTAGCGCACAATAGCATCGACGCTCTTGTTTATCCACAGCAAGCCTGAGTGGTCATCCCGAAAGGAAAGGGAGTTTTCATAATTCCAATTAAATGGGATTTGAATGTAGCCTTTGTTTTTGCAAATCTCATTTCAAACCGATTCCACTAATGTATAAATGCTGTATCTTAATCTAATCGAAATGCTTTGTTCGCATATCTTGACAGCGCTGTGCTGTCAGGAACCTAGTGAGAGGTATTTCATTAGTGAAGCTGGTGTATTTCCATAACGTATTCTAGATTATATTTCTTAATTACATATACTACGTACGCGGAACGTAATGATAGTGGCTGCTGCATTAACTTAGCATCCGCAACACCAGTTGTGGTGCTTTAATATTAGTACCCCATATGACGCAATAGGATCGATAGATCTAGTATTCAAGTCGGTTAAATGTATCTAATTTATAAATTGAAAGTTTGTGGGTATGTTTGTATGTTTGTGTGACGTTGGTTTCAAAAATACCGCGGTTCTCCTCCTCTGATCTCTATGGATGACGTTTGTAGTGCTTGTGTCGCCCTCACGCGTGAAGTCGAGGTAGTTCCTTCCTTGGCTGGGCATGATAAGACCAGCTGAGTAGCTAAAAGTGGGTTGTTGTGTGGATCGGCCCGGAGGAATCCCTTGGTTTTACGTGTGAGTTGCGATTATCATTACTATGAAACTATAGCAAATTTATTCTGTGCTTTATGCACATAACTAGATTTTCATAGGCAGAGTTAATGCTAATTCAAATAAGAGAAAGGGCAACCCATTAAATAATACAATGTATATGTATTAATGAATTTCATTTCCTCTAGTGCTAATAAATGTGATAAATATAATAGTTTAAGTTTCAGCCTTAAGCACTAGTATATAATAAGAAACCTAACACGATACTGGAGCTGAAGACGTAGAAAGTATATAGATTTATATTTTACTGTTATTTATTGTTTCATAACAGTTTTTGATATACAATATAGTCATAAGGATAAAATTACATTATATCATTGCATATAAAGCTTAGTAGCTTATTTATAGCTAATTTTTGTTAGGCAATTTAGTCGTAAAAACCACTTTACATTTACATTAATACATTACATTAATAATGAATAATATTGTTATACAAGTCTATTGTATTGATATAAAATATGAACATAATTATATCAATATGTCAAGTAATAAAATTTAATATTAAAATCTTACACAATTAGTCACACTTAATTACAGTCAAGTAATAAAATTTAATATTAAAATCTCACACAATTAGTCACACTTAATTACAGTCAAGTAATAAAATTTTTTATTAAAATCTTACACAATTAGTCACACTGAATTACAGTCTCATCAAAATATGAGTACAGTAAAATACTTAGTTTTCAAATAACTTATCTTTAAAAATTGTGATATATTACCTCAGAAGGTTAATATTTATTGGAGAATGGTATTTTTACTGTTTTTTGTTTATTCTTATACTTTCATATTTCATTGCTTAATTTAATTATAGTGATGGATTCGTTAGCAATTCTATTAAATGGATGAACTATAAGGTTGTGATAGAGTTGTTTTTGTAATATCACTACTTCACAATTGAAGATGATTACATATTTAGTCCAGTCAAATTGTCACAAAAAAGCCACATCGATGCAAAATTTAGGGTAGAGCTAATTTTTTTATATGATGTCTGGGATGGTTTTGAGAGTAATTTCTGACATTTTGCCAACAAACATTTTTGCCGCCGGAGCCGCCATCTTGAAAAAACTTAAAAATGTTCCATTTTATTTTTGTTTCTGCCCATTATCTGCCAAAATACGCACCTGACAAATATGTTTTGCTATGCATCCTAAAAGTAAACTAAATTTTCTACAGTTTGAGATCAAATTGAGTTTTCTACCATGAATAGTTTCGGAAATACAGCTCTCCGAATTTCAGCAAGATTTTGCAAAAAATTAAAAAATCTGACCTCTCAACTAGTTTTTGCTCGCTATCTTCTAAATGACCAAGCCTTCAGTAAAATTTCGAAGGATAACTTTTAAACTAGAGTAAATTTGCAACAAGCTGAGTATTTTAACGTTTTAACGTGTATCTACAGCTCCTCACATTTCAGAAAACTTATCGAAGGTACAAAAAGTCTAGTTTTGCCTAGGATATTCTAAATGGCGTTTCTCACAGTAAAACCCGTGTTGTCTTATAGTTAAATATTACATGGTAATTAAGAACCAAAACAGTATTTCCAAGAATTTATTAAGGACTTCTTCCCGAGTGTCATCAAACGACTGAAACTACCCTGGATAACTCCGGACTTCGCCACATCGCAGTTTCTAACGGAATATGGATCATTCATATCTAGCCAGATTTAATTTAGCAGAAGATTCATTATGTTGCTGCGAGAACTGTGAAGATGATTCCATGTACCATGTTTTATATAAGTTACATGTGCCAGACATGAGGCGGCTCAGAGCGGCTGCGATGACTGAAGACGACCCGTGGGCCCCGGGCTTAACCTTCTGGACAAGGAAGAACAACTTCGAGGCTTGTCTAGGGGAATAGCCTATAGCTCAGGGACCCTGGATAACTTCACATTGGCCAATAAAAAAATAAAATAAAAATAAAAATAATAAAAGACTAAGAAAACCAATGTAAACAGAAAATAATAAGTAAAGTTGGTGTAGGTACAGCATTTTAATTTGGAAAGAACTGCGTTTTATTTTAGAAGAACACTTTGCAGTGTCCTCTGAAAAAAATATTTCCTATAGCAGATACAGTTCTCCGAAAATGGAAACATGTTATCGGAGGAGTGGCACTAAGAGGCTCTTTGTCACTGCTCTGCACATCGCACGCTAATCATACAAGCACTAAGAATAATTGTGAGAGACTCCGATGGGCTGCGCGTTCATCTCCTGATGTCATCTTTGATAGAACTGCTGTTTTGAAAAGTTCAGAAGAAACTTTTCTCGCGCTTCGTAGAATTTCTAAAAAATGAATACAAGTGAAAAAGGCTGTTGAAGATGCAGATGTCTTGATTGTTAGCACTGCCTTCTCAATGGTAACTCAATACGACACTGTCTTTGTAGTTGGGAGGACATAGACCTCCTTATTCTCCTCACTGCATTACCATCCCCTCATATAAAGAAGTGGCCACGGGAAAAACCACTTCTGTTCGCTGATTTTGAAGCATCCTGAACTAGAAGAGGAGGCTAATGTATTTCTGAACCCTCAAGCGACATCAAGAGATGTGGCTGAAGTGGGCCAACATTTTTTGGTTCACTTATACGGAGGAGACCCTGCTACACAAACACTTGACGAACTACGGCACGGAATATTTTGTAAAAGCTGCAGGAAGAATGAAATTTAACCTAGCGAGGCTGTCCCAACCAATGATGCAGCTCAACTTCATGCCATTCGAACATACCACCAAGTTGAGGCATGGCTTGGTGAATACAAAGACCCTTTGAAGTGGGACTGGGTGAACACTTTGTTGCCTCTTAATGTCAAGAAGGGGTCAGCTCCAGAATCAATTCTGAAAAGTATTTCCTGTACCTGCAAAAAGGGGTGTTTAAACGCTTGTGGGTGTCGTAAAGCTGGATTAAAGTGCACAACCATATGCAAACATTGCAATGGGCAGTCGTGTGAAAACATTGCCTACTAACAGTCCTGTCCTTCGACAGTGAGGATGACGACACTCCTGATGAGCCACTTAATTTGTTTTTGGATGAAGACGCTGAAGAGAACTTTATCAACACTGGCCAGATTGTGAACATCACGGACGAAATAGCAGACGCCAACTTCCCAGGTCCCTCTAAGTGCCGAAGACTGTGAACAAACAAGTCATTCAATGCAGTGTTTCGCCAGAACTCCAGCTAAATAAATCTTTTTCTATATATAAACGAATGTTCTGTGCAGTTATTGCTCCTAACTTGTATGCACATGTAATTATTCAATTACATTCAATTACAGTAATTAATTATTATTCTAAAGAGATTGCATAAATTTTGCATTATAAAGGTTTGAAGGCTTATAGCATTCCATACATAACCTTGCATATTCTCCATGGATCTGCCGTTGTATATATGTTTAAATGTTAATTTTTAATGTCATGTTTAATGTAAAAAAAAAAATAATAGAGAAAGGATTTTCTTAAAAAAAAAAGAATAAAATTAGAGAATAAAATTCCCAAATTTCAAAAGAAAAAGAATATAATGTAACCTTAGGTAGACTATTAACACAAAGCAAACATTGAGAGAAAGATTGTTGAATGGTTATATGAACCATGTAAATCAGTTTCTACTTGAGATTGCCAATGAGCATAAATGAAAATTAGAGGAAGTAATACAGTTATTACATTGTGAAGCAAATTATAAAGGACATGTTTATTCGGTGTTTGAGTGTATTCACCAGGCTTGAATTAAAAACTTGGACAGACATTCTAAATAACACTCAGTTAAAGCACTAGCCCCTCATCAAGAAAGAAGAATATGTTAAGTTATTCTAAAAAGGAGAGCGCCATAAGAAATTTGGACTAAAAACTTATATGATACGACAAGTGAAAATAAAAACCACCTACTGGAATTTCTTGGGATCGGCTACTCACACTGTGTGATCCCCCTTTTTTATGGAAGATACTGTGCGCTGTGCATTATGTTTCAGTGTATGTTGGATGTTGGAGCCTATTTTTCTTCCGTGCGGGCATGAACCTAGGCATGCCTGTTTGGATGATACAGAGACCATCACCGAGAAGGCCTCTCGGACTTGATTTTGCCATCATGTGTGGCCAGGTGGCTCTCCTTTCTTCATGTGTATGCCCCTTCTTCCTTGTGGCTGCTCCGCTCTCATCACTCTGTGCCTATCTGCCTGGAGATAATCAAGATATCTCTTGTGTTGTGTGGAGATTAAATGAGGACATCTCTACCAGCCTGCTGAAGATTAATCTAAGAAATCTTTAGTCTTGTAGTGTTTGGAGATTATATAAAGACATCTCTGACACCTTCCTTCAGATACTATGCTACTGTTCTTCCCTAACTTGACATTTTTACTATGCCATTAATATAAATATTGTATTCATGCTACTGTTTATGGACAGCAGTGCTTAGAATTTTGGGCCCTGTAAAAACAAAGAAAAGGAATTCCTTAAATTCTGGATTTGACTAATGAATCATTTTCTGAAACGATGGACATTAATCATGCCTATTATCTATTTCGGCACGGTATAGTTAAAATGTAGTATGGACACGTGCCTATTTACAGATGGTGGTAGTGAGAATAATTGTTCACTCACGTGTGGAGTGTTATTTTGGACCCTGAAACATAAATAAATATTTCAAAAAGAAATAGGAGGAGAAATCTTGATTCTCAATGACATTTTCGGATTTCACTAGACTTTCTTGCTGCATTTAATATGCAGATTTAGGATGCACATAAATATTAAATATCTCTCTCTCTCTTTCTTTTGTGTTAATTTAACTTAATATTGGCATACTTAGCATTTCTTGTGGGGGTAATTTCAATTGGTTGTGTTAATTTAAATTAAGATTGAGATAGGTATCATTTCTCGTGAAGGTTTTTGAATTTGATTTGGCAGATCCATATTTAATTTTGTGTGTGTTTGCAATGGATGATATTTATAAGTGTGAGTGTTAATTTTGAAATAGGCCGATTTTTATATGATGTTGCTAATCAAGCGATTTACAGGTACTCAGATAATACTATTTATGATAAGGGTGTTTAGTGTTGTACCGGTTACTTTACCCAAAACTAATTTATTAGTTCCCAGATCCGTAGACTATGGAGGAAAACAGAACCGGAGAAAAATCAGTTATAATTAATAAATAATTAAAAGCACCAAAATACTTAACAGGGGTTTTTATTACCCAAAAGACATTTAAATAGCAATAGGCTTCAATCAGTATGAATTCAATCACATTTACAACAATTCCATAATTATATTAAATAAAATAGGCCTACAGATAAAATATCTAATATAAAAGGTACATACAAATTTTACATGTAATTTAAGGTAAATGCTTTGCCCTAAATATATATTTAAAGTGTAATATAGAATAACATTGCCAAAATATAATTTACATCACTGACTTACGTAAGGAGTGGTGACTAGTAGCTATAAATAACTGTACCTTTGGTACGCTACATTCCTGCCATGAGAAAACAATATGCCCTACATTCTGTTCTGAGTGATAGCATCGGTAAGGAAATAACTTAACATCACGAAAACAGAAAACTAATAAAAAACGGAGCATAATGAAGTATAGAAAGAACAAAACTAATTAAAGAAAAACAAGAAAAATGTCCAAGCGGACACTTGCTTAAGGCTTAGAAATTTGTATTAATTCATCACTGTAACATTACTTACATGAAAAACAGAAGTCCGGAGTAGAGTTCACTTATAAAAAAACACTACATATTCCTTATACTGTAGAGATCTCACTTAGTAAAGCAAAGACGGGCGTTTGCCCGAAGATAACTGACGCGAAGCTAGCAGGCTTATTCTTCCGATCTGTCCATGGCGACGGCTGACGGCGATCTCTCCGCTCGCAAAAACAAACCCGGAACACAACTCCCAAGGAAAAGAAAAAAAATGGCGAACCGGAAGTGATGCTATCACTCATAACATACGAGGCTATTACCAATATTACATCGAAAATGTTACGAAAATTAAATACATAATTAGTAAGTAAGAAAATAATTAACAGAATTTAAGAAAAATAAATAAACATTAATAAAACAATAAAAAACAGAAAGATATAACTATCAAACAGCTGAATTTAATATTTGAACGACCAATGGAAATATCTGGAAATTTCCTGAATAGGCAAACAACTGACGGTAATAATAATATTCGTACATGGAAATTTCTGAACAGTTAAAGTGAACCAATAGAAATATCTAAGAAGTTTGTGAATAGTTAAACAACTGAAAGTAGTAATACATAACCAAAACACAGTGAAGCTATTGAATTGAAGCTATTACTGAAGGTAATAAATATAACCTAAAAACAGTGAAGCTATGCAAGGTAAGTAATTAGAATAAATATATTAAATAATAATAATGCGAATATAAACAATGGGCCACAAACAAGTGGCACAGTGTTGAACATTTGTGTTAAAATTAAATACCCAGTGTGTCCTGGAGAAGTTGTCTATTGATGTAAGAATGTTGAAACATGAAACTTTGATAGTGAGGTTGAAATGTATTTCCTCGCGTTCTGTGTTGGGGTGCCTATTATTCCGGGGCGAAGAGGGAGGATTGTAATCTTGTTGGGATTCAGTAATTTGTAAATATTCTCTGTTCTCCTCTTTGTTAATTTAAAATTTCCGATCTCACCCTGATTCTATTGCAATTTCAGATTCAGTTGTTTTCTGTGACGCATTGCTTTAGGGTTTGATATTTTCCCGTACCGTGGCGCTCGCGGCGTCTCAGAGGTTTCCTGGTAGGTCGCGGTAAACTAGCTGAGTTAGTCGTTGTTGGGTGCAGCTTTATATAATGTAGTGTTCTGGGACTAAGGATCTGCTTCTCCGTTCACCAGGATTTTTCAAAGTAAGTGAAATATCAAAGGTCATGGTTAATTTAATATATTAGAGTCATTCTTGCGTAGTAAATTCCTTTGCCCCTTTTTTTTCTATGTTCCGTCAGTCATTATGTCGGATTCTAGTTATGCATATAGCGGAGGCCATTTTACAGATGAAATCGTTTCCTAATGAAATCACAGAAAACCTAGAGTTGTTATCGGGCGGGTTCCCGTATGATTCCCTTAACTTTAACCTCGTCACAAGACATCAAAGTGTAGTTTGGTCAACTATCATGCTATTCAAATGAAGGTTGTTATTAACTTAGTGTGTTTGAAATTAGACGAAGGACTGGTTCTCACTAGAAAAATTTTGATGCAAGGTTATGATACCTTTGATTCTTAAATGACTTGTCATTCTTGGGTATAACATGCAGCTTAAGCAATCTAGTCTCTGCGAGTATGTATTTGCGTAATGTTAAAGGTGGTACGTTGATCGTATGTTTTGCGGTCATTGATTTATATTTTCTACTGAACTGTGGTTGTTTGTGTAATCTCTTTTCTTACGCTTATTTTTATGCTAAATTCATGTTGGTATTATTCGCAGATGTTTCTACCAGTAATTAATCAATTATTCTACATATTGCATTATAAAGATTTGAAGGCCTATAGCATTTCATACATAACTTTGCATATTGGAATCTTGTTTGTACCAAACTGAGTTAACAGTAATTAATTATTATTCTAAAGAGATTGCATAAATTTTGCATTATAAAGGTTTGAAGGCCTATAGCATTTCATACATAACTTTGCATATTGGAATCTTGTTTGTACCAAACTGAGTTAACAGTAATTAATTATTATTCTAAAGAGATTGCATAAATTTTGCATTATAAAGGTTTGAAGGCTTATAGCATTTCATACATAACCTTGCATATTGGAATCTTGTTTGTACCAAACTAAGCTAACAGTGATTAATTATTATTCTAAAGAGATTGCATACATATTGCATTATAAAGATTTGAAGATATATAGCATTTCATACTTAACCTTGCATGTTGCAGTCTTGTTTGTACTAAACTGAGTTAACAGTAATTAATTATTATTCTAAAGAGATTGCATTATAAAGGTTTGAAGGCCTAGCCTATAGCATTTCATACATAACTTTGCATATTGGAATCTTGTTTGTACCAAACTGAGTTAACAGTAATTAATTATTATTCTAAAGAGATTGCATAAATTTTGCATTATAAAGGTTTGAAGGCTTATAGCATTTCATACATAACCTTGCATATTGGAATCTTGTTTGTACCAAACTAAGCTAACAGTAATTAATTATTATTCTAAAGAGATTGCATACATATTGCATTATAAAGATTTGAAGATCTATAGCATTCCATACTTAACCTTGCATGTTGCAGTCTTGTTTGTACTAAACTGACTTAGCAGTAATTAATTATTATTCTAAAGAGATTGCATAAATTTTGCATTATAAAGATTTGAAGGCCTGTAGCATTCATACTTAACCTTGCATATTGGAGTCTTGTTTGTACCAAACTGAGTTAACAGTAATTAATTATTATTCTAAAGGATTGTATTACTGTAGTGGTAGGCCTACTCCATTTCGTACTTCTCTTTGTTTATTGGAACTTGATTATTTTTACATTATTTCTATTTTGCTATTTAAAAGCGAGTATTTAACTCTTTTCAAATTTTGATTCTGCGTTCCCTATACTATTGTGGTGTATCAAAGGAGATTTCCTATTCTTGGTTATTAATCATAACCTAAGGATTTCTGTATTATGCTTTTGCATCGATAGGTCAGTCTATTTCCATATTTACTACCTTTGTCAATCTGATTATTGCCTATAAAGAAAAAGAAGGTAGTTTTTCTGATGTGTTAGTGTGAAAACCAGTCCCTCGATTAGCAAATTCAAGGAAGGCTTGTATTATAATAATTATTTATTTGTAGGTGTTATTAGTTTTAGTGTATGACATATTTTGCTGTGCTTTTAATATTCCATTCGAGAACTGTATCGGGAAACGTTCTCACATAAGAACGTTTGTATCTAAGAATTATCTAATCTAAAAGTCTATAGGCCTACTATTGTTAGGGTATTCTGGTGGATACAAGAGTGGTTCAATTTTGAAAGAATAATTTGAGAAAAGCATATTTGAAATTAATATTTATTGTACCATATATATATATATATATTTAAAAATACATTCATTGTTGCATTGTTTATGAAATTTACTTCTGTTTCTCTTGTCCTGGCGCTTCATCCCATAGTCTCCACCGTTCATTCAGAACTCAGTTCGATCTTACTACTTCTGGGTAGGGCTTAGAATTTATCCTGGTGCTTCCTAAAATAACTTTATTCATCAGTGTTTGTTTTCAGAGTTATTCCCCCCTTGGTAGCGACTAGTCCACCTTATATGTAATTATATATTTAATTATTCTAGAAGCTTTATTAGTACTTTACTTCACTTTAAATTTACTTTCTCAGTTTTCTGAATATTTTGACCCCTCACTAGTTAGATATCTTCTTCACTCTTAATATAAAGCTACTCAAACCTGACTTAAGTCGCTACAACTTCTACGCTTCGCCTTGTGCTTTGGACGCTATTGAGTTCCTGCTGACCTGTTTGGAGGTATCCGGCCGGCACCTCTGGACTTCTCTGTGCCTGACTCATGGGGTGCGCGGCTCCTACTTCATTATTTGTCACTCCGTGTGGGTGGCCGGAGTCATGATCCACGATATTATCCAGCAGTAATACAGTAGTATAGTGTTCTATCTACTTGGCCGACTGCATTTTCTGCTCAGCTATCCGCATGTTCTTCAGCTAAGTATGGACCTTTGCTGATTTCTCCATCTTCGCCGCATGTGGACATTTGGCGAATATATATTGTCAGTGCTGACCAATTCTATTATTCATGTGTCTAAATTATGGCCAGTTATATACATTTAATATGGCCATGTTGAAGTTTCCATTTATAATCAAGTTCTGTTCTAAAATCAAGATCATTTCTAAGCACAAATAAGCGATTCAAGATTTAAGACTGTGTTAAGACAATTATTATTTTGAATCATTTTTGCATAAAATTTTCTAAGCACATATAAACTATAATCATACATTTATTAGCATGCAATATGTCAATTGAGGGTTTGTCTCAAGGATAAGAGAAAACATTTAAAAGATAATTACACTTCAAGAGACAAACAATGTACTTTGCAACAATATGTCCTATACGCAGATGTTAAATTATTAAAGCTGTTATTTGGTATACACCAAACATGTAGTCTGCTACTATTGTAACTTGTTCATGTTGTGATAGTTATAGTTTTGTGGTTCTGTCAATATTTAAAGTTAACTGTTTCCTTAATAATTTGGCTTTTCTGAGTAATTCTGTGTAGAAAAAGTTTTCTTATAATTTTTTGGGGGTCAGAGGGGAGTATTGTGATGTTGGTTTAAAAAATACCGCGGTTCTCCTCCTCTGATCTCTATGGATAACGTTTCTAGTGCTTGTGTCGCCCTCACGCGTGAAGTCGAGGTAGTTCCTTCCTTGCTTGGGCATGATCAGACCAGCTGAGTAGATAAAAGTGTGTGGTTGTGTGGATCGGCCCAGAGGACACCCTTTGTTTTACGTGTGAGTTGCGATTATCATTACTATGAAACTATAGCAAATTTATTCTGTTCTTTATGCACATCACTAGATTTTCATAGGCAGAGTTATTGCTAATTCAAATACGAGAAAGGGCAACCCATTAAATAATACAATGTATATGGTTATATACTACAGCTAGTATACCGTGCTTTAAGAACAGTGTTCGTTATAATTGCTAAGTCAAATTTATTATGGATCAAGTAACCATTTTTTCTGTAAATTCAAGTTAATCTTGGTAAATTGCAATGTAACTTCCTACCGGAATTTGTAAGAGTCATTATGCAGGATTTCATGTACTTCGACATTTTGTAATATTGCATGGCAACGCCCCCCAGATTTTGGTAAATCTTATACCCTTCTACTGGTATTTGTTTAAAGGACGTTAGTGAGTTAAAAGCCATATTTAGCTTTTGATGTATTTTGCTTAGTCTTTGGAGTAATGCTAATTATTGCGCATTCATGTTTAGACTCCACCTTCAGTGGGAGTTTCCCTTAAGTTTTGAGGTAGCCATCTTGATATTTTCCCTGCTATAAATAGTTTCAGCGTTTCTATTAAGATATTATTTCTATCCCTGGTGATATTTTGTTCTACGAAGCTAGTCAGTTCTCTAATATTTTTAATCCCCTTCTGATTATGTATTTGCAGTATTAATATTCTAATTTTCGCTAAACATATTTTCATCAGTTGTTTTTAGTTAATGTATATGATATTGACAAGCCTAATTTATTTTAATGAATGCTAAACTTAATTTATGCTCAATTTAACGTATGGATTGTTAAGCTTGAAACCTTATTATAATTTAATTGAAGTAAAATTTTTTCATGGCCAAAAACTTTCTGTTAGGTCGGAAGTTATTTCTGCATATTGTAAATTCCTCACTTCATTCTTATCCACCTGTTAGCTTTCAAACAAGTGATTTTTAGACTGTTCCTTCCTTAAAGCAAAGTATACATATACATATTTTTCAAGTTGAAATATACCTTTTTATATTTAATGAATAATAGATCTATTTAAATATAAACTTATTGCAATCCCTTGATCTTCATATACAGAGAAATTTTAGCCAGTTCAGTTATCATTTCCTTGACATATAAAGAATTTGTCTGCTTGGTTCACCAAGTTATTTTGTGTCTTACACATATATACACTTGAATACTATTATTTCATCTGCCCTTTTCTCCTTTCTTATTAAATATTACTTGTTCTTGTTTCCTGCCCAGTCTAAAGCTTTTCTATCTGTTTCAAGTAAAATTTGGTTATCTTAGCATTTTCATATTTTGCTTAAGGCTTTTTCACTGTCATTTTGAGCTACCGTCCCCTTACTTTTGGTATTATTTACATTCTAAATATTTTGGCACATTTAATTAAATAGTTTCATCTTAGTTATTTTCTGCTTTTCCAATTTTGCCTTTCACTTTCACTTTGCATTTAATGTCCATTACTCCCTTCAGCTGATCTTTCATTCAAATTATTATTCAGGGATTTTTCTTCCCATTTTGGATTTATTGTATTATGAGCAGTTAGGTTATTTTCTGATCCAGTAAATTGCACATTCTGTTAGGGAATTTGCCTACGTATTTATACAATTTATTCTATCCAAGATTAGTATTCTCCATTTTCATAGGTGTTACCTGACTGTTAGGTTATTACTCTGCAATTTAGTATTTGTACTTAAGTACACTTTGGGTATATGCTTAAAGATTGATTCTTTATTAAGAATACTTATGATGAGGGATTTTGCTATTTATTAATATTTATTGTACATGTTGTAAATAATATTTTATATATATTGTGTGCCTTTAGCACTTATGTTTAATGAGATTCTTTAGGAACTTTAGTAGTTCCTGGTTAGTCAACTTTTCAATCGACTGTTATTCTCTTTTTAATACAGATTTAGTGTTTCTTGAGTATTTCTTGAGTATTTCAGACAATCATATTACTAATTATATTATCAAATATTGTTCTAAATTATATTTCTCATTAAACTTCTTGTTACTAAATTTTCTGAATTATTGAAGGTTCTATCTATGCATTTGTTTTCCTGCCTCCTATTTTGCCCTGTTCTTAGAGAATTCGATCTTCCCTCTGATGGGCACGGCCGCATGCTTCTTGGACCTTTGTTTTGCAGTTCATGCATTCCTGAAAGGAAATAAGTATCACTAAACATTATCAAGAATTCTAAATATTACTAGCAACATAAATTTTATTATAACTTATACAAGTTTAATACAGAAAATAAAATTGTAACAATTAATTATAAAATAAAGATCTAGATTCTTGTTTGTTAACAGCAACTATCTTTCAAAAGAAATATAAACAACCAAGATTTAAAACTCTTTGCATTTGTTTCTTCTCTATACAAAATTCGTACGGAATTTTGCATACATGCCCTCTTGAACCAGAAAAAAAAGGAGGCAACATTAAAATTCGAACAAACTCCCCTTCCCTTGTAATATTATATAATGTCTGAAAATATTAGGCTACACTGAATTCACCAAATGCATTTCACACTGCATGAGCAGTTCCCATGACATTATCAGAAGTGGTAAAACTTGCTATCCACTGATACGTTATTCGTCGCCCTGTGGACTTTGTGTTAGTTGAGGAAGAGGGGTCTTTATTGTATGCCCTTATCACGCAAAAAGAGACAAAATAGGAAGGGACAGTTTTTAGTGCTATGTGCGCAGTACAGTAAACTATTATGTCCATGGGGGAAGAAAGTGTGAAAGTGATATTGATTTCCTTTTAATTTTAGCCCCGAAACATGAAAGTGAAAAATAAAATATCTCGTAAAGACAGTAAAATGTTATGTTACCGCAATTTCTATTTCTTCTGTTTTCAACCCCTACCAGGCATGGAATGTACAAGCAGTGAGAGTTTGAGTGTGCTGATTACACACCAGGAAGTCCCTCTATTACCTAGCTGAACTAATTTGATCTATAGACTTGTAACCTTGGAGAGCAAGACCCACGAAATGGTTGGTGGATTATAGGCCTATTCGACTATAAAAATAATAACATTACGGGTACCGGTAGCCTACTTCATTTTATAAACACTGTATTATTTGGTTTAAAGTACAGTTTTTGCTAGATATTTACATATTCGACCATGAATATTACATACGAGTATTGCTGAATCTTCTGAATTTCGTACGGTACCAGTCCGCAATTTTTTTTTTCACCACATTCCGAAAATTAAAATATTACATAGTGTACAGAACAAATTCAATGAAGAAATATCTCAAAAACACAACCATTTTTAACTCAACAGGATTGTATAAACTAACATGTCAAGACTACTGTTCTACTTAGGCCAAAAAGGTAGTCCTTTTGAACCAGATACTGCACAAGAAACACCATAAAAATAATTCACATACAAAATATAAATAACATTTTCAGAACACAATATAATCATAACAGACCATAATAAAGTCATAAATACAGTCATGGAAATATAACATATTACACATAAATGCAAGTAACTAAATATTACACTAGAATAAATTGAAATATACAAATACACAAAATCACATCCAACACTGGTTACACCAACAAAAACCAAAGCAATTTAAATTACACACGTTATTCAGAGGTGCCCACAAGAAGGGAGGATTAAGACGCACAGTACGTCATTGAAATTGGGGGGTGAACATTATTGCAAAATTGGCATTTTATGTGTTAAAAAAAAGACAGTCAAGTTTTAAAATATCAAAACCATTACCTGTTATCAATGAAAACAATCAATTCTTCTTAGAACACAAACTACGTTTTTGGGGGCAAGGTAATTTCTGCTCACCCCCACCCCCAAGACGAAGTCTATGTTCTAAGACAAGTACTATCCGTCCTCCAACATTTGAGTTTTTTTTTTATATAAGGCCTATTATAATTAAGTAGCATGTGCCCGCGGCTTCGCCTGCGATGTTATGTTTAAATTAATTATTTAACAGTAAATAATTAAAACATATTTATTAACACTGACATTGTTTATACATAAATGTTCCATCCTAGTTTGTCTCCTTTTACATGCTTAGGGCCTATGATAAACATCCATATTTCTCAACTAAAAATACAAAGCCTACAGCTATGAATAACGTATCAGTGGATATAATTTTTTACCGACTTCTGATATGGCATATTCGTTGGCACACACTCAGATTGAAACAACTGAAAATGCTGTTCCTGCAATACGAACTCTTATTCTACATCAAAATGTGAAGTGAAAAAATTATATTACCTACGTCCAGGGCAGAGAAAGTTATGTGACAGCATCACATTGTGCATTATTTTCGTAGATTTCATTTTTAAATATTTATTTACACCAATGAATTATTTCGATAGCTTCTCTGATTTGTCAAAGTCCCGTATCATTTACTTCCAAAGCTACCTGTGACCACTGCCAAAAATACACTGTCGTTATGAGTAGGAGGCATACACAGTGGTTTATATTGGCAACTTAGATATTTTAGTCGGTCTGCTTTTTTTTCCCCTCTACCTGTACATAAAACTCTCACAGAGGGTGTAATTAATGCAAAAACAGATCATTACAAAAGGGGCAGGTACAAGGATTACTGTACATGGAATATGTTTTGGATTTGATAATTCTGTGTAAGAAGGTATTAAGTATCCTAAAAAATATTTTATGGCATTTAAAATCAAAATTTTTCAAAATCCTTTTTAGTGAACACTTACATTATGAGACGAAGATACTGTAAAAATTCCAAGTCTCTACCTATTATAGTTTAGGCTCTACGTTGATTCTCTGTCTCTGATTGTCAATCATTCATTAAGTCACAACAAAACTTCTTAAAGCTTAAACTGAAAGGACCCAGCGTCGCTCGTGTTTTGTATTTTGACATTCGGAATGAACTTATGAAGGACTTTCGATTTTCAAACTCTAGGTCCTTGAACAGGTGTGTAGAATTTGAAATGAGGAAGAACGACTTATCACACTCAATCTATTCCCTCAGAAAAGGCTTGATTTAACTTTCCATGGCTCATAGAGGAAGTAGAATTTTGCACCTCATTGCTTCTACACACCATGCCTCGTAGGCATTCAAATAAGAAGAAACAAAATTTCCTTTAACATGAAATTGTATTGTCTTTACGATATACCGTATTTTACGGACCATAAGACGCTCCGAACTATGAGACGCACCTTAATTTTCGGATGGAAATTTAAAGAAAAAGAAATTTAATGTGATTCTAAAGGGAATATTTTAAAGTGAATACTATACTTCATTACATACATAATAGAATGAGTGTAGATAACTTCTAACTTAAAATCTGCATTGTTCGAAAATCTCTTCTGTACAGGTAGCATCGCGTAAATTTTAACAACTGAACTGATTTCTCATGTAAGACTGAAAATACTTTTACACCCTCTAACCCTCAATTCAGCATACGGTAAGTGTAACGGAACAAGGCTGATTAGACGTCATTGTATTCATTTAAACCACCCGGCGAAGGCACTCCTTTTGTACAAAAGAATTCAACATTCCATTCTTTTCATATTGTATACCTGGCTTCCAGCTACCCTCATTTTATGATTGTGAAAAGTGCAGTGATGTACATAAAAGGTAAAGTGATCCCTATACAGGCCATGGAGGCCCAGAGGGTTCCAGGAGGTTGAGGCTCCCAGATTTTGGACATTCGGCACATGAAGGTGGTAAGGTTGTCAGCCTTACGCACCGGCCGCCTTTACCCCCAGGATTGCTCCTGGTACTCATTTCTGTTAGAGGCTGAGTCGACCCCAGGGCCATAGTGCCACCAGAAGGATTAGGCCAATTGAAAAATCTCAATGACCTCATCGGGAATCGAAAGTGATGTACATTGTGTGCTAAAATTTGTAACTGGCTTATCGTTTACAACACCTTGTTTATATTATGGTATTCCGGCAATATTTATCATCATTTTAATTTTTTTAGTGTACTTCGAACCATTAGACGCACCCAACATTTAAGGCTCTGTTTTCAAGATAAAAAGTGCGTCTTATGGTCCGTAAAAAACGGTATTTTATTTCTCACTCTCATGTTATCATGCAACCGTTTCGGGGCCGAAATCAAAAAAGAAATGCAATACCACTTTCATACTTTCCTCCCCAAAACATAGGACATAATAATATACTGCGCGCATAGGACTAAAAATGTTCCATCCTATTTTGATGTCTTTTAAATGCTTAGGGCCTATGATAAACATCCATATTTCTCAACTAAAAATGCAAAGCATTTAGCTATGAATAACGTACCAATGGATAGAATTTTTTACACACTTCTGATATGTCATAACTTACTCGTTGAAAAAATCATGTGGAGACGGCTGTATTAAGCTGTCCCCGCAACACGACCTCTTATTCTACATCAAAATGTGAAGTGAGAAAATGGTATTAACTACGTCCAGGGTAGAGCAAGTTATGTGACTGCATCGCATTGTGCATTATTTTCGTAGAATTCATTTTTTAATATTTATTTGCACCAATGGATTATTTCGATAGCTTCTCCCGTATCATTTACTTCCAAAGCTACCTGTGACCACTGCCAACACTACACTGTTGGCATATGAACTGTATATGGAATGTGATTTGGATTTGATTATTCTTTGTAAAAAGGTATTAAGTATCCTAAAAACATTTGAATTTTGGCATTTAAAACAAAAAAGATTCAAAATCCTTTCTCAGTGAGCACTTACATTATGAAACGAAGGTACTGTCCAAATTCCAAGTCTCTACCTATTATAGTTTAGGTTCGACGTTGATTCTCTGTCTGTCAGTCAGTCAGTTACTCAGTCAGTCAGTTCATTAAGTAAGGACAAAATGCCTAAAATAATACTAGCTTAAAAGGCCCGGCGTCGCCTGGGATTTTTATTTTGAAATTGGAAATTATCTTATGAAGGACTTTCGATTTTAAATTATAGGTCATTATATAGGCATTTAGAATTTGAAATAGGAAGATCGACTTATCACACTCACACTATTCCCTCAGAAAACGCTTGGTATAGCTTTTTATGGCTCATAGAGGATGTAGAATTTTGCATCCCATCGCTTGTAGGGGTTCAAATAAGAAGAAACAGAAATTCCGGTAACATAGAATTGTATTGTCTTTGCGGAATATTTTATTTCTCACTCTCATGTTACTATAAAACCGTTTTGGGGATGAAATTAAACAGAAATGTAACATCACTTTCATACTTTTCTCTCCAAACACTTGCGATATAATAATATACATATCACCATACCTCGTATTGTTTTCATTATGTCCAGGGTAGAGAAAGTTATGTGACTGCATTATTTTCGTGGATTCCATTCTTTAATATTTATTTATAACATGAATTATGTTGATACCTTCTCTAATTTGTCAAATTACCATTTCATTTATTTCCAAACCAATCTGTGACTACTGGCAACAATATGTTGTCATGTGAACTGTGATTTGGATTTGATAATTCTGGGTAAAAAAGGGTTAAGTATTCTCAAAAACATTTAATTTTTTGCATTTAAAATCAAAATTTTGCAAAATCCTTCCTTAGTGAGCACTTACATTATGAAACGAAGAACTGTCAAAATTCCGAGTCCCTACCTGTTATAGTTTAGGCGCTGCGTTGATTCTCTGTCATTTAGTCAGTCAGTCATTCATTCAGTCAGGCAGGACAAAGCCTCTTATATATATACTAGCTTAAAAGGCCCGGCGTCGCCCGGGTTTTTTATTTTGTAATTGGAAATTAACTTATGAAGGACTTTAGATTTTTAAATTCTAGGTCCTTATATAGGTATTTATAATTTGAAGTAGGAAGAACGACTTATCACACTCAAACTATTCCCTCAGAAAACGCTTGACATAATTTTTTATGGCTCATAGAGGATGTAGAATTTTGCATCCCATCGCTTGTATAGTACACAGCAAGCCTGGTAGGGGTTCAAATAAGAAGAAACAGAAATTCTGGTAACATAAAATTGTATTATCGTGGCTGAAAATTTTGTTTCTCACTCTCATGTAACCATAAAACCGTTTTGGGAATGAAATTAAACAGAAATACAATATCACTTTGATACATCTCTTCCCAAAGCATATTACCTTCCCTCGTATTGTTTTCTCCATTTCCAGGCTAGAGGAAGTTATGTGACTGCATTATTTTCGTGGATTTCATTCTGTGATATAATAATATATATATTACCACGCCTCGTATTGTTTTCTCTATGTCAAGAGTAAAGAAAATTATGTGACTGCATTATTTTAGTGGATATTGATAGTTCTCTCATTTGTCAAATTTATTCTACTTTCATTTTTTTTCCAAACCCATCTGAGACCCACTGGCAACAATATGTTTTAATGTCAAATGTGATTTGGATCGGATAATTCTGTGTAAATAGGGATTAAGTATTCTCTAAAACATTTGATTTTTGGCATTTAAAATCGAAATTTTTCAAAATCCTTTCTTACACCTACATTATGAAACAAAGGTACTGTCAAAATTCCAAGTCTCTACCTGTTATAGTTTAGGCTGTATGTTGATTCTCTGTCAGTCAGTCAGTCAGTCAGTCAGTCAGTCAGTCATCAGTCAGGACAAAGCCTCTTATGTATATAGATATATATATATTTATATTTATATATAGATATATATATAGATATAGATACACTGTATATAGAGATAGAGATAGAGATAAACTTCATTGTTGCCAAAGAAGGTAGATTTATTCCAGACAGATAATATTTCTCCTTTTACCCTCTAATTGTGGTAAAATGTGTTACCAGATTAATCCATAAGAACACACTGTATCCTATGAAGCTGGACCTAATTTAATTATTATAAGAGCTTTTACATGAGGTACGGTAACAATGAAAATAGTAATTTACTTAAAAATTAAATACTAGATCTATATACGTAGAGAGACCAAAGAACACTGTTCAAATAATTAAAACCAACATATGTACAAAATAAGGACAATAAGATGAAACAGAGTATTATATAGGTCTATGTTGTCAAATAGCAAACAGCTAAAGTTAAGATAAAATAGTTAGGCCTTGTAAGCTTACCAAACTTGAAGAGTGGAGTATCTGACATAATATGTTATAAGTTAAAGATTTGGATTTCCAGAACCCTGCTGTTATAAATTAGGTATTATTAAGTGTAGCCTTCTTTAGTGCTGCTTTAAGAAAATAGTGTGTTAGCCTGAATATCTGTTTAGCTATGTTAAATACACTATAAATGATTTGTTGTAACCCACTGATGGAAACTCTATAAGGCCAGCCCACTATCTATGTTAGCTGCTGTAAATCAAGAAATTAAACTTCACAAGTATTTCTTCCTCTGTATGTACTTTTATATTGGTGAATCAGATTAGTCTCTTAGACACCACAGACATATCATGATCTGGGTATTCCCTAAATTTTAAAAGCTTACAACATGATTTTGAATAAAATATAGTCAATTACGATAAGCTTAATTGAATTGAATTAAATTAAATAAAATTAAGGAATGAAACCATTAAATGAATGAAATGAAACAAAGTAACAAATAAAAATGGAAAGAATTGGAAAACCCAAAATCCCCTTAGGAGAAAACACTGGTGCTGCTGAAACGCTCCTCTTTCCAATAGAATGACGTGATCTTAAATCAATTTCGCTAAGTAAGATCTTGAAGAAATACCTCGATGGAAAATTCACAAGAAGCTGCAAAGGAATAGAGTGAGGGACTAAACTGCCGAGTGAGACGAAAGAAAACTTCCAGCAAAAAAAGATCTTTAGAGGAAGATGAAGCAGAAAGATAGGAAAACAGTTCCGGCATGGATAACATTGAAGCCATTGGGTGGAGTTAATAAAAATTAAGTAGTTTCTACTAGTAATATGTGCTAGTACTAGTAATTGCTTTCAGTAGTTAGTTACTTACAGATACCGACTTTTACTTAAATTTCAGTGAATAACCTTATACTAGTACTTATAAGCTAAAACTGGATGAACATTAGTAGTTACTACCTGTATAGCTGTGCAAACTATATGTAGTGGGCCATGATTACTTAATGTAGGCCATTATACCTATATAATAATAGGACGTGTTCGTCTTTCTGTCTGTCTGTTTGTCTGAGTGCGATAGAGAGATCTGAAATTTTTTACATAGACGGCCTAAAAGATATCTGAATTCACCTTGAAGCCAGATTTTAATTTTTTGTTATTGTTGGAGAATTCTGAGCACCCTCCCCCTCCCAAAAACAGTCAGGAAACATTATTTTTTCCACTATTGCAGCACTCTAATCGTAGAATGCACCCCGAAGCTGGATGTTTTTAAAATTATTAATATTTTAATTGTTTATGAATGATTTGCATTTAAGCGTAAGGTTCATAATTCTATGGTTCATATTAATCCTTTCACTTTCAATCTATATGCCCACATAGCAGTACATGATTCATTTAGTAGTTTTAATTATTTATTTGCTATGTCTAACAATACAATTAATAATAAAATTAGGTAATTAATGCAACGTATTTAAAAACTGTGTAAGTTTTAATTATCGAAGTTTTATTACTTTTCCTGTTAAGTGTATTATTAAAAATCTAGCAATTACATTAATAAATGTGGACAAGGTCACGGACATCCGCTAGTTTAAAATAAAAAAATTAAATATATAACTTCAGTACTATATAACCTCAAAACTACAAAAGATTGGCCATGCTGATTAAATAAAAACAACAAAAGGAAATTGTGAATTTGTTTAGGTAATAATATACAGAAAAAAAATTTCAATCATAATTAAGTGCTATGAATTCTGACTCTGATAGCCTGGATCATTTGCTATGTTTGCTATGTGTTTCAATATTTTCATCCATGAAATATGAAGTATGCCAATCAGTATTTTCCTTTCTGAATATAAATAAATTGTGAAAATAATCTTCTTGAGCTTCCATTCGCTCTCTGTACACTTTTTGCTTCCTAATTCTTGTAAAATTAAGCATTATACCTATATACCTATAAAGGCATTACAATCTTAAGCACACTTGAAAATTTCACAGTATTTACTGGTATTGATAAGTAAATACTTGTTATTATTCAAATATTTTGCAGTAGGTATTACTTAATCTAATATGTACTGATTACTAATAGGCCTAAGCAACAGTATTTACTGAAATATTTTAATCCCTAAAATTTTACTTAAAATTTTTTCAGTAACAGCATTTACTCTCTTTTATTCACTCAACTCATTATCTTGTCAGGAAAGCTGTTTTAGTCTTATCTGTGCGTATGCACTTCTTGTAGCCTGCAAAATGATATCTCAAGAACAATTGATTAAGCGACACTTGAGCTATGATAGAGACCGGATTCTTAGGTTTTTACCAACGAGGGTCGCCCAGAAAATAATACACCACTTTGTTTTCTTCGACAATTATTTATTGAATACAATGATACTTACACGCAAGAAAGATTGATGTTTCTTCTACACTCCTTATTTTTCCATGGGACCTCTGTCCCGTTCTATGCCTTTCCTCCAGTGAGACACAAGGGCGTGTATGCCCTGTCAGTACCACTCCTTGTTCTGGTCACGAATCCATTTTTGCACTTTGCGAATCACCTCTTCGTCATCCTCAAAATGTCTGAAACAAGTGGAAGTCTGAAGGAGCTATGTCAGGGCTATTTGGTGGATGGGGTAACACTGACCAACCCTGTTTAGTGATGTGTTCCGAAGTCCTCAAACTTGTGTGAGGCCGAGCGTTATCATGTTGAATCAAACATTCACCTGGGTTATTATGGTGAATGTTTTAGAGCACTAATGGCATTCTCCCTTTGTATGGCAATGGTAAAGTGAACAGACGTCCCGATTTGGCTGGGATAATTCTGATTTTTGAAGACAAGTCCCCTTGTCCCCATAGGGTTCTGCCAGAAGTCCTAAATGTTCTGGTTTTTAACATTCAAATCGGATTCTATGTCTAGTTTTCAATGTATAATATTTAATTTTCGAACAATGTCATTCGTGAATTCAGTTCAATTGCTACAAAACTCTCATCATAACTCGTCATATTAAACTCCTTCACATGCCTACTTGATGATGTGCGATGCGTTCAAGTTCAAAAGCTTCGGCAATACCTGCACTGAAGTCGGTATTATTTTGCTCGATTTGTTTAAAAATGATATGCATTAGGTAAAAAATATGTCCAGCGCTTCACATCTATAAATCTTGTAAAAATATTTCTAGGATTTTGGAATTTGTGTTACGTCTTGAAATACAGCAGTCGAGTGTGTGTTTTCTTTCGTGAATGAGGCATTGCTGATAGCAGAGAAAACTCAAATAAAAGCAAAAACTTTGAAAAGAATACCGATGGTGATAGTTAATTTCAAAATATAAGCTCTCTTTTCATAATTCTATGAATTCTGAAAGGGAAGCAAACATCTCCTGAATTAAATTCAATCGTCACAAAAAGTTTGGGGTTATTAAAAATTGAGTATTAAAACTGCGTGTAGTTACCACTATGAGCGTTATGTCATGTGTAATAACTGTTAACTGTATTATAACCATGAACGTACCTGTTTTAGATTATATTTGTAATATATTATAATTTAGTGTCCTTTATTCAGTTCATCGAAGGATTTAATAATGTAAAGCAACTATTGTGCCTTGTTCCATTTGGCGGAGAACAGTAATTCAATCGATCCCAGATTCGACTCTCAGAAGAATGGTGACCTAAGTAATGCTGATACGTTGTCTAAAATAATAGTCAGATTGAGGATCCCCTGTTGAAACGGGAGTCTTCTACATACTTCCGAAATAAACTCTTTGGCTGCTGCACACCATGGACCAAGAGTGTCAACAGTATCTCCTATCATGCTTGACGCCGTGGAAAATTCTGCATGGCAGAACCTGTGTTTGATAAGAAAAATATTTGAAATCTTGCATAAAGTTTTTTTTTTTTAATTTAATTTTTTTTTTACATGGCTTATTTCCTCTTAATTTTTTTGGTTCCCAAATTAGCTTACATCCTTCGCCCCACCCCGTTGTAATTATCTCCATTTTTATCAAAGAAGCTGATGGTATTGTATAAATTGCTTAACAATCCATACGTAATCTGACTCTTGACGACTGGCAAGTTTACATATTACTGTTGGTAGATTTGGTGTGGGCAGGAATAACTATATTTGACTTCGGGTCATGGAGTTTTTGGTTTTGTCAAATCTGTTCTCTTCAATCATAGTGATGAAATCAAAATTTCCCATTAGCCTGAGGCTATTGCACGTTGGATATTTTAAAACCATGATCATTATATTCCAGTTCATCCTGAGATACAGAAATAGTGGGATCAAATAAGCATCATGCGTATCTCAAATAATTCTAATAAAAAGGGCATTTAGGTAATTTTAATGCAATGTTGTATATATTAATTAACTTAATCTATTGATTTTTTTTCCATTTTAGGAAGTTTTGCATTTAACCAAATATTTGCCCTAATCTGGTTTTCTTAACATTTATACTGATGTATGTTATCTTAATTAATTCTGTAAATAATTATATTTTAAATGTTATTGTTAGTGTCATGTTTTCAAATTTTCTATTTAAACAAAAAAAACTAAACTTAATGTTTTCATGGTCTTTCTAACCAAAATCATAATGTAATTCTATTTATTATTTCCCCTTCAGGGTTTTGCTTTCTTAATAGGGACTCTGTGAGTGTGTACGTACCTGGTTCTCATATAATTCTGTATTTTCAGATAGTGTTGTGCATCGGTGTGCTGCCCTCCTCTGCGGCCCACTTATTATCTTTCACTGCCGATCTAGTTATTATCACCTCTGTTTTGGCCAACTACTTCGCTGCTGTTGTGTTGGCACGCTGGGGACGCCTAGCTGTGACCTTCCTATAGCAGAAACAAGAGCCATCTATACACATAATGCAACTTCTGCTCTCCGCACATCCAGCAACTGGTCTACTCTACGATGCTGTACTTCTACTCACCAGCATCTTCTTCTACAACCACAACTTAATGATCTCCGACACCTATAGACTTGGTTAATTCTATTATTACACAAATCTACAGGTTACCATTATAAGGTTATGTACTTCTGGTTCTACAATGTTAATGGACTACATTGAGTTCCGGTGCTGGTGAAGTGATGTTACAAGATTTGGACTCTATTCATCTACTCTACAGGATTATTTAATTATTTATTTTGGTGGACCTTAAAAAACAAATTATGGTGATAGAACTTTATATGCTCATTATGGCAGTCTTTAAATCTCAAATGGACTAATTTATAAAAAAAAATTTCTTCTAATTTTTTTTTCTCCGGGGCCGGAGAGGATGTGCCGCTCATTTTCGGCACGTTTTTTATTTAACTATTTAATCTAATTTATTTATTTATTTATTCTATGGTATATAATATTTGTTTCTAACCTTACTTAATTTGAATGTTTCTTTCACTTCGTCTTGTTTACGTACTCATTTTCCGTCGTATTTCGCAAGCCATCCTTCAATTGTTTTGTGTGTTTTCATAAACTGCTCTTCTGGCCATCAGAGTCCTCTATTTTCTTGTTCTACTAGCGCCCTCTATTTGCTTGTTCGGTATTATCTTGGTGGGCGTTGCCGTGAGATAGAGTCATGTTCCGATCGTCGTGAGAGAGAGTTATCTTCCGACCGCCGTGCAGAGAAGTTCTGCGAGACTTCTACTGAAGGTTGAGTGTGGTGATCTATATATATAGTGTGGTTTTTCGGCATGTAGTTTGGCATCTCTCTACATATTTCAGTTAACCAGCAGGTATGTTTTAGTTTAATCATTGTATAGTTTGCTGGTGGGTTTTCTTTAGTTTCTTTAGGTTTCGCTTTTGTTTCACCCACCAGTTTCCAGTTCTGCTCGGTTTGTTCTTTAATATTTTTCATTAATGCCGTTTTGTTGGGTTTAGTTTTGTGTTTCGGAGGATTGCTTGCTAAATACCTCGGTCCCTTTTCAACATGGCCTTCAGCCTTCTCATAGGTTATTGCTAATATCATTTCTTCACACATGTTTTATGCCTACCTGCTTCACAGGTTATCTAAGAATGTTTTATATGTAAATATTACTGTTTATGGTGCCATTCCATGTTATTAACTTTTGTTACACTGAGTTTTACAATAAATTGGCATATTTTGAATTTCTGCACTTTAATATTACGTGTACGTGGCCACCCTTGTCCTCTGCTACAGGTTTTGGGGTCACGGCTTATTGTAATATGACGGCCCTGGGTACAATCCCGCAAAGCAACCGTAGCAGTCTTCACTTCTTGCTCTGTCTCTTCGGGTTACTCCCTGTAGCCTTCTCATAAATCTCATTTCTGAGCTTTCAATTTTATTTTTTTCTTTCTTCCTCATTGTCCAAGTCTCGCTACTATACAATAATATCGGTTTTGAAACTATATTATGTAACTTGAGTTTAACCTCCTTCCTCATCGACTTTCCTAAGTACCTATTGATACACCCATTTACTGCATTATATTTTATTACGTTGTTGTCTAAATCTTGATTCAACTTATAAATTGATAGTTCACATCCCAGGTATTTAAAATTGTTCACTTGTTCTATTATTTGATCTTTTATCACTATTTTAGCTTGAATACTAAATTTTTATATTTTTATCGGATACAAGATGTGTATAACAAATTCTATAATTACGCCTACTTTGAAGTTACACTGATTTTCATTGGTTATAATATACAGTATTTAAGGTTCTAAGGAATATTCTGATTAGCTAATCAGAAGTAAAAGGGGGTGAGTATACTTCTCTTAGGGTGTAGGGTCTAATACTTGCAACTTTCACTTTTATGGTAATGTAGGTTATCCACCCTTCGCTAAAATCTGCAGCTTTACAATATTTATAACTCTTTTAAATGAGGGAAAAATATGTCAAAATATTATTTACTACTCGTAGGCTATCTTGTTTACTGGAAACTCTAAGTTTCTATGATCTACAAGTGTATGTTATAAACTTTATGGCAAGCGGGCACTGAACACTCTTTGAATACTTCTTTGAGGGGAAAACTACCGCCTACCTCGTCCATACAACTGCACCCTTATTTCAGATATTCTCTATATGCTAGGTTTATTCTAAAATATAAATTTTCATCTACGAATTATCTCTGTACTTATTCTATGTACAATCAAAACCCTACCAACTTCAGCAGTTGTAATTATTTTTTTATTCCTCGCGTGCCATATTCATGGCCTTCTTTGTACAATCATTTGATTTTTAAAATGTAGATACTCATAATTACAGACATAGGATCCGAGGTACCTTATGACTAGACTTGGGATTTTAGGCTCTATAAAAATTAGTTTTAGGCATCTAAAATAGGGTTATGAAACAAGTAAATAGGCTTTTAAAAGAGAAAATAGGCACTTAAAATATGCTTTAAAAATGTGTAAATAGACTGGATATATACTTTAAAATACCACAATACGCTCTTAAACTGTAACATGATCTTTTTTTACTGTAAGAAGCTTGGTATACCTATTCTTAACAGAAATAACTGCAAAATTAGGCAATTAAAAAGACATTTATCAAAACCAGTTTGGGATTATATGAAAAATTAGAACACTACAACCCTCTAAGGGCCTTGGCTGCTGGTGTGCAGATAATGGGTGATTGTGTGGTCAACACGACACATCCCTCAGCCGTATTGCGCTGCATCCGTGACCGCTACTCACTGTAGCTTCCCAATTGTCCTCATAACACTGTGTCAACGCCGTTCCAGACCTCATAGCTTTCTAAATTACTGCCGGTACTGGAAATCGAACCCATGCGGCCTGGACGAAGTCTCTAAAATTAATTAGAGGAGCCAATAGCAAAACATTAGTTTTAGATTAAAATGAAAAAAAAAATGCACATACCTGTTTATTGCACTACTGCCAGAAAATGATCCTGCCATCAAAAGTCATCCCTGGAAATTGTATAAGACATTGTTGTATAAGCGAACTCCTAGATGATTTAGTTTTTAGACATCACGAACTATATTTAATTAAACGGCTGGTCTTTCACTGGAGACTTGACCCGGTATGTCCCTTCTTACAATATACCTGCTACTTGTTCTCCTCTCCCGTCTGTCAGCATGCCTTTCGTGACAATTGTTTTGGAAAATAAAGTTTCTGTGAAAAACCCACCCTGTGCTGTTCAGCTCTTTATTCAGGGATGTCCATTAATCGATTGTAAAAGTTACAGAAGTTGAATTTTATTTTAAATGTACAAAATAGGCATTTTAGGCACTAAAAGAGTAAAGATGGGCTCCAAAGGTCCAAATAGGCATTTTAGGGCACTATAAAACTCTATAAATGTAAGTGATTTATCATGAAACGTCAACATAATTAAAAATGCTCATGTAATTTCATAAGGACAAAAATAGGCATTTGCCTTAAAATCCTAGGTCTACTTATGACTGGAACTAGGTTGATGCGGCATGGAGTTGCGATGGCGTCATCGTACTGTATACAGTTTTGTCGAAGACACAAGTGACAAACGTGTCTTCTCCCCTAACCACACAACGAACCTAAGCTGTTTCAGCGCTTACTGCAGCTATCACAGATTCGTTTTGCGCTGGTTTCTGTTTAACTTGTAGGACTATAGTGCATTTCGTGAATTCAAATATAAATTATCATAATTGGACAAAAATGAAACTTTCAATAGAGATCTGTGAAACATTCCGTTGAGTGAACTGTACAATCCATGTTTCCGAGGATTTCTCGCGAAATATACTACTCACTAAATACCAGACGAGTCCGCATTTCGTAAGCGATATTTATCCCTCTTTTACAGTGATAAAATAATGAAATTAGGGAGCATATACATGGCAACAAAATATGGGTACTGACAAGATGGGCTTCTTGGGTAAACGCTGTGCTATAGGCCTACTGTGTCACATATTACAGTAGAATTACAAAAATTATATCAGCTTTAGATAAAACCGAGGCTTCTTGTATAGAGGTAGTTCAGTCCCTGATTTCGAAAGAGTTAATTGAAAGTTTAAAGCTTATAAGGGGAAATTTTAGTGGTATATCAATATCTATTAAAGAGGTCGAAGAATCTAAATTACATATATCCAAAACCATCAATATTATTGATGTGATATGTAATAAAATTAATCTATCACGTCCGGAACCAATAACCGAACGCGTGGAACAGAAGTTATGCTTTGTTTTTATTTAAAAAAACAGTGGGTCAGTAGTAAGTAAATAAAAAAAAGCAACAAATATCAGACTAGCAGTCCCCATTAAAATCCTGCGATGTGGAACGGACATTCTTTAAGAAGTTCACGTTTCAAAATCTTCATATGGTTTTTGTTGTTTATTGTTTTTTTCACGAAATACCCACGAAATGGAAGTTGACACCTAAATCAGTCATTTTATTTTAGGAAAAAAAACACGGTCCCTAGGTATTACTGTTTTTTTACAGAAGTTGCACGAACTTCTTGTGCTACTAATGCTAGTAATGGGCGAAAGTGTTTCTAAAATTGCAAAGGATTCTAAGGTTGGAAAATTTGTGACCAACTGTAAAAGCAGATCGTTTTCTTACTGGATCAGTACATTTGAAGTGACTTTAAAGAATACAAATAACTATAATAGTTCCAGGCAAGGTAATCATTTGTTCGAAAAAAATTTTGTCATAGTTGTGAAGAACGATAGATTTTTTGTCTTATTCTCAGAAATCATAAGAAAAATCAGTATTAGTAGGGATGATATTGTAATGAACATAAAAGTTATTTTTAAAAACAGGACGGAATCAGACGATATTGAGTGTTAGAGAGTGAATGATAAATAAAAAAGAATTTACTAGACATATCTCTGAAGGGTGATCCAGAACAGTGTTAATTTTGTGCGGGAAATGGCCTTTCTAGTACAAGAGGTAAAAAGTTTTAAATAAATGAATATACTTCAAAAATAAGAAATGCAAGGCGTTCATAACATTACCATTGTTGTACACTTATTATTTCACATGATAGAGATTATAATTAAAGATAGTTGAGAGATTCTTTTTTATCTTAAATCAGTAGTGTTTATCGTATCAAGTACCGTAGTGAATGTAGGCTACATTTGTGATCTTTTACTTTTCTTTATTAATTTTATTTTTGTAGCATAACTTATATAAAATCCTGTAGAACATTCGATTCAAGCTCATAGGAGACACGAACCCTTTCTGTAGCGGCAAAGACAATCACGAAGTTACAATGCTTGTAGCCTGCCTAATAGGCTACTAGCTAAACCAGAAAGTTTTATAATAATCCCAAAAGAAAATACATTATCCAATGCCCATGTGAATTTTATAGTGATAACTATTATATAACACTTCATTATAAATATCTTTTAGCTCCTAAAGAAATATTTATACAACGGAAATCAATTTTAATATGCGTTGTTTACGGAAATGAAGATATGAATAATGAAACTCTACTCATCACGAAAATTGCGGCATGTAAGTAAATAATGGGTCATGTACCAAAATACTTATTTAAAAATAATCAACAAACAGTTTGACCATCAGCATTGGTACTTTCATGTGAATGAAATCTTCTCGCAGCAGTAAAAACTGTTTCCCTCTGGCACTAGAATCAAAATATATTGAGACGGTTTATCGGGCCTAAAAAGTTACTCACTTGTGTTTTTTAGCACTCCAAGCTTTCTGACGTCTCAGCCATGGCAGTCAGCGGATGCTATAAGGATCTCTTCTTTAATCTCAGGCAATGTGGGAATGATGGGGTGGGCTCTTAATAAAAAATAGATTATTTTCACAGCGTCTAAGTTCAGATGATAAACCACTTAATTTGTATTTGAATATGACGTAATGATTATGTAATGTTATTGAAGTAGTTCTAGGAGATATGCTAGGTGACGGGTCGATGTTGCAAAGTTATTCTACCGTTAGTGAATTCTACTACAACACTTTCTCACGTAATCTTGTGTAATGTTTTGCACCACTCCTCCGGCGAGTCACCAAGTCGAATATTAATTACCTGGATTTCCTTTCTCTGCTACCGGCACCAGGTCCATCCCAGAGGATCTAAATAAGTGTGACTAAAAGGAGAACCGGAGAAAGAGGCAACATATTTAACGAAAGGCTACGAAATGAAGTTTCGATGCCTTTCGCATTTAATATGTTCTCCAAACAACTCAGAAAACATAAGGAAGCGTATAAGAATGAGAAAGGGTTTATTTTACAAATCGGCTGAAGGCCTTAAAATACATACAATATATATTAAACTCAAAATCAATAATAACCCTTTTGAATTTAACATAAATTCAAAGAATAATCAGTACCTGAAAAGACGTTACACAACCAATTTCAATATTGAGTTTCTCTTTACATGAAAATTTACATAATAAACATTTTGCACTTACATATTACAAGAACCAAAAACAGCTTCTTCATCCACGCACAATGGACATAGACACAAGGTTCAGGGATAATAAACAACACAAGGAACAGAGGAACACAAGCTGAAGGCAACCGAATGAGAAATTAATTCAAGCCATGATAAACACAGAGACGAACAGGCATTAAGTTTAGAAAACACGCCTATCACATTTTCATATCGGCCTGAAAGGCTTAATTTAAACTTAACACATTTCATAATACCCGAGAAAACATATCAATGACAAGTACATACCTCGGTATAAAGAATCCTAATTGAGACTGAAGTCACATCCCACTGAACCAAGGAGTCCCAGGTCGATGTCCATTGCCCGATGGAGAGAAACAGAATCAAGAAGACAGCCAGACGGAGAATCCGACAAGAGCGAATGAAGGATAGATAGAGAGTGATTCCGAGGCACCATTGTCCTCGATCTTATATACATAACCAAACCTTTTGTTACGGCAGTGCTCTTAACAATATAGAAACACTCCACAATCTCGGGAGAACCAAAGTCTCCCTATAGCACAAGTAACAATAGATAAAAACGCAACAGAACCCACGACAATTTGTCAGTACGTGACATCCTGCATAAAACCAAAACTAGATGACGCAACACAGCATCTTAACAATCTGCAAGTACAGGGCCGACTATAATATGTTTGTGACATAAGTAGAAGAACAAAGCCTCCTACATAATGATTTCTTCTCCAAAATTTATATTAATAAAGTCCGTGCGCCAAGTGATAAAAAACTATTTAAAATTAAAATATTGGCGCACACTCCCCCATGCTGACTTGGAACTTATTTCTCAAATACGTTCCAACACATTATTATACTGGGTAAGAGTTCTCTTTAATAGTGTCCAAAAATTCGAATATGGGCTAAGCCAACGAGGGTCTCCCGACCAAATTACAAGCACTGGAAAATAATCAGAAGGATCGTACCTTCTCTTATGCGATCACTCACACATACCACAGTCCGTCCTTTTTACACCAGTTTTGCTTGCTGACAGCCACTGTAGCCTTTGTAGAGATGCGACGTAGGCGAGTACTTGTCAAGCTATCTCTTACAGTGATGCTGCACAGCTGGTCAGGAGCCTCGGTTTGCAGAACGCCCTCGAACATGGCACCAGAGACTCAGTACAGGAATGTCATCTATTCTCTACCTGTAAATTCAAGATCAGCGGTGGTACACGGAGAAGAAAATGCAAGAGAGACAAAAACAAAAAAACTAAAAATATAGTCAGACCCTATAAACTTTCAAATTGAATAAAATAAAATAGATTCTATTAACATAGTAAATTAAAGTAATCTCCTGAAGGGAGAAAAACAAGAAACATTCTACAAGTATCTTGTAGTTAATCACAAAATTTAAAACTCTGTCTTCTCTCACATTACAGAGAATTCAAGACTTATGATAAAATTACAACAAATAAAAGATAATTCTCTCAACATACAGAGAGGCAAAAATTACATTAATTAAAACAAATGAAGTATAATTCTCTCTACATTGCAGAGAGTTAACGGTTATATTCAAATTAAAACAAATAAAAGACAACTGTTCATTATGTTCACTAACCAATGCGAAAACATGGCATGGTTCGTTCAATTTTCGACTTATGATCTTTTAAATAATTAAAATGGATACTTTAAGTGAGATGAGAGTTGCGCATCCACTACTTCCTAGTAGTGGACTGAAGATAGAAGTCCCACACGGCTTGGAATCCCATCAACTCCCGGGAGACTGCTCGGCATTCCATCCTCGAGTATCTTCCGTCTGCGATCGTAAGTATTCACCGGATACTCGCCGAATCTCGATGTCGGATGCCCAAATCAGGGAGGAAATCATCTTCTTCTTAGACCTAAAGTCTGCAACCTAGTCATCTTATATTAGGGGAAGTCAGGCTTTCTTGCAGTGCGAGACGTGGGCCCAAAGGTTCCCATTCCTTTCTGTGGTTTGCAACAACACAGCAAAAGGGTTTTAAAAAAACTCTCCACGGAACGGAGACCACGGACTTTAACTGCAGAAAATTATGCCAATGACCCTATCTCCCCGTTTAACCTGCTGGCTTAGGATCAGCATAATCTATTAGTTCCCATTTCTGATGCGGTAAGAAGAGTAGGACGGCCACCCAGACTCAATTGACTTTGACTTTAACCACATCTTGACCCTCGGGCAACAATTCGCTGATCAGCCAAGCATTTAATTATCGGTATGCGTCCGCTAATCAGAGACATCCTTGTATTCTCGTCGCTAGAGAGCAAGGACACAACATCGTCACTAGCCAAGAGAGTAGACATCTTTAAATCACATATTTCAACTGATAACATGGGCAACTACTTGCCGAGGCACAAACGTTTCTCTCTCAGCAATATTTAAGTCACTATCGGGAGTCAAAATCGGGTATTTTATCTTTTTCGGCGTTTTCTGCTTTTTCGGTGCGGGCCATTATTTTCACAGAACGCCATATTCCTTGGCTGACATTTGGCATGGGTAGAACTATCATCACTGCCTGCATTTGCAATAGGCGTTCAACGGTCCTATTATTTAAATTCAACTTTAACACATGCTGCTTATGATAACGACTATTTACAAAAGTCCTAGTGCGGAAACAACGGTCAGTCTGGCTTCTATTGTCCATAACGTCAGTCTTGTTAATAACAACGGTCGGTGTCACCTCCCTAGAGCTGATCAGGTCACTAGTAGGCAAGTCTACATCATTAATGTCAGTCACGTCAGTCGTCAGTACAGCATCAGTCATAATTTTCTCTCCAATAAGGCTGCAGACAATATTAGATCCACCTAAGGCCCGTCGGTTAAGTTTATGTCAGCTGGCAGTACTATTCTGCCTAGAATTGCTTTTAGCATTATTATATTTTGTGGCTCTACAATTCCTTACTAAGTGCCCAGGTTTTCCACAGCCATAACACGTGATAGGCTTTCTTTCATTACCAGCCGCGACTGGCCTAGCTCTATCACTATGAAAACTTTGCGTTACTTGACTACTACCTAATGGGGATTCCTGCTCGACCCTTAAGGAATCAGAGTAACTTACTGCATTAACCTTTGCACATAAGTTTCTAGCTGCGAAAAAGTACGTGGCCTGCTCTCAAAAACGACTTTAACGCGCGTGTCAGGAGACATGCCTTCAGTAATGGTATCAACAACTTCACATTCTCTCATAGCTAAGCGAAAAACCTTAGCGTACATTTTAATGCACCTAGCATACGACGAAAGTGTTTCATTAATGCCTTGCGGGCGGTAAAAGTACTTATTCACTAAAACCGCTCTCGCTCTCACTGGTACATACAAATCCAGCAGCTTACTGTGAAACTGATCTAACCCTAGGCCACCATTGATAGCCTCCAAAGCTACATCACAAAAAGAACCGGACAGTCTTGAATATAAATAAGCTAGAAGGTTCTGTTCATCTATATGAAAAACTGCGGCCTGTGTTTTCAAATCACAGATAAAACTGATAAAATGCAGCACTTTCTCCATAGTTTCATCAGAAAAATTACCACATTTTTCTAAAATAGAAGCTAATGGATGTGGCAGGCTAGCAAATGTCAGAGTATTACTCGGCAAAATGAAACTAGGCTTAGCATTATGACAAGGAATGTTCACATTACTATGCGGAAAGCAAGCCTGACTTGTCGCACTATCGTCAATCCGGGAATATATTTCAGAATTACCGAAGGAGTTCCTATGCTCGGTACTAGGGAACATTCCTTCATAAGTAACCCGCTCGGTCACTTTATCGTTGACTTCCGTTTCCAGTTTGTTAACTCTTTTCAAAATAAAGGGCACCTGACTACTTAAATTCTCCCATTCTTGGTGAAATTTAGTACCGACAACTAGGAGCTTGAGGTCTGTTACTCTATTACAAGCATGGAGAAGTCTTTGCATGAATCTTTCCGGAGGAGAAGCATTTAAATCTTGCAAGCCGTCGCTTGCCTGCTTTATTCTATTAGTCGCTACAATTAATAATTGTGAGATTTCAGACTCACCAAAAGTCCTGACGTCCACTGGTTCGTCCAGGTACTGTTTCAAACGGTCCTTGAGGACTGCGACTAACTCTTTCTGCTCTCCCGGAACTTTCCTTAACCTCAGCTCGTAAAGTAGATCGTCTTTAAGCAAGTAATCGGGATCCACGTTCGCACGAGCCATGACTTTGATACAGGGGAAACATGAAACAAATTATTACAATGAATTAGTGGAAGTACAAACAAGTTAAAAACAACAATACATAGTAATGAAATTAAAGTTTGCACTTGCCCTCAATAATTAATAACACAAAGCAAGCAGGAACTGCGTGAAACTCAGTCGAGCACGCACACTGCTAAAAAATAAAACAGTCGATAAATTAGCGAGAGCCTAAGTTTAAATAAACCACGCTCTGCTACCAAAAATATGCACCACTCCTCCTGGACTTCCTTTCTCTGCTACCGGCACCAGGTCCATCCCAGAGGATCTAAATAAGTGTGACTAAAAGGAGAACCGGAGAAAGAGGCAACATATTTAACGAAAGGCTAAGAAATGAAGTTTCGATGCCTTTCGCATTTAATATGTTCTCTAATCAAGTCAGAAAACATAAGGAAGCGTAAGAAAGAGAAAGGGTTTATTTTACAAATCGGCTGAAGGCCTTAAAATACATACAATATATATTAAACTCAAAATCAATAATAACCCTTTTGAATTTAACATGAATTCAAAGAATAATCAGTACCTGAAAAGACGTTACACAAACAATTTCAATATTGAGTTTCTCTTTACATGAAAATTTACATAATAAACATTTTGCACTTACATATTACAAGAACCAAAAACAGCTTCTCCATCCACGGAGTTGTGGTTGAAGAAGGCTCACTCTCCACGCACAATGGACATAGACACAAAGTTCAGGGATAATAAACAACACAAGGAACAGAGGAACACAAGCTGAAGGCAACCGAATGAGAAATTAATTAAAGCCATGATAAACACAGAGAGGAACAGGCATTAAGTTTAGAAAACTCGCCTATCACATTTTCATATCGGCCTGAAAGGCTTAATTTAAACTTAACACATTTCATAATACCCGAGAAAACATATCAATGACAAGTACATACCTCGGTATAAAGAACCCTAATTGAGACTGAAGTCACATCCCACTGAACCAAGGAGTCCCAGGTCGATGTCCATTGCCCGATGGAGAGAAACAGAATCAAGAAGACAGCCAGACGGAGAATCCGACAAGAGCGAATGAAGGATAGATAGAGAGTGAGTCCGAGGCACCATTGTCCTCGATCTTATATACATAACCAAACCTTTTGTTACGTCAGTGCTCTTAACAATATAGAAACACTCCACAATCTCGGGAGAACCAAAGTCTCCCTATAGCACAAGTAACAATAGATAAAAACGCAACAGAACCCACGACAATTTGTCAGTACGTGACATCCTGCATAAAACCAAAACTAGATGACGCAACACAGCGTCTTAACAATCTGCAAGTACAGGGCCGACTATAATATGTTTGTGACATAACAAGTAGAAGAACAAAGCCTCCTACATAATGATTTCTTCTCCAAAATTTATATTAATAAATTCCGTGCGCCAAGTGATAAAAAACTATTTAAAATTAAAATATTGGCGCAGTTTCTACGTCGTGACGTACTCACTGTTAATATTATAATTGTTGATAAGTACTTACTTATTCTCAGAATTTATATCGGTATCGGCTATAATGAAGCCTTACCACAACACACGTGTACTATCACTGAATTTATAATTCATTTATACTTTCGTGTTGGATGCAACACCAACACGACTTCTTCGTTGAAAAAATAACCAGCAAGACGAAATTACGTCCTTCGCCTATTGCGAAGAGTCAAGAAGTGTCGTTTACCGCGTGGCGTACTTTGCAAATCGATGTTCACTTAACATTTCCCCCCACTTTACACTTAAACAAATCATATTTTAGTTTATAACATTTTTTAGTATTGTCTGTTACAAGCTCTGTTCTGATTGGCCTTTTTACTCATAGCGTCCTGATGCTAAAAACTCAGTACTCTGTAATTTCTACATCTCTACGTTCCAGTTAAAAACTAAAATTCCTAGTATGTCTATTCACTTTCCTCTCCCCACTTGAAGTTCGTCGAACGACTTTTCGGTCCAGCTTATTCGTTATTCTCTCAGTTTTGTCGTGAAAAGGAGTGCACGTCTGTCTCGCCTGTCTCCACTTCCCCACTGTGTTTGTATTTTGTGCCTGGACTCTCATTGACTTATTCTCTGAATTCCGTCTGGCCTTACTAAATATTTTACAAACTTCTACTTTTCAAATTGATGAACTTCATTTTTTCAATGAGGGAATATATATATATATAGGCTATATATATTTGTTAAAAAATATTTCGATCCACCTTATACCCTCATTACTTTTAAGTTAGGATATTACGTAGGAAATGCCAAAAACATTCATAAAGATTCACAGTGTTTATTTGTATAGTATGTTTATAAAATTACTGTTAATAATTGATAGTACAATGATATAAAAATTCACATGAGACATCAGAGAATAAGTGTGTGCAATTTAAAAAATTAAAAATTATATACAATTATAAGGAACAATATTGTTCGTTGAAAAAATACAATTTTGCAATCTTAAAATCTCTTTTAAATAAATTATTACAATTATTTAAAAGAGATTTTAAGATTTTAAGATTGCATTTCAAACAAATAACAATATAAAAAACAAATTATATAATATAAAGAACAATAACACAGATCAATATTCAACAAATGGAGTTTACAAATTAGCATGTACAGACTGTAAAAAAGTTTATATCGGACAAACAGGACGGAAATTTAAACAAAGATACAAAGAACATTCAATAGAATATAAACAAAAAATAAGGAAATCCGCTTATGCCAAACATTTACTAGACGAGAAACACAAACACAATAGTATAGAACCCACTATGGAAATACTACATAAACAAGATAAAAGTAACAAACTGAACACATTAGAAAACTTAGAAATATACAAACATAAACAAATTATTCTAAACGAAGATACCATCCACAATAACCCACTTTTCGATCTAATTTGTGAACACATAAATACACGCCACACGATTTACTCCGCGAGTCACATCTTACTTCTACAACTCCATACAACACCGCTAAGAGGTAAGCTACCATTAAATAACAAAATTAATATTCAATTACAAATAAATCATATCTAACTCCTCTTTATTCGTATACTTGTTTAACAGGCTGATGATGACTTTAAGAAAAGTCGAAATGCATTCCACATATTAATTACTAGGATAGCGTTTGGAAATTGCCATCAACATTATAACATTACAAGAAGACAGAAGATAAACAACATTACGAAACATCCCCAAGAAAGGAAGGAAGAATAAAGAAGAAAAGAGAAAAGAAGAATTTCAACAAATAGGACATTTTAATATTAGGCCTATGCTTAATACTGTAAGTACACGGCTTATAAAAGTGCACTCAAACATTTAAGAAATTTGTTTGTTACACAAAAGGACACAAACTTAATTAAATTATTCTATATCAACCAACATAACTGTTTCAACACAGTTATCTAGGCTATTTACGTGTGCACAAATACACAAGATACCTTCTAATCTGTTTATAACATACAAGGACGCTACTTATATCAAGTTAAATAATTTTGACTAACATGTATGTTCTCTAAACTTATATTTCAATCAAACATTCTTATATGCCTTTGATATATTTTTAATTGTAACATACTAAGATAAATTTTAATTCAAATTGTATTTTATCAACGAACAATATTGTTCCTTATAATTGTAAATAATTTTTAATTTTTTAAATTGCAAACACTTCTTCTTTGATGTCTCATGTGATTTTTATATCATTGTACTATCAATTATTAACAGTAATTTTATGAACATACTATACAAATAAACACTGTGAATCTTTATGAATGTTTTTGGCATTTCCTACGTAATATCCTAACTTAAACTTAAACTTAATACTTTAAATGGGTTTCTCAATTGTTCAAGTGAAAATATATAATGTACGTTAAACTGCAGATAGCATTCGCTACTTCGGTATGAATGCAAAACTGTGAACTATGCAACTCGATGTGCAGCCTGCATCTAAATAGTGCGATTTGCATGCTATTCTACTTCGGTGTGAATGCTCACATAGAGAAGAGTTATCTTCTCAATACAACTTTCTTAACTGAGGTGAATGAGGAATGCCTGGCTAATGAAAAAGTAATGTTGCTATAATGCATTGTTGTAATTTTAATTGTTGGTATAGTTTGCTTGTCACTGATATAAAATTAAAAGAAAATAGCATGTCAAGTATGCAAAATAACGTGGTTTTGCATCAATAGGTCAAAATGAACCCTCCCGGCGGTTAAGGTAAACGACGTCGTAGGTCACCGCCGAATGTCAGAAAAAATATGTGTTTAGTACATTCACCAAAAATCATAACGAGAATAACAGTCACAAGAGGAAATTATTCTGAATTAAATATTAACGCCTAAAGTAGATATTACAAATTGACCCGTTCGGCGTTCTAGTTAAATGCATACTTCTGAAATGGTATATGCTGTGCACTCTTGTTTTAAGCCATGAGCCGTGACTGATACATACCGTTCTGTCAGTAATAAATAAATAATACACTTTATTGGTGTGTTAGTGAATATTGTTATTTTCTTCTATGTATTTTGATAAAAGTAACTTTAAATTGGATAGTGAAGAGTGTAACTAACGCTAACTATAACTAAGCCTTAGGCCGCTATTCATAGTCGCAATAAATCGTACTTGTATCCAAGTCGAACTTAAATACTAGCCCAAATGTAAAAAATTAGGCTATACTGTATATCTGTGTCTGTGTCGCAATTAATCGTACTTATATCCAAGACGAACTTAAATACCGGCATAAATGTAAAAATAGGCTGTACTGTACAGATTAGAATGTAGAAATTATATATATAATGAGTGACTATTAAAATTAATATTATTCTTTTAGATTCCTCGCAGAACGGAAGAATAGAACTGATTGGCTTTATGTCTACCGCATAGTCTAACCGTTGTTACTGGTAAATTAAACTATTTGAATAATTGCCATAAAAGCATTGCGTATAAGAAAACATGGTGATAATCGTGCCACCTAAACTTGTATTCTTCACAGTTGAATTGCTGAATCAAAGAAATGAACATGTCATCATAATACTCGTACACTAAAAAATAATAAAATAATGATTTAATTTAAACAAAACCGTAGCGGAACGTTTAAGGTAGATATTTATTATCTTAAGGACAAGCATTCAATTCAAGGTGCTTCCTTATCTCAAACCTAAGTCACATGTATTGAATGCAGATAATTAGAAAGAACACGACTTCTAATGACGCAATTTGGATACTTGTATTTTTCCATTTCTTAGCTAATACGCTTGGCTGTAGTTAGGTTCACAAAGCATAATTTATGTGTTCTAAGGCTGCAGTGTGTTCAGCAACTTATGAAGATATTTCCCGTTTAAGATCTTTTCGATTAAAGGAATTGATTGGTGTGATAATGTGTTAGCTTGAACCATTATTTACGCCAATGCCTTTCGATGTAACGACACCATCCATCTTGTTTTATAGATGAGTTATTATTTAAAATTAGTTAAAATTATGTTCTTCTAGTATCTAATTCACTAAAATTGACAACATCAACAGGGTTGGAAGACGTCAACCACACAAAGGAATGACGTAGTGACTTGTACTGGTTATACCGAGCCAAAAAAAAAGGTTCAATTTTGGAAAAATATATTGTACTGTATAATATTGTTTTATAGGTCTACCTCTATATTTCCCAACAACAACGAAATCTAAAATGTTAATGCCAATAGGTATCAATATTTGAATAAATAGGCTTATATAAACTTTTTGTGGAACTAAACTATTGTAAATTAATTGTGTAAATTAATATAAGTACTGGGTACATTTTATGCAATTGTAATTTTCGATTATAATTAACACATTATACAGCATATAATTCGTACAATATTGTTATTCTGACCGAATAACACAACTTACCACAGTCCATAGAAAATAAAACATGACATTTTTTCTACGTGCTTCTTCTTATAAGTGATATTGCAGCTTAAGATTTGACAGATTCAACAGATTCTACCAGCACTCACATAACCTGTCATAATTGTTAATGTGATTACGGAAAACTTGGCCAATTCTACTTTCTGTACTGTGTTTATTAGAATTACAAATCATTTATTAATATTTGTAGTTGCCATAAAGGCTACTTATAATTTTGGACATCATGACTATACACCGTTGTTAATGAATAATTATTGTAAATACATCACATGTCTGTAATGGGAATATTAATGTTTTTAGATTATGTATATTTTTTAAATTGTGTCAGTTATATGAAATTTGACTTCAGATAGATTCACCATATATATATATTGCAATCTGCTAACTTCATTAATAA
The DNA here is from genome assembly GCA_964059195.1 of Ectobius pallidus. Taxonomy (NCBI): domain Eukaryota; kingdom Metazoa; phylum Arthropoda; class Insecta; order Blattodea; family Ectobiidae; genus Ectobius; species Ectobius pallidus. Next base: position 135,997,803 of record CAXKWD010000003.1, on the reverse strand, counting down.
TTTATAATAAAATAATTAGCCTATATTCCCAGAGGTAATTTGAAAATTCATAACATATCGTAGCCACATGCCCCATTATATAAGTAATATTAGATGTTTCTTATGATAAAAGACTATAAAATAACTTTAAAAATAAAATAGATTCTTTAGGACAGTGGGTCCAAGTGTTTTCGGGTGAAGGGTCAGATGACATTTCAAAATTAATTCGGGGGCCTTAATAATATATTAATATTCAAAATTAAATTATTATAATGATTAGAAATGGGAAGAAATATGATATATGAAACTATATTGTCGTAGAGGCCTATTTTTACAAACACTTAATGATAAAATTAAGTTAAGTGTTGGTCAACTTCAGATGCAATATCTATTTCCATTTAAGTAGCCTAATCGCAAGTCGGAGAGACGATTTCCGTAAATGCATACTCACATACTCGTCGTTCTGCCAAATATGGGTTGTAGGCCTATTTTAAAAGCACAATTGCGCAAGATTGGATACTGCTCCTTGTTAACTAGTCTCTAGAACTCGATGGGCTGGCAATTTCTCATTGATATAAGCAATTTCCACTCTGTAGGTTACACAACTCTATTTACTTACCTGGATCACCAGCCGGAAATGCCTCCTTAGGGTTGTTAAACAGAAAATATCTAGGCTGAAGTTCATCTAAATCAGAAGACCTTGAAGTAAATTCCTTCTGAATCTCTGTTAATTACGTAGCAAATGGAGAGAAATCGGTATCTTCACACTCTAGCTTCACTGAAAAGCAGATTACAAATAAATGAAAAAAGTTAGGAGTACGGGGGCCGGTTTATACGCACGCGGGCCGGTTGTGTCCCGTCATTTGGCCCACACTGTTCTAGGAAATAAGAATTCGGAAATATTCCCATAATGCCCACAGCGTTGCCGAACATAATGTGTGGCGCATGGATAGTAGGTGATATTCTGCAAGATGTTGCCAATGTCGTAAACCATCCACCTAAAGATTGAAGTAGGTGTAAACGAAACCACGTAGTTGTGTAGATCTCATTTCTTAATTTCCATTTGCTGTCATTAGCTTTTGAACGTTTCACAACTTCCGCCATCCCTGGTTGCATTCTCCGCATACTAAAATAATAATATGTTTTCTTCTCTCCCAACTATATAAAATGGGCTATTAACTCATTTAACCCATATATAGCTGCAGGTGGAGATGGAATCTTTCCTGCTTTTTTTACAAAAAGGTCAAAAGGTACTCATACCTAGCTTGTGAATGTTATTTAATGCAAGCCTCAGACTAAGTTACATTCTTCTAATATGGAGGAATGTGGAGGTGGTATTCATACTAAAGGTAGGTAGGAATGATTCTACTAGGCCAAATGCATTCCACCTCATTAATCTAAGCTCTTTCCTACTCAAGAGTTTGGAGAAAATCTAAAACAGCTACATTAGTAGCCAGATACTACCTAAAGTATCATTTCAGAAAACACAATGTGCCTATCAAGAAGGAAAATCAACAATAACTGCTCTACATAGTCTTATTGAGAGAAAGGGGTCTTGTGCACAAGTAAATTGCTCTCTGTGCTTTCCTGGATATTCAAGGGGCTTTTGACAGCACCACTTATAAATCCTTTGAGAAGGCTGCAGAGAAGAATGGAATTAATCCCACCACAGTTAAATGGATATTATCCATGCTACAAAGCGCCATATAATGGTCAATATTGGAAGTATAAGATCCAATAAGGGGTGCTCCCAAGGAGAGGTACTGTCGCCCCTTTTATGGACCTTGGTGCTTGACACACTTCTAGAGAAATTGGCGAGTGTATGGTTTGAAGCACAAAGGCTATGCAGAAGACCTTGCCATATTGATAAGAGGGTGAGATGAATCCATACTTATAGAACTTATGCAGAATGCTTTCAACCTTGCCTGGTGTATGCAGGAGGGAATATCTGTTAACCCCAATAAAACAGTCAATATACCATTTACGAGAAGGAAAGGTTGTTTATTGCAGCTCCATTTCTCAATGGTGTTATGTTGGAACTACAGGAACAAGTCCATTATTTGGGCATATAATTGTACAGCAAAATGACTTAGAATCCTCAGTTACAATGAGGTTTTGGGAAAGCTCTGGCAACAATTCTAGAGTGATAGGGAAAAGCAAATAAGTCAAAATACAAAAGTTTTAGGAGAGACAAAAAATAATTGATTTCCACAGCATTGTTACACTATTTAGATCAGCCCACCCAAATATTTTTACATAGTATAAGGCACTGTGTAAAAATATTTGGGTGGGCTGATCTAAATAGTGTAACAATGCTGTGGAAATCAATGGCTATTTGTCTCTCCAAAAACGTTGGTATTTTGACTTATTCGCTTCTTCCCTATCACGCTAGAATTAGGAATTGTATTGTTACAGCCTATTTGGTAAAACATAAGGTCTCAAGTCATGTGTGATCCACTGGTTATATACAGCTATTGTGAGACCCATGGTCACCTACGCATCTTTGGTTTGATGGCCTAAAATGAAGCAAAACATAGTAATAGCCTGTCTACAGAAAGTTCAAAGCTAGCTTGTTTGAGTATTACTGAAGCAATCAGTACCTGCCCAACTGCAGCTGTAGGCATTACCTGCATATTGAATATTCTTGTTAGTATAAACACATCTCCATACTCACATAAACTTATAGTACTATTTATTATAAACAAAATTGCATTAACTTCGAGAGTACAGCTCGTGCACACAATGACCCTCTATACTTAGAAGAGACTCAGATCGTAATCACTTGAAGTGTTGATGTTCGATAAAACACCCAGTAGAGATTAATACAACCTTTGATTTCTCCACAGCCAAAATTTGTAAATATACTTTTTAAAACATGAACCTTTTAATGATATCTTACGTAAGAATAATTTACAGTATACATTGTTACAACCAACCACAATCTATATAGTTAATATACATTTTCCTATTCCTCGATGGAAACGAGGAGAAGGGTCTTTTGGAGTCAGAAAATATTCTGTAAGTGATTTTTGAAAAGTCAGTCGCCTGTGGGCACTCATGGAATATCGTTGAAAAGTGAGTTGCCTCTGGATCAGTCCTTTGGATTTCACCTACAGTATATTTCTGAATTTCTGACGTAATGTAGGCTCTTTTATAATTTTTAACTGCATAACGCTGAATTGTTTACTTGCCGACCTTGTACATTCAGGAATTTCATTTTTCATCCGGGATAAATAATCGCATAACAAATTATATTTTCCCGCAACATGTCTTATTTCTAGGTCAAATTGTCCTAGTTCATGCGCATAACGTGTCAATTTACTGTTCCCTAGTTTACATTTGTTTAAGAAAGTTAGACTGACATGGTCAGTATATACAATAACTTTCTTATTGAAGATGTACTGTTGGAATTTTGTTAAGGCATGGTACAATCCTATGATCTCCAGACTTGTGACAGATCCTCCTGATTCTATCGGGGTTAGTCCCCTTGATGTAGTTGCAATTAAATGCCGTGATCCATCTTCGTGTTCTTGCGTGAAAATTCCCCCGACCGCCATTCTAGGTCATTCCTGGGCCTCTCTAGTAATACCGAGTTCTGGAATCTTTCCTTAATTGTTTGGAATGCTTCCTCCTCAACACGGGTCCATTTAAACTTATTTTGTTTACGCAAGAGACGTCTGAGTGGCGCAACGTATTCAGCGTAACCTGGTATAAACCGGGCTTGGTAGTTGAATATACCCAATACTTTACGTACTTGTCGCACAGTTTTAGGCCTTTCTATTTTCACAATAGCTTTAATTCTTTCAGGATCAGCAGAAATTCCATCTTTTGAAATAATATATCCGACAAAGTTTACTGACACTTTCATCAAATTTAATTTAATCGGATTTACTGTCATGCCGTTTTCCAAGAATGTACGTAATACCATGTCTAATTGTTCCAGTGACTGTCAAAATCAATTGTGTGAATCAAATAGGCGTCTTCAAAGGCGGTGACATTCGACCCCGAGCCTGAAAGGAAATAATTTTTGCAAAGTTCGGAGAAGTGCACTACCGGAAGTTTTCATACCAAAAGAAGTTCTTCGAAAACAATACACCACTCCTCGGTGGATAAATCCTGTACATTTTCTATCCTCCTCTCTCAACCCAATTTGCCAGAAACGTGATGTTAAATTGATGCTTGAAGAAAATTTTGCTTCTCCCATTTTTGCTAATAAGTGGTCAATCGGCTCGGTCTTAAACCGGTCAGGCTCCATTGATTAATTAGCCGTTCTCAAATCTAATGTCATTCGATGTTGATTCATCACCCAACAAACCGGGTTTATGTACTCGGAATCGGACACTTCAATAATTCCATCCGCTAACATCTTGGAAGTTACTTTATTAGCGTCATCTCTCATAGATAAGGGCAGTGATGATAGATTGGTACATCTTCCATTTGTATAGAATATTCTTAAGCTAGGCATAACCCAGGGCTCTGGTCAAACACATCTTCATTCTTCAGTAATACCGCCATTAACCTTTCTTTCTGCTCATCACTGATCGATTCAATGCTATTTACTTTTCCCATAAAATTTCAGTAACATTTTGAATTGTATCTTCTTTACCGTCTCTGAATTCTTGGTCTGATCCATTAACATTATCACTTTCATGATTATTCTGTTCAGAAATATACTGAGTTCCCATTACATTTATTTCACACTTCTCTCCTATTTCATAGATCTCCTCACAATAAAAAATAATTAAATTCGTCGAGTTCACATAATTCATATAACTCCCCGGTAAGCATTTTCACTTCCGTATTAAACTCATATAATTCCTCGGTAAGCATTTTCGCTTCCGTATTAAAATTATCAGTTGGGCTATTTTGGCCTGCAACCGTACTATCATTGAGATTGCTATTTTGCAAGTGCAATCCCTCCACTATAAAATATTCTGCCTGTATATCTCTCTCATTTTGAGAACATCCAAGTTCCTTCAGTCTATCATGATTTAAGAATGGTATATATGGATCATATCATCATTTAATTTTATTATTAATTACTTCTGTCCAAAATTTAAAATTCCTTTGTATTCTGTAAAGGCATCGCACCCTAATAACAATGAGTGAGCTAAGTTTTTCACCACTAGCAGATATAATTAGGTTTCCCATCTATCTATTTTTAATGGTACCATACACTGTTTATCTATCTTGTACTGGGTTTTCCCAATAGCGGTAGTACAAAAAATTCCGGGAACATTTAGCTCTTGTCATTTTATTTTTCTGTTTATCATTAATTCATAAAATTTATAGCTACAGATGCTAAAAGCACTTCCGGTATCCAAGAGCATATCTGTCTTAATATCTCCGATCTGAACTTCTATTAATGGTGGGTTTGTTACAATATTTTAATCATTTTTCCTGCATTCAATTTCATTGTTATTTTTAGTTAATTTCATATCACCATTATTATTGAGTCTTTTCTCGACTGGCACGGCGTCGAATTCACAAGCAACAATTCGACTCTCAAATGCGCCTGGACTTATATAAATCTGGTCCAGAACTGCGAGATTCACCCTGATTACTCGCGTTCGGCGTATTGGACGTATATTCAGTTGCGAGAGGGTTTAGATTCACTGGATGTTCTTCTCTTGTTTTGAAAACATCGTCTTTTTCTCTATTAAGTGACTGATTCCTACCTATATAACGCCCATCTCTTATTTCTCCGTTTCGGAAATATTGATTTCCTTTGCCTCGGGTACACTCCCTTGAAAATTGCATACACAAGTCAACAAAATTTAAAAAAGTTTTTTTTATCCGAAATAAAATGTATCAAATCTTATGTAATTTGGCCTCCTAAATTCGAAAATGGCAGTAAATTTTGTTATTAGTTCTCGTTAAGAAGATATCGGCTATATTAGTCCAGGCAACGAACGAAAAATAGAACAAAAAAATCGTGTAGTTTTGAAATTTTGCAGAGTTCTCGGAGGGAGTGTCCTGAACAACATACTAAAAGTCCCCGAAGGTGGGGTGAGCGGGGGGCAGGGGGGCCCGCAGAAGGTCCCTATTTTAGGTTTTTCGCTTATGTCTATGGTGCATCGTATAGGAAACGTTGCTATATACAAAATTCAAGCTGATACAACTTCCTACAAGTTTATTCCTGCACATTTCTTTCTATCCCCAATAGGTTTCGAGATATCCGCCAGCGAAAATAACAAATTTTCGAAAAAATGCTCTTTCGCCTCACGCTTTTCGGCACACTTTGCCTTCTAGCGCTTCAGCCCTTAGGTATACAGCAATGTTCTCATGAAAGACGTTGTAGGGAAGTAAACTCACTTGAAAATGAGTAGTCATTTGTTACTTTGTTTTCAAATGTTCCAAAGTTATAACAATTTTAAGTTTCGGTCAAATTTCGAGATTTTGAAAGAAAACCGTACATTGCACTTTCTCTATATTTAGGGGGTATATCTTTGTGTGTAAGCTGTATATTGTGTATTTACATCATGAAACAAGTGGAGAAACATCACACAACCATTAAAGTTGAATTTATGAAAAATCCGATCACGGTACAAACACAGTGCATGTAATGCAAAATACATAAATTCCAGGTAAGAAAGGAAAAATAGGGACAAAATAAATCATGTGGTTTTTAAATTTGACAGAGATGTGGGGGAAAGTGTCCTAAACAACGTGTAAAAGTCCCCATGGATAGGGGAGAGCGGGGGTGGGGGCACTCTTACCGGTAAATATAATTTCCCTAAGTTTTTCCAAAATGCACAAAAAATATGGGTTCTAGCAAAAAAAACAGTTTATGCACAAAATTAAACTACATAAAAGTTCTTATAAATTTGATCTAAATGATATTTCTGTAGAATTAGTAGTTGTGGAAATTCTGTTTTACATACACCTATATACACCTATATATCATATATTTTTAACAAAAAAGAGAGCAGCAGATGATAGTTAAATTAGCATGATGCCAAACAAACTAGTTCTTAAAATAATATTTGTACTGAAGGTAATCATCACACATATAACTATAATTATAATAATAATAATTATTATTATTATTGTTGTTGTTGTTGTTATAAAGCTTATAAAAATCACATAGTATGAGTGTATTTTATAAGAAATATTATTGCGGTTTTCTTAACTCCTCACTGTTGAGCCTCATTTCGTAGCAGTTCTATTGGGGTTAAGCTTTATCTGGGCGCCAGCCATGCAATTACATAGCGAATTTATTTGTCTTACCGCTATCCCAAGCTGCCAGCCGGTCATCGAACACAGGACATCCTTCTCTCAGAGCAGACAGACGACACTTGGCTTGGATAAGGTTCTAACATGAATTAATACACAGGTTTTATATTTTACCATAACCAAAATATTCGTGGTTTATTTGTTCACCAGATAAAATTACACTGAGTCACAATACACTGTTAAATCCATCCTGGAAATCGCTCCCATGGTGACCCCCAAGTTACGCTGTAAATGACGATTAGTTTACTGGATCATGTGTCTAGCTAAACTTAGGCCACATCGAGCCTACCACACTGTATATCTTGTGACATACTTCTATACTCTATATATTTTACTGGCGTGCTGTACGGGGCAGTCATATGCTCCCGTTTTCCTACACTTAATTACTTTACGTTGATAACTATTACTCTCCTAATACATGATCCTTCAAGTAACAAAGTCCCTACATCCCTCTCGATCGAAATCAAGTAACAGAGTCTACATCCCTCTCGATCGAAGTCGAGTATCAGAGTGATATCTTCACTCCATGAAAATCAAAACTATCTGAGTATTTTGACATGAAAATACACGCCCTTACTGAACTGTGATTGGTTACTTATATCTTAAACGATATTATTGGCTATTGTTATAATCATAACTTAGCCAATGATATCGTCAGTCCTTTGAACTAACAAAATACCGACAGTTCACACATAAATTACTTTTCTCTCGCTAAAGCCTTCCTGATGTCATGCTCGTGCATTTAATTCGTAATTTAGAGATTACGTGAAATTACTTCATTGCTTCCTCTCATAACAAGTAAGCGTGCTTTATCTTACATCTATAAGCTTAAACTACACTTTCGCAAACTTAGGTTTTACGACCAAATACTAAAGTATCATTTTATTTTATTGATGCTCTTTTGTGTTCTAAAATCTTCTTTCAAAGAGCTGAGTCCTGTGTTATGACAGGCTCCGAATTTATTAGCCCAGGTACAAGCCTCTTTCCGTGGGAAAGGAGTCTTTACCTGCACCTTGAAAAATATCCCTACAGTACTATTGCGAATCCAGTTTTGAATAAGCAATGAATGCATATTAATTATATTCGTTACTATATTCTACATAACATATTATTTAAGCCCTAATTAAAAACTACCACAAGTGCCCCGAGGAATACAAACTTAATAGTCTGAGTGTATACTCTGATTACTTAAGATGGTATTTCTCGCATCTCCCGAAACTTACTAGAAAAGTATCAATGACTCTCTTCATTCATAGTTGTAAAAACAGCTGGGTCTACACAGTGTTTACAAAACAAACCCGTGTTTACTCCTGTCATCTGCAACATTCTACCTGCATGTTCACCCTTCTCCTTACCCTTGAAAAAGGTTCATCACCTATTACGTTAACATTATGACAGTAAATACTCTTACACTAATAACATGCAAACATTTCTTCACTCATACAAACACAGCATTTTACTCACGCGAATGTTTCATTTAAAACTCCTTTTATTTCGTGTACGACACACACGACTCATTTATTTGTATATATATATATATATGTTTTATTTTTTCTTTTCACTCATCACAGCGCTTGTGAGATGCTACGTTTATTCACACTTTTCACTAATAAGATAATATGAAAACTTTGCATTGGAATTTGATCGACCAGCTGTCCTGTTTCCATATCACTTATACAACTCACACATATGTTACCATTATTTCAGCAAACATGTTTACCTTACACAAAAATATGACAGTTGCAATAATATCTACAATTTAACTTGGAATGATTGCATTTAGGTTTTTAACAAGACTCACATGGTGTATTCTTATTCTTTATACTTCTTCAAAAGTGAAAGATTGAATCTACCTACAATTCGGTTCTTTTTACGATCGAAAGCCTCTATCGTAATACCATAACCTTCATGAATAATTATTCTATCATGAATACTCTTTTCATAACAATCAATCATCTATTAATTGACCTGGAATCTCCCTCTATCGTAATATCATATTCTGACTATCACTTGAAACTTCCCCTTTTATCGCTTCCTTCTCGACGCATATCTAATCAATTTATTCTTACAAACTTCCTGTAATGTCACGTGTGACCCACTAACCACCATGAAAAAGCATATGCCGTAAATTTATTACTTTAATTTAATATCTTCCTCTAAAACATTTATTTCTCACAAAATATTCTTCCTTCAAACACCGCCGTGCATAACAATCAATACTTCTTATCTTATTCTTCCACAATGACTTGCAGCTTTGTATCTTTGTTTTTATCTCAATTCTATAAAATTCTTCAAAATACTTTATCCTCACGTCTCTTACTGTTTAATACTTTATTTTTTTTTATATAAGAATGCTAATTATTCATATCTTGAATGTACCATCCTGCATTTACTTAATGCATTTCGCGTCTGATTTGTATACTGATTGATGAACCAACTTGCTTATTTAAAAATCTCCTTCTTTGATAACAATCTATATAAATTCCTCTGACCAGCTATTTAATGTAATGTCTGACACGCGATTTCATAAGACTTCCTCAATATTTATTTCCAACTTGTCACATCTATTCCCTCTAAATTCAATATTTCTACGGTACCTTGTTTAATTCAAAGATGCATTCATCCAAAAGTCGCTCATCTGTCCGTTACTTTTTTTTCTCCACTATCTCCGAGATTATTTATCTCCACTACTTCTTCAAAAACGACTAGCGAGTTCTATGACTTCACTGTCTAAATAAACTTCATCTTATCTTGGCCAGCGCGTTCTCTGACTCCGCCGCCTGAATAAACCTTCGCGTGGGCGCATTCCGCTGCCTCTCCGCCCTCAATAATAACTTCATCGTATAACACGGTAACTTCTTTCTCAGAGCTTCTATCATCTTTGACTGCATAATTCTCTTTCACAAACGGTACGCGTATCATAATTCCTTCTTTGTTCAGCAATGTGACATTATTTCTTTAAACTTAATTCTGCTTTCAGACTAGCAAAAATCGTATTCTGGTATCAGATTTTATACTGGAATTTAACTGGTAGAAAACATACATTGACATTTTTTTCTATGTCCATATTTAGCATTCTTTGGTTATCAATCGTATAAAGTACATTTACGCCTTCCTACTTTTGCTCACTATTAATATTATTATTTTTGTTTAAATATTCTTTGCATTTAAATGTTTAATTTCTTTTCTTTCCTGTTATGCATTTATTTTGTTTAGCATTCTCGTCTCCCTCATTTCTACGGCAAATGTATTCATCTGGCTTTATGTTTTACAGGGTATATTTGTAACATATTTACTGTTATTGGGTTAACTCCTCCTCACCCCTCCTGTACTGACCGCTTTCTTCCGTGTTTACGTCTCTCGAGTTGTGTACTGTTGCCTGCGGGTTTAAATCCCCCTCGTCCAACTGGTTATTTTCAGACAATGCGTTTTCACGGCCAAGACGTCCTGACCTTTGTCTGTCTTCATAACAATCCCTTCCTGTACTTACATCGCAACTCAACAACAACTTGATGGTGCGACTATATGTCGTCAGACTAGCCACCGCTAAAACATTATAACTCCCCGGTTCGAAAAGCCTTGTATGACGCAACGACTTCGACACCATGATCATTTCGTCTTTTTCAGGGACCTGTCTCTGATAAAGATACCTATCTATGCATTTTAAGAACGCTCGAGGGGTTTGGTTAGTGTTCTCAGCGTGATCTGGTAATGAAACCTCACGTAACAAGGAATTATTGACATAAATCTCCTCCTTACTGATTACAGATACCTTTACACTTTCACCAGGCCCAGCAGTGATCTGAGTGAGGTCAGAACTAGGGCCTGCTTCAAAAATGCTCCCGCTAGTCATGTCTTCAACTGACTTCATCGTGATGTTAAAACTTTCATTCTGATTGACTACAGAAATGCCCTGCATGACGTCATTCTGCCCACTGCTCTCTTGCGACCTTTCACTACACGCCTCTTGCGATGAACCAGACATTTCTCTGTCCATGCATACAACATTTTCATTTTGTTTATCCCCTACCTGTTTCACTTGCGTCACGACCTCAGTCTGTATTTTCGGCTTACTAGTGGCCTCTGTTTTCTTATCTAAACTCTCGGACAATCCAGTTAACATAGCATCTAAATTATTATTTGTCTCCTTATACATAGCATCTATTTTATCTAAAAGGCGAGCAAACATAGACTTTACATCTGTTGGCATGATATCATTTGTATTTATTACAGGGTCTCCCGAATCTCTTTCTAGGTCATTGCTAGCACTAATCTCACTTTCAATAACTTCCCCAACTGTCCTAATTGCCTGTTCAACAAACTCACCCCCGTCAGGTGTCCTACTTTCTGAAGAATCGGTTCCTGGAACCCTATCCATATTTTCAATATCACTATCCAGCTCCTGGCTGAAAAAATTCTGCCCTCTCCCGAGATCTGAATCCTGCTCCATATTCACTTGTGTACAATGCCCTCTTCTAAGTTTCATATACCTGTACTTACTCAGCCTTGTTTATAACAAACAACACAACACAAAAATCAGCATGCAACACAACATACAAATACAATCTTTACAATTTTCCCTATAATGTTCTCGCCAAATAATTTTGAGTGTTGATATCTACAGAGCTGTCTTAAATTTTCAGCCTGTCTAAATTTATTCTAATTTAATGTACTTTGATTTTAAATTTCAATAACTGATTCTTTATTGAATAACTTTATCTGCAATAAAAAAAAAACTTTCTTCAAAAGACTGTTATTATTATTATTTATTTTATTACTTATTTATTTATTTAAGAGATATCAACACACATATGTATTTAGGATCTTATCTTTGATTTGTGCTGTCCCTCGATGCTTCCGTCATACCACGCTCCTCTTCGTTCATTGTTGATTTTCCTGGTGTCTTCATTCTTCTTAAATTCCCCTGGTATTTTGTTTTTCTCCGCCGTTGCCGCTGTCTTCTGGGTCTTCCTTCTTTGCTGTGAGGATTGTTTCTCAACTGTGGTTCACTTCAAGCATGGTGCTTAAATTTCGTCGATCCTCTTCCATTTTTTTCGTAGTAATTTGTCGTCGCCTCACTGTTGGATTATTTTATTGCAAGTCGAGCCCCAGGCCTTGGGAAACCATTTTATATCTGGTGCTCGTATTATCCTCGGATTTACCCCCGTTGACGTGCGATTTTATAGTAGTTATTTCGGCCTCACTGTTGGGCACCATTTTATAGCGGTTTTCTTAACTCCTCACTGTTGAGCCTCATTTCGTAGCAGTTCTATTGGGGTTAAGCTTTATCTGGGCGCCAGCCATGCAATTACATAGCGAATTTATTTGTCTTACCGCTATCCCAAGCTGCCAGCCGGTCATCGAACACAGGACATCCTTCTCTCAGAGCAGACAGACGACACTTGGCTTGGATAAGGTTCTAACATGAATTAATACACAGGTTTTATATTTTACCATAACCAAAATATTCGCGGTTTATTTGTTCACCAGATAAAATTACACTGAGTCACAATACACTGTTAAATCCATCCTGGAAATCGCTCCCATGGTGACCCCCAAGTTACGCTGTAAATGACGATTAGTTTACTGGATCATGTGTCTAGCTAAACTTAGGCCACATCGAGCCTACCACACTGTATATCTTGTGACATACTTCTATACTCTATATATTTTACTGGCGTGCTGTACGGGGCAGTCATATGCTCCCGTTTTCCTACACTTAATTACTTTACGTTGATAACTATTACTCTCCTAATACATGATCCTTCAAGTAACAAAGTCCCTACATCCCTCTCGATCGAAATCAAGTAACAGAGTCTACATCCCTCTCGATCGAAGTCGAGTATCAGAGTGATATCTTCACTCCATGAAAATCAAAACTATCTGAGTATTTTGACATGAAAATACACGCCCTTACTGAACTGTGATTGGTTACTTATATCTTAAACGATATTATTGGCTATTGTTATAATCATAACTTAGCCAATGATATCGTCAGTCCTTTGAACTAACAAAATACCGACAGTTCACACATAAATTACTTTTCTCTCGCTAAAGCCTTCCTGATGTCATGCTCGTGCATTTAATTCGTAATTTAGAGATTACGTGAAATTACTTCATTGCTTCCTCTCATAACAAGTAAGCGTGCTTTATCTTACATCTATAAGCTTAAACTACACTTTCGCAAACTTAGGTTTTACGACCAAATACTAAAGTATCATTTTATTTTATTGATGCTCTTTTGTGTTCTAAAATCTTCTTTCAAAGAGCTGAGTCCTGTGTTATGACAGGCTCCGAATTTATTAGCCCAGGTACAAGCCTCTTTCCGTGGGAAAGGAGTCTTTACCTGCACCTTGAAAAATATCCCTACAGTACTATTGCGAATCCAGTTTTGAATAAGCAATGAATGCATATTAATTATATTCGTTACTATATTCTACATAACATATTATTTAAGCCCTAATTAAAAACTACCACAATATAAGTCAGGCCTATTAGCCGTTCTATTTTTCGTTTAAAATATAATTTGGAAAAATTGTTAATAGCTAGAAATTGTAAATATTTATATATTATAAGACCTAGTAGGCCTACATAGTACTTTAAATAAATGTTTAGTTGTCTATTTTTTCCAGTCTCCAATACTGGAATCTTAGTACATCCTATGTTAACTTAGGGTCATATTTTTCTATCTACCGAACATTTATACACATATACAACATTAATTAAAGAGTGCCTAAACAACTTATTTTGCTTGGACGTAATCAATTTTCAATTCATCTTCTTCTTCTAATGTTTTACTGTTGTATCATGACAGGTTCCACAAACGGATGAGCATATAATACTAGCTTTTCTGGATCCATATCTTCCGCCACACCGAGTTGCACAGTGACAAAATATGATGTGCAAATATATTCTCAGGAGCCACATAGACAAGTAAACGTTTATTTAAAGTAATAGGTAGGCCTGCTATTCTTACAATTTGTAAATATAATTGTCTAATTCCTTACCATTTTTCAAAATACCGGCAATTTTTTTTAACGAAACATAAAACGGCTAAGCTTTACAAGAAGAAAATTAATAATAATACTAATAATGATAATGAGTTTTATAGGTAACGTTAACCATTAGTAAGTATATTTTTCTAAGAACTAGTTTGCTTGCTTGGCATCTTTCTAATTAAATTATCATCAGCTCTCTTTTTTGTTAAAGAATAATATAATATGTAAGTGTATATAGGTGTATGTAAAACAGAATTTCCAGAACTATTACTTCTACAGAAATATCATTCAGATCAATTTTATAAGAACTTTTATGTAGTTTAATTTTGTGCATAAACTGCTTTTTGCTAGAACCCATATTTTTGTGTGCATTTTGGGAAAACTTAGGGAAATTATATTTACCGGTAAAAGTGTCCCCACTCCCCGCTCACCCCCTATCCATGGGGACTTTTACTACGTTGTTTAGGACACTTTCCCCCACATCTCTGTCAAATTTCAAAACCACATTATTTATTTTGTCCCTATTTTTCCTTTCTTACCTGGAATTTAATGTATTTTCCATTACATGTACTGTGCTTGTACCGTGATCGGATTTTTCATAAATTCAACTTTAATGGTTGTGTGATGTTTCTCCACTTTTTTCATGATGTAAATACACAATATACAGCTTACATACAAAGATATACCCCCTAAATATAGAGAAAGTGCAATGTACGGTTTTCTTTCAAAATCTCGAAATTTGACCGAAACTTAAAATTGTTATAACTTTGGAACATTTGAAAACAAAGTAACAAATGACTACTCATTTTCAAGTGAGTTTATTTCCCTACAACTTCTTTCATGAGAACATTGCTGTATACCTAAGGGCTGAAGCGCTAGAAGGCAAAGTGTGCCGAAAAGAGCGAGGCGAAAGAGCATTTTTCGAAAATTTGTTATTTTCGCTGGCGGATATCTCGAATACTATTGGGGATAGAAAGAAATGTGCAGGGTTAAACTTGTAGGACATTTTATCAGCTTGAATTTGGTATATAGCAACGTTTCCTCTACGATGCACCATTGTTTAGATATAAGCGAAAAACCTAAAATAGGGACATTCTGCGGGCCCCCCTGCCCCCAGCTCACCCCCCACCTTCGGGGACTTGTAGTATTTTGTTCAGGACACTCCCTCCGACAACTCTGCAAAATTTCAAAACTACATGATTTTTTTTTCTATTTGGTGTTTTTCGACGTTTATTGACTGGACTATATAGCCTTCATTGTAGTTTGCGCAAGAAAATATACCTCATAAACGTGGTATTTTTTCTTCTCAAGTGTACTTTATCTTAGAAGGATCTCTTACTACAGATCAGCCGTAGTCAGCAATCATATTCGTGTTCCATTTCCCCTGATAACGTCGTTCTAGAGTAGCGATATCTTCGTGGAAACGTTCACCATGCTCGTCGCTTACTGCTCCAAGATTGTCAGTTAAGAAGACCAGGTGAGAGTGAAGGAAATACATCCTGAGAGACATTTTGCACCCCATTCTATTATAAGCCATCTCTGCAATTAGACGCCCTTTTGTTGCCAAGGAAATTAAGTACAACTCTAGTGAACGCTACCCATGCAGATTTCTCCTTGCCAGTTAGAAGTCCATGAAAATGTTCATGAGCCATTAGTTTTCTTATTTGAGGACCTATGAATATTCCCTCTCCGATTTTAGATTCACTTAATCTTGGAAATTTATGAAAGAGATACCTAAATGCTTCTCCGTTTTGATTCATACCATTTACAAAGTTTTTCATTAGTCCCAACTTAATGTGCAACGCAGGTAATATTATTTCCGTCTTGTCAACCAGTGGTCTGCAAACAATGTTTTTAATACCTGGTTCTAAGTTTTGTCTGAGAGGCCATTGCTTTGTTGCATAGTGTTTGTCCTTCGCACGACTATCCCATTCACATAAAAAGCAACAATATTTCGTATAACCCTGTTTCCATTGGTATAGCAAAATACATATATCGCCTGATTCCATTTAGCCACTCGCGTAGGTTTGTGGAACAAGTACGACAACAAATATGGGGTGCAAACGATTTGTCCTGATCACCAACCTTGCAACCAAAATAAAGAAGATAAGCCTTTTTAACAATAGGAGTTAACCATACCTTTTACGATTTAAAAGTTTCCTCTCCACAGATAAAACAAAAGTTATTTGTGTTGTTAACACACTTACGTGGCATTCATTGCCTTTCATGCCAATTCTATTACAGAAAGGATAATAGATACGCATATTTGTTATATTATAATTACAATTATAATCACTCACAATAACAATTAAACCACTCCCTATTTTAACTATTTCAAAGCACACTGATAGACAGTTTTCTCACTCACAAAGCAAGAAATGAACTGAATTTATAAAAGAATGTCAATTTGAGGGTTGGAATTATCTGCTAGAGCCATAAATTCACCCTTAAATTTCCGGTAGAGTCTGTTTCGAACAAAGTTACTCGGCTAAAATCCTGTTTTTAGTAAAACAACCTGACCTGTGTATTGTAGAAATGAGAACTAATAGACAAAAATGGATGTCATTTTCGTGTTTAGCTACCCCAAATTGGTAATATATGGTTAATTTTATCTCCAATACATTTTGGCTGTTGACTTGTGATATCGTTAATTCCATTGCTTTGATTTCTTTGTCCTCCGTTATTTCGATTTGGATCATATTGATTTTGTCTTCTGTTATAGTTGTTTTGATAACCGCCCTGCCGATTATCTCTATTTCTGCCATCATTGCTATACAGCCTATTGTTATTATTATTGTATCTGCCATAATTATTATTATTGTTTCTGCCATCATTTTGATAGTGTGGATGTGCCCGTTCCCGCAATGGATAATTAAATCTCCCCTGCGACATAGGGACAAGCTTCGAATTCAGATAATAATTCTAGCACTTCAGTGTACGTAGTAGGCCTAGCTACAATCGAGTTATTATAGATTTCTGCAATATAATGCTTTATACCGAGCTGAATGGCGTCCTTTTCACTTAAAGGTGGATCTAATGATCTATCCATCTTAATTATTCTTAGGAAGTAATTTGACATTGACATATTTGTATTAGGGTCGTATTTCCCATTGTACACCTCCATTCTCACTCTAGACTGCTTGCTCTCACTCCAAAATCTTTGCATTAATAGCGTTTTGAAAGTATCATAACATTTTTCAAAGTAATAGATCAATCAAACCAGTTTTTAGGCTTACCTGACAGGCCTCTAGACACTACCAATAATTTGTATTCCTCAGGAATCCCCTTAAGTTTCATATAAATATCCATGTACTTCAAAAATTGTTGTGGGTTTGAAGCATCATTTCCTAGAAATTTAGGTAAAACTAATTCGTTCCCAAGAATTTGGCCGATACTAAATTGAAGATTCGGATGAACAACAGAACTAGATTGTTGCCCTTCATTTCCGATAGTTTCAGAAGTAGTGTGGATGCTCGGGGTTCTTCCATTACTTATTATTAATTCTGGTGTCGGCAAAGTTACCAGATTAGTGCAATTAAACACATCAGAACTCACTCCTTGCAATTCCCCACAATTTCCGCTGCTATCCTGTAATTTTACATTCATTTGTTTTACTTTTTCTACTTCGTGTGAAATTTCTGTTAATTTCTCTGTAATTTTCCCTTCTAAATTTTTCACTTTATCAAGAATCTCAATACGAATTTCCTCTCTTTTGTGGTTATCAATGCCGCTTGCATTAATTATTTCCTGGGCTAGGTCACTGGATATAACATTATTCAAACTAGCCAGCATATCGTTTCTAACTTCAATTATCTCCTGCTGCAGTACACTAGTTATAGCTGTTTCAACTGTCTATATTTTATTTTCCACGTCTGTAATTTCGGTATTCAGTTTTTTATCTAGTTTGACATATTTAGAGTCAATTCTATCCTCCAAATTTACCATCTTTACATCTACCCTATCCTCCAAATCTTTATTATTCCTAGCTATTTGCTCAGTTAATTGTTTTTTTATTCCTTTTTATTTGTAAATTAGTTTGATTTAATTTATGTGTAATTTCAATAGAACTTTTCTTAGCTTCATTTAAGACACTAGCAAGCAATAATAGCATATTTGCCATTTCATTTGAATTTACACTCACATTACTATGAACTTTGTTAGGCCTATCATCTATAAGAATCTCATCATTAGCTGTGCTGGATTGAGCTGAAGGCTCCTAGACTATCATACGTTCATTACTTTCCTGCATTTCTACTAATTCCTCACTTATTCCGAATTCATTAACTTGATTTTCATGAGATTCCTGACTTAGCAAATCTTGCCCGTTCCCTAATTCTGAATTCTTCATTATCCTATGTTTAACTTTAGCGTTGCGAAGTATCATAGACACAATCTAAATTCACACGCAACAACCAATATTATTTCAGTATTACTCTTATCAAAAATACACTTCATGAAGTACTTACCTAATTGTTACATTTCATAGCATACAAAAAGAATACCCTTCTACATTTAATACATACCATAAATAATGAAGGAATTAATAAAAATATCTAGTTTACTGAAACAGTTATAAATCAAAATATTATATTGTTTACTTTAATATGATGGGATTTACTTTTATTCTGTGTTTGATGGTTTTATTTATTGATTTAAATTTTAGTTCATTACTTTGAAATGCAACGTTATATACATAATTATTCAAACATGTTCTGTTTTGTTTCAAAAGAAAATTTTATTTACTTATCTGTAGATTTTCTGGAAATTCTCGGCTTGTAGGCTTCATGATTCCTGCAATCTTGCCTCTCCCACGTTGTCCATTCATTCATTGATTTCCCTGTGATTCTGCTCTGGTTTCCCTCGCTGTCCTCTCCACTATGGGTTGTAGCACGTAGATTCCGTCGTCATCTATGTATCAGCTCGTTGATTATAGCAAACACGATTCTGGACGTCATTTACGTAGAATTTACGTTGGCTAGCCGTTTTATGAGGCCGATATGTGGGTGCTATTTTAGAAGCCATCACGTTGGATCGCCATTCTATGATGCAGAACTCTGTGTTGTTGCGAAGATAAATCAGTAATAACTTTGTTGGAGCAAACTACATGCTTTTCTATTACTTCTATTCATGTCTAGTGAATGTTTCTACTCAAATGTTCCGCTAGTTTGTTCCCGCCCTGAGTCAGCAGTATGTGGCGGATTGATACATTCTCCGCGCCTTTTTCTTGCAAGTCATACGGCAGGAGCATAGATTTGTGGCCCACGTGAAGATTCGCGGCGTCACTCCAGTCAGTCTTCAACCAGAATCCACAACGTACAATTGTGCGATAGCAATCGTCCTGATTCGCGCGTTTTCTACAAGACAAAGCAATAGTCACAAAGCTTTAAGTTACAAGTTTTGTATTGTTGGGATAATTATTCTTCAATAATTATCGCATTGTTTCAATATTCACATCCTTCCAGATCCGTCTGTTAGGCTTGTTATAGGTAGCTTGCATTACGTAATCAGTGTTCGCAGTGAAGTGCCTATATTAGTGGAAATGTTCTTAAGATTAATCATTCAAAGGTGAATCTATTAATAAAAGCAAGTTTTCCAAGTATTTCGATTTATTACTTGCTCTGGTGTAACTCCTCGCATTTACACCACGTGCTCACAAGTTCGCGCCAATTCAGCATATTGTTTATATCAGTGCATATGTTATTATATATTATTCATTCAGTTCTAAATACATTCATTTATTTCAGTTACTACATCGTGTGAATAAAGAATTCCATAGTTTATTACATGTATAAGGTTTTACTCCAACATTACATCCGTGGATTCCCTGTTCCTAGTGACCTGCGATTAGTCCATTTTAGCTCTCCCTTTTGTTATTATTGTTTAGGCAATAATTGGTCCTACTCTCGATCCGGATTAAGACCTAATATTTTACTCATTTCGGTCCGGATATATGCCGTTCTTCATACAAACTTACTTGATGTCCTGCTTCATACCTAGGCAGCTGGGTTGTCTTGGTTCGGTTCCGAGCGACAAGGTTCTCTTCCAGTTTTCTCAGGGTGGTGGAATAGGTAACAGCGGGTAAAACACAGAACTTACATAGATGGCTGATTAAATTTGCACTATATTTTAAATAACTTCTTGGCACAGTTATTAAGCACACAATTATTATGACTTTACTTGATTGAAACAACTCTATTTTATGAGTGCCGTCCAGCAACTGACTTTATAAAAAAATCCTCATTGTGTGAGGCGACTATAATGTACTAGCTCCGAGAGGTTACTCACTTTTCAACGATATTCCATGAGTGCCCACAGGCGACTGACTTTACAAAAAACACATATAGAATAATTTTCTGATTCGAAAAGACCCCTCTCCTCGTTTCTATCGACCAATAGGAAAATGTATATTAACTATATAGATTGTGATTGGTTGTAACAATTTCTACTGTAAATTATTCTTACGCAAGATTTCATAAAAAGGTTCATGTTCTTAAAAAGTATATTTATTAATTTTGGCTGTGGAGAAATGAAAGGTTATATTCATCTCTACTGAGTGTTTATTGCACTTCAACACTTCAAGTGGTTACGATCTGAGTCTCTTCTAAGTACAGAGGGTCATTGTGTGCACGAGCTGTGCTCTCAAAGTTAATGCAATTTTGTTTATAATAACTAATACTACAAGTTTATATGAGTATGGAGATATACTAACAAGAATATTAAATTAAGGCATAGGATGTACTCCTCCAATGTCAGCACCAGGAAAGTGCTGAATTTACAATGTGATTTGTTGGTGAAATCAGCAATTCACAAAACTGTGTTTTTTATAACAACGAACTCTATAATTTAAAAAATGTAATGTCGACAATGAATATGGTTTCTTATCTCATAGGTCATCCCCCACAAACTAATGGCAAATAGCTTTTGGATTTGTTAACCGAAATCTATATTAGCGCTAAAGTGAACGAGATCAGGCTACATCATTTTGTGCTTCAGGCTTTATTAGAAGAATATAGACGAGAGGGAAGGAAAATATACTATCTAGAGTTCTAGACGAAATATGGGTTAACATAGGTCACAGACCATAAACAGTATGGAGTGACAATACATAAAATCAAAGCAGCAGGCATTCTTATCAAGGTTAAGCACAGGGTTATAGAACCCAACAGTAATGGGAGTATACTTTGCTTCTCGTACTCTAAATGAGGAAAAATTGTGCCATATATGTATTGTCCCACCTATAAATCGGGGCACTCCCACAATGTTTCTTTTTCAGGTTTGTTTTATTTTTACGCCCTTCTCTCTCTCTCTCTCTCTCTCTCTCTCTCTCTCTCTCTCTCGCACACACACACACACACACAAAAGTTAACGTTTAATTTTCTGGTATTGTTTGTTTACGTTTCCGATCGTCTTCTTCTCGCGTCGAGTTTAGGTGTTATGAACTCTGCCGTGTATGTTGACGGACGCGGGGAGTTGATTAGTGGTCTCCGCAGAGTTCAGTTCAGGCCACAAGTTACGAGCGACTCTTCGGCCAGTACGGACGGTTTCGAATCATCGGTTACTGGGTAGACTTCGTCGCGTCATATAGTGCGGTGTATAGTTTCGTGTGAGGTTTTGTGTTCTACAAGACAAATTGTGAGTACTTTATTTCATATTCTGGTGTGAGGAGATCTACAGTTTATACCTCCCCGGGAGGGGCGGTTCCTGGACCTTTTTGAAAAGTTAGGTGAAGCCCACCGTACCATGGAACATCAACAGGAAATTACGCAGCCCATCGAAAAGCCAATGGCCCTGCAGGTTATTAATGAACAGAGTCCCCTCCCTTCTCTATCCCATAGGCTTGATCAAGATCCCAGTGTGGACACAGTGATTTGTGCAGAGCTCCCACCCTGTAACAGTGCTATACACATGGACACTAGAATGACGACAGAGGTGCATTCGCAAGCAATTAGCGATACTCCTTGTGCCGCTAAGGGCGTTCCCATGCAGACACAGGATATTAATACATCCACTTCTAAACAGTCTAAAAAACCACAACGGTATATATCATCTGATGTTGGTCCGTTCTTTGTTTCGATCAAACATCTCAGTAAGGATATTGGGAATTTCCATCCCATGACAGTGGGAAAATGGCTGTTTCGTAATAATTATGAAGTTGAACAAGTGCAAAGAGTGAATAGGAACCATATAGATGTACACTTCCTCTCATATCATGCAGCAAATAACTTTCTCAATTCCGACTTCGACCTAAAACATGAGACAGAATCATTTATCCCTCGATACAATCTATATGTCACGGGGGTAGTCAGGGGGATTGATGAGAGTGTTACCCCAGAGGAATTCCTGGCGGACGCTTTCGTCCCGGAAAGATATGAGAATTCCAATATATACAGATTCAACCGTCGAATACAGGATGGGAAGGGCGCCGTATCTTACGTGGCCACACAAAATGTTAAAATTACTTTGCGGAGTCAACGGCTACTATACCATTAACGCTGTGCCCTGGAAAGAGTTTCACTCTGCTCTCACTGCGGTAAATTCAACCACGGATCCAAATTCTGTCGATCTCCTAAAAATTGCTTACATTGTGGACAGGACTCCCATGGGGGACTGTCAGGCTACCAAACCACAATGCTTGAATTGCATGCATGCGCACTCCACTACGGAGACGCACCTGTGTCCAGCATACAAACTGGAATCTCAAATCAATGAGAAACTACAACAATTACCAATATTTTCCACACAGCACGTCAAATTGTGACCGGCCGGACGTCATATGCTCAAATCATGCAAGAGAAAACGGTGTAGATCTTCAGGTCAGGCGGCTCTCAGAAGTCAACACCAAAGGCAGAACCGTTTCGGCAGAGCATCGAATCGGATGATTCACGAGCATTTCCATCTCCAGAACCTTCAGGATCACTGACTCAGCCACCCACCAAACGGAAGGGGCAGGACCCTCTACCAGGTTATGATCACGTTGCTTACAATAAGATTCTCATTAATCCTGCAGGACGAACCACAGACTTCCCACCACTCGGGAATGCGTCAGGCAGACGAGATACGGAAATGCCACAACAGAGGGAGCCCCAGAGAACAACACCGGGCCCACCGCCTTTACACCCAATCCCACAGCATCCCCCACCACGCCCAGTTCAGCAGACACCGAAAAAAATCCAAAGACTGTGATTCTCACAGCAATCAAAGCCGCTATTAGTGAGAGTCACTCAGAAGAAACCCGTCAAGTACTTGAAAAACTAAAAATGCAATGCAAACATATGATGGTGTAGCACCTATGCTCCACCACCGTGACCTGCAAGTTTTCTATTGGAATGCCCGCAGCTTGGGCTTCAAAAGATCAAAAGATCGGAAGTTTGGCACTTAATCCATTTTTTACTATTTGAACACAGGACGGATAGCAAACCGCTATTTATAATGATCACCGCCGTGAATACCTGGTTAAGATCTGCGCCTGACTCCCAACAGACCATACTATTGAGTATACAACACGCTATCAGAGACCTGGATTTTAAACCAAAATCCACCGCCCCTCTCTCCCAACCAAGGAAACCATAGAAAGGGTTAATGTTCCTAGAACCCTATGCTAGACCGTATCCTTGACCCATGAGACCACTTCGACTTTTCCAATGGAATGCGCAGAGTTTAACCAATAAGGTACAGGAATTACGACAAATCCTTGCAAAACAACACTTTGACATCGTGGTTATTGTGGAGACCTGGTTTTCACACAATAACAAATTCCGTATCCCTGGTTATATTGCTATTCGGAACGATAGGGAGGGGAAGGGAGGAGGGGTCATTCTGCTAATCAGGCAACAGCTAACGTTAGAGAATTACAGAGTAATCACCAATTTCGACTCCACATTCCAAGCAATAGAAATATCGCTACCACCAAACTTGAAAGTAACAGGAATATACAACGCTCCACACCACCATATCACACAAACTTTTTGGGAAACACATTTCACATGGGACCCTAATTCTAAATATCTGATTTTGGGGGATTTTAATTTAGGTAAAACAATCAATGAACTACTACATACCACATCCTGCCGATTTTTCAAATATTTCAAACTTCACAATATCTGGTTACTGAACAAAAACATTCCGACCCGGCTGGGTTACTGGGGACAAAGGGACTCTTTCCCCGATCTGACACTATCCTCGCACACACTTGTGGGGGGAGCAACCTGGGATGTAATGTATGATACACTAGGCAGTGACCATCTTCCCATCAGTATCACGATAGGTACGCATAACTCTATCTTGACTACCCGGAGGAGACGCAGGCAAATCTCTACTCCGGATCATTCCCAGATACGTACGCATATCCAATCTGTTTTGAAACAGACACCGCCCGGAGTCAAGTCTATAGAGATCATTACACAGAGCCTTTCGAATCCTCTCCGGGAACCAGTGACGAACAAGAGGACCTATACTTCTACTCAGAGCGCTAGGCCGACTTGGTTGACTCCGGAGATAGGCCGGGAAATTGCAAAACGACGCCTCAATTTACGGCAGGCCAGAAGGACCTTAACACAGGACATATACGTCAGTATACGCAGACAAAACGCGCGTATCAAACACTTGATACGAACCGCACAAAGGACGGCTTGGCGGCAATACTGTTCCACAATTACGTATGCGACACCTCAGGCTCAAATATGGCAGCACATTCGATGGTTTACAGGGAAAAGGGGATTTGTTACGACGCCACTGCTATTTGATAAGCAATTACAGGGGGAATTTTTACAGTTGGTGGCTCCGGACTCGGTGGAACAATCGGCACCGAGCATAGGAGGTGACGAAATCAATCAAAATTACACGCCCATTTCGAAAGCGGAAATCTTACATATATTACAGGCCCATCGGACCTCAAAGTCGGCTCCGGGTACAGATGGCATAACTTACGCCTTACTAGGATACATGGATTCGGACATCATTCACCACTTAGAAATAGGTTACAACGCGATTTTGAAAGGTCTCACGTATCCATCAGAATGGCAACACATGTCGGTCTGTCCCATTTTGAAACCTGGCAAAACGGGACTGAACCCTACTCACTATCGACGATTATGCTCTGCCAGACCCTACGTAAAATATTTGAGAAAATCTTGAATCAAAGATTGTCTTTCCATATTGAAACACAGAACATTCTGCATCCAAAACAATTTGGATTCCGGAAAGGATTTCACTGTATATCGAGCATTCTCTACTTAATCACTGATATCTACACGGGCTGGAGCAAAGGGGAAGATACGATAGCGGTCACGCTTGATTTAAGTGCAGCTTATGACAAGGTAGTTCTAACCATATTAAGTGCTCGCCTTGGGTCCTAGGGGATTCCATCCATATATACTCAAAATATCAATAATCTTATGTATCATCGATCCCTCTTTCTCTCGGGCCAATACCACCCCTCTCCGCCTCGGATGACATCTATGGGGCTCCCGCAAGGGTCTTCGTTAAGCCCCGCACTATTTAATATATACACTACTCATTTATATTGGTTACCATTCAGAGTGGGACGAATTCTAGGCTTTGCGGATGATATAATTCTGTATAGTCGGTTCCCGAATGTGGAAGGACCACAGGGACAATATTTACAAGATTTTCAACGGGACATTAACCTTTTAGTCTCCGCATTACACGACATAGGCATGGAAATAAATACAGAGAAATGTTCATACACAATATTTGCGAGGACCTTGACACCGGTCGTGCAACGACCCTTGCTTCATATCTCCGATACTGCTCTACATTACGCCCCGGGTATTCGATATCTAGGAGTACAATTAGACTATAAGTTATCAGGTAATATACACTATGCTCACTTGATGAACAGGCTACGTAATAGAGCACGGTTATTTAATCACATTGCTGAGCGATACTGGGGAAACCACCCGCAAGCCCTGTACACGTTCTTTAATACCTTCATTCGTTCAGCCAGTGAATATGGCAACGTCGTCCTCGTCCCCCCACAATATAAATGGCGCCGACAGTTAAACTCCCTCGAGTATGACATAGGGAAAAGAATATTAGGTACAGGGGGAAACAAAAAATGGACAGCCGATTTCACGAGTTACGATGGCCTACTCGCCTTGAGAGGGCGAATCTCGCATCTATTAAATTTATGAAATTTTTGTTCTCCAATAAGGCCCACCCACTATTCACAAAAATACGCTATTTCTTGGAAATTCGACAGACAGTACACAGGAGGAGACGCGGTTTTCCCATCCCGCCAGTCTATTACATTTTTCAATCCTTCGACAATGAGTGGGACATTCAAACTAGTGTCCGATACCCTATATATGCTTACGAGTACAATACCATTATTACATCTCCTCCACTGGATTTAACCACTTTTTCAAAACAGGATCTATACACTGACCACATGTACCTAGACTACGTTTCGGCCTTCCCACCCCATGATTCTATCCTACTTTTCTCTGATGGCTCTCAAACGCTGCTGGGCACAGCTGCTGCCTTCACAAATATTAGTTCTGAGGAAGGAAGACAATTCAATCTAACCGCCCGCAGTAGTGTATTCACGGCAGAACTGACAGGAATTTATCAAGTTCTACTCAGCATACAAGAGGAAGTAGCAAAATATATCTATGTATTCTCTGACTCTCGTAACGCTTTAAAAACACCCGCCACATCGAGATGCTCTACGGATATGACAAAATTGGTATTGGAAACCAAACGGCTATCGCAGAAGATACTACTAAATAACCACTTAAAGTATATTTGGATACTGGGACACTCCGGTATCAAGGGAAATGAATGCGCCGACAGATGTGCGCGGGAAGCAACAACAATAGCCACCGACCCACAGGACAAAACTACTCTACAGGATTACATAGCATACCGCATACGCATAATGCGGAGGGAGCGAGAAGAAACACCCAGGCCATGGTTCCTTGAACACGCGTTTACCAGATCTGAAATATCTGCTTACTATAAAGTGAAGTTACGGACAGCTCTCACACCGGCATATCTTTATCGAATTAGAAGAGCGGTTACCCCATTATGTGGATGTGGACAAACGGGCACATATACTATTTCAATGCCCCTTAAACAATACCCAAACACCTGGCTTGTACGACAGACTACGGGATAAGTACGGTTATAGTCCCTGGTCTGTAGACGTCTTTTGTGCCGATCGGCCACATACTGCGGCTAAACGACTACATCACTTCCTCATCCAATGTAAAATGAAAATATAATAGGAGGGCGGCGTCTAACACGGAATTGACAAACAAGTGGATAGATGATACACAGCATCGCGGACGTGGAGACCCAAATCTGTGTGTGACGTCGTTAAAGATCAACAACAACAACAACAACAGTTCAGGCCATGACGGAGTAACGTACCATCTGCCAGTTGCTTCAACAACCAAAGGTATGCAGAGGTCGTAACAGTTTTTCCTTTCACTGGTGGGTTTTCTTCAGTCTCTAGTTTCGCGTTTTGTTCTGTTATTATATTACGTTAAATTAACTTCTGCCCACCAGTTTTGCTTAGTTTTTTCAGTTCTTTGAGTTGTAATGTTATTTTGATTGCTCCTTCAGTATGCCGTGTGTTCGCGTTCACATTTGTTGTGAAGAGAGATGGGCGTTGCCACACTTAGTTTTATAAATGTATTGTTTCTCATTTTACTATTAATAGTCCTAGTAATTTTACTTTGATTGTTTACTGGGGGACGATTTGTTAAATATTTGTGCAGTCATCGGTACCTACATTATTCTTCCTTAGTAAAATTCATCTATAATATGGAATTAAAGTAAATAAAATTGTCGCATTTAAATAAATATGGTTCCATCCCAATTCTGTTTTCATCTCTGATTAATATTTTAAAGATTCAACATTTCTTAGTTAGCAAAAAATTCCTGTTTTGTAATATCATTGCACCTTGTTCCTATTATTGATAATAGGAACAAGGTTTCCCACCAAATACTTTTCGATTTCGTGTTCATTAAAAACTTTAAAACATTCTCTTCCTAAACTGTTCTCTGGCATTTATAAAATGTGCTAAATAAGCTTTAATTCGTACTATTTTCTAGTCCTGATTTAATTAACTCTGCAATAGGAATATTGTTAGTTTTCATATCTTTGAAATCATTGAACCCATATTAATCCTTTATTTTGTGCGTAATTATTGCCGTATCACCAAACGAGAAATAATATAATATAAAACCTGAACCCCTATTTGCCTCCGTTAGGCCTATATTTCTTTTATTCTCGTTTTGACATATACCTAGGTATTATATTTAAGAATATTCGAGCACCTCTATGCTAAGGTAACTATAGTGTCCTTATTAATTCCCGATAGTTCCTATAAAAATAAAGGGAGTCAATGTTACTTACTTACTCAATGACAATAGACAATTACTCAGCAAGCTAAAGGAATATGATCTATTTTATGTAACCCGAAGGTTCATTGCAGCGCTTACCTGATTCCGCCATTCAACCCTATTCAGTGTTAACTCCATCCAATCATCCCTCTCAAATCCTACTTCCCTTAAATTCACCCCAAATATTGTCCTCCCACCTACGTCTAGGTCTTCCAAGTGGTCTTTTCCCTTCGGGTCTTTCCTCCCCCATGGCGCAACATGTCTAGCCCATTTCATCCTCTGTGGTTTAATTACCCTTACTATATCCGGTGAAGAGTACAGGTCATGAAGCTCGTCGTTATGCAGTTTTCTCCAGTCCCCATTTTCATCTCTCTTAGGCTCAAATATTTTTCTAAGCACCCTGTTTTCGAACACCCTTAGATTATGTTCTTCCCGAAGAGTAAGCAACCATGTCTCACATCCATATAATACAACGGCACTGCGCCAAATTTGATTTCCGAATACTTTAATCCATACTTGCTAATAATCCATCATATGGTTTCGATCCATACGTGTGCTTTATTTCTTTCTTTTTTCTAAAACATATGACGCTAGTTCACTTTTGCGGCGACTAGGTTTTCAGTAGGCTACTGAAACTCGCATCATTAGAACTGTGTTACGCGCTCTAGCACATATCTTGTTCTGGTTTCAGTCCCCGGAGGGTCTTAGTTCAATGTATAGCTCTTCTCACACTTCCATTCATGCCAAGTCGAAAAAGAGCAGTCACATATTCAGTATAGAACGTATGTGATTTGATACCTCCATTAGTTATTATGTATGGTGTAATTTTACTCTCCACGTTTTCGATAATATACCTAACTGCATTTGATTTAAAATATTAAGGGCACCGACTCATTATTATAAATTCTCTTCAAACGTGTACGTTGATGATGAACAATTCTTACAAATGATATAAAATTAATGCTTTTTAAAAATGTTTCAATCAGAATCTATCTTATATGATAGATAGAATCTATCTTTGATTTACTGCAATTGGATTTTTGCTTAACTACGATAAACAAGAGTTTTGTTATTAATGAACTCCATTTTTCGAAAAAGTTAGATATTATAGTTTAGTATAACTGTCCACCTTATACCCTCAATATTAATAAAATGCCTGTGATAATTTGCCTTTAACTCACGTATATTTCAATTTGAATGGAGTATTTTATGACGAGTACAGAATATACAACTCTTTATAGTAGCACAATACCAATTACCAGAATATTATGTAAGATATACTCTCATCTGTATATTTGGAGAATCATAATTGTCAAATTCTTACAGAATTTCTAAGTTTTAGAACATAGGCCTATGTGATTCCAAACAGTGGAGTTGTAGGTCAGTAATAATTGTATACAGTTAAAGTATTTTATCATTATTTTCGTGCAAAAATATTCTTTAGGCATATCTCGTTATGTGTACACTTGAGTTTTCTTAAACTAGTTAAAAATACGAGGCGTGTTATTAAAGCTGGCCTAAGTACCGATAATTTAAAAAAAAACAGACTATTATTTTCCAAATTCTTTATTATCATTCATTATATTACACCTTACAGTAGATCTCCACATAGTCACCGCCGTTGTTCAGGCACTTGTCGTTACGGAAAACCAGTTTATGTATGCCTTCGTCAAAGAATGATGCCGCCTGTGATGAAAGCCATGTTGTTTCACAACATTATCGTCTTTGAAATGTTTTCCACCAAGTAATTCCTTCAGATGAAGAAACAGGTGAAAATCCCTTGGTGCCAAATCCGGACTGTAGGGAGGGTGGACGAATTGTTCTCGGATCACACCTTATCCTGATCGCATGAAATGGTTGGGAACAATTCAACCACCCTCCCTACAGTCCGGACTTGGCACGGAGCGATCCATCAGTAGATAAAGGAAGGAAATGAAATGCAATAGAATCCTATCACATATAAGTTATATGGATGGACTATAAAGGAAAAAAGGAATAATCAATGAAAACATACAAGAACAGAATCGCATTTTTCAACTCTCTCCATACTGGCCAATGAAAACGTATGTAATGCGCACACTTAGTAATCAGTTAAAATTGGTTGTCCAGTGAAATGAGTTCATCAGAAAAAGGTTTATCAGAAACTTTATACATAATATTGTAAGCATATGGTTAGTAATAGTTATCTAATATATGTTATAACATTTTAGGATCTGAAGATGGCGGAATAAAAGCCGAAATATATCATTCCACAAAATATTGAACTTAACAATATTTTAATGCTTTTACTATTGTAGGCGAAAGTTCAATATGATTCATTTAATGATGTTATATATTATTGACGAATATACATTTTAGAGAATTTGTACAAGACTATTAGCTTAAGCTGATAATATGAAAAACAAAATTTTATAAAACCAAAATTCGAGGGAATGTATATAATACACATTATACAACACAATTATATTCTTCGTACAAAAAAAAAAAAAAGAAAAAACATGAAATTTTATCAACTCAAAACTGAAATGCATCGCTATGAAACAACGCAATACCCTAAATGGCTTGCCATTAACAATATCTACAAGCAGCTAACACCATAACTAGAAGATTATACGGAAATCATCATATACAATTATTCAAAAGTTCAAAAGTTGGTTTATTGTTTGTAACAAGAACATGCATGCATAAACATAGTCAGTAATTAGTACAAACAAATAAGACAGATATTAGTATAACAATACACTTAGATTATGCCCATACAACTAAGTATAATAAAACAGTATAACATACTAAAAGAGTTTCAATATAAA
Source organism: Ectobius pallidus (assembly GCA_964059195.1). Classification (NCBI taxonomy): domain Eukaryota; kingdom Metazoa; phylum Arthropoda; class Insecta; order Blattodea; family Ectobiidae; genus Ectobius; species Ectobius pallidus. The sequence continues at coordinate 135,966,410 of CAXKWD010000003.1, read as the reverse complement.
CATCTGTTTACCTCCATTTCTACACACCTTGAGTTCCCTTTGGACTTGAGGGCATCTTTATAATTTAAGGCTATATGGACATATACTAATTAAATAACTTTTTAGTGCAAATTTAAATTTTTCCCCACTTAAAACATTCAGATATTCTGGAAGTGCATTGTAGTAAATTGAACCTTTGACATAAGGGCTATTTTCGGTCATTCTTAGTTTGCTGTCAACTCTATGATAGTCGTCTTTTTGCCTTGTATTGTAATTATGAACTTCTGAATTTTTTACTAGATGTGTAACATCTTTTTTTACCAACATGACTATCTGATAGATATACATGGCATAAACAGTAAGTATTTTAAACTCAGTTTTTGACATGAACTACTTGACTGAATTTTTGCCAAGATTCTTAAAGATTATTCTGAAGTACAAATACCCTGTGCATATGAATTTTGTAGGTGCTACCCCATATAAGCAAACCATAAGAAAGATGGGGATAAATTATACCATAGTATATTTTAATTAGTATGTCGCGATCAAGATAATCAGAAAGCCTTCTTAATAAAAATAAGCTGGATGATAATTTTTTACACACATAGTCGATATGTCCTTCCCAAGATAACTTATCATCTATGTGAAGTCCTAAAAATTTACAACATTTAGTAGCCTTAACACTAATTTCATTGTCATTTATAATAAAATCCTCCTTTGAACCGCCTGGACTGAAACAAACTATTTGAATTTTATCAAGGTTTACCTTCAAATTGTTTTGTTCAAAATATAGTTTAGTTTCTTGCACAAATGTATGTGCTTTATCTTTTAATTCAATGCAGTCTTACGCATTGGAGAGTCCAGAAGTATCATCCGCATACATACTTAAGAAATAACAACTATCTAGTGAATTGACATAACAAATTTAAAAAAAAAACGGGCCCAAAATAGATCCCTGGGGTACACCAGAGCGTACATCCCTAACAAGTGATTTTACTTTTCTTACAGATAAGCCATCGTCATATATTATTTCAGTACACTGTTTTCTGTTTTTCAGGTATGTTTCTATTAATGATAATAGATTTCCAATAACACCTCGTTTAATTAATTTAGCCACTAGAACTTCATGATTGACCCGGTTAAAGCCTTGGACAAATCTTTAAATACGCCAGCTACTTTCCTACCGTTATTTATATTCTCTAGTACTATGTGTACAAAGTCTACGGTTGCAGAGAGTGTGTTACGACCCTTTCTGAACCGTGTTGAAAGTCTCCTAGTATATTCTCTGCTTCATACATCTTTATCAAGTGTGATAATGTAATTTTTCTACTATTTTACTAAACACTGAGATAAGTGCAACCGGTCTAAAATTTTGGACCGCGTCTTTTCTGCCTTTCTTATGAAGCGGTTTAGCATGGCTAATTTTAAAACTTCAGGAAATATGCCTTTTTCAAGTACAGAATTTACCAGATGCAATAGTGAGTAGGCTAGTTCATATTTACATTTTTTTTAACAAATAAGATGATATTTCATCCCAACCAGCGGATTTCTTATTATTAAGGCTTCCCACTACCTTTAATATATCATCTAGTGAAAGTAGTGTAATGTCATTAACAGACGTAGGTACAACCTTTGCGTTTTCCTTTGTTGCACTATCTGTATAAATGTCATTTTCTATAGAATCTATAAAAAAAATTGTTAAACATATTACACACTACATTGGGGTCACTAGTAATTTCATTTCCACTTTTTAATTTTATGTTAGAATCATAGTTATTTTCCAGACTAGTATTGTTTCTGATATCATTAACAAAAGCCCAACATGATTTCGATATAGAATCAGATGATTTGATTTTCCTATTAATTTGTTTTGCTTTTATTTTTTTGATTTCATTACGATAGCTTTTCTTCTATTGTGTATATTTTACTTTAAAGACATTTAATTGCGTTAACTGATACCATTCATGCGCTACTTTTATTTTCTGTCTTAAATCATTAGTAGAGCCCGGATTTCCATGCAAATGTATGTTTTTATATACTTTGGTTTAGTGATGAGCGAGACCAGTCTTGGTCTTGCGGAAAATGCAAGACCGAGATCGCATCAGCGGTAGCAAGACCGAGACCAAGACCGACCACGCAAGACCGAGACCAAGACCGAGACCAACCCTGCAAGACTCTGGCAAGAACTAGACCTAACTGCAAGACTCTTGCAGTCTCGCTATTTGAAAAAAGTTTTGTAAAGTCCCGTTGTGTATGCAGCGAGCCAGCGACCACTACTCAAAGGCGCCGCAGAGTCACTAGCCGGGGTAGTCCCAAGGCTGGTAGCCCTATAATGTAGAGGTTGCCTCATCGTGCGGTATCCAGTAGAGCAGACCCGGTGCGTGACGCTGTCCGTATCCAAAAATGAGCGCACCATTCAAATATTACATGTAAACTCCGTATACCTCTCTCACCACTACGTTAACGAATTATTGCAATGAAAACTTACAATTAATCTGACGGATTTCTCTGAATGGCATTCCATACAGCTAGTTCCTTCAATTGGTGGGAGTTAAATTCACGATAAACACTCCATATTCATTTTTAAAATGTTTAATTGCAATAGTTCTCTAGTATTACAGTACGAAAGACAGACAGATGTAACAAAGGCCTAAGTCATGTATGAAATTTCATTTTGCGTACAATATAAATACAGACCTCATAATTTATCAATAAAACTTAAAAATTCTGCGATACAGTTATTTAATAACTAGTTTCTCTAACCTCTCACTGGGTTAAAAGAAAGCTATGACTGAGGATTTATAATATTTCTTTATTACAACCAAATGGTCATACTACGATGAATGGAGCAACGTTGGAATGGTATACAGCAGGGGAAATCGGAGCACCCCGAGAAAGCCTGCCCCGACCCCACTTTGTCCACAACAAATTCCACATGGATCCATCGAGATTCGATCCCGGGTCCCAGCAGTGGAGGGCGAGCTGCCTAACCACTCAGCCATGGGGCGGCCTCTGACTGAGGATTTTAAACTTTAAACAGTAGCCCCCGTAACTTAAAACACCTATTAACATGCTCAGTATCCTATTTCATTAACGATGATATCCTTTTTTACACCTATCATTAATATTCATAGCCTACTCTCACATATAGAATCTACCTGTCTACCTGAACAAAATATAACATACCTAATCAGCTCATTCCATTCTCCTTGCAGAAAATTTCAAAACAAAGTGAAGTCTGAAAAATCAGGTATTCTTCATAATTATTCAATAAAACACAATTAAACCGTAGATTAATTAAAACAGGAACTTATTTGACGGGTATTTGCTAGTTATTACTTTACAGTTACGTATCTGATTGTACTGTACAGGCCCACATTTTGTTGATGATAGGTAACACATCCACTGAAAACTTTTTTTTACTACTTCAATTTTGTTATTGACACATAACGGTGGCGGTGTTTAAGTTATTGCTGCTGATTCATATTAAGGATGCATATCGAATGAGAAAAGATAATAAAAGTATAAAATGCCTGGTCTAGAAATATTTTCTTGCATGAAGAATAGTTATGATTATTTATGACCCAATTAATTGAAGGCCCGAAACTTGAAAGCAAGTAGAAAGTAATTTATGGGGGGTAGCGGAAATCTTTAAAGTGCAGAAATGATCTGTTCACAGCGTGTTATAAATTAGAACTAGGGTATAAGGAAAGATAAATATTATTAATTGCAGCCTATGGGTTTGGGTTTCGAAGGGACATTGTGTGATTTACTATAGATTGCACAATTTCTCAAGTTCAATTTGAAACTTTACAATATAATATTCATAATTTTACACTCTCAAATAGTGTATAGCTTCTCGTGGATTTTGGGTTTAGAGTTCTACAATAGGATAACAGAGAATATTTAAATTTACACTCAAAGTTTACTGTTCTAGCTTATACCACCATGGACGTTTCGGAAAACGAGTGACAACACATTACTGTTTACATGGTCAAAGCAAGTAAAAGCAATTAGCTTTCGTTACTTTCGCAAGCAATAACACCCATGTAAGCGGTGTAACTTTAAATCATGTAAACGCCATCGATCACAGTAAGATGCATAAAAACTGCAAGACTCTTGCAACAAGACCAAGACCGAGTATGCAAGACCGAGACCAAGACCAAGACCACTGATGCAAGACCGAGACCAAGACCAAGACCAGGGTTACCTATGCAAGACCAACAACAAGACTGAGAGTGCAATACCAAGACCAAGACCAAGGCCAAGACCACCTTGGTCTTGGTCTTGGTCTTGCATTTGCTCATCACTACTTTGGTTACACTTCTCAAACTTCGTAGTTACTCATTACATGACTTATGGATTCCAAATAACCAAATTTTGTCCGTGCATGTTTGCATATTTCGACCTTTTTATGACAAAATTAATGCATAATGCATGTTTTGGATTTTGTTGGTTTAATATAGCATATTCAGACGTTCTTAATGCATATAAACCCTCATTTTCTGGTTTTAGTGCATAATATCAAGTTACCATGCATAACTTTGCATATTATGAATGTGCCTCCCTAAAATCTCGGCTTTTCAAAGAAAGGTAAAAATGTTGTATTGTATTACCATTGTTATATTTTGATTGACTTGGCAACAGAGTTTGCTATCAGCATCGATTTCAGAGTGCAAACTACCGTTTACCCTAAATAAACAGTAATATAATACACCAGGCTACAAAAGAAAATGCTGACTCGCCAACCCCCACCACCTTCCATTGAAAGAAAACTGTTAAACAGAATGTTCACTGGTTGAATTTGTCAGTGACTAGGCATTGTTGAAGACGTTGAATAATTAACTTTAGAATCGTTTTGTGGAAAAATGGGTGTGACAATTAGGGAAAAACTTAAGAAGGTACTTAGTTCAAATCCTGCTCTTAAACTTCTGAAAACAGTGAAAGACGTATTGTGTGGAAAAAGTGTAAAATACATGATATTCGATCTCACACTCAGTCAAATTTCTTCCCTTAAGTATGCACCTGTTACTTCTTGTGAAGTAGAAAGATCCGTTTCTGCGTTCAAGAATGTCCTAACTGATAAACGCACGAGTTTAAGTGAGAAGAATTTGGAAAAACTCGTGGTGTATTGTTTTAAGAGAAATTGAAATATACTGCAGTAGGCTATAGTGAGGATTTTTTATAGTGCATGTTTCGCCCTTTATTGTGCATATTTGGAGATCCGATAGTGCATGAATGCATGCATGTTTTTAAGTTTGATAGTGAGTGAAAATCCGGGCTTTAATCATTAGTATTCTTATCTAATGTTACCGCATTAGTAATTTTATCTTTATTACAACCTAAAATGGTCCTTTTGAATGGACAACTTTTATTTAAATATTGTCTTAATATTACTAGGAAAATGTCCCATTTATTATTAACCCCTTTCGTTCTATAAACTTCATCCCAGGATTCATTCATTAGACCTCTTTTTAGTTTTCCAATGTTGGATTCTGAGAATATACTTTTGTATTGATTTTTTTTATCTTCTGTGAGTTTCTCAGACAGTTTATTACTAATATTTGCCCTAAATGATCTGCTACGTGCCCATCAATTACATCTACATAGGTGATATCATCTACATTAGTAATAACATGATCTATCGCACTCATACAAAAAGGTGTAATTCTTGCAGGCACATGACCAATTAAGTCTTTTAAATTGTATGATAGGATGCTGTCCTTGAAAACTTTAGATTGATATGAATCCTCCAGAGTATTTATATTTATGTCACCAAGAATTATTATGTTCTTCTGTTTATCAGCATTTAATAATTTGCCTAACACTTGATCTAACAAGGATAAGAAGACGTCGTAATTTCCTGATGGTGATCTGTAAATACCGACTACAGTAAATTCTGTATTACAATAAACCAATTTAGTTATAACAATTTCAAAATCTAAATCTCTACAAATACTTTCAGCCCATTCAATATTTGTCACTGAATCAACAGAGCTATCATGTTTATGGTACAAGGCAACTCCACCCCCTTTTCGTGATTTCCTATAGTAGAAATTATCTAATTTGTAATTATTAAGTTTGAATAAGATAATATTCTCGGGGGACTGTTGATGCTCTGTCACAACTAGTATATTAGGCATAACAGAATTAATATAGCACTCTAATGCATCAAATTTTGAACCAAGATCTTGGACATTATAATGTATACAGGTTAGGTCTTTATTTACTATATGAGTATTTCTAGTTATGGGCATTGAGATATTACTTCGCAGTATTAGGCCTCTCCTAAAAATTGTCAGATTCCTCTTGTAAGCATCCTTGTTCTTCCGAATATTCTATCTGATCAGTGAAGTAAAACCCAAGCTAATTACCCTCGTATAATTATTACTTAAGCTATCTAGAATGGAACCCACTATTGTATCACTTAACTTGTCCTTTCCTAAATAACTGAAATGTTGACCATGCCGTGTGTGCAAATCTCTATCATAATTCCATGTATTAATAGTAATTACATTTTTGAAGTGTCTACAAATATTCCTGAATTTTATATTGGTCTCTTTTATTTCTTTGTTGACACAGCTCCATTCTGTTAAATCATACCTATAAGGAAGGTTGACTAAAATTACATTTGTGTGTGTCAATGTTGCTAAAATTTTCTTCAGAGTAGAGACGGCTCCAGCTGAATGATTTCTGCTAACATCGTTAGCCCCAGCAATTAGAATCACGAAATCTCTCATTGAAAAATCTGCACAGTCATTACTTACAGTTTCCGATACATTCCGATACACATTATAATTTCATATTGTTGCGACAATTTTCTTCCCCTAAGAATTGAAGTTATATCACGTCCATAGCTCCCAGCAAATATTTTTATTTTATTTTTCATAGCCTTCTTAGCTGCGGGTTTAGAGGTTATGATACATTCCCCACTAGTTGTCAGATTAGAATTAGTAACTTCAGCACTATTTCCGTTGGATATTTCAATTGTCCCCCCCCATTATTATTATATGATCATTTATGGTGAAATTTTCAGTTGCACTCTCTATTTCCCTAACTACTTCCACCATAGGTGCACTTGATTTAACAAATCCATCAACGTGAGAGTCCTGTTCCCTTTCCGCTAGCAACGCACTAAGCCCTTTGCCATGACTATCCGTTGATAACCTTATCTTTCTCACTTTCTTCTTGCTTACGCTTGGACTTATCGGAATTCGGGTCTCCACGTCTTCTGTTTCATCCTGTGGGCTGAGACAGGAGAATCTATTATTTGTTTCGATGCCGTTTCTTAGCTGTCCTTCCCTGGCAGATAACCTCTTTTGGCGTGGTGGATTCGTCCAGTGTTTATCTTCGTCTTCTGCTCTTAATTCGTCGATCTGTTTTCCAATTTATTATTAGTTTCTTTTAAGTGTCTTATTTCTTCTTTCGCTTGCTCCAAATCACTTGTTAATAGTTCAATAATGAGTTCCGAAGATGAAATGCTTTCGCTGTTTTCCTCGATTGGTGCCTCGTTCACTACTCTTGTTGAAGTCTCGAGTAGATCCTTATGTTTATTACATATTTGTGAGTATAATATACTACTTATCACATTTTCTTCACTTACGCTATTACCCTGTTGATTGCTGATCTCATTTTTGTGTGTTTCAGTGTCCTCTGCTTCCTTGCTGTCCCAATTTTTTTCAAAACTTCGTAGCTTAGATTTGTATTCAGCCTTACTCGCCACCATCTTGTCCTTGAGCCAATTTCTAAACACACGAAAACACTATAAAATTTGACTGGTAATAAGGACATTATCTTTTTATGGTTAGGCCTATAGTGTTATATCTTAACAAACCGTAAGAATAGTTATATACCTATCTAATTTACAAATTACATTGATTTTAGAATATTATTACTTCATGTGTACATAACAATATTAAAGCAGGCCTAAAATTCTTTTAATTGAAACCAAATACATTGGTGACATTTTAATCTAAATTCAATCTTACTGATAAAGATTTATATACACAATTTTAATTATTTTAGCTAAACTCAAGTGTACATATACGAGATAGGCCTAAATTGTTGACATTTTAAACTAAATTCAATGTTACTAATAACAATTTATATTCGAAATAAGAGTTGTATTTTCTGGACTCAGCATAATTTTTTTATTTATATTCAGGGTATAAGGTGGATAATTAAATAATATATTATAGGAGGTATGTTTTTAGTACTCGAAGATGACTTAATTCTTCCAAATTTTCATGATTTGGGAAAGTACGGTAGTGTAAGTTCTATTAAATGTCTTGATGTTATAGTTGACTAACAAGTTATAACGTGGTCTCACATTTGACTATACTGTATTACCACTAGATTATCTAGAATCATCTTGTAAATAACTTACTCAGTTATTACTCAGAATTACTGAGCTGTCTATTTTGTTTCCTTTCAGCTTTTCAGGTCATCGGAATTTTACAACACTTTGCATGGCTAACCCTATTGCTTCTGTGATGTCTTGTACCGATAAGCACCGGTTAGGAAGTATCAACGTTACAACTTCTTAGGTCATACAAAATGTACAAAAGTTTGCATCCTATAAAACGGTTGCATCTGAAAGATTTCACTAGCTGATAACGACTAACTTTTCGCAGAAATTCACGTTCTCCTATTGCTCAAACTGTGGCGTCCTCGGGGTCCGCCACTCTACTGTAACTTCACACCAGAGATCGTATCTGCTTACTCTGACTGACTTACTCTGAACTAAATGAGTGAACGAACTAAATGAATGTACAGAATTGTTCATGTTATGACGACTTCTTTTCCTAGAACTGCTGATTACATTATTTCATTCACTCCCGTTAGATCGGTCGGTTAGTTGAAAGCAGGTAGATCCTAACTTACTCAAGTTCCAGTATGTGAATAATATTTATGGGGAAACTTGACAAATAAAGTGTATAGGTCAATTTCCCATACATTAAGGTAAAGTGATCCCTATACAGGCCATGGAGGCCCAGAGGGTTCCAGGAGGTTGAGGCTCCCAGATTTTTGGACATTCGGCACATGAAGGTGGTAAGGTTGTCAGCCTTACGCACCGGCCGCCTTTACCCCCAGGATTGCTCCTGGTACTCATTTCCGTTAGAGGCTGAGTCGACCCCAGGGCCATAGTGCCACCAGAAGGATTAGGCCAATTGAACAATCTCAATGACCTCATCGGGAATCGAACCCGCGACCTTCCGGTTTGTAGCGCAGCGCCTCAACCACTACGCTACGGCGTACCCCCTTTTCCCATACATTAGAAGAACTTAAATACAATATCACAAGAGAAATTAACTTTATCTAGGAAGCTGAACTTATGCGCGTGAAAGAAAATTTCCTAAAAAGGGTGCCAGTATTGCGTGGACGCAAGAGGAGAAAATTTCCAACATCTCTTGTGATGAGGTACGTGTTTATTTTCATTGTAATTTTAACTGTAAATGTGAGAACCTGAATCATTACAGCGATCGCGGCTTTATTAGCGTAGATATTTCACCCGATCGCTCGGGAGTTGGAGCTGTGCCCGCCGCGCTGCAGGAACCCACGTCGTTGGCCAACTCTTGCGTGGGACTCATTGTAGAATGACTTCCAGCTGCCTAGTGATTAGTATTGTATCATTAAAAACTTCATTTCAGAAATGGCAAAGATAAGAAATAACCGCACTATTAAGAGATGGCAAAGAGCCTGATATACATAATCAGTATATATTTTTGGATTAGGGAACAATGCTATTGTATTCTTTAAAAAAAAAAACGATGGTAGGTCTAATTAAATTGATTTTTTTTATCCTTTTAGCAATAATTGTAACGAATAAGCAATCCAGAATGAGCAGTTGTCTTTTGAGATAGATGAAGATCAGGCTCAATTAGTTAAAACTATTAATGGAATATTAAGGAAAAATTAAAGAGGTAATGAAATATGGTTCCTTATTTGTTACCCAACCCTCCAAGCAAATAAATATCTCCAACTCTTAAAGGAGAAAAGCTCTTAGTGAGAAAGTTCACTCATCTCATATAATTAAGTTTCATGTAACAGTCTAGCGAAAATGTAGGACAATTCTGCTCTTTTCACACAATGCATAGGAAAAATTTACCAATTCAAAACTAGTAATGACGAAACAATCGTTGGTGTGTAAATACAAATAGCGTTAAGATAAACAATCAACGGCTTGTCGCTTACAGAGTTCCTTTCAAATATGTCCGTTGTTCCAGAAATTAGAGGTCTTGCTCGATTTCTCAGTATGGCTTTCTCACGTGGAGGACGCTAGGTTATAGCTTTTGAGGGACCAGAGAGATTAAAAGTGGAATACAACTAAAACATCTTCAAACTGAAAATAATCCGCCAGGAAATTTATCAATACTTTTACATAAATAAGTAAGAAGTATATAAAGTAAAAACACTTTATAATTCAATGTAGATTATGTTAATGTAGTTATGCATGAGGTTTCCATAAAAAGCACAATCACGGCCATGTTACGTTGACCACAGTCGCTGACAGCTATAATTTGTTGCGATGATCATAAATCGGACTGTGTATCAGAATAGGATGCTTTACTTCAAAGGATTTAAAGTTAAGTTTTCTAGCCTTAAATGTTTATTAAAACACAACAGTACAAAAATTCGTCAAACAGGAATGGCAATATTATTCGGTTGAAAGCTCATTCTTTAGTATCGACTCAATTTTCCGGTAGATTATGGGATTTTGACATGAGAAATTATATTTTATATGCTATTTTATGTATAGCCTATATATATATATATATATATATATATATATATATGTATATATAGACCTATACACTTCGAACGTTTATACCGTGATTGAAGACATGTACCAGAATAACGTTACTGTGTATGATGATGATAATGATAATTAACAGGCATAATAATAATAATAATAATAATAATAATAATAATAATAATAATAATAATAATAGGCATAATCATATTTATTTAACCATTGATCGTACAATGCATTAGGTCTCGCCAGCTAGTCGTTAAATAAAATCTTCTTCAAATATTCCTGTACAGTATAAACGTGTAGTTGATTGATAATACTTTTAGCTCTGCATTTAAAACCATTCAAATTGTCAACTCGCTTTACATCTAAAGGTAAACTAATATAGTTTGACACTGATACATAGGCTAAGTGGGAATCTAGTCACTCCACAGCAAAAGCAGTGCGCGCCTCGAGTGCATCTACAGCATGCCACACGAACTTGATAAAAAAAAAAATTTACATCCATAAAATTCACTGGTCACCATTTATGTGTACAATAATTTATTTGATCATGCCTTCGTTATAATTGCAATATGGAAGGTGTTCACTTTTCATCTGTACCTTCTTATCATTCCTTGTTGTCATCGCGTGATACACTCCCCCACCTCTTCCTGTAGGACATGCTTAGTGAACCTAACGGTTACTTGTATGAACATTCGAAGCCTGTAATATATACAATTAGTTTATTAGTTATTGTTATGCACACAATTCCACAACTTTTGTTTATTATTGTTATTCTTATTATTAATTATACTAACGTTACCAGTTGTTTCCGGTATCTTCTGTTGTTGCCAGTGTTTCCTTTTAAGTTGAAATTCTTTTCAGTTGCAAATTTTTATTTTACCTGTACATTACAAGTTTTGTTAGGAGTAGCGATTAGGATATTAAAAGAAAATCTGTTTACTCGTAAGATTTCACAACCTTTTCGCGAACCACAGGATAAGATGTAAAAGATGCTACAAGCAGAACATGCGATCAGTTGATCACCCTAGGGCGGCTTTCAATTTTTTCTACAAAGAAATTTCATGTCGGAGTTATTATGTTGAGCATTTGCAGGATCTTTACGGAGCTTTATAATTATATTTTTACTCTTTTTTAAACAATAACTGTGCTTAGGTTGTCATATTGAATGTTTTTATGGAGTTCCGAGCTTTGATAACAATAGAATAGTGTAAGTAATTATCGGCCAGTTGAAGAAAATTAATTTACTGTAGAATCAAAATTTAAAAATATTATCTTCAAATATCTTCTAGTAAATTTATACACTGAAATTATTCCTTACAAAATTTTTATTCATGGTAAAAATATGATTATTGCAGATTAAAAGTATTATATTCCCAAAAATTATAGTGGTAGCAATCACTTTAGTGAAAGTCTCTAAATAAAAAAATATTTTAGAAACGATAATTTGTATCAAATTAACCCCTGCAGTGAGGTTACTTTGTATTACAATAAAAATAAAGATCCTAACAAACTATCCCAACATAATGGGCACCATAACTTTCAATATCTAAGTCTATGGACCTATTAAGGACTCAGTTCTGAGAAACGTACCAATAGGGTACGCCTATAAACGCAAATGAGCAATTGGTGCATCATTCATCAACAGAAACATTTTGATGTATGACAAAATCATGTAAGTTATCCCTGAAAATATTTAAATCATAGGCGCTGACTTGTAAATGTTATTGTGGGTCTTCACTAAAAAAAAGGGAACATAACATTCAACACCTTAACAAGTTTTAGTAGCATGTTAAGAGAAAAGCTTCATTTCGAAGGAACTCAATAAGTCTGAAAATCTGTGATTATGATGCAGTTTTGATCGTACAATATCTAATAACATATTTGGTAAGCACGTATATAAATGAGAATGTTATAGGAGAAAAATTCCTCCGACACTGGGACTCGAACCCAGGACCTTTGGCTATTCGCGCCAATGGTCTACCAACTGAGCTAAGCCGGAGCTCAATTCACAGCGCCGGATGGAACCTCTCTCCTATGAAAGCTTACATATCTGTCTTGAATGTCAACTGTGCAATAACAGTGGGAGCCCGGTCACAAAAAATCACTAATTAGTGTGCCTCACAGTACTGCATATGACATAACTTGTCTGTCTGTGAGGTAGACCATTAGGTCAATCAGTCATAGGAGAGAGGTTCCATCCGGGGCTGTGAATTGAACTCCGGCTTAGCTCAGTTGGTAGAGCATTGGCGCGAATAGCCAAGGGTCCTGGGTTCGAGTCCCAGTGTCGGAGGAATTTTTCTCCTATAACATTCTCATGCAATGTCCAACAGAGAAAATAATCTGTGGTTCATGAAAGCTTACGTATATAAATGTTATTGGGTTGCTAAGAATGCAAAACACCCCCGAATTCGGAACTAGCCTATATGTTAAAGTAGAATCCGGTTTAGGGTCAATCCATTAGAAATGAACCAAATTTAATAAAATTTGTTGCTCGACATTTTTGATTTTCCTAATTTTTTTACCAGTTATTTCCCAACTAAAGGTGAGTTCAAAACTATGGTAAAAAAATTTGGGGCTCATACTTTTTTTTTGGCGGCCATTTTAAATTTGTTTTTTAACCATATTTCAGTCGAAAACATGTTTTGCACAAATGTATGTAACTCCGTTAATTTTATAGATAACAAGACAAAATAAACACCAAAATTATCAGAATGAAATGCTCTACATTTTTGTTTTAACACAATATTACCTAAGTAGTGAGGAAAGTGAAGAAAAAAAATTCAAAACTACAAATTGAAAATTGACTCAAAACGGGAGTTTTAGTGCCGCAAAATTATTAGAAGGAAGAAAGACTCGCCCTTAATTTTTTTTCTGGTGTAGATCTACTATAGGATTACTCGCTGTAGAAGTTTAAAGCTTGAGAACTTTGCGGTTTTTTTTATAAAATATTTCAAAAATGCCCAAAACCGTATTTTGGCAATATTTGAAGTAGAATATCTCAAAAGGGACTGAGTGAAAAATGATGAAATTTATACAGATAACACCTCTTTATGACATAAAGATGTGATAAAAAGTTGGTGACTGAGACTCAACTGGTTCCCGAGTTACAGTGCATCGAATTTGGCCAAAAATTGCGTTATAGGCACACGAAATTTAATAGTAAAATTTCACTTTGTAATTTTAAATATAAAATTTTTGTGAGCCTAAGTTTGTTACACAATAGAATTGTATATGTGGGCTACATTTCATCAGTTATCATGACAAATATTTGGTTTCCTCAAAGCTTTGAAGAGTGTTGATATTTCGGTGCATAGTTTGCAGTTATGGCCAACTTCGATACACTATAACTCGGGAACCAGTTGAGTCTCAGTCACCAAATTTTTAAAACCTCTTTATATTATAAAGAGGTGTTATCTGTACAAATTTCATAATTTTTCACTCAGTCCCTTTTGAGATATTCTACTTCAAATATTGCCAAAATACGGTTTTGGGCATTTTTGAAAAATTGTATAAACAAAACCGCAAAGTTCTCAAGTTTTAAACTTCTACAGCGAGTGTAGTCCTGTAGTAGATCTACACCAGAAAAAAAAATTAATTAATAATTTTGCGGCACCAAAACTTTCGTTTTAAGTCAAATTTAAATTTGTAGCTTTGATATTTTTTCTTCACTTTCCTCACCACTTAGGTAATATTGTGTTAAAACAAAAATGTAGAGCATTTCATTCTGATAATTTTGGTGTTTATTTTGTCTTGTTATCTATAAAATTAACAGAGTTACATACATTTGTGCAAAACAAGTTTCCGGCCGAAAAACTGTTACAAAGAAAACTTAAAATGGATGCCAAGAAAAAAGTATGAGCCTAAAAAATGTTTTACTCTAGTTTTGAACTCACCTAATATTGGGGAGTAACTGCAAAAAAAATTAAAAAAATTAAAAATGTTGAGCAAAAGATTTTATTCAATTTGGTTCATTTCTAATGGATTGACCCTATTTTGGCATTATTTAAAGTAGAATATCTCAGAAGGGCCTGAGTGAAAATTATGAAATTTATACACATAACACCTCCTTACGATATAAAGATGTGATAATAATTTGGTGACTGAGACTGAACTGGTTCCAGAGTTACAGTGCATCGAAGTTGGCCAAAAATTGCAAACTATGCACCGAAATTTCAACGTTCTTCAACGCTTTGAGGAAATTATAAATCGGTCATGTTAACTGATGAAATGTAGCTACATGTACAACTCTTTTGTGTAACATACTTAGGTTCACTAAAATGTTGCATTTAAAATTACAAAGTGAATTTTTACTATTAAATTTCGTGTGCCTATAACGCAATTTTTTACCAAATTCGATGCACTGTAACTCGGGAACCAGTTGAGTCTCAGTCACCAAATTTTTATCACATCTTTATATCTTAAAGAGGTGTTATCTGTATGAATTTCATCATTTTTCACTCCGTCCCTTTTGAGATATTCTACTTCAAATATTGCCAAAATACGGTTTTGGGCATTTTTGAAAAATTGTATTAAAAAAACCGCAAAGTTCTCAAGCTTTAAACTTCTACAGTGAGTAGTCCTATAGTAGATCTACACCAGAAAAAAAATTAAGGGCGAGTCTTTCTTCCTTCTAATAATTTTGCGGCACTAAACCTCCCGTTTTGAGTCAATTTTCAATTTGTAGTTTTGAATTTTTTTTCTTCACTTTCCTCACTACTTAGGTAATATTGTGTTAAAACAAAAATGTAGAGCATTTCATTCTGATAATTTTGGTGTTTATTTTGTCTTGTTATCTATAAAATTAACAGAGTTACATACATTTGTGCAAAACAAGTTTCCGGCCGAAAAACTGTTACAAAGAAAACTTAAAATGGATGCCAAGAAAAAAGTATGAGCCTAAAAAATGTTTTACTCTAGTTTTGAACTCACCTAATATTGGGGAGTAACTGCAAAAAAAAATTAAAAAAATTAAAAATGTTGAGCAAAAGATTTTATTCAATTTGGTTCATTTCTAATGGATTGACCCTATTTTGGCATTATTTGAAGTAGAATATCTCAGAAGGGCCTGAGTGAAAATTATGAAATTTATACACATAACACCTCCTTACGATATAAAGATGTGATAATAATTTGGTGACTGAGACTGAACTGGTTCCAGAGTTACAGTGCATCGAAGTTGGCCAAAAATTGCAAACTATGCACCGAAATTTCAACGTTCTTCAACGCTTTGAGGAAATTATAAATCGGTCATGTTATTTCATGAAATGTAGCTACATGTACAACTCTTTTGTGTAACATACTTAGGTTCACTAAAATGTTGCATTTAAAATTACAAAGTGAATTTTTACTATTAAATTTCGTGTGCCTATAACGCAATTTTTTACCAAATTCGATGCACTGTAACTCGGGAACCAGTTGAGTCTCAGTCACCAAATTTTTATCACATCTTTATATCATAAAGAGGTGTTATCTGTATGAATTTCATCATTTTTCACTCCGTCCCTTTTGAGATATTCTACTTCAAATATTGCCAAAATACGGTTTTGGGCATTTTTGAAAAATTGTATTAAAAAAACCGCAAAGTTCTCAAGCTTTAAACATCTACAGCGAGTAGTCCTATAGTAGATCTACACCAGAAAAAAAATTAAGGGCGAGTCTTTCTTCCTTCTAATAATTTTGCGGCACTAAAACTCCCGTTTTGAGTCAATTTTCAATTTGTAGTTTTGAATTTTTTTTCTTCACTTTCCTCACTACTTAGGTAATATTGTGTTAAAACAAAAATGTAGAGCATTTCATTCTGATAATTTTGGTGTTTATTTTGTCTCGTTATCTATAAAATTAACAGAGTTACATACATTTGTGCAAAACAAGTTTCCGGCCGAAAAACTGTTACAAAGAAAACTTAAAATGGATGCCAAGAAAAAAGTATGAGCCTAAAAAATGTTTTACTCTAGTTTTGAACTCACCTAATATTGGGGAGTAACTGCAAAAAAAATTAAAAAAATTAAAAATGTTGAGCAAAAGATTTTATTCAATTTGGTTCATTTCTAATGGCATTATTTGAAGTACATTATCTCAGAAGGGCCTGAGTGAAAATTATGAAATTTATACACATAACACCTCCTTACGATATAAAGGTGTGATAATAATTTGGTGACTGAGACTGAACTGGTTCCAGAGTTACAGTGCATCGAAGTTGGCCAAAAATTGCAAACTATGCACCGAAATTTCAACGTTCTTCAACGCTTTTAGGAAATTATAAATCAGTCATGTTAACTGATGAAATGTAGCTACATGTACAACTCTTTTGTGTAACATACTTAGGTTCACTAAAATGTTGCATTTAAAATTACAAAGTGAATTTTTACTATTAAATTTCGTGTGCCTATAACGCAATTTTTTACCAAATTCGATGCACTGTAACTCGGGAACCAGTTGAGTCTCAGTCACCAAATTTTTATCACATCT
Organism: Ectobius pallidus; assembly: GCA_964059195.1. Classification (NCBI taxonomy): domain Eukaryota; kingdom Metazoa; phylum Arthropoda; class Insecta; order Blattodea; family Ectobiidae; genus Ectobius; species Ectobius pallidus. Next base: position 135,949,204 of record CAXKWD010000003.1, on the reverse strand, counting down.
TTATATCTTAAAGAGGTGTTATCTGTATGAATTTCATCATTTTTCACTCCGTCCCTTTTGAGATATTCTACTTCAAATATTGCCAAAATACGGTTTTGGGCATTTTTGAAAAATTGTATTAAAAAAACCGCAAAGTTCTCAAGCTTTAAACTTCTACAGTGAGTAGTCCTATAGTAGATCTACACCAGAAAAAAAATTAAGGGCGAGTCTTTCTTCCTTCTAATAATTTTGCGGCACTAAACCTCCCGTTTTGAGTCAATTTTCAATTTGTAGTTTTGAATTTTTTTTCTTCACTTTCCTCACTACTTAGGTAATATTGTGTTAAAACAAAAATGTAGAGCATTTCATTCTGATAATTTTGGTGTTTATTTTGTCTTGTTATCTATAAAATTAACAGAGTTACATACATTTGTGCAAAACAAGTTTCCGGCCGAAAAACTGTTACAAAGAAAACTTAAAATGGATGCCAAGAAAAAAGTATGAGCCTAAAAAATGTTTTACTCTAGTTTTGAACTCACCTAATATTGGGGAGTAACTGCAAAAAAAAATTAAAAAAATTAAAAATGTTGAGCAAAAGATTTTATTCAATTTGGTTCATTTCTAATGGATTGACCCTATTTTGGCATTATTTGAAGTAGAATATCTCAGAAGGGCCTGAGTGAAAATTATGAAATTTATACACATAACACCTCCTTACGATATAAAGATGTGATAATAATTTGGTGACTGAGACTGAACTGGTTCCAGAGTTACAGTGCATCGAAGTTGGCCAAAAATTGCAAACTATGCACCGAAATTTCAACGTTCTTCAACGCTTTGAGGAAATTATAAATCGGTCATGTTATTTCATGAAATGTAGCTACATGTACAACTCTTTTGTGTAACATACTTAGGTTCACTAAAATGTTGCATTTAAAATTACAAAGTGAATTTTTACTATTAAATTTCGTGTGCCTATAACGCAATTTTTTACCAAATTCGATGCACTGTAACTCGGGAACCAGTTGAGTCTCAGTCACCAAATTTTTATCACATCTTTATATCATAAAGAGGTGTTATCTGTATGAATTTCATCATTTTTCACTCCGTCCCTTTTGAGATATTCTACTTCAAATATTGCCAAAATACGGTTTTGGGCATTTTTGAAAAATTGTATTAAAAAAACCGCAAAGTTCTCAAGCTTTAAACATCTACAGCGAGTAGTCCTATAGTAGATCTACACCAGAAAAAAAATTAAGGGCGAGTCTTTCTTCCTTCTAATAATTTTGCGGCACTAAAACTCCCGTTTTGAGTCAATTTTCAATTTGTAGTTTTGAATTTTTTTTCTTCACTTTCCTCACTACTTAGGTAATATTGTGTTAAAACAAAAATGTAGAGCATTTCATTCTGATAATTTTGGTGTTTATTTTGTCTCGTTATCTATAAAATTAACAGAGTTACATACATTTGTGCAAAACAAGTTTCCGGCCGAAAAACTGTTACAAAGAAAACTTAAAATGGATGCCAAGAAAAAAGTATGAGCCTAAAAAATGTTTTACTCTAGTTTTGAACTCACCTAATATTGGGGAGTAACTGCAAAAAAAATTAAAAAAATTAAAAATGTTGAGCAAAAGATTTTATTCAATTTGGTTCATTTCTAATGGCATTATTTGAAGTACATTATCTCAGAAGGGCCTGAGTGAAAATTATGAAATTTATACACATAACACCTCCTTACGATATAAAGGTGTGATAATAATTTGGTGACTGAGACTGAACTGGTTCCAGAGTTACAGTGCATCGAAGTTGGCCAAAAATTGCAAACTATGCACCGAAATTTCAACGTTCTTCAACGCTTTTAGGAAATTATAAATCAGTCATGTTAACTGATGAAATGTAGCTACATGTACAACTCTTTTGTGTAACATACTTAGGTTCACTAAAATGTTGCATTTAAAATTACAAAGTGAATTTTTACTATTAAATTTCGTGTGCCTATAACGCAATTTTTGACCAAATTCGATGCACTGTAACTCGGGAACCAGTTGAGTCTCAGACACCAAATTTTTATCACATCTTTATATCATAAAGAGGTGTTATCTGTATAAATTTCATCATTTTTCACTCAGTCCCTTTTGAGATATTCTACTTCAAATATTGCCAAAATACGGTTTTGGGCATTTTTGAAAAATTGTATTAAAAAAACCGCAAAGTTCTCAAGCTTTAAACTTCTACAGCGAGTAGTCCTATAGTAGATCTACACCAGAAAAAAAATTAAGGGCGAGTCTTTCTTCCTTCTAATAATTTTGCGGCACTAAAACTCCCGTTTTGAGTCAATTTTCAATTTGTAGTTTTGAATTTTTTTTCTTCACTTTCCTCACTACTTAGGTAATATTGTGTTAAAACAAAAATGTAGAGCATTTCATTCTGATAATTTTGGTGTTTATTGTGTCTTGTTATCTATAAAATTAACGGAGTTACATACATTTGTGCAAAACATGTTTTCGACTGAAATATGGTTAAAGGCAAACTTAAAATGGCCGCCAAAAAAAAGTATGAGCTCAAAAATTTTTTTACCATAGTTTTGAACTCACCTTTAGTTGGGAAATAACTGGTAAAAAAATTAGGAAAATCAAAAATGTCGAGCAACTTGGTCTGGTTCATTTCTAATGGATTGGCCCTTTACGGTATCCTTCATAAATCTTTCATATAACATGAAAGTTATCTCTGAAATTATTTAGTCAGAGTAATTCCGGATTATGGCAACCTTCTTCAATAAGTTTTACTTATTAAAATGTTAAAACAGTATAATTTATTTCCATGCCCTGATATGAGTAATCCTTTATTATATAAATTTAGTATGGGGAAGAATAAGTCATGCTCACTGCATCTCTAATTCCCGGCACGTTAGCGCTCCAGACTAATGTGTAAGGAAGGAAATGGAAAGAATGGGCAGCATTACAGGTTGTACTTGAACTTGGCATAAAAGTCTTTCTCTTCTTTCTATCTTATTTTTCTTCCAAGTTCCATTTGTCATTTCAGCTCATTTCATTTAACGAACAACTCAGTTGCCATCGCGTTGACAAATTGCAAGCGAAGTCTTTCAGAAAGAAACATCGTGCATGTTAAATTAAAAACCAAGCTGGTTTACCCCTGGAATGACAAGCCTCCAATATACCGGCTCCAACTTTGCAGGGTCACACTATCTTAATTGAAATACGTCAAAACCCTCCTTTGAACCGTCCAATCCTATTAATACGACCCGTTGCGCAACTTTCTTTTCAAAGGCGGATGGAAGTTTGTATGCTGCAGCTAAAGTTTTCGGGTCTGTACTATGACATAGCCACAAAATAGAACTTAAACCTCACTAACTATCAGTTAGATAGTTTAGGTAAAAATGACAGTTTGTGGAAGGTCTGTGGGTACCTAAATTCCAACTGTATTGCTTACGTACTTCATTCATACAGTCATCATGAAAACATTTACCAGTCTTAGAGAAGTCACTTCTAAAATTAAAACTTTTGAATAAATTCCTGCCGAAAAGGGAAAATTTGAGACATATTAGAATGATAATTATTGGAACTGCAAAAAATAATTATGCTTTAGCCGGCTGCAGAAAGAATGGGTTGCCTAAAAGTAGTAGGCTATAAGCTCAAGACACAGAATACTGCGCATGCTCATCGCCTGCATACACAAGGTAGCATATAACTAAAGCATTGAAATTTACTGTATTTTATGTAAGATCCTGATAGCCTATTTATTATTAATCGAATGAAAAGTCAAATCTGGATGCAGTAAGTAATCTGAAGAATTAAATACGAAAACAGTGAAACCTCCTTATAATGATATTTGTGGGCCCTAGCAGATTGTATTGTTACATGAGGTTATTGTTATATTGAGGGGTTATAATTTACCATACATTATAAAAACTGCATTCAGAAAACTGCAATCTACAGATAATTCATGGAACGACAAAATTTTTCACACGTACGCTAATTTTGTTACTGAACTTACTGACTTCACTTGAATTGTAACTATAGATACATTATACCTGCACACTAAAAATATTGCTACTCAGATTGATATAACATCACGGAGCTCGTTGAGCCTATGTCAGAAATTTCGAACTCATAATTGGTGGGAAGAGGAAGAAAAAGACGAGCAAATTCACCACATAACTTAGGCAAAACTAAAACAGTTGCTCCTTATATGGAGTTTTACTTGCACGTTATGTACATGTTGAAATAACAACCTAATTCACAGTATGTTTTTTCACACATAAGGGTTGATTTTAGCCTCAATGATCCTATTTTCCTTCTCTTATGAAGCTTTCTTTTCTGGAATTTCTAAGAAATGTAATAGATAACAGGCACCCAAAAAACAATATTGGTGACTGGGAAGTATGCTGATCTGATACCAGCTACCATCCATAGGGATAAGCTACTGGTTTACAGTGACATTTTAACCTCCAAATATCGTTATAAGAGGTATTTCTTAAATAGCTTCATCCTTAAAGTAAGTTACATTTAACATTATTGAGATAGGAAATTCGCCGGGACCAAATAAAAATATTGCTATATGCGGGTTTATCATTGTATCGAACTTCAATATACAGAGGTCAACATAAAATCCATAAGTGCCAGTATTGAATTATATTGTCATGTTTTGTGGTCACGTCTTAGGGTCGTATTCAAGAACGCGACTTTGGAAGACGACTTCCTAAAGTAGACTTTCAAAGCAAAGTTCAACTTTGGTTAAAGTCGAATTCATAGACGTTAGTTGCGAGACTTTGACCGTGACTTTGGAAAGTCGAGAATTGACGATGTTGTTGTAACGTTGGCAATCGTATCTACTGCCTTTTAAATGAATTATGTGTACAAACTGTTGAAATTGCTGTACGTCTAGGAGGCGGTGGGCAAATCTCGAACAAAATAACATCGATGTGCGCATTACACTCAGCCATTTTGCAAAAGCGTAATTGTATTGTGATGATGATAATAACAATAATAATAATTCTTTATTAGCTGTCAGGATACAATGTCCATTATCTTCTTAATCCTTTAAGCATATTTTTGGTTATTACAATACAAATAGCGACTGAATAATTAAAATACACATTTATAAATTTCTTAAAATGAAGTATTAATATGTTCATTGTCAGTATTTTGTAAGAATGTCATGTAGGATTCTGATTAAATTTCCACAGAGTTAAGGAATTCTTGTACATCGTAAAATAAATAATATTTTAGAAGTAGAGTTTTAACTTGTTTTTTAAAATGTTGAATCTTTGGAATTTTAAGATTGTTAAGTAGTTTATCATACATAATAAAACCTATATGAGAAATTATGTTCAAGCTCCTGGTAGTTCTATGACAATATAAATGAATATTGTTAGCTGTTCTTGTCTGGTAGTGATGTATTTGTGAATTCTTCATGAATAGGTTCCTAATTTTGTGTATAAATGTCACAGTTTCTAATATATAGAGGGATGGTAGGGGCAAGATTTTTAATGTTTCGTATATCGGTTTACTTGGTGTCCTGACTGGTAATTGGAGCATAACGTTTAGTAGACCTATTCTTTTTTCAGTTTGAATATTTGCTTAGATTTTGTTGAATGTCACCCAAAAGAAATGCTTAACTTAATACTGAATGGACACAGCTGAAATATGTCTTTAATAGCTTAAATCTATTGTTGATACCTGAATATATGGATAGCATAACATAACTGGCTAAGTTTGTTACTTAAATTTGCTATATTTGGTTCCCATGTAAGATCCTGGTCAATCCATAGCCCAAGAAATGTTGTAGTATTTATTTGGCCCAGTGTTGTGTTATTAAGTCTAACTTGCAGGTTGCCTATAAGATTTTGTGAATGAAAGAGCATAGGCCTATGTATTGTCTTATCGGTATTTAGAAAGGGTTTTTTCTCTTTCAGCCAAAGTTCTAGGCTACTATTTGTTTCATTTACCTTTTGCTGAAGTGAATGGAGATCGCTGTCACAAAACTGGAGTTTCAGTTCTCTTGTCATGAAATATTGTGAATTATTCTGAATCATGAAAGTCTCGAAGATGCCCCCAATGACTGACTGTGAACAGTGATCGAAGTGGCTCCATCCGGCATTGAGATTCAAGGTGCACAGAGGAATGAGCAGGTGGGCCTGTTTTCTTAAAAGAATAGGCCTACTGTCCAGAAGCAACGCGAGTGGCTTCACAGTATTTAGAAGAGAGGAAACAAATTGAAATAGGGCAGCTGAGAGAGCTCCATGAACCAAAACTACAGCTTAAAGGACTTCCATGCTGCAATGATGAAGCAGTAACAAGAAATACACGATCTCACTTTGCAGAACATGAAGGAATTGCACCAGAAAGCAATGAGAGATTGATTTCCTTTGCCTGTAGTTTTCAATTTTATTTCAATGTCCATACACATTACATACCATACATACATAAAATCAAAATATTATATACAGCTTTTCAATTCTGGAATATGCCACCCTGAAACTGCTCTTTTAAGTAGCACTAAAGAGGCTCTGGTGATTGTTTTTTAATTGCACTTTTTAATAGGGCAGTATAACATGCAGCACAACAGTGGACTGCATTACCAATGTTATGCAGGTTGCTAGGGGAAAGATTACAGGTAGGCGGGTGGCTAGATGATTCAGCCATCACCATAGCAATGTGCAGTGGTGAGTGGAAAGAGGGCCAGAGTTCAGCAAGTATTTGAGCATAAGGGTAATACATGTTGCCCACAAGCTCCCCTTCCACTCAATAAAAACAGACCCTTGCACCAAAAATCATATTTCACAATTATAGGAGTTCGCTCATAGTTGGCTGTCGTATTGTGGAATGTTACCTAACACTACTCGAAATATCTTGCAATGAGATTACTCCTGGCTATTGCACCTAATGACTGAGGTGGTGCATGATACTCATTGCCATTCTAGTAATTTCTATCATCAGGCTCTTCCAAGCGACCACTATCTGCTGCAATATTATCTAGTACAACAGTAGCCACTATATAACAGCAGGAATGTTGATAAACACTGAAATTTCCTTTTCCAGCATCCAAATGTTCTCTCTACTACATTTATTGCCAAGATATGGGAGGCGTTGTATGCTTCCTCTGCATGTGTTGTGGGGTTGAGGAGGGGTGTCATCAAGAATGACCTACAAGCATAAGCCACTGTCACCAACAAGGATTCCTCGTACTAGGCCCCTTTCAAATCTCATGCAGTTGCTACTGTTGTTGAAGATTCTGTTATCATGGGTGGAACCAGGCCATCCAGTAACGAAATCAATAAACTTCCTCTCGTGGTTGACGACAGCCTACAACAAAATACAATTAACATGAGCATGATAGGCTATATGATTTGGGTAATACAAATCAAAGAAAAAAGATTTAAAGCACCGTGTTCCACAATTACTCTTCTTACTTTATATCAATGATCTCCCAATAAATACCAGATATTATTCTGTTTGCAGTTGACACAAATGTTTTAGTTTCAGGAGAAACAGAAATATAATCCTACAAAGAAGTAATAGGCCTATGTTGTTAAATGACTTGTACACTGGTATTGCATTTTTCATCAAAGTGAAGAATTCCTTGACCAACTCAGGCAGGCAGCACCAATAGGGATAAATACAATATCCTCATTATTACAAATTTAATTACATGCAGACTGAACTCAGCGATGGTCGAATAGACTACAGATAGATAGGCTGATGTGTTATTTTGTATGGGATAATATGATAGTACCGGTACATAAAGAATGATGAATATCATCTTGTTCATAGGAGTTACTGACACTTTTAACTTGTAGGCCAGTAGAAAGAAAGTGGTACAACGGCCATGAAATGCCACATTTTTTTGGTCACCTGACCATATGGGGCGCGGCGCATGTCTCATGTGGCAGTGACCTGAGCTGGTTTGTTCAAGGTTTTCGCATTGTTTGGTTGGAATGCGAGTTGGGATATCATTTAAGTTAATTTATATGAGCAGGTGTTCATGTTGACATTGATGGATGGAGTCATTGTTGCGATGTATGTTAATTTGGGCGTTGCCCGTTATGTCCGTATTAGGATGCTTATAAGGACAAGTTGGGATATCATTTAAGTTAAGATATATGTGCAGGTGTTCATGTTGGCATTGATGAATCGAGCCATTGTTTTGGGCGTTGTCCGTATGTGACCTAAGCGGAAAATTAATGATAGGCGTTGGCCGCAGCGGATGATCAAGATTTATAAGGAATAACAGGTGGCTGAGTATATGTTAATTTGGGCGTTGCCCGTTATGTCCGTATTAGGAGGCTTATAAGGACAAGTTGGCATTGACCTAAGTGGACTTGTTCAAGGTTTCTGCATTGTGTGGTATAAGAATAATAATGGTGGAACGAGTTGGGTTTAATTAATGATAGGCGTTGTGTGGACTTGACAGATAACCATGTCATGTCTCCTAGCGATGTGTAATAAATAAGGGTGTGGTCGGGACGCTTAGGAATTGAGTTTTCAAGTTTTAACTGTAGGCAGGTGTGTGAGGCATATATATATAATAGGAGCATTCCATGGCTTCTGCATTCTCACATTATAAGCACAAACACACACACACATATGCACATGCACAATACACAATGGTTAAGATTAAATAATTTCTACATATTATAAGCGTGTGCTAAGTCTGTACATAGGCCAGTCCATACAACACTATCATAATGGAAAGATTTAGCTGCGAGCATTGTACTGCATCATATAAACATAGCGCGTCTCTAAGAAGACACGAAAGAGAAAAGCATACCAACATAACATTCACATGTAACATATGTAATCGTACTTACACTACACATAGGAGTTTACGAAAACATATTATCGACGTCCATGATCGTCGTACCTATCACTGTGATCTGTGTAATACGATATATATATATCGAGATGGGGACTGAGTGATCATGTTCAGAGAGAGCACTGTGGAAATAATCAGGTAAGAAGCTAATTTTACTGTGGATGTAATTTATATTAGGGAAAATAATAGATTATTGAAAACTTATTTTTTTATTTCTGATTTCCAGACAGCGGGACGAGAGGTCAACGCTCAGCCAGAGTCCTGCCAGCGTGATTCTTCTCGTCCTGATACTAATAATCAGGATCATGATATCGTGCCCAGACAATGCAGACCTTCAAGCCCTCAACCCGGACCGAGCCATCACCATGGACATACTACAATCCCACAGCCTGGAGCAAGCCCTAACCACCAGCCACTTATTCACCAAGGCTCCACATCAAGCCCACAGCCTGGATCGAGTCATCAGGATCATACACAGGTCAGACGGAGTGATAATGGGGGTAAAATGGTATTGATGCAAACTGCATTCCAATCCAGATTAAAAACATATGTTGCATATAACATTCCAGTTGGGGACATTCAAACTAATTTGGAATACTATTTCAATGACATGATAAAGAAACTAAAAGAGGATATAAAATTGTTTAAAAATGTAAGGGTAACTTATTCGTTGAATGCGAATTCGAAAATATTCAAAGCGAAACTTGCATGAAAAATTTCAAAACAAGAAATACTGCATTGGCTACGAGTAGTGATGTGGATCAGATCATAAGAAATAAGTTTGCTAAAATATGTGCTGAACTAGAAGATTGTTCCATGAAGGGCTCGGGCTGGCATTTTAAAAAAGTACATAAAATAGAACTGCGGATAAATAAGCATATCCCCCTCGCCAAAGCTAGTTCATACATAGACCTGCCTATGAAATATAAATATTCACAGTCAATTGTCAATGTGAGGAATTGTGATGACATGTGTTTTAAATACTGCATCCTATCTAAATATATCAATCAGAACAAAGATTGTATAAGCTCATATACACAACGTCCTGACCTGGAAAGTAAATATGATTGGACCGATGTTACATTTCCCATACAACCAAAACAAATATCTAAATTTGCAAAAAGAAACAACATTTCTATAAATATATACGCAATTGAAGATGTGGTCACTAATACATATCCATTCATGGACCATGAAATTTATCCCTATAGTGTCTGTGATACCGAAGCCGATGACCATCATGATATACTTTACATTACCGATGGGGACCGTGCTCATTTCTGTGCCATAACAAACTTGGAAACATTAGTCCGATCGCAAATCACACTTTCGAGGAATTATAAAAACTATAGAATATGCAGGCGGTGCTTCTCGCAATTTAATGATGGCGATACGAAATCTTCGATTGTCAAACTGGCAGAACACAAAAGACTTTGTATGTATTTTAAACCTATTAAATATGAAATACCAACACCCGAAAAGCGCATAGTTAGATTTGAAAACCACGGACACAGTAGTAAAGTAAGATTCGTAGTTTATGCAGATTTCGAATGTAGTTTAGTCCCCGTTGCGGGCTGCACAGGAGATCCTCAAAGCAGTTGGACGATGCAGTATCAGAAACATGTACCATATAGCTACTGCTATATGATAAAAGACAGCGAAGGTACATATTCTACATTAAAATTATACAGAGGTAAAGATGTAGAAAAACACTTCATTAGCAATCTTATACAAGATATTAAAGTAATCGAAAAAGAGGTATTACAGCAGAATATTGCTATGCTTCCTCTAACAGAAGATGAAAGCATACAATTTGATAATGCGTCCAAATGTCACATTTGTCAAAAAGGAAACTTTACGGAAATTAACCGTAAAGTAAAGGATCATTGTCATGTCACGGGGAAGTATAGAGGACCTGCACATAATGAATGTAATTTAAGATACAGAACACAAACAGTTATTCCTGTAATTTTACATAATCTTTCAAGTTATGATGCATATTTCATAGTAAAATCATTAGGTTATGATGAGAGTAGAATAGATGTCATTCCTACCAACCAGGAAAAATATATTTCGTTCACAAAATATGTACCCCGCGAAGTGAAGAATACATATCTCAAATTGAGATTTATAGATTCCTTTAGGTTTTTAAATAGTAGTTTATCATCTCTTGCCAACAACCTACCCAAAAACAAGTTTATTGAGACACAAAAGTATTTTAAAGAAAACACTGATTTAGTGATACGAAAAGGACTATTTCCATATGATTATATAACATCAGACCATGTATTTTCAGAAGAGAGCTTGCCCCCTAAAGAATGCTTTTACCACAAGCTGGTGGGGGATCATATCACGGACGATGACTATTCCCATGCAAAGAAAGTTTGGGAGAAGTTTAATTTGAAAAACTTGGGTCAATATTCGGATATCTATCTAAAAACTGACGTGTTAATTCTAACGGACGTCTTTGAAAATTTCCGTGACATGTGTTTGGATGTATATGGATTGGATAGTGCTCATTATTATACAATACCAGGGTTCGCATATGCTGCGATGCTAAAATATACAGGAATCGAACTATCTATAATGTCGGATATAAACATGATTTTAACTGTTGAAAGAGGGATTAGAGGTGGGATTTGTCAAAGTGTGACCCGATATGTAGAATCAAGTCAGAGCAATTCAATAATGTATTGGGATGCGAACAATCTGTACGGCTGGGCAATGAGCCAGTGCCTGCCATATGGTGATTTTAGATGGTTGGCGGATGAAGAAATCGCCGCGATAGACATAGAAACAATACCGGACGATTTTTCGAAAGGTTACATATTAGAAGTAGATATTCAATACCCAGATCATCTGCATGTGAAACACCAAGACCTACCATTCTGCGCTGAAAGTATGTGTGTTCAAGGTGATAAGCAATCTAAGTTATTAACAACGTTAAATAATAAAAACAAATATGTTACTCATTATAGATCATTAAAGCAGGCTATTCAACATGGTCTTAGGTGTGTGAAAATACACAGTGCTATCGAATTCAGCCAATCCGCATGGTTAAAACCATACATTGACCTGAACAATATGAAACGAACTGTGGCTGCAAATGACTTTGAAAAGAATTTTTTTAAGTTAATGAATAATGCGGTGTTTGGCAAAACTATGGAGAATATTAGAAATCGCATTGATTTTAGGTTAACATCCAATATGAGACAATTAAATAAATTGATAAATAAATGTAATTTCGTGGACCGTACGATATATGATGAAGCATTGGTCGGAGTTCTGCTAGAAAAAACTAAATTAATCTTTACAAAAGCCGTATATGTTGGCATGTCCATTTTAGATATTTCAAAAACGCACATGTACAGATTTCATTACGACGTAATGCAGCCATTGTATGACACAAACCTGCAACTTTGCTATATGGATACGGATTCCTTTATTTACAATATTCATACTGATAACTTACATAGGGATTTGTTAAACATATTCGAACATCTTGACACCAGCAATTACAGACAGAATCATCCATTGTATTCTATACATAATAAAGGAGTACTAGGGAAATTTAAGGACGAATTAGCAGGGGAAAAAATTGATAAATTCGTATCACTGAGGGCTAAAATGTATGCTATGCAAATATGCGGTGGTAGGGAAATAAAAAAAGCAAAAGGAGTAAAAAAGAGCACAGTACAGAAAGAATTAGCTTTTTCCGACTATGTTAATTGTTTAAAACAAAACGCTGTCACATATTCGGAAAATCGATATATCAGATAAAAAAAACATGAGGTACATTCAATATGTGTAAATAAAAAAACTCTCGATGCTGTTGATAACAAACGTAAAATAATGCGAAATGGGATAAATACATTACCATATGGTCACAGGCATATTACATGATTGGACATGTCTATATAACCATCCGCTCATAAATACCTCGGTCCCGGTTCTTTTCCGGTCAGTTTTCTGCGTGCAACGGTGAGGAATAAAACTATAAAACAGTGGACGTGGTAAACGGTCTATATATTGATATAATTCCGCAGAAGAATGAGAAATTGGGGAAGTATCGATTTGTATCAACACCAAGAGTAGCAAGAATAGTCAAGGAGGGGGATGTGCTTACATATACCATTGAATGTTTAGATTATGTTCCCAATGAAATTAAATTCACACTACAAATATATAACCCGAAAAGAAATTTGGCCAATTTGAGAATTTCGAAGCTGGATTGTGAATATGAAGAATTCCGCATCACGGCAGAGAAAGAGGACATACGATCACTCGGTGATAAAGGGGACTTGGTAATCATTACAGAAGAATGTGACGAAGAGGTCATTCTGAGGACGTTATATGGAGAGATCACTATGCAGTTAACTACGTGGAAAATGGAGCCTGTGCGAATATCTATTCGCGACTTACTTGGACATGAAGACGTTCGCACCGGTACTGAATTCGATGGACCAGCCCACTTCAGAGCGATGGAGAAACTCGGTCAGCACGCGCATGGTGCTCCAGCCCACTTCGGAGTGATGGGGAAATCCAGCCAAAAGTTTACAGATGCACCATATGCTCATAAACATGTCGATACGGAGAAGATAACAACAGTAAAATTTATAGTTTCCAAACGTCAGTAAAGGTACGTGGAAAAAATACTTGTTCCCTAACACCTGTTTACCTTGATGAATATCAACACCTGCTTCCATAAATTATCCCCGACGTTTCCATACATGCTAACCTTTGTTAACCTTGAAGAATAACCACACCTGTCTCCAACCTGTTTCCATAAATTTCGTTCCCACCATTTCCAGACTCGTTAACCTTTTGTCGACATTGGAGAAAACACCTGGTCCCATAAATCATTACAAATATGTGACCAACGCCCAAACACTTGTTAACCTTGGAGAATATCCATAACGGTCCCCAACTTGTTTCCATAAATTATCTCCCACCATTTCTATACTCGTCGACATTGAAGAAAACACCTGGCCTCATAAATCGTCCCCACCACCTTAAACAGGAGAGATATAAAGCAGGAGCAAAGCTCAGTAGAGCATGTATTAACAGGAACGCTACCGTGACTACATCATCTTCAAACAATAGTACAACAGTCTTACTATGGCAACTCAAGACAGAAACGGAGGACATGGTCCAATTGAAGTCGTGGACTCGAAACGTGGAAGAAGATCCGTTACCAAAGCAAAAAGTATCGAACGCATGGAGACTGATAAGTATTCAAGAGAGAACTCTGCAGAAAGTGTACCTGACCATGGTGCGAATGAAGATGCTTCTGCCGGACTGCTTCAGGAATTTAACCAACTTGGACGGGGCGGCGCATATGACGACGTTATGCGGAAACTGGAAGACTTCACTGTCGATGCTGAATACCCAATCAAGAAGGCCAGAGCCGTGAATACTAAGTATGGACGCCGTGTGGTGTTAGATTTGGTAGATAATACCAGTGTGTTTTTACCCGCACCTTTTTCATCGTTCACGGATGATAACATTTTAAAATTAAACAGTGGACGTTTTCCTGTTGTAAGTCGCGGTATGCAAGATGTTGGGAACGCCCGCTTCATTAAAGTAGAATTGGTATGCATGGACTAGAAATTTGTCGACATATGCAACAAGAGATCAAATATATATTTTATAATACTCAAACATTTGAAGTAAATTAACATGACACAATAGTATTCCAAGTTATGTGCCCAAAAATTAGAAATATAAATATATTAAATGTAAACCAGAGTGTATTGTGGATGTGCATATGTGCTGTGATGTGAGAATAAAGAAAATTACATGTATTTGTATAATTGTTATTAACCCTAGCAATCCTATCATGATGTTCACCTATAGGAGGAGAGGGGAGGGGATCATGTAGGTGTATATATATTATGATATGGTAGAGAAAAAAAGTTTTCACATGGGATAGTAGCACTGGTGTAAGAACTACAATGAATGCACTGTTTCATTCGGAGACGTGCGATGGAATTCGTCATTGGATATATTGTGATAAAGCCATATCATGGGGACCTTGTAGTGATTGGAGGTATTGTGATAATCAATGTAAATTTTTTAAAAGTGTTAAAAACATGAAGACGTGTGATAAAGGGACTGCTATGGAGAAGAGGACCTCAAGAGATGCGTGTACGCAAACAGATAATCTGACTTTAACATATGAAGAACTGGCAAATGTAAACAATTTAAATATGTTAGGGGAGTGGCTAGGACAGCTTGATAAAGTGTAAGATGATGGGAAGTAATAATAAAAATATTTTAATACAAAGCCATATTATTTTTTTTATTCCACCAAAACTGTAAAACGCTAACATTGGTTAAAGCACACTTTGTAGTATTAACACAATGGAACATACACTTTAACTGATTTCTTTGTACATCTAGATTGTTCTTCAATGACTCCAGGCTAGGACAGCCATGTAATTCCAAGTCCGAAATGTATCTGTTTAAAACACTTTCAAAAAACATCTTTTTGGACAATCCTTTCACATACACATCCATATTATATTTCACACACTCTTGAAGCATGGGCTTTAATTTGTTATAAGGTACAAATCCAACATCCCACTTCAGCCCATGGAACACATGTTCAAGAAAGTATTTTGATTTGACGTTTAGAACAACGTCATCGGGAGGAAGAAACACGAAATGTGCCATTTTCTCACCACACATCACAGCAACCTCCTTGGCGATGAATTTATTATTAGCTGTATAGAATCCTTGGACATCTAACACACAAGCAGACATTTTTATATAATATTTGTGACAATGCCCGAGAGTGGTCTATACTTCAGTTTCCTGTCATGTATAGCGAGGCAGTAGATCTTAGTGTCAGCAGGTAAGTTTTCTGAAGCAGTGATTTTGGCTCTTATATTTACGGCCCCTGTTTTTATTTCCTCCTGTTGCTTGGAACAGTCGATGACGAAAAGTGGAGCCTTTGACACGAATTCCTCTCTATTTAACATCGGGCCAGAGGAGTGTCCATAATATGAGTTTGCGAATGCACAGAATCGATCATGTAATATGGCATATTGATTATTATTAGCATCAATATCGAAGGATTGATAAGGATACTTCTTGTCCTGTAGATATAACTGCACATCTGTTATTTTGTTTAAATCGAACTTTGACGGATCCCCTCCTACTATTTCTCGGTCGGTTTGTATTCCGAAGATGACATATCTTGGCTTCTGTAGTTGTGGGACTGTAGAAATATTCCAAGTCAATTTCGTTGTCTGGGGAACATTTGGATGTACCAACATCTGCCACTCTCTGAAGGCAATTGGTAGAGCGGAATCCTTTTCCATATATTTTGATAATTTCAATCTCTGCTGATCTGATACTCGAAGCATAGGCATGTTCCATATCACTTCCGTCAGCTTAACTTTACTCTCTTCCACCGTCACGTTTATACTATTTCTTGCTCTCTGAAATACAAGCTTCAGTCGAGCATTTAACACAATCTTTTGAAAATCTTCCGCCGAACCCAATACATGACTTAATGGGATACTGACGTTAAATTTCCCATTATCTAATATTTTAGGGTCATCTTTTAAGTTACGACACCATCCCATATTTTCAAGTTGCTTACATTTCTGACCATCATAAGAGCACAATCCCTTCATAAGGCTTGCAAACCCAGGATAGCGTGTTCTGTCTATAATTTCTCCATTGACCTCGAGTCGAATTTCATCAAAAAGATTGACTAGGCCATTCATAGCCAGTTTACCAGTAAATGCAGTACCATCAGCTTTTGTCACTTCACCGGTTAATATAATATTGCTTCGGGATGGAAGTAGTTGTGACTCCTGGCTATGAATTTGTATTTGAATCTCATCACTTTCGTTAATAGCGGTAATATTAGTGGGACTAAAATAGTGATATTCATACTCTGTAACTGACTCCGAAAAGGCAGTAGCCTCAGCGACGTCTAACGGACCCATTTCTATTAACTCGATATCCCAACAGTTGGAGGAAGGATTTGTTAGCTAGTGTTAACTGTTTGACACTACGTGTTGAACTGAAGGATTTGGTTTTAGGTTTTGTTTTAATACTATGCTTGGGTCCACTAAAATCAAGCCCCATTATTTAACGGGCTCTGATATGCAGACGAACCGATAGCTCTTCTCCGCTATTATCGATTATATTCCCTTCCTGGTCCAGTAACTTGACAGTGACGTTGTTGATTGATGTTGTATGTTTCAGGGGCATATAAATTAAATTCGATGGCGCTAAAGATATCTTAAAGCCAGGTGCAACTGTCGGAAAGAATTCATGTAATGTATGAGTCGGATTACCATTCGTGAATGAGCCCGTCGCCAAATTGCACTCGACTCTTATAACGTTTACTGCAAATATATTAGGAGGATACGTTGATTGGACCATATTATTATGTAAATATTTTTCTCTTTGATTATCCTCTGGCAAGGTAGTATTAAATCCTGGAACCGATCCCAGAGAGTTCGGTACTTGAAATGTGATCGGTACTGGCGATGTTAATTCCACTTTTAATGTGGAAGCATTGGTTTTTAAATAAAATCCTCTAAAGCCTGTTGGCTTGTTTTGTGCTATATGCATTTGCTTTTCTATTTCGGTAATCATTGCAGCCTCAATATCATCAATTTCATATGTACCCGTAGGAATATGAAGTGTATACTTTTTCACGGCAGTATCGGGACGGAGATCGTTTCCGTCCTTGAGTTTTATAGCAAAACTGTTATTCTTATCCGTAATATTAGGTATTGCGTGATAGGTGATTAAATTAAGTAATGCTATTTCATATGTCAATGAAGGATCCAGATCTATCGTAGGATGATAATCCTGTGATAAAACTGTCGATGCTCCCGTGAGCGTAAATACGTTTGATATCATGATGCACCTTTAAGAGACTGTTTTACAATATTTCGGAACATGCCTTTTATAACTAGCAAATTGTGGGCGAAATGATTATAATAAAAATGCTAAACACAAATGACCGCAGATTTCCGTATCAAAATTTTGATATGAATTAGCATTATATTTTATGCTCATCCGTCGTAAATACCTAACAATTTCTTTAGGAGGAGGTAAATTGCCAAACGAGTCGAAATAATACGCATATCGACCATCCATTTTAATTGCTACCCAGTGTGTTCCTGTGTTCAAGTGGCTATCTAAATTTACTATGACATTCTCTTTAGGCCAAGGTTTTCTGGGCAACGTATCGCGCATGAATACGCCTCTAAAATTAGGTATGCGTAATTTTTTTACATACTTAAGAATGTCGATATCGGTTAGGGCTTTTTTTAGCTTTATACACCTATTTTTTAAACCCGCACCTTTTGGATATGGACGTAAATATAAGCCCTTTCCCTTGAATTTGCTATCCAAAACTTTACCTAGTTGATCGGCATCATATGCTGACAGTTTTTTAAAAATCGGATCTATGACCCCACGTCCTTTTTTACCTAGTGCGATGGCTTCCATTGTCTGATTATGACGTTCGGATTCTTGTAACGATTTTTTATTTTTTTTTCAGTATTTACAGCATTTGCAATAGCTGCACTCCCACCGGCTAAACTACCGAGTGCCGAAATCCCGGCCAATATTGGAAGTAGCGGTAAAATACCACCTCTCTTAGGAATTTTTAGAGTCCTTCTTTTAGGATTTTTACTTCGTTTAATTGTTTTTTAACTACCATGATTCGATTAATTTGCTGAGCTTGTACTTTTGACGTTTTTCTTTTGCTCCTCATTTTTTTTACCCCAGCTCCCATTTTTACTTTCCCTTTCATTAAATTTGTCACTAATAATGCTGCTGCCTTTTCTTTAAATGAAGCGTCGGGCGCTTTTACACGTTCCCAAGCCGTGTTAGCAAGTTCTTAATCAGCGATGTGACGCGATGATTTGTCGGAATGCTTTCCGTATGCAATATCGTGATGTTTGCAAGCCTCATCAAGTTTATTTATGCCCGTATCTCCTCGTGCCAAGCGACGTTTTAGTTTTGTTCCCGGACCACAAAAGTTATATCCTGGTATGTGTAACTCGAGTGGAAGTTTGTTTATGATAGTGTTTAAAACTCGTTTTCCAGAGGTCCTTCTCCGAACACGTCCTGACATGATATGAGCTCCTGTTGCGTGCGATGTGGATACTTATATATTTTTTCTACCAACATTACAGATAATGTACAAGTTCCAACTTGTTCCTCTCCCCATCATAGTACAATCTTTCTCCTCCTCCTCCTCCCCCCCCTCCTCCCCCTCCTCCCCCTCCTCCTCCCCCTCCTCCTCATGTCACGTCCCATCTTGATACTCCTCCTCCTCCGCAATCACAAGTCAGGTTGGCCGAGTGGTCTAAGGCGCCAGACTTAAGTTCTGGTCCCCCAGAGGGGTCGTAGGTTCAAATCCTGCACCTGACAATTTTTTTAGGTCGTATGAAAGATATTAAATATTACGTACATTTACCTTTACACATCAGTTTCTAACACATCACTCTACGGCAATGTTCGTATGTGGTATTTGTAAGGCTGCTATAAAGCGGAGAGATAACTTCAAACGACATGAACAATATTGTCAATCCAAAGAACTGAACTTCGATACACTACCTGAAAAGCAGAGCATATCCCTACCGATAGCAAATATATGCACAACCCCCCAAACACATGAAGTTAAGCATTCCGTGCTGTTTCCAAACACAATAAGATGTATCATTGCAGGCCCGAGTGGATGTGGGAAGACGAACTTGTTACTGAACCTAATTTATCATCCAAATGTGTTGAAATTCAAGAATATATATATATATATATATATATATATATATATATATATATATATATTCACCCACGCTGTATCAAAACGCATACAAGAATTTGGATGATGTTTTAACACGTACGCCGGCCATTGGATACTACAAATTTCACACAAACGATAATACAGTTCCACCGCCTGCGGAAGCGAAATCTCATTCGCTATTCATCTTTGACGATGTTGCTTGCGATCCTCAAAAAATGATGCAGCAATACTTTAGTATGGGAAGGCATAAGCATATTGATGTGTTCTACTTAATGCAGACATATTCCAAGATACCTAAACAATTGATAAGAGATAATTGTAACTTTATCATTCTCTTTCAAATGGACCTTATGAATCTAAAACATGCCTATGATGACTATGTTAACTGTGATATGTCATTTCCACGTTTCCAAGAAATATGTAGAAAGTGTTGGTCTGCTAGTAAACACGGATTCATTACCATCAATAGAACAAAGGAAAAAAATAAAAGTAAATACTGTTTAGCTATAGACAACAATATAAACATTGACTCTGAAGATATCGAATCATAACTACAAGGAAGTTTGAATGATACACACATACACATATACACGCACGATATGAGTTACATACGAGAGGGGCAACAGTTTATCTGTAGAGACAGATCGCTATATCCACGTCCGTTTATTACGAGACGGAGAAATATGTATCCTACTGAATCCTTCCACATGGACATCCATGGAAATGTTGTATTTGAGAACGTGCGAATAACTGGAGTTGCTGATCCCGAGGAAGCATATGACGTTGTGACGAAAGGTTATGTGCTAAAAGAATTGGAGGAAGTTCAGAAAAATCTATTATCGAAACTGAATATCGATATCAATGGTAATAATAATATCTTGAGTAAGGATGATCAAAATAACATAGTTTTTAACAACGTGCGGCTAACACAAGTAGCACCGCCACAATTACAAGACGATGTGGTAACAAAACAATATCTTTTAGCACAGCTTCAGAATCAAAGTCATACGTTTGTTACTAGTGATATTCTTACGACCCTAGAAGGACAAATTTCAAGTCTTGTTCAACAAACGCAAATTCTAACTCAAAAGCTGGAAGTAATTATGAATAAGTTTGATACTATGTATCAAGTGAACTTTAACTACATCCAGTCCATCCAACATCAGAACAATGATACGAGTGCTTATACCCTGAGCACTGGAGATGATTATTTCAGTTTCCCAATAAATTGCGAACTGTTGGATATATATATATCCCACCCAAGCATTCCTTCTGAGATTGTATACATACACTTGAACGGTAAGGACCTAATTTTAGATGACTCTCCAATTTCGCTTACTACAACGGATCAACTATCTTTTCACGTAGCTGACAAACGTCATAAAGAAATACATCCGATCTTCTTAACAATTATAAGTCGTACAAAACTTGGAAAATACGATTATCCGAACAAATATATATCGTAATATTTGACGGCATTATTTACTCTTCATAGAGATGTTGCTCAACGAACATAAAAAAAAAGTCCTGCGCGACATCATCCGTCATAGCAAAAGTATAAAACAAAAGCTTCTTGCATTACAGACACAGGAGCAGGATGATTTCAATATGAGCATGAAGTCCTTACAGCCCGTCATACTTCCGCTGAAGGAGCTGATCAATTTACAGAAAGGAGGTCCGCCTAATGAATCTATCACACAGGATACTGACACAGATAATACGAAACAGGATGATGGGGAAGAAGAACCATATGCTGGGTTGGTCACGCCTGCACACACGCCTGAAAAAAAACTGGACTGTCCACCTCTACATATACACCTGAAAAAAATAGACCTGCGGATGAAGTGAGAAGTGAGGCGCTAGTCGACGATTACTTGAATCCGTATATAAGCCCATCGCATGATATGAAAGGAGTTGATACAGTATTTGGACCGACATATGAAGACGGTTTATTGAAGCTTGGAAACGTGGAATTAGTATTTAATCCAACTGGGGACATTCTACTGGCAAATGATAAAACATACAATGTAACACATGGGCTACTTGAATTAATATTTAGAGTAAAACCCGAACATTATACTGATGATGACTTGCGGAACTATAAAGCTATTTTAGATGATTCGAACGTGCATAGAGTAGGACATGCGAAAGATGGACCTGTTATAGTGTCATTTCATCGCAAATTTAAAACTATTATCGCTCCAATGTATAAGGAAGAAAAAGGTAAGCAGACAAAGACGAAAAAAGGTGGTCTCATATCTCCATGGAAGGATGTGTATATTAATCATAAGATCGACTATAAGTACTGGAGCAATCCTAACTTATTGGTAGATAGACTTAAACTGTTGATAGCTTCGTCTCAAGCAGGTAATACCGCTCATGATAACGAGATAAAAGAGATACTGGGGGAATTAAAATTAAAAGGATATATATCAATATGAGCAAGCATGCAATTGCGGGTGAACTCGATAGGTCTGCAAGAAGAACATTTGATAGAAGACATGTTATTACGAAAGGTTTATATGACTTATTTCAAAGTGATTTAATGGACATGACATCGTATGCTAAGCAGAATAGAGGATTCAAATACGTATTGGTGGTAATCGATGTATATTCAAAATATGCATGGGCAAGGCCTTTGAAGGACAAGTCGGCACAACAGGTTACGAGTCAGATGAAGAGTATTCTAGAAGAACTTCCTACGATGCCAAGAAATTTTCAAACTGATAAAGGAAAAGAATTTTATAACAAGGACTTCCAAGCACTAATGAAAAAGAACGGAATAAACCACTACTCCGTACATAGCACGATGAAGGCTTGCATAGCAGAACGTTTTATAAGAACTTTAAAAAGTAAATTATTCACTTATTTTTCTGCACAGGGGTCCTATAAATGGATTGATATATTGCAGCATTTTGTACATCAATACAACCGAACAGAACATTCTACAATTAAAATGAAACCTATTAATGTTACTAATAACAATTTACTTTCTACAATATTCAGCTATAAGAATACGATGAAACGTAAACCTAAATTCAAAGTTGGTGACTCTGTACGTATTTCGAAACATAAAGCACTCTTTGTTAAAGGCTACCTACCATCATGGACTACTGAACTCTTTAAGATTGCTAAGGTGCAGCTAACACGACCTGTGACTTATCTGTTGAAGGATTTTCAAGGGAATGCAATTACTGGTGCTTTTTATAATGAAGAACTAAAAAAAAACTAAATATCCTTCTACTTATTTAGTGGAAAAAATTTTGAAAAAAAAGGGGAATAAAGTATATGTACAATGGTTAGGTTTTCCAAGCGACCAAAATTCTTGGATAGATATAAAAGACATAGTTGATTGAATGACAATGTTACAATGAATGTACTTGAATAAAATACATTATCTAATGAAAAAATTGTGTCTTATTTCAGGATATAAATGGAAATGTTTATATTTTTGTAGAACTTCTATTTCCCATGTGTCTTATTTCAGGATATAAATGGAAAGTCTTATTAATTTTTTCTGGAACTCCTATTTCTTAATACTTCTTACAATGAGCCTATTCATATGTTAAAGATATTGACATGGACTCAGAGGTTTATTAATTTTTTCTAGAACTCCTATTTCTCAATACTTCTTACTACTTCTTACATAAGGATATGTTCATATGTTAAGGATATTGACATGGACTCGTAAATGAGAAAGCAATGTAGGTAACTTTGGTTTATTTCTTTGTATATACATATAAATCCGTACTTCATGCTGGACGGGGAGCTCCATCGTATGACCGTATTAAGTCCCGACCGATCTGAAACACAGATTGATGTGGAATTTAGAACTACTATTAACACACAATCATTTTTTTTCTAGATGTGGTGACATAGGACGCAAACTTTATATCACATATGCATATTTTGCTTACCTTGAAACATATCTGTATGAACTCCATGCAGAGTTCATCGCAGCTCCGGGTCCATATATCCGATCGGCCCTGTATCGGACTATCACACCTAGTAGTGTGGCGGCGGCCATTGCACTCTATTAGGTGGTGCTCTGTCCCATGTCGTCCAACGACATGTCCGCATGGGTAGTCCTCCTCCGCCATGCGTGGGAATGGGAGCTGCGCCAGGTTATCCGGATCGAAACATGTCCAAGCCCCAGGCGGTGGTGTCCTCAGTCATACATCGTCCACATGTCGGGGCTCGGGCGGTGGTGGTGGCATGGGCAGTAGGTCGTGGTACTGAGGTGATGGTGACCTTGCCTCGGGGAATAACTCCGGCGGCTGTGCATGTTCCTCTTCTAGTACCTCAGGAAGGGATGACTGGGCCCTCAGCGGCGGTGGTGCCGGTGGTGATAATACCCTATAATAAATTGAGATAGCACTCGTTACATATGAATTTCAATTTAAAAAAATGTATGTGTAAGTCGACTGATATGTGTTGGTTCTAGACTTTATAATTAGAGTAATTTCTACTATTTAAATATAATTTTTTAATGTATGATAAACATTGTTCTGACTGTTAAAATGGAATTAAAATGGTGGAGACATTATTCAGGAAACTTTCTATTCCTATAGAATTTTATACTGCTAAAAATGGTATTAAAATCGAATCATCTGAAATGTTTTAATACTTAATAAATATAAAATATAATAAAATATAATAAACTGTTGAAATGGAATTAAAATGGTGGAGAAATTATTCAGGAAACTTTCTATTCCTATGGAATTTTATACTGCTAAAAATGGTATTTAAATCGAATCATCTGAAATGTTTTAATACTTAATAAGTATAAAATATAATAAATATAAAATATAATTTAGCTTGGATGTATACATTAATATACAATATTATTACTTACATTAGTGTTGGTGAATACGGCGACGATGGCTCGTCGCTTCTTGGTATTATCCTTAAGTCCATCTGAAGAGTAGTATTATCAGCGACTGATGATATTTTTGTATTTCTACATTACCATATATATAGCGCCCTAGACTGTTAGGTCGTATTTGCACATATCCCCCACTTGAAATATTTTGACCAATAATAAAAGTACAAATCCCTCCAAGGATCGGGAAAACCAATAGCAACTCGTGAAAAGGATTCAACCAATTGGAACAACCGCGGCTCGTGCATGCTCGCGCACGTCTCTTACCCGCCATTAATATCACGGCTATTATAAATCTCGATCGTCCGCTGCGGCCAACGTCTATCATTAATTTCCGCTTAGGACATAACGGGCAACGCCCAAATTAACATATACTCAGCCACCTGCTATTCCTTATAAATCTTGATCATCCGCTGCGGCCAACGCCTATCATTAATTTTCCGCTTAGGTCACATACGGACAACGCCCAAAACAATGGCTCGATTCATCAATGCCAACATGAACACCTGCACATATATATTAACTTAAATGATATCCCAACTTATCCTTATAAGCATCCTAATACGGACATAACGGGCAACGCCCAAATAAACATACATCGCAACAATGACTCCATCCATCAATGTCAACATGAACACCTGCTCATATAAATTAACTTAAATGATATCCCAACTCGCATTCCAACCAAACAATGCGAAAACCTTGAACAAACCAGCTCAGGTCACTGCCACATGAGACATGCGCCGCGCCCCATATGGTCAGGTGACCAAAAAAATGTGGCATTTCATGGCCGTTGTACCACTTTCTTTCTACTTAGGCCTATGCTAGGTTAAAGCTCTCTAAACTTAAACAGATGAATTTTCCCTTCACCGCTCTGCAATTGCTCATAGTGAAGTGGTTAAGGCTGTTGGTCAAAGTTTCGTATACCAGTCGATGTGAAATTTACGGTTAGGAATATGTCCCACATAGGCAGGTAGGGCAAGGAGAAGGTCAGAGGAAGCGAGGGAAAGGAAGAGAATAAAGGAAAGATAAATTGTTTAATTTTTCCTAGTTCCCCATTTGCATAATAGATGGCGTAGCTAGTAGTTAAAATGGTGAGACATTTAGAAGGTGACATTGGAACCCTAAACCCCAGTTTCCCCTTTGGCACAAAGATGGCATAGCTACCCTGGCGGTCCCCATTAGAGTTGGTGGGAGGAGCCTAGTACACAACCTAAAATTGTTTTTCACAGAAATTATTTGGCTACTCACTTGACAATTTAGACTGAAGATACTTTTCCGTTTATGGAATACTTCAGCATGTTCACCATAAGGATTCATTACAGGAACATCGATGGCTCCCACAACCCCAGGAAACCTGGACCTTTCATACACATGCTGGCTGACACTCAGCTTGATCCGGGAACTTGAAAAATTGTGGCCTTTTCCCAGCAATTAATTCAGATATCTTTCTTATAATCCTGCTCACAGTTGGCTGGCTTACTCCACGCAAGTCTGAAAATTACCTGTAAAATATGTAAGGAAAACAATAACTATTGGGTACATTTATATCATAACCTTAAATGTATGCAAGACCATATAACATAACATATAAGCATCTTCGTTGTGTTGACAAATGATGAACTTCCAAACAAAACATTATGATAGCAAAATGCCGAATCATTGCAGAGAACAGCTGATGCAAGGTCAGAAGGCAGAGTACAAGTTCCGGCCAGAATCGCTAGATCGCGCACCAAGTCATGCAACACCCGAGTCTCGCTGATTAGCGTGTAGATGGCGTGAACGAGTTCAGAGCTGAGAGAGGGAAGTAGAGAGAATAACCGATAGATGACGATAGGAGAAGTTTTTCAAATCACCATAGCAGACTATATTTATCTTCGTTTCTGAATATCAAGTTCAGTATTCTTTCTATATGGTTTGTATCATCAATATTGGAATTAATTATTTTATGCATATAACTTAATGACTGACATGCTCTTCTATGTGATAAAGCTTGGAATTCAAAATTTTCCAGGAGTTTATCATAATTCATATATAATGGATATTAGCCAAAAACTTTAAACATTAAAAACTTCAGGAATTTATTTTGTACTTGTTCGATTATTTTTTGTATTTTACAGTAAATGGATCCCAAATGATAGAGCTATATTCCAAATTTTGTCTAACGAGAGAATAATATAAACGAGTTAATGTTTCCTGGTTTAGCATGTATGAATTTCTTATTATGAAACCAAGGGTTCCCAATTCTTTCCTAACTGTTAATTCTATATGTTCATTAAATCTTAGATCAGAAGTAAAAACAATACCTAGGTCTTTTTTACTTTTTACTTGTAGTAATGGAATGTTGTCAATGCTATAATCAAATCTAATGGTTTCTTTACATCTTACAAATGTCATTTTTTCACATTTTTTAATATTAAGTGGTAGTTTGTTATCTGTACTCCACTTTGATACTGAATTAATATCAGTTTAAAGAATATAAAAGTCTTCTGCTGAATTTATAGTTTTATATAGTTTGACATCATCAGCAAACATTATTACATTTGAATACTTATTTATATCCGGCAAGTCATTTACAAATAATGAAAATAATAGAGGACTCAGGTTTGATCCTGGAGGTACCCCTGAATTGACGGTAAATTTATATGAAGAATGGCCTTTATAATTCACTATTTGGGACCTGCTGTTTAAATATGAACTGAACAGTTTAAGTAATTTCGGGGAAAATCCATAAAGGGTTAATTTCTTTAATAAGCAGTCGTGATCTATTTTATCAAAAGCTTTCTGAAAATCAGTATATATAGTATCAACTTGTTTGTACTTATCTAATTCAGATGATATGTATTCTGTGAAGTTACATAGATTGGTAATTGTTGGTCTCTTAGGCATAAAACCGTGTTGTTTTGATGAGATTGATATTTTAACATGATTGAAAATATGTTTATGTAGAATGCTTTCAAATATTTTGACTGGTGTTGATAGAATTGCAATGGGTCTATAGTTTTGTACTAATTTCGTATTCCCTGACTTATAAATGGGTGTAACTTTAGTAAATTTCCACGCATCTGGAAAAATATTGTTTTCAAGTATTTAATTATATATAAGGGTTAGTGGATATGCCAATGCTCCTCCACAGCCTTTAAAAATATAGGTGGGTATGTTGTCTGGCCCAGAAGATTTTGTTGATTTTAATTGTTTTATGGCCCGTCTCACTTCTTTAATGGTTATATTTTTCAAATCAAGACAGTCCAATTCAGTTGCACTGCCATTGTTCGCATGAAACATTAGATTGTATGTAGATTTGGTTTGTGAATATATTGATCTAAAATAGTCTGCATATCCATTTGCAATTTCAACATTTTTTTTTAAGGTTTGGCCATTAAATACCATCTCCACATTAGATTTGAGTTGTTTTCTTTTACTTTTCATGAAATTCCATAATTGTTGGTATTTTGCGATATATTCTCCTCTATATTCCGTGGATAAAACCTATAAGCTAATTCAATATCATCTTAATTCGGGCCCTACAAGCTTTATATAAAAACAAATAGCACTCATCTTTCCTCTTTCTGTACATTTCCTTGAGTTTGATATCGTTTATAATTTGTTTTGTGAACCAAATGGGATACTTCTGTTTGTATCATTTTGTTTTAGGAACACATTGATCTATAACTGAATATAGCTTATTATAAAACACAGTAACAATTTTATTTATGTCATGGTAGTTATTTAAATCATCCCATGTGCAATCCCTAAAGAGTAATAAATCCTTATTCTTCATAAAGTCGTTAAATGATGCAACAATATACATAAAATATGTTATTTATAATTTAATTGATTAAACAGTAAATTATCTTCCCAGTTCATCTTTCACTGTACTGTGGATGCATTTACGTCTTCCACAATGAAAGTGTTTATCTTCACAGTACAGCAAGACGGTATCCACAAATGAAACATACAGTCATAATACAATGAAAGAATACTGGCATTTTAGCCCCATTATTTACATAATTCAACTTCCAGGGATTAAAATACGAAAAAAACCGTGCAAAATATGTTGCAGAAATTTTTTACATATACATAATGAGATTAATTTGAATGATTGTGCTTTCAGTCGAGCGAAAAGTAAGCAAGCTAGCATACCTTCCTTAAAATTAATGTTTAATAACAAATTTTAAAAAATATATACAAACATAATGCAGCTTATAATAATATTAACAAATTTCAGGTATAATTACGTATTTACACCCGAAAACGCAAAATCCTCGGGTTCAGGTGCAGAAATATATAATGAATTTAAATAATTATAAATCCTACATTACGTTCTATGATTAGGTTATTGAGATAACTAGGTTGGAAGGTTTCGCAGAATTGCAATAGCGCATTCCCATATAATTTGTTCCAGGAGGCCAATAATCTCTGATAGTCTTGTCTTTGATACTGAATGTTACTTAGCAAGACAATGCTTTTTTCTTTGCAGGATAATGAAACAATGTTCTACTGTACTACTAATTTTCAGTCTGTAAACCTTAAATCCGGTCCGCCGGCGTGGTCTTGTGGTTAGCGTCGCTGACTACAGATCCGTCGGCCCGGGTTCGATTCCCGGTACCTCCTCGGATTTTTCTGAGGTAGGGAGGTCTGGTAGGGGTGCACTCAGCCTCGTGATTCCAAACTGAGGAGCTACTTGATAGAGAAGTAGCGGCTCCGGTCCAGAAAACCACCATTAACGGCCGTGGGTGTCGGCATGCCGACCACATGCCCCCCAATCCTGCCATCTGCCTACGGGAGATGATGCAGCGGTCGGGTGGTAGGCCAAGTCCCTCCAGGGATGTAGCGCCACGAAGTTTAGTATAGTTTAGTTTTAGTTTAAACCTTAAATCCGTAACTTCGGGTGGTTCAACGGGTTTTCATCAACTTAATACGCTTGTAATTGCTAGATTACTTGGTTGTTAGTTAACTGTTCTAGCTACATTTTAATGTTATGCGTATAAAAACAATTAAAACACTCACTCGTTTCGACCTTGCCTTATATCGTGGATTTGTGTGATCCACGTAATAATCTTTGTATTTTGTAAGCACGAGAACTACCAAATTCATTAAGAAAATGCAAAGGGACAATGTATCATTAAAAGAATTAAGTACGCAGTGGCGGTTTCTCCTATTGTGCTGCAGTGCTGCAGCACACAGCTTGTTTTCTGCTCGTCGTATAATGTTATTTTCAAACGCAATATTATATTATCTTTTGCGTAGACTTTGAACTTGGCGCGTCCACGCGAGAATTTCTTAGCTGGTAGCTTGGGAGTCAAGAGTCGGTAATGTGAATACTACCTTTCCGGCACCATGATGGGATTCTGTGAACAGCACAATTTTCGTAGGGCTGTGACGTCATGCTCAACCTTGACTGCGTATATGGGAGTTTTAACCTGCAGAATGTGCTGCGGCAGCGGGCAGCCCAGAGTGAGATTCTGAGGCTTTACTAATTACTTCACGTCTCACCGGCGGTTGCGCTGTTAGTTATGTGAGAAGATCTTCCACCGACTGACGGTAGGGGGCCGTGATGTAGCGTGGAGGACCGTCATAGTCGAGTAAGCAAGGCTTTTCATCTTCACCGCCAAATTCGAATGTGTTAAATTCAGAAAAACCCGGATTCCATAACCCCGATTCTGTCGCACTGGGAACACTAAATGACTTCCTCTACCTCGATCATTAAAAATACTATTTCCTCGTCTCTTATTCCATTTCGGGGAACTCTCACGCGATTTTCCCTGCCCTAATTATTATTATTATTATCATTATTATTATAATTATTTTTATTGTTATTATTATTATTTTTTTACTTTTTGCTATTATCTCTCGTCTCACAACTCACACAACGTTCGACGAGACGAGAGAAATTAGCAAAAAATAATTAGGGCAGAGAAAATTGCGTGAGAGTTCCCAGAGATGGATTAAGAGACGAACAGTTTAGATAGGCCTACTAATAACTTTTAAAAATATTTTAAGTTTGCTGTATGAAATGGTATTTGCAGCCCACCCTCGTTTTGAGGCACGAGTCGCTATTGTAAGTACGGTGGTTTTCATCAGCAAGCAATCATTTCATTATACACAAATGGCAGATCCATAATTGAGGTTTTAAGGATAAATGGAAGGGGCCTAAAATTGATCCTTGGGGAACACCCCAGTTAACAATTACAACAGGTGATATTTCTCCTGATAACTCGACGACTTGTCTCCTATTGATTAAGTATGATTGAAAATCTTTTTCAGTGTCACAGACACCATAAATCTCAAGCTTAATATTTCATCATGAGGTAGATAGGCGTAGTCATATTCTTTACTGAGGTCCCATGAAGCAGCCACAGTGAGTTGTTTCTACTCAGATTTGTTTAATACCCAAGTAAAACACATTCAGATGCTGATTTGGTTGACTTATTGGATATAAAACCAAATTTTTGAGAGAGTGAATTGTTTTCCTTCAAAATAGATAACAGGATGTTTCAATATAACACTATATATGAGTTTTGAATGAATAAATACCAAGGAAACAGGTCGATGAATAAACATTACATTTCTTTTACCATTTTAAAAACAGGAATTAATATTCGCATGGAAATATACTTCGCTCAAGTTGTTGATAATTATAAAGCGCAGAGGATATAAAAGTAAAATATGTCAAATTGATTGTGGCAGAAAATTTGAAAAGGAGTAAATATCTTAAATTTTGTAATTGATGAGTTTCATACCGATCTATACATTTTTCTTAGTCACATGTTTAGCTTTGCTCGAGTAAACTGAAAATTGACCTGTGACATTATATAGCTTACATAATTATTTTTATCTTAAAAATAATTTCAGTTTTATATTACGTCATTAACAAGAGTTTGTTTGAAATTTGAAAAAAATAACAGTTAAAACAATTTAGAAGCTACCTGAAATAAATACCAATTGTGAAGATAACAGTACTGTTGGGAGCTGACGAGATGATCCCTGGCCAGACTGAGGAGCTCTTATCTGCAGCCAATAGCAGCGCTCCCCTACACGTGCAGTTATAGCACAACACTGTCTTCCCCCTGCATGCCACCACCAAATCACGGATCATCTCGTAAGCTCCCAACAATAAATATTTTATATACTAGACTTCATAGTAAACATTGTACTCTGAACTGTCTTTTTGCTAGCATATTATGGAATGTGATCTTCATTCTGTTATGGATCTACATATAGTGAGTATCGTGTGTAAATTCAGGAGGTTAAAGTTGATAACATTTCCATGAAGAAAGTATATAAGCTGGCTATCATGAGCCCTATTCACAATTGCCTATTCCCCATCTGTTCTTAGTTTTTTGCAGCGGCTATGCCGCGCGATCCGTCTTCACGATTAGTTTTATTGTAGCCAGGGGATGCATGATTTAAAATGCCTGTTAGCTCAGTATTTTCAAACGTTATGTATCGGATAAGGGTAACACAGAGTTTCATACTTTACAGTAAATAAAATATCTCCTTATTCCCCCTCAGGCCTTCATATGAAAACCAGAGCCTTCAACAATGCGTCGAAACGATACAGACCCAATTTTCGTGCTTGCAACTCACTTACGATGAGTTAACTAGTTTGATTGCCAATTTAAATAAATTCTTTGAAAATGAAAAATAATTTCAAAACAAAAAAGTTATAGTTATGCTATTATATTCTGGATAAATGATACGAGGCACGTTGTCAACTTTCTCTTACTCTGCCACTTCACAAGAACGTAATCTTGTTTTTGCAATTTCCTCAAAACTAGCTGCAACGATTTTGTTCATATTTGTTATGTTAACTGCATATACAAAAATCTATTTTTTTTTTACTTGAAACATGTTGACGTAGAATCTATCTGAAGGGTAGTTATGAGCTACTGACAGGGCTATTTTTTTTTTTTTACTTGAAACATGTTGACGTAGAATCTATCTGAAGGGTAGTTATGAGCTACTGAATGGGCTCTGTTCCGGGCCCGTTGCTTTCCCCCCCCCCCATTCGTCTTCTTCTTCTTCTTCTTCTTCTTCTTCTTCTTCTTCTTCTTTCTTTGTTTGTTTGTTTTTGTTTTTGTTTCTTTATTGTTATGGTAAATGATTTACCATGTAATACTATATCGAAAACAATTTTATTCGCCAGTGATACCACTTTTATTAATAACACTGGACAACAGCTAAAAAATGTTTAGCATGAAATTGGGCGTTTATTATGTGGATTTTAGTGCTGAATACAATTATGCAAACAGTTTTTCTCTGGCACCCTCAGTTTCAAAAAGAAAGCCTGTTTTCTGAATTAGCACTGGCTGTAAATGCTTAAATTTCTGTTAAAGTGATTGACATAGTAAACAAGACCTAATAGCGATTATAACATTTATTTATTATTATTTTACTGCTTTAGTTAGTAAGGACCGTGGTGTTATGATAATTGGTCATGCAGTTCAAATGAAAGAAAGTTACAAAAATATGCAGCTAATATTACAAAAAGTGCAGTATGACAAGTACAACTGGTCCATCTGTGGCGATTTCAAAATGATTGGAATACTGTTAGGATTGCAAAGCGGATACACGAAATATTGCTGCTTCTTGTGCGAATGGGATAGCCGTGATAAATCCAAACATTACGACACTAAAATATGTCCTCCCCGGAAGAATTTTGTCCCTGGAGAAAAGAATATCTCAGCTGAACCATTGGTTGATAGATCAAAAATTTTATTGCCTCCACTTCATATAAAATTAGGCCTAATGAAGAATTTTGTCAAGGCATTAGACAAATCTGGAGCAGGTTTCAAACACCTAGAAGAAAAATTTCCAAGAATCAGTGCTTCTAAGTTGAAGGAAGGCATTTTTGTTGGGCCTCAGATTCGAGAACTAATGAAAGAGCTGTTTGAAAGTAAACTGAATCATGTGTAACTTGAAGCATGGATATCATTCAAGACCATTTGCGAACAGTTCTTAGGTAATACTAAAGCACAAAATTACGAACAATTAATTGAGAAATTACTAGGAGCCTGTAGAAATCTAGGTTGCAACATGTCTCTCAAAATTCACCTCCTGCATTCCCATTTGGACTTTTTCCCTGCAAATCTAGGACAAGTTAGTGATGAACATGGAGAAAGATTCCACCAAGATATTTCCGAAATGGAGAAAAGGTATCAAGGAAGATGGAAACCCAATATGCTTGCAGATTACTGCTGGAGCCTCAAAAGAGAAACCACAGGGAAGTACACAAGAAGCAGCAAACGGCAGAAAATCAACTGACAGCAGTAGAGGATGGACTTGAAAACGAGCTGGCAATGTTTTCAGGTATGTTAATTGGTTACTTTTACAAAATTAAATATAATTTTATTATGAAAGATTCTTCTACATACGAATATTACCAGTTAGTCTTTGATATTACGGTGACTTTACGTTTTACTTATAAACGACTAGACGTGTAAGTACACGATTTTCTAAAAAAACTGAGGGTGCTAGACAAAAACTAAAGCCATATTTGAACTCAGCACATCAAAATACATAAGAAATGATATGTTTTGTGTAAAACAATATATCCCGTTAGTCTTTGATATTACGGTGACTTTACGATTTATTTATAAACGACTAGAAGTGTAAGTATACGATTTACTAAACAACTGAGGGTGCTAGACAAAAACAAAGGCCATATTTGAACTCAGCACGTCAAAATACATAAGAAATGATATGTTTTGTGCAAAAAAAAATTTTTGAAAGTCAGTTTTGTTGTCCAGTGTAATCATGACAATATAAACTGTCTTGAATCTGATGTTCAAAATTATATAATACAGATATCTCAATGGTTTCGAGCAAAAAGTTTTATATTAACGACTCAAAAAACTCAAAATATAAATTTGACTCTAAATAATTTGATTTTGCCTCAGCCTTGTAATGATATAAAACTCCTAGGAATTGTTATTGATAGATTTTGACGTGGGAGACTCATCTAAAATTCTTATGTAGAAACTTGTCAACGGTTACATTTCTATTGAGGAATTTAGCTAACTATGTTCCAAAAGAGTATGAGAGGATTTCATATTTTGCATACTTCCGGACTGTAATAAATTATGGAATATTAATATGGGGAAATAGTTCTTATACACAAAATATATTAATGCTACAGAAGAAAATAATTGGATCCTTAGCCCAGATACCTGACAAAACTCACTGTAAACCTTATTTCGTAAAATACAAAATAATGACATTTGTAAATCTGTATATATACACAGTATTGAATTTACGAAGAAAAATGAACATAAATTCTGAATAATATAAGGTCAGATAATCACAATCATAATACCAGAAATTGTCAAATGATTGAAATTCAACAGCGTAGACTCAACAAAACCACAAGAAGTTATTGATATGTAGGCATTAAATTTTTTAATAAGCTACCACAAGTTGTAACCGACTTACCTTATAATTTATTCTCTAAGAAATTACATTCATGGCTTGTCGCCAAACCATTTTATTCTATTTGTGAATATACTGATGTTAATCCATCTGCTATTGTTATGTGATTGTACAAAGTTTGCTGTATATTTTATGTAATTATTGTAATTTTACCGCATTGACTTTGTCTATTGCAATTGTGTAACTGCCTAAAGGCAATAAAATTAATTAAATTGAACTTAATTTAATTTCTAAACACTGTGTATATCAAGTTCTGTCTCGCGAATTTGGGATTAAATAGTTATCCAGAAGGATTATAACAGACCGCCACTTCATTGATATTTCATCTCGTTTTAGTGCTCTGCTTTTACTTCTCATTAATAATTTGTCTGATATCACTATTTTTCGCTGCCAAAAACTGTCTTGGTCATTCGCGAATAGAAATAAAATCAGGTAAGCTGATGTAACAAAGTTCCAGAATGCTTTTGTTTAATCAGTGATAGTTGCAATTATGATATGAAAAAAGCAAGCTATTTTTTAATCGATTTTCGAGTTATGATCCAGATCTATTTATTAAGCAGAAGCCTACAGAAGAACAAGGGTCTAGTTTGATAATCATATGTGAAGGAATATGTGGGTAGTGTTGTTTGTCAAAGCTATCTGTATTGCAAATTCCAAAGCCGTATATGAACACTGTAAAACAACATTTTGTCGTGAGAAGTGATTTACATTTGAAAAATTCTTTCTAATGTATTACCATAAAATAAGCACTAAATTAGACATTACTCCGGTACCGATCAACCGTTTTGGTCCAATATCAATAGGCTTCTTCCCATGGACGTTATAAAAGTGTATACCAAGTTTCATGAAAATCCGACAGAGCCTATTTGAGTTATCGCGCGTACAGTCAGACAGACAGACGGACATTTTCCTGTCCCCCACACAATCTCATAAAGTACCATTCTGGCACTTAAAAATCTATACCCAATTTTAGTTAATCTATAAGCTGACCACACATCATCAGATTGAGCCATACAAAACATGTTCTCATTTGTACCTCTTATTGGGGCCGGTAGAATTTTTTATATAAAAATATTCTACATATTTGGTAATTTGAAACACTGATTTCAAACAATGGGACGCCCGTACCATAAGTACTATAGATAGAGGAAGTCTTGTATTCTACTAAAATTCGAAGATGAGTTACATGTTTGGAGGTCCTCTGAATAAAAAAATATTATTTTTAGAAACATGTACAGTATGGGTGGGTGTGTGTCTGTGAACAGCCTAAGGGTAGGCGCACACGGAGCCACTTGTGGTCGCCACCGGTGGCGACCACTTGTGGTCGTGTTAGGCGCACACGGGACCACTTGTGGTCGCCACCGGTGGCGACCACTAGACGCTAAACACGACCACCGGTGGTCGCCACTTTATCCAGAAATATTTCCTCTTCTCTCATCAGTTGCAGAATGGATTCCGATTTGGAAGCACTAGTTGCAGTTTTGCTAGTGAATGCCAGTAGTATGGTTTTATATGTGACGTCATTGCAGGAGCTTGCAGGAGCCGGAGGGGAGGGAGGCGCCGGAGTGGAGGGGGAAACGGGTCACGTGACAGGAGCCGCAGGAGCCGGAGGGGAAGGTGGGCGTGGTCTATGACGTCACAAGTGGGCGTGGCTATGACGTCAGTGGCGGATTGTATGACGTCACAAGTGGGCGTGGCTATAACCACGTGATTCAAAATGGCGTCGGTTCCGGTTCCTATTGCAAATGGCGGCACTTCCCGTTCCTATTTCAAATGGCGTACGAAGCACGAAATTCAAAATTTGAGAATTTATAATGTAATTGGTTACGTTTCCGGCGCGAAATTCAAAATTTGGAAATTTATAATGAAAATGGCTACGTTTCCGGTTCCTATTTCAAATGGCGTATGGTGGGAAATTTAAAACAAGATGGCGGTTGATTTGAATATTACAAAAGGGTGGAAATTGGATATTACAATTGCAAATAGCGGATGGTGGGAAATTTGAAATTTGTATTGTTTTACAACATGGCGGCATCGCTTACGTCACAAGTGGAATAAGAGGGGAAGGTGGAATGTTTTACAATATGGCAGCATCGCATACGTCATCAGAGGAGGAGCAAAGGATTGATGACGTCATTGCAGGAGCCGCAGGATTGATTACGTCATTGCAGGAGCCGCAGGAGCCGATGACGTCATTGCAGGAGCCGCAGGAGAAGCTGACGTCACAAGTGGAATAAGAGGGGAATGTTTTTATGACGTCACAGCAGATTTTAATCTTTATGTCTTTTTAGCATGGAAGCATATAGATCACGAAGCGTAAATGTAACGTTATCAGTTTTTCTGCAAGATGATTATTTTTCTAAAACCTAGCGACTTAGCCTAGAGTAAATGTGGTCGGTACCCCGCGTTCCGAATGTCAAACAATCTAAACCTCCTTATTTATTATCAGAATCCATCGAAAGTGTATAGTTAGCATTATTTTATTCCTTCGTAAATTTTTAAATAAATATGGTAGCTTTCGTCTTAAAACTATATTTTATTTGTAAGATTATAATCCTAGCCCAAGGGTTAACTCAACCTCTGGCTTACCACTCGGTGTATAAAATATTATATCGTAAATTTTCCTATCATGATCGGTGCATAATCTTACGTGTTGAATTATCTTCAAATCCCCCAGTATAATGTCGGAATAATATTATATCATACTTCATTATTCAAAGGCGTTTTATAAAGTCAGTATATACAAATGTTTTCTCAATACAGAACTATGCTGGCACATTGTTTCAATGTACGTGACAGAATTGATGAGGCAAGCTCTAGTTATCTACAACAGTCATACGAGGATGTAGTAACCTTGACGTACATCTCACATCTCCATTCACTGCAACTTATCTATCGTATGCTTACATATTCAAATCGTCTTAAAACAATCTCTTTAAACAGCAGTACTTTTAAATATTAAATCCTAGTCATAGCACATGTCTTATGTATTATTAGTCAACAGTATTTTTATTGCGGTATATTAAAAACTTATATTGTAATATTCCATCGCTGAGTGGTTCTGAGTTCGATTCAAAGTCAGTAAAGGCATATTCAGCTTTTTTCACATTGCAGGAAAATGAATATACTGTTTCAGAAAAGCGCTGATAAGAAATAAATATCAAATAACTGATGATTTAAGCTTTAACGTATATTTCTCCCAGTAATGATATATGTTTCATCTCCGCTGGAACCTTATATTATTATTAATGTAGTTTCATACAGAGTATAACATAACACATTTGTCAGCATTTATTGTATGAAAATTAATATTCTATTTCCGTACCAGAATTAAATACCGAATATCTGTTTATGTCATCGTAAATGAATATTTTTCGCATACGTCAACAATTTGATGTGAGAAATCACGAACAGGTATTTTCACAAGCTGGAAACGCGAAATATCTAATTACTGATGATTTAAGCTTTAACGTATATTTACCATGTCGCGAGGCTTAACAGCATTTTTTTATTGGAACTAACTTTATTTCAACGTTTTGCTGAGTTAAGCTATTCTTTACAGATAAGATTTCTACTCGCCTCATCTCATTGTATAGCGGTCATATGCTGATGTAGTAATTTTTATCATGAGCACAGGTGATACAACTTCATTCTGTTTAATATTCCAATCGTTACGCCATATATGTGTTATAACAGTGATCTCAGTCCTTTCGCTTTAATTATTAAAACCCAGTCATATGTGTAATTTTTATTCGATGCATATTACCTATGACGATTTTTATATAATAAACCTATGTTTCATCTCTGAACGATATCACGTTACATGTTATACAACTTAATAAATACGGCATTATTCATAGGCGTTTAGTAAAGTCAGTGTTTTCTCAACACAGAACCATATCACATCGTATGGAGATTTTGCCGTCATAAACGGGAAGTTTATTTTGCTTTTCAATTTGTCTCATACCGATATATTTTAAATTCTTCTTGAAGCGATTTCTTCCTATTTCTATGATTACCTATGATTTTACCTATTTTCTATGAATACCTATGATTTCTATGTATAATGTAATAAAACTTTGTTTCATCTCCGTTCGATCTCACTTTTTTTTTAATTTTTTATTTTTTTTTATAATTATATTCCACATACAATTTTATCCATAAGATGACTATTTCTCTAAAACATTAATTTTTCACTATAGTTTTGGGGGGACGACTTAGCCTCGGTTTGCTGGCTAGCGTATAATTTAAACCAATAATTTTCACTTTGGTCCTAGGGTAAAGGCAGCCATTGCGTAAGGCTGGTAACCTTATTATTATTATTACTAATATTATTATTATTATTATCATCACCATATTTCTTCTTTGTTCACACATCGAATTCTAAAAGATGTAGCAATAGCCATTATACATTTTTATAATTATGACAGCGGTCGATTTTTATCTGCTGACATAAGCCAACACATAAGATATCTATTTCCCTATATAATCTTTCTTCTGATCCTGAGATGGACTCGGCCTCAGTCGTTGTACAAAATGTTAATCTCCTTGCACTACTGTCTCAAACCCTTGGACTGTATACGCAAAACATCGTAATAAATGCATCTTTATTCATAGACGTTTTGTAAAATATATTAAAAACTTGTATTAAGTTTTATACTCATACGTTATAATCAGCGAAGATTTCTGCTAGCCTTGTGTCATTGCAGAGAGAGTTTACCGAATAAGCTAACCTTAACAGATAGCATTTTTGCTGATGTAAGATTACGATAGCAAGTATTTTTATCGATTGCATAGGAGATACTTATGCATTCAATCTCTTTAAATCTTCATTCGTTATGTTACCTCATCTCTCCCTTTAAATCTTCTTCTCAATCATTATGTCTTAATCTTTCTGTATTACCTAATGCTTTTATTGATTTATTGTTTCATTTTCCGCTTTGAATAACCTGATACGCCATCATCTATTTCATTCATAATTATGTACTATGAATTCTCATCGCTGAGGGGGAG
The DNA here is from genome assembly GCA_964059195.1 of Ectobius pallidus. Classification (NCBI taxonomy): domain Eukaryota; kingdom Metazoa; phylum Arthropoda; class Insecta; order Blattodea; family Ectobiidae; genus Ectobius; species Ectobius pallidus. The sequence continues at coordinate 135,909,278 of CAXKWD010000003.1, read as the reverse complement.
AGTAAGTGGAAGGTAGTCTACATTTACATTTCACAATACCAAGAGCACATGTCTTCCTAGCAGGTCAGCTCTCTAAACTACAAGTTATGCGTTTTTTTTTCAATTATGTAATCAGACGAATCCTCAAACATAAGGTTAATTTTAAAATTTCTTTATTCATATGCTTTATGTGTATGATTTATTAATCTTTATGTATAATATTATGCTGTCCACATACCCACCACACAATCTACCATCTGTCTATGGTTGATGATGCAGCGGTCGAGTGGTAGGTCAAATCCCTTCAGAGATGTAGCGCCTCAGAGTTTTGGAGTTTAGCTGCTTAAATATACACTACCTATTTTTTATGCACGATGCTTTCATTCTCCGTTCTGGAACGGACTTGGTCAAAATGTTTACTTTATACATCTAATTTTTAAAAAAATCACGTAACAGTCCTATTACAAATAGTAGAAACTCAAAATAGCTGGAGGTTCAAGTTTTCCAAACTCACAATTTTTTCCATATTTAGACTTTGAATTAAAATTATGTTTTTTATTTTACAAGATCAGCAATAATTTTTACTATGATCCACAACGGTGGCGCGGGGTCCTATCACCATCATGTTTGAATTAGTTTCTTAGCTTTCCACTGATGTTTAACTGAACCTACACAATAGTCCATCAATTTTTTCTTTTTATCATAACACCTACTTAATTATCCTCACAAAATGGGATTATTTCCAAGTTAACATACATTTTTTATATAATACATCACAAGTTTAGCGGTTAAAGATAATATGCTTAAGTTCTCATCATTACTTAAAATGCCTTTGAACTTGACATGTTCATCATTCCAGTCTTAGACCTAATATTTTAAATGCACTTGAAACAAATATAATTTTTTACGAGATCTATATCATAATTTACAGAGCACCTATTAGTTATTTGTAATATTGTTTCAAATTTAAAGTCATTGTATCCGCTAGTCTTCACAATATTTCATTTTAATTTTTCGGTTATGTTCGTTCTATATAGGTATTCCATTTCTACAGTCAAGCTATCCCTCAGAAGTACTCTTTTATTACTTCAGGTTTGGTATAGAACATTATGAAAGATATTCTTCCATAACTTTTCTTAGAGTTCTTTGTATGTTTTTCCTTAACGCTATGGTAATAATATTCTAGTAGATAAGGGTTCAGTATTTGCATTTCATTCATGTATGTGAAATAGAAATAAAAATTATAAATGAGTTTCTTCAGGTTCTTGCACATAATATACAACACATTTCAAATATTATATCAAGATATTCATCGGAGTCCATCAATCTCTTACCTTTATCCCACAATCTATACATCTTTTATATATTGTACAGCATAGTGGATATCATTTTGAAATTACTTTTTACATATAAAATTATCAACTATTTTATGTTCACGCTATATGTTTAAGTACGTGCTCTACGTTTTTACATAAATTCATTATAAGTACCAAATTTTCCACATAAATTAGCGAAAATAACGAAGTTTGCTCGTAAAATAACTATAAATATCGACTTTTATACATAGAAAGGTGAAAAATTACACATTCACATACACACATAACACAATCACTTCATTTCTAGGAGAGTAGACCTTCATTTCATACACATATATAGACCAAGACCAAGACCAAGACCAAGACCGAGAAACAAGACCAAGACCAAGACCAAGACCAAGACCAAGACCGAGAAACAAGACCAAGACCGAGAAACAAGACCAAGACCGAGAAACAAGACCAAGACCAAGACCAAGACCAAGACCGAGAAACAAGACCAAGACCAAGACCAAGACCGAGAAACAAGACCAAGACCGAGAAACAAGACCAAGACCGAGAAACAAGACCAAGACCAAGACCAAGACCGAGAAACAAGACCAAGACCAAGACCAAGACCGAGAAACAAGACCAAGACCGAGAAACAAGAACAAGACCGAGAAACAAGACCAAGACCAAGACCAAGACCAAGACCAAGACCGAGAAACAAGACCAAGACCAAGACCAAGACCAAGACCAAGACCGAGAAACAAGACCAAGACCGAGAAACAAGACCAAGACCGAGACCAAGACCAAGACCAAGACCAAGACCAAGACCAAGACCAAGACCAAGACCAAGACCAAGACCGAGACCAAGACCAAGACCAAGACCAAGACCAAGACCAAGACCGAGACCAAGACCAAGACCGAGAAACAAGACCAAGACCAAGACCAAGACCAAGATCAAGACCAAGACCAAGACCAAGACCGAGAAACAAGACCAAGACCAAGAACAAGACCGAGAAACAAGACCAAGACCAAGACCAAGACCAAGACCAAGACCGAGAAACAAGACCAAGACCAAGACCAAAACCAAGACCAAGACCAAGACCGAGAAACAAGACCAAGACCAAGACCAAGACCAAGGCCAAGACCAAGACCAAGACCACAGGCTCCAAATTTAAGATTCCATTTCGAAACTTCATATTTCTGAACGTTTAGTCACACTATAAAACATCATTTTCTACATAAAGTCACTATAATTATCGAAGTTTTTACATAAACTAACTATAAATACAGAAATTCGTCGGAGTCCATCAAACTCTTACGTTTTCCCACAATCTATTATTCTTTTATATGTTTAAGTACGGGCTCTACGTTTTTGTACTTTGATCAGAAATGATCCCATCACTCATTTCGTAACCTCACCCTCACAGCTTCAAGGATGAATTACATCTAACTCTATTTGTCATGCAGCAACTATTTATTAAGTCTCGTTTCGTTCTCATCTAGTTCTCGTTTCGTTCTCGTTTCGTTCTCGTTTAGTTCTCGTTTAGTTCTCGTTTAGTTCTCGTTTTAGGTCTATTTTTCTGTATATTTCGTTCTCGTTTAGTTCTCGTCTCGTCTCGTTTCGTTCTCGTTTAGTTCTCGTTTAGTTCTCGTTTTAGGTCTATTTCTCTGTATATTTCGTTCTCGGTTTATTTCTCTGTATAATTCTCGTTTTTGGTCCAATTCTCGGTATAAATCTTAAAGAACTGATCTTATGTATTTACCACAAGAACCAGAACAAGAACAACAACATCACCATTATAGTCATATCTGCTTAAGGATTTGGAATGATGTGATACATATTATAACGAGAAACTATATGAAACAGATGGTCAAGGTTTGCATACTCTAAAATTTCATAAGTCATCACTAAGAATATTCTATCTGATTAAGACACGTACGTATGGAAAATAAAAAACATGTACATTTGTTTGTATCTTTTCTTTTTATTGTATCCATCACCCATTATTCACAACTCAACTTATAGTGTGAGACATTGTATCACAGTTTTGGTTAGGTTAGGATAGGTTAGGTTAGCATAGGTTAGGGTAGCAGGATGATATTTTAAAATTATTTCTACATTAATGAAAATTCTAAGTTAGGTTAGGTAGGTTATGTTGGGTTAGGTTATGTTGGGTTAGGTTAGGTTATGTTATGTTAGGTTAGGTTAGCAGGATGATATTTTAAAATTATTTCTACATTAATGAAAATTCTAAGTTAGGTTAGGTAGGTTATGTTGGGTTAGGTTATGTTAAATTAGGTTAGGTTATGTTATGTTAGGTTAGGTTAGCAGGATGATATTTTAAAATCATTTCTACATTGATAGAAAGGCTAAGTTCCTTGGCACATTTTATCAATGTTTCTAGAAATGATTTTAAAATATCATCCTGCTAACCTAACCTAACAAAACATAACCTAACCTAACCTAACATAACCTAACCCAACATAACCTACCTAACCTAACTTAGAATTTTCATTAATGTAGAAATAATTTTAAAATATCATCCTGCTAACCTAACCTAACATAACATAACCTAACCTAACCCAACATAACCTAACCCAACATAACCTACCTAACCTAACTTCGAATTTTCATTAATGTAGAAATAATTTTAAAATATCATCCTGCTAACCTAACCTATGCTAACCTAACCTATCCTAACCTAACCAAAACTGTGATATAATGTCTCACACTATAAGTTGAGTTGTGAATAATGGGTGATGGATACAATAAAAAGAAAAGATACAAACAAATGTACATGTTTTTTATTTTCCATACGTACGTGTCTTAATCAGATAGAATATTATTAGTGATGACTTATGAAATTTTAGAGTATGCAAACCTTGACCATCTGTTTTATATAGTTTCTCGTTATAATATGTATCACATCATTCCAAATCCTTAAGCAGATATGACTATAATGGTGATGTTGTTGTTCTTGTTCTGGTTCTTGTGGTAAATACATAAGATCAGTTCTTTAAGATTTATACCGAGAATTGGACCAAAAACGAGAATTATACAGAGAAATAAACCGAGAACGAAATATACAGAGAAATAGACCTAAAACGAGAACTAAACGAGAACTAAACGAGAACGAAACGAGACGAGACGAGACGAGAACTAAACGAGAACGAAATATACAGAAAAATAGACCTAAAACGAGAACTAAACGAGAACTAAACGAGAACGAAACGAGAACGAAACGAGAACTAGAGGAGAACGAAAGGAGACTTAATAAATAGTTGCTGCATGACAAATAGAGTTAGATGTAATTCATCCTTGAAGCTGTGAGGGTGAGGTTACGAAATGAGTGATGGGATCATTTCTGATCAAACTACAAAAACGTAGAGCACGTACTTAAACATATAAAAGAATAATAGATTGTGGGAAAACGTAAGAGTTTGATGGACTCCGACGAATTTCTGTATTTATAGTTAGTTTATGTAAAAACTTCGATAATTATAGTGACTTTATGTAGAAAATGATGTTTTATAGTGTGACTAAACGTTCAGAAATATGAAGTTTCGAAATGGAATCTTAAATTTGGAGCCTGTGGTCTTGGTCTTGGTCTTGGTCTTGGTCTTGGTCTTGGTCTTGGTCTTGGTCTTGGTCTTGGTCTTGGTCTTGGCCTTGGTCTTGGTCCTGGTCTTGGTCTTGTTTCTCGGTCTTGGTCTTGGTCTTAGTCTTGGTCTTGGTCTTGGTCTTGTTTCTCGGTCTTGGTCTTGGTCTTGGTCTTGGTCTTGGTCTTGTTTCTCGGTCTTGGTCTTGGTCTTGGTCTTGGTCTTGGTCTTGGTCTTGGTCTTGTTTCTCGGTCTTGGTCTTGGTCTCGGTCTTGGTCTTGGTCTTGGTCTTGGTCTTGGTCTTGGTCTTGGTCTCGGTCTTGGTCTTGGTCTTGGTCTTGGTCTTGGTCTCGGTCTTGGTCTTGTTTCTCGGTCTTGGTCTTGTTTCTCGGTCTTGGTCTTGGTCTTGGTCTTGGTCTTGTTTCTCGGTCTTGGTCTTGGTCTTGGTCTTGGTCTTTGTCTTGGTCTTGGTCTTGGTCTTGTTTCTCGGTCTTGGTCTTGTTTCTCGGTCTTGGTCTTGTTTCTCGGTCTTGGTCTTGGTCTTGGTCTTGTTTCTCGGTCTTGGTCTTGGTCTTGGTCTTGTTTCTCGGTCTTGGTCTTGTTTCTCGGTTTTGGTCTTGTTTCTCGGTCTTGGTCTTGTTTCTCGGTCTTGGTCTTGGTCTTGGTCTTGGTCTTGTTTCTCGGTCTTGGTCTTGTTTCTCGGTCTTGGTCTTGTTTCTCGGTCTTGGTCTTGGTCTTGGTCTTGGTCTTGGTCTTGTTACTCGGTCTTGGTCTTGGTCTTGGTCTTGGTCTATGTATGTGTATGAAATGAAGGTCTACTCTCCTAGAAATGAAGTGATTGTGTTATGTGTGTATGTGAATGTGTAATTTTTCACCTTTCTATGTATAAAAGTCGATATTTATAGTTATTTTACGAGCAAACTTCGTTATTTTCGCTAATTTATGTGGAAAATTTGGTACTTATAATGAATTTATGTAAAAACGTAGAGCACGTTCTTAAACATATAGCGTGAACATAAAATAGTTGATAATTTTATATGTAAAAAGTAATTTCAAAATGATATCCACTATGCTGTACAATATATAAAAGATGTATAGATTGTGGGATAAAGGTAAGAGATTGATGGACTCCGATGAATATCTTGATATAATATTTGAAATGTGTTGTATATTATGTGTAAGAACCTGAAGAAACTCATTTATAATTTTTATTTCTATTTCACATACATGAATGAAATGCAAAAACTGAACCCTTATCTACTAGAATATTATTACCATAGCGTTAAGGAAAAACATACAAAGAACTCTAAGAAAAGTTATGGAAGAATATCTTTCATAATGTTCTATACCAAACCTGAAGTAATAAAAGAGTACTTCTTAGGGATAGCTTGACTGTAGAAATGGAATACCTATATAGAACGAACATAACCGAAAAATTAAAATGAAATATTGTGAAGACTAGCGGATACAATGACTTTAAATTTGAAACAATATTACAAATAACTAATAGGTGCTCTGTAATTTATGATAAAGATCTCGTAAAAAATTATATTTGTTTCAAGTGCATTTAAAATATTAGGTCTAAGACTGGAATGATGAACATGTCGAGTTCAAAGGCATTTTAAGTAATGATGAGAACTTAAGCATATTATCTTTAACCGCTAAACTTGTGATGTATTATATAAAAAATGTATGTTAACTTGGTAATAATCCCATTTTGTGAGGATAATTAGGTAGGTTGTATGATAAAAAGAAAAAATTGATGGACTATTGTGTAGGTTCAGTTAAACATCAGTGGAAAGCTAAGAAACTAATTCAAACATGATGGTGATAGGACCCCGCGCCACCGTTGTGGATCATAGTAAAAATTAATGCTGATCTTGTAAAATAAAAAACATAATTTTAATTCAAAGTCTAAATATGGAAAAAATTGTGAGTTTGGAAAACTTGAACCTCCAGCTATTTTGAGTTTCTACTATTTGTAATAGGACTGTTACGTGATTTTTTTAAAAATTAGATGTATAAAGTAAACATTTTGACCAAGTCCGTTCCAGAACGGAGAATGAAAGCATCGTGCATAAAAAATAGGTAGTGTATATTTAAGCAGCTAAACTCCAAAACTCTGAGGCGGTACATCTCTGAAGGGATTTGACCTACCACTCGACCGCTGCATCATCAACCATAGACAGATGGTAGATTTTGTGGTGGGTATGTGGACAGCATAATATTATACATAAAGATTAATAAATCATACACATAAAGCATATGAATAAAGAAATTTTAAAATTAACCTTATGTTTGAGGATACGTCTGATTACATAATTGAAAAAAAAAAACGCATAACTTGTAGTTTAGAGATCTGACCTGCTAGGAAGACATGTGCTCTTGGTATTGTGAAATGTAAATGTAGACTACCTTCCACTTACTCTCCCCCTCAGCGATGAGAATTCATAGTACATAATTATGAATGAAATAGATGATGGCGTATCAGGTTATTCAAAGCGGAAAATGAAACAATAAATCAATAAAAGCATTAGGTAATACAGAAAGATTAAGACATAATGATTGAGAAGAAGATTTAAAGGGAGAGATGAGGTAACATAACGAATGAAGATTTAAAGAGATTGAATGCATAAGTATCTCCTATGCAATCGATAAAAATACTTGCTATCGTAATCTTACATCAGCAAAAATGCTATCTGTTAAGGTTAGCTTATTCGGTAAACTCTCTCTGCAATGACACAAGGCTAGCAGAAATCTTCGCTGATTATAACGTATGAGTATAAAACTTAATACAAGTTTTTAATATATTTTACAAAACGTCTATGAATAAAGATGCATTTATTACGATGTTTTGCGTATACAGTCCAAGGGTTTGAGACAGTAGTGCAAGGAGATTAACATTTTGTACAACGACTGAGGCCGAGTCCATCTCAGGATCAGAAGAAAGATTATATAGGGAAATAGATATCTTATGTGTTAGCTTATGTCAGCAGATAAAAATCGACCGCTGTCATAATTATAAAAATGTATAATGGCTATTGCTACATCTTTTAGAATTCGATGTGTGAACAAAGAAGAAATATGGTGATGATAATAATAATAATAATATTAGTAATAATAATAATAAGGTTACCAGCCTTACGCAATGGCTGCCTTTACCCTAGGACCAAAGTGAAAATTATTGTTTTAAATTATACGCTAGCCAGCAAACCGAGGTTAAGTCGTCCCCCCAAAGCTATAGTGAAAAATTAATGTTTTAGAGAAATAGACATCTTATGGATAAAATTGTATGTGGAATATAATTATAAAAAAAAAAAATTAAAAAAAAAATAATAATAATAATAAAAATAAAAATAAAATAAAAAGAAAGTGAGATCGAACGGAGATGAAACAAAGTTTTATTACATTATACATAGAAATCATAGGTATTCATAGAAAATAGGTAAAATCATAGGTAATCATAGAAATAGGAAGAAATCGCTTCAAGAAGAATTTAAAATATATCGGTATGAGACAAATTGAAAAGCAAAATAAACTTCCCGTTTATGACGGCAAAATCTCCATACGATGTGATATGGTTCTGTGTTGAGAAAACACTGACTTTACTAAACGCCTATGAATAATGCCGTATTTATTAAGTTGTATAACATGTAACGTGATATCGTTCAGAGATGAAACATAGGTTTATTATATAAAAATCGTCATAGGTAATATGCATCGAATAAAAATTACACATATGACTGGGTTTTAATAATTAAAGCGAAAGGACTGAGATCACTGTTATAACACATATATGGCGTAACGATTGGAATATTAAACAGAATGAAGTTGTATCACCTGTGCTCATGATAAAAATTACTACATCAGCATATGACCGCTATACAATGAGATGAGGCGAGTAGAAATCTTATCTGTAAAGAATAGCTTAACTCAGCAAAACGTTGAAATAAAGTTAGTTCCAATAAAAAAATGCTGTTAAGCCTCGCGACATGGTAAATATACGTTAAAGCTTAAATCATCAGTAATTAGATATTTCGCGTTTCCAGCTTGTGAAAATACCTGTTCGTGATTTCTCACATCAAATTGTTGACGTATGCGAAAAATATTCATTTACGATGACATAAACAGATATTCGGTATTTAATTCTGGTACGGAAATAGAATATTAATTTTCATACAATAAATGCTGACAAATGTGTTATGTTATACTCTGTATGAAACTACATTAATAATAATATAAGGTTCCAGCGGAGATGAAACATATATCATTACTGGGAGAAATATACGTTAAAGCTTAAATCATCAGTTATTTGATATTTATTTCTTATCAGCGCTTTTCTGAAACAGTATATTCATTTTCCTGCAATGTGAAAAAAGCTGAATATGCCTTTACTGACTTTGAATCGAACTCAGAACCACTCAGCGATGGAATATTACAATATAAGTTTTTAATATACCGCAATAAAAATACTGTTGACTAATAATACATAAGACATGTGCTATGACTAGGATTTAATATTTAAAAGTACTGCTGTTTAAAGAGATTGTTTTAAGACGATTTGAATATGTAAGCATACGATAGATAAGTTGCAGTGAATGGAGATGTGAGATGTACGTCAAGGTTACTACATCCTCGTATGACTGTTGTAGATAACTAGAGCTTGCCTCATCAATTCTGTCACGTACATTGAAACAATGTGCCAGCATAGTTCTGTATTGAGAAAACATTTGTATATACTGACTTTATAAAACGCCTTTGAATAATGAAGTATGATATAATATTATTCCGACATTATACTGGGGGATTTGAAGATAATTCAACACGTAAGATTATGCACCGATCATGATAGGAAAATTTACGATATAATATTTTATACACCGAGTGGTAAGCCAGAGGTTGAGTTAACCCTTGGGCTAGGATTATAATCTTACAAATAAAATATAGTTTTAAGACGAAAGCTACCATATTTATTTAAAAATTTACGAAGGAATAAAATAATGCTAACTATACACTTTCGATGGATTCTGATAATAAATAAGGAGGTTTAGATTGTTTGACATTCGGAACGCGGGGTACCGACCACATTTACTCTAGGCTAAGTCGCTAGGTTTTAGAAAAATAATCATCTTACAGAAAAACTGATAACGTTACATTTACGCTTCGTGATCTATATGCTTCCATGCTAAAAAGACATAAAGATTAAAATCTGCTGTGACGTCATAAAAACATTCCCCTCTTATTCCACTTGTGACGTCAGCTTCTCCTGCGGCTCCTGCAATGACGTCATCGGCTCCTGCGGCTCCTGCAATGACGTAATCAATCCTGCGGCTCCTGCAATGACGTCATCAATCCTTTGCTCCTCCTCTGATGACGTATGCGATGCTGCCATATTGTAAAACATTCCACCTTCCCCTCTTATTCCACTTGTGACGTAAGCGATGCCGCCATGTTGTAAAACAATACAAATTTCAAATTTCCCACCATCCGCTATTTGCAATTGTAATATCCAATTTCCACCCTTTTGTAATATTCAAATCAACCGCCATCTTGTTTTAAATTTCCCACCTTACGCCATTTGAAATAGGAACCGGAAACGTAGCCATTTTCATTATAAATTTCCAAATTTTGAATTTCGCGCCGGAAACGTAACCAATTACATTATAAATTCTCAAATTTTGAATTTCGTGCTTCGTACGCCATTTGAAATAGGAACGGGAAGTGCCGCCATTTGCAATAGGAACCGGAACCGACGCCATTTTGAATCACGTGGTTATAGCCACGCCCACTTGTGACGTCATACAATCCGCCACTGACGTCACAGCCACGCCCACTTGTGACGTCATAGACCACGCCCACCTTCCCCTCCGGCTCCTGCGGCTCCTGTCACGTGACCCGTTTCCCCCTCCACTCCGGCGCCTCCCTCCCCTCCGGCTCCTGCAAGCTCCTGCAATGACGTCACATATAAAACCATACTACTAATGCCTTTCTCTTAAATCATCTGCAGAAGTGAAATATTAGGGGATTATTACTGATCAACATTTGAAATGATATAAACACATTTCATATATATTTTTTATTATCTATAACATATATATTTTATTATATAATAAAATACGAGAATCAATGCATAAATTTGTAAGTCTCCGTAACTGTATGGCCATTAACCGTAGTGGTTTATTTAGCCCTAGTCGAATCCGTTACTCAGTGTGACATTATTGGATGAGGAAGCATTTCTAAAATGTTTCTACTCCATTAACTTTATTAGAATAACGCATAATCAAAAGTTGTTTTAAAAAGTGGCTGGTCTAACCACCTGAACTAATCTATTCCGAGTTTAATGTATTTAACATTAAGAAAATCTATAGTGAAAATAATTTGATCCCAAACAGAACATCAGACAATCCTAATGTTTGTATTTACGTGCACTAGTCTTTGTAATAAAAAAGTATAAATGTATAAAAGTTGACCACCGGCGTGGTCTTGTGGTTAGCGTCGCTGACTACAGATATGTCGGCCCGGGTTTGATCCCCGGTACCTCCTCGGATTTTTCTGAGGTAGGAAGGTCTGGAACGGGGTGCACTCAGCCTCGTGATTCAAATTGAGGAGCTACTTGATAGAGAAATAGTGGCTCCGGTCATGAAAACCATCATTAACGGCCGTGGGTGTCCACATGCTGACATCATGCCCCCACCAATCCTGTCATCTGCCTGGGATAGATGACGCAGCGGTCGTTTGGTAGAACTTGTATCTTCAAGGATGTAGCGCCACGGAGTATAAAAGTTAGCTTGTGTGCGGATTTTTTTTATCTTTTACACTCATCTCCTGAAAGACTGGAACAAACAGTTGGCACATTTTTTCCAGGATTTTATTTTATCTATCATACTACTGTAAATTAACACGGCATATCCCAAATAGCTGGTTTCAAATTGTACAACTCAGAACAGCAACTGTCGTGATAAATTATCTTGATCAGTCTGTTGTTTATTATTTCAAAAGACAAGATTTTTTTTTTCCACGCTGACTCAAGATGTAATGTTGATACTGCATGTATGGTATTTGTTCTCTCTCCGCCACAAACAATAAACTCGTTGATCCAACAGTACATCCTGAAGCTTTGCTGATTAATAATTAATACGAGTGTGTTATTTTCATAACATCGTCCTTCCTGCTTTCCTTCTCCCATTAATTATTAATTGATTTGTTCTTTACTTCTTTTGTTAATGCATTTTTTATTTTAATTTTACTATTACTTAGTTTATTTTTCGTGCTGTTTCTGCTTATCAAGCAGGAAAACAGTTTGACCCAAAATCTCTAGAAGACAAAACAGCTTTGAATGAACATCAGTTCCTTTATCCTCAACTTTGTTATTATTAGTAGGCCTACGGCAAGAACTTGATAATTTTGTACATTGTTTATACCACTATTGAACGTTAGCTGGAATATATGTAAATATGTATAGTGAATTAAGTGATTAAATAAGAGCAATTTTTATGGAATTATTTTGCATTTTTCGTTTTCAAGATTTTTTTTATTTATTGATTTTTGTAGGTATTTGGTAATTTCGGCGTATTGTAACTTATAGTTTTTTTGTGAAGTGTTGTTCTCAATATGCACCAATTGTTTCAGTTGAGTTACAGAGAAGCATTTCCATATACAATAAAAATCGTTACTTTCAGGCAAATTAAAATCATTTTATCTGAGAAACTCCGTCAATTCATATTTTCTGTATTCATTTTAAATTTCACAGATCCATGTATCCCAGTAGCAATTACTTACTTTTATCAGCAACAAAGTGAGTGATTTTATTGTAAATTAAATATAATGCTCTATCGTACATTAATTTGCTATCTAAAATCAACACATTCCAGAAGGCTAATTATCAGTAATAAGGAATAATTTATTGATTTTTAAAAATTTTCAGGTCATAAATGCATTTTTTTATTTTAATATTTTATAATATATGCATTGCCCTAGTTACTAGGCCTATCTATTATATTTCACATAAGGGCACGCAATAGATTAGCGACCAAAGTTCTTAAAGAAGGGAGCTGTATGCCACTGTAGCACGCCAGAGGAGCTGTAAGCCACTGTAGCACGCCAGAGCGCCTGTGGCGACCACAAGTGGCTGCCGTGTGCGCCTGAACTCGACCACCGGTGGAGGCCACTCGCTGCGAGAACGAGCGTCTCCCCCAGCTTGTGGCTGACACTGGCGTCTGCAGTGGTCGTGTGTGCGGCTGCTCCATTTAAACTCCATGTAAAAGCCTTCCCGCAGCTTGTGGTCGCCACCGGTGGCGACCACAAGTGGCTCCGTGTGCGGCAAGCCTAACTCAAGAACGGAAAGGCGTATGAAAACAAATTGTCATATTGGGGATGTGACACGAAGATTGGCAACGACTTTCTCTTATTGCCACTTGACATGAAGAAAATTTTGTTTTCCACGATTTTTTCGAAGTTGCTATAACGATTTTGTTTAAATTTTATACATCGGGTGCTTATACTAAAGTCTAAAACTTTTGAAACATTTTTTAGAAAAATTCTCTGAAGGGTAGTTGTAAGTCACCCACTCCTTGTAGAAACCCAGTCTTGCCTGTTGATTGGTGAACAATAAAGCTTTGCATCAGGTTGAAACAACCGAATATGAGCTCCGTGCTGTACGGCCTCTTATTAAATACCAGTATGATACTTTATGATACTGTGTGGGGGACGGAAAAATGTCTGTCCGTCTGTCTGTCTGTCTTTCCGTGTGTCTGTACGCGCCATAACTCATATACGCTTTATCGGATTTTCATGAAACTTGGTATACACATTAAAATGTCCATGGGAAGAACCCTAATGATATTGAACCAAATCGGTTCACCGGTACCGGAATAAAACCCAATTTAGTGTTTTTATTTAAAAGCGCCATAACTCAAATACGCTTTATCGGATTTTCATGAAACTTGGTATACACATTTATAATGTCCTTGGAAATACGTCTGTTGATACTGAACCAAATCGGTTGGCTGGTACCGGAATAATGCCCAATTTAGTGCATTTTTATGGTAATATAACATAAGGCCTCATAACTCAAGTATGCTTTTTCATGAAACTTGGTATAAACATTTATAACGCCCATGGCAAGAAGCCTGTTAATTTTGGACCTAATTGGTTGACCGGTACCAGAGTAACAACTAATTAAAGGTCAGATATTTTTTAAATTATGTCTACCAGTATACTACAATGCCGCATTTTTAATCATTTGAGGGCTTTCTCTGCAGTGCAGTCAGATGTTTGTTTACTTCGTTGATGTATTTGAAATTGAGTAGGCCTACTACATGAATACTGTTATAGGCCTATACAGAAGGTACATTACTGTGAAATAATTAGCGTAGTTATATGCCACTGAATTTTGCGAAATGTTGACATATTTTAAGAATTTCAAGTTGCAATACATTGAGATTTGACAATTAACACTATTCCTTCACATATGCTTATAAAAAAACTTCGTCAAACTGTATGAGTTGGCCAAATGGTAACGTCTTGGATTCGTATTTTGGAGGTCCTTGGATCAAATCGCGGAGCCGGCAGTTCTGCTGACGCTGGTCGATTTTAATCTGATTAAAAAAAAACTTATATTCTGCAAATCATAATTGCAATTATAATTGATTCAACAAAAGCATACTGGCACTTTGATATATCAGTTTACTTGATTTTATTCCATATCAGATTGTGAAGTGAGGAAGATTTAATTCACTGGTCATGCTTATAGAGCGTAGGCTACTGTATACCCCCCGTCACCCCCCCCCCCGTGGGAATTTCCGACTCATATATTTTTTTGTTGGTATTGCCATTTGGTTTCAGTTTTTAGTTGTTTGCCCCTTATCAATTACAGCATTTACCCGGAAACCCCGGAAAACTACGGAAATCCGGAGAAAATGAGTTTTTCTTTGTTCTTTGCTCCTAATATGCCCATGGAATTTCTGACTCACATATTTTTTGTTGGTATTGCCATCTAGTTTAAGTCTTTAGTTGTTTGCCCTTTATCAATTACATCATTTACCCGGAAACCCCGGAAAACTACGGAACTCCGGAGAAAATGAGTTTTTCTTTGTTCTTTGCTCCTAATATGCCCAGGGAATTTCTGATTCACATATTTTTTGTTGGTATTGTCATCTAGTTTAAGGTTTCAGTTGTTTGTCTCTTACCAATTACAACATATCCCCGGAAGACCCGGAAAACCACGTATATACGGAGAAAATGACAATATTTTATTTTTTCTTTGCTTCTAATATTCAAAGGGAATTTCTGACTCATATTTTTTTTTGTTGATATTGCCATCCAGATTAAGGTTTCAGTTGTTTGGCCCCTTATCAATTACAGCAAATCCCCAGAAAACTTCGGAAACCCGGAGAAAATGACTTTGTTTTACTTCTTAAAAATCTTAGTTCTTTGCTCCTAGTATTCAAAGGGAATTGGTGACTCATATGGTTTTGTGTTAGTATTGTCATATAGATTAAGGTTTCAGTTGTTTGCCTCTTATCAATTACAGCATATCCCCATAAAACTCCGAAAACCACGGAAACCCGGAGAAAATGACTTTGTTTTAATTTTTTAAATCTTGATTCTTTCCTCCTAGTATTCAAAGGGAATTGGTGACTTTATGCTTTTGTATTGGTATTGCCATCTAGATTAAGGTTTCAGTAGTTTGCTCCTTATCAATTACAGCATATCCCTGGAAAACTCCGAAAACCACAAAAATCCGCAGAAAATGAGTTCGTTTTAATTTTTTAAAAACCTTTGTTCTTTGATCCTAATATTCCCAGGTAATTTCTGACTTACATATTTTGTTTTTGGCATTGTCATCTAGATTAATGTTTCAGTTGTTTGTGCGTTATCAATTACAGCATATCCGCGTAAAACCCGGAAAACCACGGAAATCCACAGAATTTCTAGAACTCTGAACTTGTGATCTACAGTCACTGTAACCGTTATTGGAAATAATTCTTCTGCTTCGTCCTTTGCAGGTATAAAAGGGTGGGTATGTGGACTACGAGATATCTGCCATAATTGTGTTGGTCACATGCAAAGAAAAGGGGAATCATATCTTCTAAACATGCCAAGTGTACAGCTGTCGTTTTATATCTGTGCCGTTGGAATTTTGTTACAAGTGCTTGAGCGGGAGCAGGTAGTCCGTGTATTCCAATACAAAAGACATCCAGTTCCCTTTTAGTCATTGCTTGTCCGAGCTAAAATCTGCTGCCCGTTGTAAATTTAAGAATTTTTTTTGTGCACACTAGTAGAATCGAGCCTCTCTCTCTTCTGCTACCAGAAAATAGTCAGTTGACAGACCGGCAGAGATATAATACGATGTCTGTAAGTTAAAGTTGTTTTCCTTAGTTGCTCGCTTAAATCTTAAAATCAACGACACTTTGTCCATATTACCAATCCAAAATTGTGTTGTTTTACCCAATGTCCGTTCTCTAACTTCAGTCAAGAAAGTTTGGTAGGGATTGTGGAAGGTTTGGCAAGATAAATTATCATTCACAGATGTCAAATTAGAATATGAAGGGTGTTCTGCCAGGTTTTCAATCGCTTTCATCCCTTCAGCATCAGGATTTTTTCCAGTATTCTTTGTCATGCTGTAATTGGTAAGGGGAAAACAACTGAAACCTTGAAAACTATATGGCAATAGAAACAAAAATTATGTGATTCAGAAATTCCCTGGGAATACTGGTATCAGAGAGCAAAGATTTTTTAAAATTAAAACGAACTCATTTTCTGCGAATTTTCGTGGTTTTAGGAGTTTTCCGGAGATATTATGTAATTGATAAGGGGAAAACAACTGACCCCTTAATCCAGATGGCAATATAAATACAAAACCATATGAGTCACACATTCTCTTTGAATATTAGGAGCAAAGAACTACGATTTAGAAAAATGAAAAGAAAGTAATTTTCTCCGGATTTCCGTGGTTTTCAGGGTTTACGTGGATATGCTGTAATTGATAACGGGCAAACAACTGAAACCTTAAATTAGATGGCAATACCAACAAAAAAAAAATATGAGTCAAAAATTCCCTTGGAATATTACGAGCAAATAACAAAGATTTTAAAGAAATTTTTAAAAAGTCAATTTCTCTGGATTTCCGTGGTTTTCGGAGTTTTCTGGAGATATGCTATAATTCATAAGGGGCAATCAACTGAAACCTTAATCTAGATGGAAATACCAACAAAAAAACATACGAATCAGAAATTCCCTTTGAATATTAGGTGTAAAGAACAAAGATTTAAAAAATAAAACATAGTCATTTTCTCCGTCTATACGTGGTTTTCCGGGGATATGCTGTAATTGGTAAGGGGCAAACAACTGAAACCTTAATCTAGATGGCAATACCATCACAAAAACATATGATTCACCAATTCCCATTGAATACTAGGAGCAAAGAACAAAGATTTAAAAAAATTTAAACGAAGTCCTTTTCTCCGGATTTCCATGGTTTTCGGAGTTTTCCGGGGATATGCTGTAATTGATGAGGGCAAACAACTGAAACCTTAATCTAGATGATAATGCCAATAAAAAACATATGAGTCAGAAATTCCCTTTGAATATTAGGAGCAAAGAACAAAGATTTAAGAAATATATCATAATCATTTTCTCCGTATATACGTGGTTTTCCGGGGATATGTTGTAATTTGTAAGGGGCAAACAACTGAAACCTTAAACTACATGCCAATACCAACAAAAATGTGTTAGTGAGCAATTCCTTGGGAATATTAGGAGCAAAGAACAATGAACAATTGAACAAGTTCATTTTCTCCGGATTTCCATGGTTTTCCGGGTAAATGCTGTAATTGACAAGGGGCAAACAAGTAAAAACTTAAACTAGATGGCAATACCAACAAAAACATATATGTGTCGGAAATTCCCACGCGGGGGAGGGTTTCATATTAGTGGCCCATGGTCTATTAGAGTAAAGAAAGTTACGTGAGTGTATTGTTCAAATTTTATTTGGGTTATATATCCTTCGGGGGTAACGGCATTATCTTCATTTTTATAACCATTTTATATAAAGAGAATGTCATACATATTAGGCCTATATTATCTACTAGAAGGTAACATCTTATTTTAGCAGAGGAAGTTATGTGAGTTTCTCATCAGATTTCTACAGATATTTTGTTCTTGTTGAGGGTTATGATGTCTTGTAGTAGTAGTAGTAGTAAATGATTTATTTTGCCTGGCAGAGTTAAGGCCATAAGGCCTTCTCTTCCACTCAACCAGGTTTCAGAAAATATATATACAATGTAGGTTTACATAAATAGCAAATTAGTGAATAAGAGACTTATGACTAATACTAAGACTAAAGTTAAGGCTAATCATAATAATAAATTAAATAAGTAAAAAGCATAGGTTTCATAAAAAGCACAGGCTTCATAGAGAGCGTAAGTGTCATAAAAGAAAATAGTAATAATGTTACAAGTAAAACAAGGAATATGTAAAATTATGTTATAATGGAAATTTAAGTCTAGCTGTAGATACGTTATAAGGAGACTAAGTAATGTTATATACAGTGAAAGATGGAGTGACTACAAAGAGCTAGTTCTGTTCAGTGGGCAATAATTGTTTAATAAGCGCAGATTTGAAAGAGTGTACACTCCGACTACCCCTAATATCTTGTGACAAGGTATTCCAAGAACGGGCTGTGGCTATGGTGAATGAATGAGAGTATGAGGTTGTATGATGACTAGGAATTGATAACAGAGAGTTGTGCTGCGAGCGTGTACCATGATTATGGTAGGAGGATAGAAATGTAAATCGGGGAGCCAAGTAAAGAGGTATGGAAAACTTAAGAATTTGGTATAATAAGCACAGAGAGTGGACCAAACGTCTATTATGCAAACGAAGCCAAGACAGTTGCTTGAAATATTTTGAGACATGATCGTGGAAACGAATGTTAAAGATAAAACGAACACAAGTATTATGAACACGCTGAAGTTTCTGTGACAATTCAACACTCAGATCTCCATACAAGATGTCGCAGTAGTCGAAATAAGGCATCACTAGGGTCTGTATGAGGGTTTGCTTTATTCTAGTAGGAAGGAAGTTTTTCAGTCGTTTTAGAGCATGCATGATAGAGAATGCCTTTTTACATATATGCTTGATTTGGGAATTCCAATTCATGTTTGAGTCGAGATAGATACCTAGATTTTTTACTGTTTCTGTGTAAGGGATAATTGTGTTGTTCAGTGTCACTGGTAGCAATGTAGCCTTGTTGATGGATGACACGAGTCTTTGCTGTCCTAATACAATAACTTGGGTTTTGCTTGGGTTAAGTTGTAAGCCAAATTTGTTTGCCCAGTTACCGATTGATTGTAGATCTTCGTTAAGGAATGTTACTGAGTCATTAATTGCATCGGGAGGTGAGTGAATATAGATCTGAAGGTCATCTGCGTAAAGGTGGTGTTGGGAGTGTCTTATGTGACTAGATATATCATTTATGAATACGGAGAATAAGAGAGGCCCTAATACAGACCCCTGGGGAACGCCTGCCTTCACACATCGCCACGATGAAGAGCGCTTGTTATCAGTAACACATTGCTGACGGCCGCGAAGGTAGGATTCCATCCACGTGATTGCAGCGTCAGACAGATACAAAGATTTCAACTTTGCAATAAGAATGTCAGTATCGACTGTGTCAAATGCACGGGAAAAGTCAAGAAGGGATAATACAGTCAACTCACGTCTGTCCATGGCCTCACGAGTATCTTCAACGATTTTAAGGAGTGCAGTAGAGGTACTGTGATAAGTCCTAAAGCCAGACTGGAGTGGATCGAGCAAGTTGTAAGTATGTAAATAGTCAGTAAGTTGTTTGTGAACAATACGTTCTAGTGCTTTAGATAAAGTAGGTAAAATACTAATAGGTCTGTAGTCTGTAGGAGTGCTTGGCCGATTTACTTTAGCAATAGGTCGAACGAGTGCATGTTTCCATTGTTGAGGAAATGTGGATGTAACAAGTGAAGCGTTAAATATGTGAGTTATGGTCGGAAGGATGATATCTATGATTCTGTTTAGCATTCTTATACTTATTCTGTCAATGCCCTGTGAATTAGTTTTTACCCGTTGAAGAGCTTTCTTTACTTGCATGGGAGATACGTGAGAGAAATAGAATTTTTCACGATCTGGTGTAGGTAAGGTTGTCAGTTCAGCAATAGCTTGTCGTTTAGTTGCATTGTCTAAGGTTCTGATAGGCACTGACGTAAAATGCTCGTTCAGTTCGTTGAGAGATAAATTGTCAAAAGAACAGTCAGTTTTTTGTTTACATAGTCCCATTGTACGTAAGTTTTTCCATACGTCACAAGTCGTCATAGTTGGCACAACAAGTTTGTGTCCATGTTGTATTTTAGCATTACGTATCATTTGGGTCGTCTTATTTCTGAAACGCTTATAGTGTTGCCAGTTTTCATCACATTTATTGTGTTTATATTTACGATATGCCGCGTCTCTCCTTGTCATATATTCACGTATTTCTTCAGTCATCCATGGTGCAGGGGGACGGGTTACTCGTTTAGTCTGTAACGGTGCGTGTTTGTCATATAGCTGTATTATCAGGTCATTGAGAGCTTGTACTTTTTCGTCAACAGTGCGCAGATTCCATATGGAGTGCCAAGGCAGTTGCAGGGCGTCTTCAGTCAGTTGCAGTTCGTCTATATTTTTAATGTCTCTGTATGTAATGAATTTGGATTCGCGTTTCGGGCACTGCAACGAGTATTCGACGTAAATTAGGTCATGTGCTGAAATTCCAGGTACAGGTAGTTGTCCATGCGTTATAACCCTATGTGTTTGTGAGATCACTATTAAGTCAAGTAAAGTGTCTGCAGTGCCAGTGTGGTGTGTCGGTTGAAGGGGCAGAATGGTCATATTGCAGGATTGGAATATAGAATTTAGCTTCAATACATCTGTTGAGTTAGCCTTAATAAGATCTGTATTGATATCACCTAGGAGGAGTGTGTGCTCATAATAGGGGGTTAAGTCAATCAATGCATTTTCTAGATCTGAAAGGTAACCGATTCTGGGTGGTCTATAGACTATGCAAATAAGACATTTTTGTGTACCAGCGGATATTTCAATAAACAAGAATTCAGGACGGGCTGAATATTGAGAGGCAGACTGCGATACAATTTTAGGCTGGAGGTCACTTCTTATGTAAGCAGCGACCCCACCTCCCCCCTTCCCTATTCTGTCATTACGGAGGAGAGAATAAGAATGCAATTCAACAAGTGAAGAAGGGAGGGACGGTTTAAGCCAGGATTCAGACAACAGAATACAGTGAAGATTTAGAGAAGAGACGATGTTATGCAGTTCTTGGAAATGGGCAATAAGACTTTGAACATTAACGTGAGCAACCTTTAGGGTGGTGGAGCTACCTGAGAAAGACGACTTCAACAGATCGGCGGTGGAAGGAGGTAGGGGTGAGAGTCGATGACTGCTTTCCTTTTCAGAGCTTTGTGTCCCGTTAGGTGCAAGGGGGTAGAGAGAGAAAGGGTTACTGGACTCATTATCACAGTGAGGGGCAGTCGGGGAAACATTTCTAAAATTATTTACGTCAATATTGTAAACTAAAAATTCAATAAAAAAAAACAAGTTTAAAAATAATATTCGATATTGAAATACTCGACACTACGTTTACTAAAATAATGATTTAAATATTGTAATGTGATGTAATTAGCAGATTTGAATTTTTCTAAAAAGTTAATGAAAATAAACCAATGAAAATTATAAACTAAAAAAAAAAACTAAAGATAACGTGAATAAATATAGAACAGAACTAGACCTTAAGTGTCATCGCCTGACATCACATGTTGTTTAGATCAGTCATTCTTGTCAGTCTTCTTTTGGTGCCCTCGTGGTTGACAATAACGACCCCGTCCATCGTCCAGACATTATGAAGCCCAAATCTGATAATGGATTCTCGCAGGAGAGCATGTCTAGCCTTAGTGAGGTCATCTCTAATTGTAATTCCACTCGATTTAAGTCTGCGTTTATTCATGTACATCTCACTCCTTTTTCTGTAGCTCACAAATTTTACGATGATGGGCCGGGGCTTCTCAGTGTCGCGTCTTCCCACCCTGTGGCTCCGGTCGATGTCGTTGACATCCAGCTGCACACCGATCTTGCGCGCCACCTCAGTTGCGATCTTATCGGTGTCTTCTACTTCCTCCTCTTTCACACCAAATATGCGTATGCATTGGCGCCGTTGATACTGCTCTAAATCATCGATGCGGTTTTCCAATGCTACGATTTTTTCATCTTTCTGTTGGAGAGCGCACTTCAGTTCTTTTATCACCGTATTGTTTTTTTCTATGGTGGCTTGCAGGTCCGCCATGAGAGTTTGCTTTACCAGCTGCACGAGAACCTGCAACGAGTTGGCGTCCTGCAGTGCTTCCTTAACAACGCGCTGCACAGTTTCTTGAATTTCTTCAATGATTGATTTCCGCTTTGTACCCTCAACATGTTTCATGAAGATATCTTTACATACCAGGTCTACGTTAGAGGTGTACATATTCTGATTTTAGCTTGCCTGCCCCTTTGAAATTCTGCAACCAGTCACAGCTTTTAACTTGCTTGACTTGAAAGCAAGCCAGATTACAACGATGATAAGAAATACTGTCGCTATGAGTCATAAGCTCTTCATAACTTGGTGGGTTGATCAGGACCTAAAGAAACTGCAAGGCCTGGCGGAAAGAATATGAAACTGGGTATAGCAGTGCACTGGTAAGTCGTGCAGTTACGTAGTTGAGGAACTTCAGATGTATTTAGAGAATTTTACCCTGAAGGAAGCCGAGGAGAAACTAAAATGTGGACAGTTTTAATTAATTATCAATGAACAAAAGTACTAGTCCGGCATGGGAAACATTTTCAAACATTTTCGAGAAAACATCATAAAATCATTAATAACAATAACAAAAATGCCTTTAGGCAAGCCTACAAGCTGAGGTAGATTTCGAAGTGCTTTTGTTTTAATTTACTGTCGCTGCGTAGCACTCTTCTTCTTTAGCCTTAGCATGACAAACCCGCAATAATAACTGCAAAAAAGAGGAAAGAGAACTTTTTAAAACATTCAAATCTCGCCTTATATGAGAACTATCAAGAAACTAGTTATTGATTTGTAGAGTACTCATCAAGAGCTTTTCAACGATACCCCACAAGACGTAGTTTCGAAAATTTCGAATTTCCATCCCCATACCCCCACCCCCACTCGTACTCCCAAAACCCCCGAATCGTTGGTGTCACTGTGAACTCCATAAGGAGTACTCTAATTTATTCAATCAAAATTTCCCTCTATACTTCATAGGGGCCGAGACATAAATGTTTTAAAGTTTCAACCCCCTCCCCCGACCACCCCCTTAGACCAATTTTGCTCATTAACGAACTTGTCTGAACTATTGGGCCTAGAAATAACATAATAAAATTTGATTCAAATATCTTGAAAATTACGGCCGCTAGCGTGTAAAGATATATATGCATATATATAAATATAAATATATATATATATATATATATATATATATATATATATATATATATATATATATATATTGTAACAAGGGCTCGTCGGGGTTCAAAATGAGAACACCGAGTTTATAATTGAAGGATGGAGGTTTCTTTATTTCCTACAACAATTGCCAATACAGCCAGAAAACTCCAGACTATTTGCCAGTTCACTGTCCTGTTCAGTGCTCACTCTCACTGAGCTCAGTCCTAATTACAGCACTGTTCCAGTCCAGTCCAATCCAGATCATCCCACGTCGCGTCGGTCAACTCCACAGTCCTCGCTGCCGCTGTCCGATCCACCCGTCGCGCCGAGTTCCCCGGGACGGCACTACCTCAGCCCAGATCAGCTCACCAGCTCTTCCGTTCACCCTTCCCTCCGGTCACTAGTTCCCCGTTGACTAGCTGTTCCGCTCTCGGGTCCCTCCAGTCACTGGCTCCTCAGCTTCCCAAGACACACTCACTTGAGGCCGCGCTGATCAGTTCTCTTCGTCCAGCTCACCCTCTGACGCTGACGCTCGCCGCTACTCACGGACTGCCTCTCTGACTGTTCCCTCGTTGACCCTCTGACTCTTCACGGACTGTCTCTCCTCTGATGTACGGACTCTTCACACTGAACTCTCTTCATTCACTGACTGTCTCTCTCAACTCCGATTCACTGACTGACTCTCCACACTGAACTGACTCATCACTCCTCGTTGCCGTCTCTGACTGACTTGCCGCTCGCTCGCTGCCCTATATATAGGGCCGACGAATATTCCAGACCCGGTCTCTCGAAAGCTCTCCGCCCGCGCATTGTCTAGAATGTCCGCGCGGGGCGCGTGGCTCCACCTCTGGCCCCTCCCACGGGCGCGCACCGTCCTCACCGCGCCGTCGTGCCAGGGAGTAGGCCGCACCCGTCGACGCGCGGCTCCAATCAGCAATAAGAGGGCCGTGCCTTTCTAGATTTATCTAACTCTAGTTCTTTCGGGCTTACTCCTCCTTCTATCAGGCTCTAGGCTTTTCTGGCTTTGTCACAATATATATACATATACATATACTGTATATAAATATAAATATCACAATTTTTTTAACAGGCGGTGGTTTCGTACTTAGGGAGGCATGAAACGTAACGATATGAACGAATTTTTTGAAAGTCATTAGGTAGATTTTTCTTCGAAATCTACCTAATAATAAAAATAATAATTGTGTTAAGACGCTAAAACGATTTTTAATACTTTATCCACCTTTTATTTATCTGCATGGTGAATTTCTTCTACCAGCATGTAGAAAAGCAAGAAAGTATTACCTACACTCAGCAACTACAGTTGTTTAGCTGATAGGAATGTCGCAAGCTTATTCTGACTTGCCTAGGCTGGGTTTGACCTGACCCATCAGGCTTAAAGAAACCTGCCTGCTTCCTAGCTATGACGCTGGCAACTTGCTTGCCTGGCGTTCAAGCGGGTTTGGGCAAGCTAAAATCGAGATTTGTACACCTCTGGTCTACGTCCATAGGATTCATTATCAATTTAAGTGTAAATCAGATTTAAGCCTTAGGCTGATGCTATAACATATGCATGTAATACTATAGGCTATATAAAATATATCCAGGCCTACTATAGGCCTATAAGGGTAACTTTATGCAACATATGTTGAGAGTATAAGGTGGAAATTAATACTCTACAAGATATTATAAATATCAATCCTTCTAAATTCATTTTACTCTTTTTCTATGTGCTTAAGTGTGATCACCCTGTTAATAAGTGCCAGTGTGATGGACGGGAAAATGTCTGTCCGTCCGTCTGTCTGTCTGTCCGTGTGCCTGTACGAGCGATAACTGAAATACGCCTTATCGGATTTTCATGAAACGTGGTATACGCATTTATAACGTTCATGGGAAGAACCCTGTTGCTATTGGACCAAATCGGTTCACCGGTATCGGAGTAATTCCCAATTTAGTGCCTATTTTAATGGTAATATATCAGAAAGCTGCGATAACTCAAATACGCTTTATCGAAGTTTCATGAAACTTGGTATACGCATTTACGACGCCCATGGAAAGAAGTCTATTGAATCTGGACAAAATCGGTTGACCGGTATCGAAATATCGAGTAACTAACGGTCACGTCATTTTTAATATAATCTTCGCTCTCCGACAATTCAAAGCATTTTGATTGGCTCGCGGCCAACCAATCAGCGGCCGAGCTCCTGTAACTAATGTCCTAATAAAAACAGTTCTGTAAATATAAATAATAGGCGAATTTACTTATTAAAGAGCATGCTTTCATTTCCAGTTTAATATAAGTATTAATGTTGGAATGACTATAACACGCTAGAATATTTATCATGGCCCACAATATATTAAACATAACGTAACAAATTTTCAATAAAAAATTGATATTGTTAGCCCGCTTAGTTTGATTCGTTTCTTCATAACGATGTCAGTGTCAGTAAATGTAAATAAAATATTTAAAACACAACTAGCCTTTGAATAATACATTATCCACTTTGTAACGATGATGTTTACTCACTTCCAGATGAGGTAAAAACTTTAAAATTTGCAATCTAACAGCTTTTCTCCCATAACCGAAAGGAATATTCCAAAAAGTTCATATTTGCATTTTATTTCCTCCAAAATAAACTTGCAATCTTTTTATTGCGTATTATTCATGGTTTTAGATGTTTTGACAAAAGTAAAGGAATAGGCCTATTGTTGTATATTTTTCACGAATTGTACCCGTGACGTACCAGTCCCTCTTAACAGCTGACTGAGTGCGACGAAGTTGCATCTATCCTCCGGCCTGAATAAAAGATTTAAAACACAACTAGCCGTTGAATATTGTTATAAAATTCTGCATTCTATCGATGACTACCGATATAATATATATTATATTTTACTGTGAGTATTTTTCTTATTCGTTCTTGTGCAGCAATATACCTAATTCCTGACAGATAGATATCAGATTCACTTTTTATTCATTCATAACCTAGGCTGCTTTAAACTTGAAACAAACATGTCAGCTAATCATAGGCCAATTGCTAGCGCATTTTGTTATTGGAGTTTAACTCAGAGATCTTTTACCAAAATTACTTCTTTTCTGCACGGGCCTATCATAATTGCAATTATCACTGATTAAAAAAAAGCATTCTGGCCCTTTGTTATATCAGTTTACCTTTTTTTATATAAGTTAGATCTAAATATGCACATAACGAGGTAAAAAAAAGTTGAACTCTAAATATGTGGAAGCTCAACGTTTGCACCGGTAATGTTCTGGATATGTCTTATAATCATATTCTCTTCTCCGGTTCCTTTAGAACTATTAACTTCTTAAGTTTTCATATGCAACAATCCAAAATAAGCGATCGTCTTGTGTATCTTGGAATTCAATTTGTATCTATATGCCTCTTTTTGCATGCTGATGTAATTGAAGGCTTTCTGATTTGAATCTCTTTAATGGGAGAACAAGAGAGCTGTCTCCAGCTGCTAACTTCTGCATTAAAATGATATTGTGTGAAAGAGGTGGGAGGGCATAGTGCATGCCAAGGAGAGGGAGCGCATTTCCATCTTCTCATTAAGCTTAGTGGAGTGGAAAGTCTTTGATATTGACTTCTGCTTTGTTTTTATCTTCTTTCTAACCCCCTGATCTTCAGTCTACGTTGTTTGTTATTCTCCATTATGTTAATGCCTTAGATTTTCCGTCAAAATATTCCCCGTGATCTTAATGTCATGGGATGGAAGAAAGAATGTTATATTATACTTTACCTTAAGCTAGGGTTGGAATTCTTCCAGATTTCAAAACCAGGCTAAAGCAAACGGCAGCAATAAAGAAAATATGTAACAAAGTCTAATACAATTTACTCTAGGAACTAAAGGTCTTATTTACTTTTAACATTTTCTGTAGGTAGATTGAGCAACTAACTTCTTGTACATAAGTATTAAAATTTTCAAGGTAAAACTTATGAAATAGGCAGTTTTAATTATATGTAATAGTAATAATAATAACAGTAATATTAGTTATATTAATATTAGAATAATAGTAATAATAATAATATACAACGGCTTATAGAAATATTTGGGTATTTTTGTAAAATCATACCTGTCTGTTATATTAGACTACTTATAATTATATAATTACATATAACTCTTGTCATAGACATTAAAGGGTGTTCATACGTTCTGTTTTCAGCTTGAGAGTTTATATTTTAGTGAAAAGTTGTTTAGTTTTCTTAATTTCTATTGAATATTTTACTCGTACTCGTTATATTCATTTTAGAAGCCAGCTAATTTCGGAAATCTTGTAAAATCACCGATAAATGTGATAATCTTTATCAATGAAGAAAGTGATTATGAAAGTCAGTTATTATGTAAAATCACCGAGAAATGTGATTATGAATCTTACCAATGAAAGTAGTATTTATGAAGAAAATCTATTATGTAAATTGACCATTTATTAACAATTTCCGTACTATAATTCCTATACTATTCTATTCTATTCTATTCTATTTTGTGCCCCTTAAGGCGGGGAGGCGGGGTGGGAACGCCCCTAAGCCCCGCAGCCGTTGCCGACTTATTGTACCTACCTCCGGGATGGGATGAGTTGCGAGCCCACAGGCCACCCCGGACCCGCAAAGTCCCCCGTAACTCCCCTACATCCAACAAGCCTAGTACCATGCCACGAGTGCGCCACCCCCTGCGGTACCTCCAACCGGGAGCCCCGACAGGTTCGTGACACACACCACCAACAACCTCTTGACCACAAGCAGCGGGGAGAACGGGAGAGGCCCCCCAAGGGCTCTGACTGCCGAAGCAGACTCGACGCCAGAAGTGGAAACGGGATGAGGGGGAAAGGTGAGATGAAGTGGAGAGTGTTGGTGGAATGAAAGGGGGAAACGGGAGATCCCCGAGAAAAAACCTCCAAAGCACGGCTTCGTCCACCACGAATGACACACCCGCCGGCCCCGAGATTTGAACTCAGGACCGCAAGCATGCCAGGCTCACGCGCTACAGCATGAGCCACCGCGCCGGCAATTCCTACACTAACGTACACAAACACACAAACACTTATATATAGTTAGTTATCGTTAGGTAAATAATTATAAGAGTAAGAATTTATGTCTTTGCGGAGGTGAACAAATTATTTTTCTCACCTAACTTAGATTTACCACACAACTTTAATGTATTAAATGGGATATTATGTTGTTGCTACGGTTAGTACAAAAAATAAGAAATTCTTTTTGAAACAAGTTCGCTGTCATAAAGGTTCGTGAGATTTTGAAGTGTGAACATTCATACTCTCTACTGTAGATATCACAGTTCCAATATTCAGATCTTCCTTGACGTGCGTCGTAAAATATAACTTCTAATATTGTCCTTCCGTAATTGTGGTCTATTGTTAATTCTGGAAATATTTTCATATTGCATACCATCCAATTAAAATTATTAAATTAATGTATAGCAGTAACCTTCTAGGTAACAGTTCTGCGGATTTAATTTCTTGGGAAAAAGAATCCCTTTCTGAATATAGTAAAGGATTGCCGTACATATTTATCTCGTTCTTGACCTTCAGACGTATGTAGGCCTACGAGTGGTTATAAAAAAGGATCGT
The DNA here is from genome assembly GCA_964059195.1 of Ectobius pallidus. Lineage (NCBI taxonomy): Eukaryota > Metazoa > Arthropoda > Insecta > Blattodea > Ectobiidae > Ectobius > Ectobius pallidus. Next base: position 135,880,285 of record CAXKWD010000003.1, on the reverse strand, counting down.
GTCAATCTTAAAAGACAGTATGGAGATGAAATATTTCCATCTCACTTGCTCTCGTACGTTCTGCAATTGGCTTCGTCCTCTTCTATCCCGCCAATGTTGCCAATTTTTCGAAAATTCAGAGTTGTAATTTTAATAATGTAATTGCGTGGTCTTATAGAGAATTTTCCGCTCTTTCTGATTATGTCAATCGTAAAGCCATATATAATTAATATGAGGTATATTTTTCACAATTACTTTTTTTGGTGGAAATCTACATTTCTTCAGAGAAATAACTTATCACGCGATAGACAAAAATCCGATAATCAAAATCGATCAAGAGTTTTTTCTTGGATTTCCTGATGTTGATAGAAAATACTGTCTTTCCCTTGGAAATAAATTTTACATAAGAAGAAAGCTATATATTTGATTTATTATGTACAGCTTGAAAATTTCAGGATGGTAACACAGAAATGTTAGGCATCGATTAACCTACTTGTTTTGACTTTACGTTGGTAACTAAGCGAGAAGGAATGCTTACAAATGTCTCAAATACAGTGGACTCCTAGTAATTCGAACCCCAAGGGGAATCAGAAATAAATAGATTTATCCAAATTTCGAATTAACCAAAACTGTGACTTTTTAAACGAAAATGCCGTAAAAATGGAAAAAATAAACTCATTGCAATAAATAATAATTATTGTACAGTGAATTTTACCTTAATGACTGCCATCCTGTTGTTATGATGTTAATTGAAACCATTTTTTTTCACACTAAAATTGTAACCATAACTTTAATAAAGGAAGACAATGGCCCATTTAAGGGATGTTACGATCACGCGACTGCTTAAACCATTTTAGACTGCACTCGTCAACACTGGGAAATTCCCCGCCTCTCATACGTTTCCTATTTCCCCCATTTTGTGTAATCTAACTTTCCAAGATTTTGTCCTTATTTTTTATGTAGGTGGACAAAGTGTTCGGTAAAATTCCTTATTCCTCTGCAATGTCCTTCTTTCCTTTCTCTCCACCTCTCGTAACACGCCACTATTTTTGCAGGCGTCAAACTGGTGTATGCTCCACGCTTTGACATTTTCAAACACAGTCACACTTTGAGGATAGAATGTACACTAACATTTTCACAGATGTGTTGAATCCCTTCAAGACTGTAGCGGAGGGGGTGAACTTCACATTCCATTGAACATCTACTCAGCAGAAGGAAGATAACGGTGGTTAAAAATAACTTTAGTACGGTACCTGCTAGCTGCTACCGACTAGGGTTCTTCAGCGAAATAAAGAATTCTTGTGGAATTCCTGGAAGCAATGAACTCTTGGAATCCTTACAACATTAACTTGAGACAAATTTTGGCTTCGATTTATCCAAATTAAGCTTCAAAAATTCGAATTGCAATTTTTCAACATATATTTATATAGGAATTTCAAGGGGAACGAGTATTTATTAGAATTATAAAATATATTTCAAATTATCCAACGTCGAATTAACCAAATTCGACTGTAGTTTTTAAAACAAACCAGAGCTCGGTTTATTCCAGAGTTTTATTCCCAGCACAGCATTCTAGCGCTCATGACTCAGTTGTTGAGATTTTGTGTACTCAGAGGTTTCTTATACTATACTATTATTATATTATATTAATCATGAATAGAGAAACTATAAATAGTAGTAAAAACTACACAGTAAAGAACGAATTATAGTACTAAATATATAATTATTTCTTAAAGAAAATGAATGTAACCCAGACAGTTAGAGAGACATCAGAAGCTACCAGGTGATCAAAAAGTTTACTACATAGAATAAGAAAAGAAAGAAAAAAAAGTGTCCTCTGAGAGCGGCAGAAAAAAAAGAGAGAGCGAGCAACCAAAAAAAAAAAATATTTAAATTAAGATCATATAATGGGGGGTTGCAACTAGTGATGGGAACCATTCGAATGAATTCATTCGAAATATTCGATTGTTAAATTCATTCGAAATGTTCGAGATGTTAAAAAAATCATTCGAAAGATTTTGCTTTGCTCCAGACTAGCATTAGAGCGCTTCGCTTACTGAACTGAAGCGTGAAAGCGAATGAATTCATTCGAATGCTTCTTCAACCTCTCGGAATCTGGCATCTCGGCTCGTTCTCTCGTCCATTCGATTGTTTTCGTGTTCCATCGTGTCCCCGTTAGCAAAGCGTTCGGTAACTTCCGTCTCTTCCATTCCAAGCGGGGATGCCATGACGCAGAGCTAGAGCGAAGATTTATTTTCATGAGTTTCAACCACAGGCTACAAATATATTTTGACAATAAAATAGCCGTTCTCTCGAATATTAAAAAGTTCAATTTTTCAAAGATTGTTCCTGTTTTACATCCATCATTAGCTTCTACATGAAACATATGTATTTTCAAATGGATTATTTATTTCATTAATTACCGTATATTATGAATTATGATATTAAATATAGCCTTTCAAATTTTTATATTTGATACATTTATAAGATTAAGCAATTTATATTTGTAGGACTTCAAGAAATTTCATGTTACGCCTAATTTACTGTATTTACTACAGCACCTGTTCGAGACTACATAACTAAAATAATAAACATCTCTGGAGGCCACGTTTGTTGTAAGCTGGCCGCATTGTTCTCTGCCGGAAATGTGCGCACTAAATTTAAATCTACCCGCTTTCGAATGCCAATGAAGTGAAGTGAGAACGGAAGATTTCATTCGAAGAATATTGAAGCTAGCGAACGAACATCTCGTAGTTGCATGTCCCTCTATGAATAAAACACTTCGAATGATTTCATTCGAAATATTCATTCGAAATGTTTAGTTCTGTATTCGAATGATCATTCGATTGTTAAAATCATTCGATTTTTCCCATCACTAGTAGCAACATTTAAGGTATGTTCTTTTCCAAAATCATTAGTTTTGCCTAAATTTTTCTTCTGGTTCTATTGGTTCTGTGTGTAAAGACTGGTAAAAATAGGTCAAAGAATGTACATTTAAATAAATGTAATATAATGGGAGTTGCAACATTCGAGGAGTTAGTTAATTCTTCAAAATTAATTTTGTTTAAAATGTTCTCTTGGTTCAATAGGTTCTGTGTGTAAAGAATGATGAAAGTTGGTCAATAATGTACCGTAAATTTAGATTCTGGTTAAATAATAGGGGATGAAACGTTTAAGAGGTGGTTTCTTCCAAAATTAATTTAGATTAAAAAATTTTCCTGGTTCAATAGGTCCTGTGTATAAAGTCTTGATAAAAATTGATCTAAGAGTGTATATTTAAATAAAATCAGGTAAACTGATATAACAAAGAGCCAGTATGTTTTTGTTGGATCATTTATAATTGCAATTATGATATGCAGAAAATAAGTTTTTCTAATCAGATTAAAATCGACCAGCATCAGCAGAACTACAGATTTGTGATACTTTGACAATCGCGCACTCACATAATAAAAAAGAATAAAATAAAATAAAAATAAATAAAAAAATAATAAAAAAAATATAAAAAAATATAAAAAAATCCATGTCAAATCGGCCGGCTCCGAGATTTTATCCTGGGACCTCCATAATACGAGTCCGAGGCGTTACCATTTGGCCAACTCAATCAGTTTGAAGGTGTCGTTTGATAAGGAATAGTGTAGCATAAGTGAAGGAATAGTGTTAACTGTCAAATTATACCGGTAGACAAAAATTTTAAAACATGTGACTTTTCATTAGTCGTTACTCTGGTACCGGTCAACCGATTAGGTCCACAATTAACAGGCTTCTTGCCATGGACGTTATAAATGCTTATACCAAGTTTCATGAAAATTCGAAAAAAAATATTTGAGTTATGGAGCCTTTTGTTATATAATACCATAAAAATGCACTAAATTGGGCATTATTCCGGTACTGGCCAACCGGTTTTTTCCCGTATCAACAGACGTTTTTCCATGGATATTATAAATGTGTATACCAAGTTTCATGGAAATCCGATAAAGCGTATTTGAGTTATGGTGCTTTTAAATAAAAAGACTAAATTGGGTTTGACGCCAGTACCGGTGAACCGATTTGGTTTAATAACAATGGGGTTCTTCCCATGGACATTATAAATGTGTATACCAAGCTTCATGAAAATCCGATAAAGCGTATTTGAGTTATGGCGCGTACAGACGGACAGACAGACAAACAGACAGACAGACGGACAGACGGACAGACATTTTTCGTCCCCTACACACAATCTCATAAAGTACCATACTGGCACTGAATAAAGGTATATAATAGGGTTTGAAACATTTAAGGGGTGGTTTGTTCTAAAACGTTTAGCCTAAAATGTTATGTTCGTTCTAAAGATTCTGTGTGCAAAGTCTGGTAACAATTAGTCAAAGGGTGAAAATTTTAATAAAGATCATATTATGACAGAGGTTGAACCCTTTAAGGGGTGGATTGTTCCAAAATTAATTTTGCCTAAAAATTTTCCCTAGTTCAATATTTTAGGTTTGGTAAAAATTGGTAAAATAATGCTTATTCAAATAATGGCCATGTAATAGACATTGAAAGATTTGTGGGATTGTTTCATCCTAAATTGAAGTCACCTAGGTTTTTTCTTGGTTCTATAGAGTCTGTGTGTAAAGTTTTGTAAAAATTGTTCAAAGAATTTAGATTCGTTTAGAGATCACATAATAGGGGTTGACATTTTCGTAAGGGATGGTTTCTTCCGAATATTATTGTCTCATAGAATTTTCGACCAATTCTACAAGGTACATGTGTAACATTTTGTAGACATTGGTCAGTGAATGTATATTTGTATGGAGAAAATATTATTAATCGGGGATGAAAATAAGGAAAGGGATGGGTATACCGTCGTTCGATCTACAGGGCATGATTTACAATAATTATTATATGCAACAAACAAATATATCGGAAATTTTGAGGTATTTTACGTCTGTATAAGAGCATTGTCACATCATGTGCCTGTCCTTGAATGTAAGTAGATCTGGCATCAGTGCGCTCCATATGACCTGTACTGTCTTTTAAAGTTGAGGCGATCTTATAGAGTACATTTGTCTTGTAGAACTCAAGAAATGTTAAGAAATGCATTATTTTTATTTTACCTATAAACTCTTCTTGCTGTTGATCAAGTAGAGGGTGACCGAGCATATGAGCACTTTTTGTTGTATAATTTATCTCCGCTATGGTCCTGTCAAGTCATAATTTGCACGCAGCCTATGTTAAGTGCGGTTGTATTCACCCGTGATAAAATATGTAGGAAGAAAACTCTTCGAGAAAGAAACGCCATTCCACCCCTATATATATAGCTGATGCAGACGCTTAATTATAGCGGTAAATTCATTGTAGGTTCTGCTTCTAAAAATATTCCATTCATCAATATTTAGAATCGAGATGATTAGTAGATCGGTGTGGACATTTGTTAAGATATGAAAATTGTATAAAATAACATTTTTTTGATTGCCATCATTGGATTGTACAATGTATATAGAAACAGGTTATCTGGTCACCTGTATATCCACACTCGCATTCATACTCTGTAGACCACTGGTTATCCTACACTAAACGAAGCAAGTTATACGATCAATAATTTTACTATTTTAAAATAGACTATTTTTGTATGGAGCATTTAATTTTTCAGAAAGTTTCAAGTGAAACCACAAGTGATAAAAGTGCGTTGTTTTACAGGCTTCGTTTAGTAAATTCAAGAGCTCAAGGGAAAAAGCAACAGTAATTATCATAAGACTTAAGGTTTTCTCGGCGCTGATTTTTAATAACACTGGTCAACAAAATTTGAACTTTTTTATGTTATAAGGGAAACAATGGGTGTGTCTGACTTACTTTTTTGTGCTGATTTCAAATCTTTTTACAGAACTTTTCCATCACCCAGGGTTTTTGAGTAATCGCATGGAAAACATTTTTCGTGTCTATACACTATAGTATTATGATATCTTAACTGAAATTACATTTACTACCTAAAATGCATGTGAATTGGATTTTCGGCTGTACTTCGCTTAAGGAACATCTCTCTTCAGTGTCCAACAGTAGTCTGCCAACATATTTGGACACCATTTACCCTGGTAGCGCCTTTCCATTTCCGCGATGTCCTGGTGGAAACGCTCCCCGTGTTCGTCGCTCACAGCCCCTAGGTTTTCAGGGAAGAAATCAAGATCGGAGTGCATTTTTAAAGACATTTTACATCCCATTATCTTGTAGTTCTCAATCATCTCTGTAGTTATCAGACCTGAAGTTTCCTAGAAAGTTTGTGACAACTTTTTTGAAAGATTGCCATGCAGCTGCTTCTTCCATATTTAATTGGATTTCAAATTTCGTATCTTTCATCAGTTCCCTTATTTGGGGGCCAACAAATATTCCTTCTTTTAGTTTGGCTTCGCTGATCCTTGGGATCTTATTTTGCAGGAAGAGAAATGCACTGCCATCATGATCCATCGCTTTCACAAATCGTTTTATCAAGCCTAGTTTTATATGCAGTGGAGGCAATAAGATTTTTTCAGAACATAGAACATAATGGTTGATGAAAAACATTTTCTTGTCCTGGATTAAGTGACTCTCTCTCTTTGGCCAGTTCTTTATAATATAATGGTTACATCTATCTCTGCTATTCCACTTGCACAAGAAGCAGGCAAAATTTAGTATAACCAAGCTGTAACCCAAGTAAGATGGCTATTACTTTTAAATCCCCGCATATCCGCCAAGAAAAATTCTCATACTTTATAGAGGATAATAAAAGCTTCATATTATCATAATTTTCCTCCAACGCAAATGCATGGGCTAAAGGAATGGATGGATATATGTTTCCATTATGTAGTAACACTCCTTTCGAACTTGTATTTGAGGAGTCTATGAACAAACGCCAATCCTCAGATTTATGCTGAACACCCATTGACTGGAACAAATTTTCAACATCATTGCAGAAAACTATGTCCTTCTCTTTAGAAAACAAATGCTCAAATTCCTTTTGGCGTTGGCGGAAATAACTTACTTTGGTGTCACCCTGCAGTAGCTTCCATCCTTTCAATCTTGAGGCGAGTAATTCTGCCTTGTTTTTACTTAAACCAAGATCCCGAACCAAATCACTTAAATCATCCTGTGTTAGAAAGTGAGGTTCATTTGAAGCATCTTCTTCCACAAAATCTGAATCATTCTGTAATTCATCCTGAATATCAGGAAATTCTTCAGTCATTGTTATGTCATCTGGTGGAGATGGTATGGGAAGTCCTGGCCCATGAAGCACCGGTCGAATTGCTGAATCTAAAGATGGATATTTAACAGTGTGTCTGGACTTCGAATTTATTCCAGATATATTTGTCAAGCAGAAGTAGCAGTCTGTCAAATGGTCCTTAGGTTCGTGCCATATCATGGGGACTGCAAAAGGCATATGGCGGGATCCTTTCAACCAGCCAGATTATAGTGTTACACATTTGGTACAACAGATTTCTGGGGCCCATGTTTTGTTCTGGTCTATTTTGTTGTTAAAATAACAGTGATAAGCTCTTCTTATTAGAGGAATAAAGTTTCGTCTCTGCACTTTGAAAGTCAACTCACCCCACACAAAACAGAAGTTGTTTCTATCATTAACACACTTTCGAGACATGTTTCTTATCACTATAGGCCTACACTTTTACACTACTCCTTATAAAGCACTACTAAGGATGGTAATATACACTTCTATCACAATTCAATTGACAACGGAAGAGATACAGAATTAGCTTTTATTCTTTTAAGAAAGCTTCTATTCATCTGCAAACTTTACCTTACAATCACAGTTTTGCATATGATCAAGTAGGCCGTGATGACTAAATAAGGTATTGTAACTCATGAATTCAAGGCAAAAATCACCAAACGTTATAAGTCAATTATTGACACAATGAAATGAAATATAAACGTAGAATACTAATTCTAATCAGCATGTTATATACCAGAAATGCTAATAAACAAGATTTTTAAAAAAATGGTGGGTGATGGAAAATTACTGACTTCATTTTTGGAATCAGCAGATGAAAATACATAAGAAACACCCAAAATTGTTTATGTAACAAAATCATTGTTGACCAGTGTAATGGTTTCACGGGCTATAAGCCGAGTGAAGGGATTTAAAACATTCAAGCTTTCGTTTCTGACATCTTTGCGGCCGCAGAGATGTCATTTTCCTTAGGAAGGCCACAGAGATGTCAGCGACCGAAAGCTTGGATGTTTCATATCCTTTCACTCGGCTTTTAGCCCGTGAAACAAATATTAACAGTAATTATAGTTTTTGTTAGGCCTATTCTGTATGAAACAACTAAATATAATTTGCACATGATCATAGTTGCAATGGTAAGAAATAGCTAAGGTAGGCTTATAACTATCTGGTTCTACTGCATATATTTTATGGAACTGCGTTCAATGTTCAAGCAGATACAGATTTTTCAAGCAGATATAGATTTTTCAGTGTTATAAATTTGAGGTTCCGCAGTTTTGGGTTATTTATAGTCATATTTGCACGTTTTATCTTAGAAATCAAGTTTCTCAAGGTTGCATTAGTACACAGTGCAGCTTCCACAAATCGATTAACCATGTTGGGCGGACCGTACCCACTGAATCCTGGACATACGGTATGCATGACACAAGATACAGTCTTGTCGCGTAGTCTGGTGGGCTTTCGAGTATCTCCTTATTTCAAATTGATTTTATACAAGCTTGCCTTAACAAAGGCAAGAGAAAAATAAAGAACTTGACTGTATGAAACGGATTCTAATATTATGCTATTCATTATATTTTCTTTAAGTTAGCGATTGTGTAACTCAAACTAATAGAATGCCACACCATTGCTAAAAAAAAAGAAGAAATAAAATATATATCTAACAATAACGACATTAATTATAATGGTTATAATCAGTAGCATGTGTTGATTTTGCATTATTTTATTTAAAAGTCTTAAAAATGGCACACAATTGTTCACCGCTTAAAAGCAGCGAAATGGTATAATTTTGTTAGGTCATTTTGCTCATTCTTCGCAGTTTTTATATTCTTTTATTTTTTTGAAAATGTCGAATTTTGCAAATCTTTTCACAAGAAATATAGAATAATAATATCTTATAGTTTGGTTAAGTGGTAAAATACGATTCAACCACTAACCATCAGATAGATAAGCTTAAAACAATCAAACAGCTATTGGTTGTGGGCTACTGATGCCAGGTGCTGAAAGGTTTATCTCATTTTATATAATACTAGACTTATAACTTTATGATGCAGAGCTACTCAATGATTAATTGCACTTGATGACTTCTGATGTAATTTCATTCTATAAAATTAGAAGTATGTTACGTTTGGATAGCGACAACTTTCCAAAACTAGTACCCAGACGTAAACAACCATTAGCTACTTCAGGAGCAGTTTTACAAAAAAATCGTTATCCACATAGTGAAATGTTACTCCTGCCTTCCAGATAGTAGTTCCATAGTTAGCATTCGGTAGCATAAGAAAAAATATTTATCTTCCGGTTAAAATAACTAGAAGATTCGTATTATGAAGCGTACCTAATTGCGATATAATGGGCCCTTAATCCACAAGCCTTGCCAGACTATTGTGACCAAAGACAGATAAAATTTCCACTATTGGGCTGGAAGTCGAACCCGCATCCTAGAAGCTCTGGCAAGCTCTGATCACTACCATGTGTCTCTTCACTGTTTGCGTGATATGATTCGTAAATTTAATTTTTAAAAATTCCCACTCTTATGCGCCATATGCTAGGTTCAATATGAGACAACCCTTGTGGGAAATGATTGTTTTGTCATAGGCAATCCCACGAGAGAGAAAGAGTTTATCGATATATTATTTATCTGATATTTATAGGAAGCATTCATTTAGCTCAACCTCACACAAATCTGCTTTTGCTAGATAGGCCTTAAATCCTTCTGGAAAAAGTAACTAGCTTAAAACTACGCTTTAAAGAATTTTCACAAAGCCATATTTGAAATAAAAGATTTAAGTCTTTGTACATGCATACTTAGATTAAAAATTTAAAATGCTTAGAACAGCGGTTTTCAGACATTTTATTCCCGCGGTTTCCTTGAACTACAAATCTAACCGCTATACAGTACGAACATTTTAATTATACTTATAACTAGATTACTTTCCACTTAATAGTGTAAGTGTATAAATACAAAGTGGTCGAGGTAAAATATTAAGACAAAAAAATATGGTTCGCTAAAGGGCTTTATTGTTATTAAATAATATACTATTTCATTTTTAAAATATTGTTGTTTACATCGACTTCATATTATATATTCTCAGAAGCTATGTGAATATAATAACTTTTTAAGTTACAGAAAAAACTATTTTAAAATTTAAAAATAAGTTACATTGGTCTATCTCCTCTATCTCGTCCAGTATTTTCGTAATATCGTGAACTGAGTTCCAAATCCATTTTAGTCCTATCTCGTCCAGTATTTTCGTAATATCGTGAACTCTGTTCCTATGACTATTGTCCTTTAGCAGAAATTGAAAATATATTTTAGCTATGTCATTTTTGTCTTTCTCATAGATGTATCTAAAAAAACTTTAAGATCTTACCTCAGACTGTGCTCATGCTGCTGTCAGAACCTAGTTCATATCTCGCCGCCTCATTTGAAGTGAATCTGGGGATGCCTAGTAGCTGCTTGCAGAACCTGGCCCTTACCATGTCTAGATATTTCCAGGATTGCCTCCCCCCCAAACCTCAACTCCATAGAGGACTTTGGACTCTACTCAGGCTTTGAAAATCCTATTTAGCATTTTAACTCTTAAATCAGGTACTGTATTTTGTTTACGCAGTTATTTATTGCTCCCAAGGCTACTTTGCCACAGTTCCATGCTGCGTTTGTCTGTGAATCCCACGTTCCTTTATTGTTGAGGGTTAACCCCAGATATTTAGCAGTATTAGCATTATTAATTACTTTGTCATCTAACCTCCATATTTCCTTTTTGCTGAGCTTATTGCCGTTCTTACAAACAAGAATATTAGTTTTCAGAATGTTAATTTTTAAATTCCTTGCCCTGCAATTTACATCGGCAAAGACAGAGCAGAGAGAGGTCTTGTAAAAGTAGAGATGAACAGCTTGGAAGACAAGATCGCTACAATGAAAAACAAGAGCAAATTAAAAGGGGAGGAGTGCTATATAGACGCTGATTTCACGAAAAAAGAAAGATCAATGCAACAAAAATTGAGAAAAAGAGCTAGAGCAGAAAGAGAGAAAGGGAACGATGCGAAAGTAGGATATCAGAAAATATTCATCAACAACAGATGTATCAATTGGCAGGACCTAACGCAATTAGAAGCATCAAACTCTGACACAAACTCTGTCACAAGAACCACTCCAAAAAACTAAAAGCAAAGGGAAACGAGATCATAATAGGAACATTGAATGTAAGATCGCTTAGTACAATAGAAAGAGAGGAAGAACTAGACCACGCATTAGCTGATGTCAAATTGGAAATTCTAGGCCTAAGTGAGGTGAAGAGAGAGGGCGAAGCTATAATCGAGAAGAACAATGGTGATATACTATACTACAAAGGAAATACCCCGGGCCAAAAAGGAGTTGGATTTATAATAAAGAGGCACATAAAACACATGATACAAGCCATTGTAGGAATATCAGAAAGGATAGCTGTCCTAAAATTGAATTCGAAAGATTGCCCAACCACAATAATTCATGTATATGCCCCAACAGGGAACAGCAGTGAAGAAGAGTGCGAGGAATTCTACACTGCCCTAGAAAACACTCTAGAAATGCACAGAGCATCAAGAACCATAATTATAGGCGATTTTAACAGCAAAATAGGAAAGAGAATCTATGAAGAGAAAACAGTAGGCCCTCACGGATATGGACAAAGGAACAAAAGAGGCGAAAGATTGGTCCATTTCACACAGGAACACGATCTCAAAGTGGCCAATAGCTTCTTTAGAAAACCCCCACACATAAAATGGACATGGCGTTCACCGGATGGCTATACAAAAAACGAAATTGACTTTGTGATTACCAATAAAATTCAGGAAGTAAGAGATATCCAAATAAGCCAAAGCATAAAATTCAGTACAGACCACAGACTAGTAAGAGCAACAATAAGAATGAAAAAAAGACAGAGGAAAAGCAAAAACTCACAAAGATTGAGAGCGAACCTCTTAGACAGGGAGGAAATACACAAAGCATTACAAGATAAAATATCTCAGATGAGCCTAGGACCAGACAAAAACACACAGGAACAATATAACATATTAGAACAAACACTGAAGTAGGCAAGCACGACCTCCGAAAGGCAAACAGAACCAAGGTCGCACAAAACGAAACTATCTCAAAACACCCAACAACTAATTGAACGCAGAGCAAGACTACAACCAAACAGAGACAAATCTGAAGCCACCAAACAGGAATATGCAGAACTAGATAAAGAAGTAAAGAGAGAAATTAGAAAAGACGTAAGACTATATCGCTCAGAACTAACTAGACAAACATTAGAGGAGACAAGATCAGTAAGGAAAGCAAGGATAAATCTGCAGAAGGGAAAACAGTGGATACTAAGCACCAAAGACCAGGCGGGCCACAACTTAACCACAAGACGAGAGATAGTCAACGCAGCCACAGACTTTTATAGATCACTCTACGAGAGCTCCATACAAAAATCCACAAAAGACCTAAGATACAATCATATAACGAAACACTACAACGATACCATCATCCCCAAAATATTACACAGTGAGATCAGAACTGCAATCAATGAACTGATGAACGGCAAATCGCCAGGCGAAGACGGGATACAAAACGAACTAATTAAAATAGGAGCAAACCAACTGATCCCATTAATATCCACAGTCTTCAACAAAATACTAGAAACGGAAGATTAGATTAGATTAGATTTATTTGCCACAGACATTGTACAATGTATTAGCAATAACAATAAACACAAATGAGATAGAATATACAAGTACGCATTTCACCAGATAATGTCATTGAAGTCCTTGACACTGTACAGGGTGTTTGACATCAGGTTAGATTTAATTTTCCTTTTAAAAGCTACATATGACAACTCCTTAATTTTGTTCGGCAATGAATTAAATAATCTGAGGGCAACATATTCAAAACTTTTCTGGGTGGTGCTGAATTTACATTTATTTATATATATATATGTTTTCTTTGTTTCTGGTAGAGTAGCTATGGACAGTAGAGCATTTATTATACAAGTGTGCATTCTTTTTTATATAGAGAAGACAGCTCAAAACAAACACTGATGGTAATGTAAATATATTAAGTTCTGTAAAGAGTGGTTTGCAGGATGTTGTAGGCGATGCTCTAGAGATAATTCTTATTGCTCTTTTTTGCAAGATAAATATTTTGTTGGCATAAGGATGTCCTCCCCACAATAGGACTCCATAACTGAGATGGCTGTGTATATGGGCATGATACACTAGCAAGAGTGACTTAGAATCTATGTTATGAGTTAGTACTCTCAACATAAATAGACCTCTACTTATTTTCTTGGCAACATAGTCAATGTGAGAATGCCACTCCAAATTAGTTTGGATATATAATCCTAAAAATCTTACAAGATTCCTTAGTAGGCTATTGGAGCGTTGAAGATTAATTGTCAATTCAACAGTTTTACTAGCATTAAGACTCAGGAAATACCAGAACAATGGAAAACCAACACTATCATACTATTACATCAGAAAGGTACGAAAGATGACATAAATAATTACCGACCCATAAGCCTGATGTCTAATATCTACAAGCTTTTCACCAAAATTCTGACGAAGAGGCTAACAAGAATCCTAGACGAGAATCAGCCACCCGAAAGAGGCAGGTTTCCGCAACAAATACAGCACGGCGGACCACATACAGACGATAACCCAAATAGTTGAGAAATACAATGAATTCAACATGACAGTATACCTTGGATTTGTGGACTATAGCAAAGCCTTTGACTCCGTAAAACACATTAGCATACTCAAAGCACTTTACTCACAGGGGATAGAAGCAAAATATATACGGATCTTATACAATATATACAATCAAAGTATGGCTAAAGTAAAGACAGAAGAGGAAGGACAAACGTTTAAACTAGAAAAGGGAGTAAGACAAGGGGACCCAATATCCCCCAAGATTTTTACAAGTGTCTTAGAGGATGTTTTCAGAAATATCAGATGGAACGCGAGGTATGGTATAAACCTGGACGGAAAAAGACTGACTAACCTGCGATTCGCAGACGATATAGTTATATTCGGGAAATCACCAAAAGAATTGCAATCAATGCTTCAGTAACTAAACGTAAGAAGTAAATCAGTGGGCCTCTCCATGAACATGACTAAAACAAAAGTGATGACTAATGGCCCCAAACTCCGATCACAATCGAGGGAACGCAAATACCATATGTAAATGAATACATATACCTAGGCCAATTAATATCCTTTGATAACGGCATGGACAGGGAAGTACACAGACGAATCACACAGGCATGGAGAGCGTTCTGGTCCCTCAAATTTGTGCTTATGGATAAAAAAACTCAGCAGAACACTAAGAATAGAAGCTCTACAATCCTGCATCTACCCGGTGATACTCTATGGCTGTCAAACATGGGCGCTGACATCGACACAGAAAAAGTTACTACAGGTATGCCAGAGGAAAATGTTACGAAAAGTCGTGGGCATAACATTGAGGGACAGAATCCCCAATACTACACTAATCCAGTCAGCAAAAACGACAGATATTGCTCACCTTGCAGAAAGCACTAAATGGAGATGGGGTGGCCATGTTTCAAGGTTGGTGGACGATAGATGGACATACAGGAGTACCATATGGGACCCCAGACAAGGAAGAAGGCTGCGCGGAAGACCAAAAAGGAGATGGGAGGACCTTTTCAAGGATAAAGTGGGCCAACAATGAACCAGGGTAGCCAAAAGAAGAAACGAGTGGAAAGAACTGGGAAAAACCCTGAACAATACGCAAGACTAAGTGCTCAAGACCAAGTGTTAAAGTTCAAGTGTACATGACGCTCAAAATCACGAACAACTTCACTAGCGCGGAGTAGCTCGCCGTGCTAGATAAGAGGAGCTAAACCCTTCTTTGGAGGCCTTTGCCCTACATGGGACACGATAGGCTTATTTTATTTATTTATTTATTTATGCCCTACAAAACTTGCTGACTGAATCAATACTTTTCTGCAGCCCTTTTGGGGTGATTGCTGTAAGTGCCAGGTCATCAGCAAACATTAAGCCCGGGATTTGTGTGTTCAAAATAGCTGGTTGATGTTGGTTAGCTAACATAACTTCATCAAAGATATCGTTAATAAATATGCTGAATAAATGTGGACTGAGGTTGCAACCTTTCCTTACTCCAGTCTCTTGTTTGGTCATTCTAGTGGTACCACCTTTTAAATAAGTTCTTATACAAAATTCTATGTTGTCGTATATCGCTGTTATATTATTTGTAAATTGATTGCTTAGCCCTGTTTTTCTCAACTTATACCATAACTGGTTCCGATTCACTGAGTCGAAAGCTTTCTCCAGATCAATAAAACACCAGTAAATTTTACCTATTTTTCTGCTCAAGTATTTGTCTATCACTGTATTCAAAATGAAAATATGATCTGTTGTGCGCTTCCCCCTTCTAAATCCTCCTTGCCATGGTGAAATTAAATTGCATACTTCTAGAGATCGGATAATAAACGTGGTAAATAATTAAACTTACATTTATTTGTGGTTGCTAAAGTGAAATAATTTTTTTTTTACTTGGTTAACTAAAATTTCTTTAAAACGATAAAAGGTACAACATGTGAAAGTACAATAAACTGCACAAACTTGTAAGTTAGCACAAATGAGTCGTTCAAATGGAAGGAACTTAAGTACTGGGAGTTCCCTCAAATTTTGAGGATGTGAATGATTTCTATCGCCTTAGTGCCTGATTTTAATTTATAGCGTTGTAGAACTGAACGCTGTTAGATTAAGAATGTGGTGTCACTCACTGATACTGGACGAAGGCCATACTTCTCTCTCTCCCCCTTTCTCTCTCTCACACACAAACGCACACACACACGCATATATGAGGTGTCTATTAACAAACCCAGCAATCTCCATTCTGAAAAAAAAGTGTGCGTGGAACGCCACGCGACAGAAGTGAAACTTCTTTTAATTTTTATTTTTTCTATTTTTGATTATTGGATTTTTTCAATTTTGCATTATAGGACTTTTTTAATATTGGGCTTTTGGACTTTTTAAATATTGGATTTTTTAATTTTGGATCTTTGAATTTTTAATTTTGGATTTTTTAAGTTCTCGATCTTTGAATTTTTTATTTTTTAATTTTGGATTTTTTATTTTTATTTTGGATTTTTTAAATTTTGGATCTTTGAAATTTTTATTTTCTTGGTTATTTTAATTGTAGATTATTAATTTTTTAATTTTGGATTTTTAGATTTTTTCAATTTTAGATTTTAGATTTTTTAATTCTTAATTTTTTAAATTTTGCATTTTTGGATTTTTTAAATTTTGGATGTTTAAATTTTTAAATTTTGATCCTTGGAATTTTTTATTTTTTGGATTTTTAATTTTGTATTTTCGTTTTTTTAATTTTGTATTTTTAAATTATTTGAATGTTGGATTTTTGATTTATTAATTTTAATTTTTTTATTTTTAAATTTTTTATTTTTTAATTTTAATTTTTTAATTATTTTTATTTTGGATTTTTTTATTTTTTAAATTTTGGATATTTGTATTTTTAATTTTGCATTATTTATTTTGTAAATTTTGGATTTTTGGACTTAATAATTTTGGATCTTTGATTTTTAACTTTGGAATTTTGGACTTTTTAAATTTTGGATCTTTGATTTTTTTATTGTTTGGATATTTTAAGCGCGGCAATGAACCTCCGGGCTCCATAAAATAGATAATATACCTGTAGGTTGCTTAGAAATTGTCTATTGCCATTGAGCAAGTAAGTATTATTATTATTATTATTATTATTATTATTATTATTAATACTACTACTACTCCTACTTCTTCTACTACTACTACTACTACTACTACTACTACTACTACTACTACTATTCCCACTAGCAGGTCCTCATACTAGGTCTGAAAAATTTCCTTTGATTACTTACTCCTAATCATTGAGTTGATTGTTTTCTTTGCAGTCCGCTCCGAAACACCCTACTAATTTCGTGATGATCACTAAACTTCCGCGAGTCACTCCAATCTGGACCCTCCATAAGGAAACTAACATGGACACCATCCATGAATATATAGCGACAAGCGCGGCGACATTCTACGAAAGTTGCAACGGGCACGAAAATCCCCAAATCGCGGAGCTGGGCCCGTATGACATAACACACGACAAACACAAGAGGCCGAAGTCACTCCTTCCACAGGAGATGATTGAAGCACTAGGGCTCTAACAGAACCTTATATAAGGCGGATAACTGGTAATTCGGACTGGCAATACTCTGAACACGAGCCAAATAGCAGGGGAAATTTTTTAATTTGGTTCCCCGAGTAGAAATAAATATGCATTTTTTGCGATTTCAGGAAATGGATCTCCAGACTAGAAGTCACCATGGATTTGGCCTACACTAAATAAAATCTGGTCCTGTTGCTTAATCACTAAAGGCAAACTATTCTGCCAAGGTTTTTTGCGGTTTTCCAAGGCCTTGCAACGAATGTTGGAATAGTTCCCTTACAAAAGACGGGCCGCAATCCGCATAATAACACCCCCCAAATTTCAAAATTATTAAATAACAGGACCCTCTGACCGCGTAAGATAACATTTTAGAGCAAGAAATTGGATATACAAAATTAGAATAGACTGTCTTCTCGGCAACAACAATAGAATGGAACATGCTAACCACCCCTACCTTACAGCTATCATACCACCTCCAAATCATACTCAAAATTATGGGGCAAATGGGCTTTGCCTAGGTACCCATTGCCTAGGAGCCGTGGAAGGAGCCACGTATCAAAAGTACGTTGCAGATATTCTCAATTCGATTCCGATTCCGATTTTTTAGTGTGACACTAATTTCGTGATGGTTTTAGCGTGACACAAGTTCCCGATTTACCCCTACCGCCGCTAAAGAAGTTTCACTTCAAAAATAGAAATGCTAACTTCTAATGAAAGTTTAATGCGTTTCCTATTAAACATTTTAGTGTATGTGTTTGCAAATCCCACTTCCAAAATAGAAGAGGAACTCAGATTTACAACATATTCACTAAATATGTGATAGCAAATGCATTAAACTTTCATTAGAAGTTAGCATGTCTATCTTTTCTCAGAATGGAGATTGCCGGGTTTGCTAATACACCCCTCACATATACACATGTACATTTTTAAAGTACCCCCTCAGTTGGCCACACAAAACTTAGTGCGACCAGTTTTGGACCTCCCAATGTTAAGAATTCCTGGCATTACAATTTCTAAGTACTCAAGTTTTTAGCCATCATCGATAAGCATCGCCCACGTAGATGGTGAGAGACCAGATCAAATTTAAGAAAAATTTTGAGTTTGCCTCACTTAGAAAAAGCTGTGATTGTATACGAAAGGAAAACGGCCCCTTGGGTGTATATTTCATTTTGGGATACAAAGTATTCTTGTCGAGTACTTTTTTGCATAAGTAATTAAGAAAGTCGAAAATCCTGATCTACATGATTATTGAATGTATTTCAACTTTCTTCGTTTCAACAATACATATGCGAATATCAATCGGAGTTAACAAAGAACACCTATCTAACAATGTTAGGCTATTCGTAATTTTCTGACGAGAGATTTTTTGCATTTATTAAACTGTGATTTATGAAAAGAAATTATTTTTTAATACGCAACTTTAATTAAATCATAAATTACTTCTTTAAGCATTATATCAAATAAAATATATCAAAATAATTTTAAAGTATTATTTGAGCCGTGAATTCGGCTCAAAGGTGTATAAACAGCTCTCCTAGTGAGTTTCTGAAACACTAAGAATTTCATGTTAAAATTTTTTGTGCGTCCGAGTTACCACTGATTACTCGTGGTTATTTGTGAACGCGGTACTCGCC
The DNA here is from genome assembly GCA_964059195.1 of Ectobius pallidus. NCBI lineage: Eukaryota > Metazoa > Arthropoda > Insecta > Blattodea > Ectobiidae > Ectobius > Ectobius pallidus. The sequence goes on along the minus strand of CAXKWD010000003.1, from coordinate 135,861,261 downwards.
GTAAGGGACCTGGAGAGCGGTTGCCGAGATCGTCAGTTGGGGGCCGACTTTGCCGGAGCAAGTATGTAGTGCAATGAAGTAGTGACTTTGTGGGCGTGTCTTCAGTCGAACAATGCAACTTCTCTTCTGCCTGGTGAGATTGTTCCTTTTCATTCTTTGATAATCACATTATTAACTATTTTGGCAATGGGCATCTCACCTGTTTCGACTTCTACATTTCCGTAAAGTATGTAGTATTTTGGTTAACTTCTAAATTATTCAGTATTTTCGGGTTCGTTGTTTGGCATTTGGAAATTCTCGCCCACATATAGTAAAACAGAAATATTCTCACGTATCACATATTCTTAACTTGTCAGTCCGCCCGTTAAATTTCGCTCTCCAGTTCTCTGGTAGTTCCAAGCTTTTCAACATATATTCTAAATTAATGTTTAAAATTTATTTTAGTACAGAAAAAGCCAGCACCTTACAGATAAATTATGATTCGTACAGATTTCAGGCCAGAGTACAAAATGTATTAAAGGAATCAAAATCCAAGAATTGGTGAAGCGGTTGTACAGGGTATGTAGGAACTACAGAGTGATTCAATTTTCAGCTTCAATTAGGGAATAGGAATATGAATTGGATTTTTCAGGGATACTATGTTCTTTGAGAGAAAGGTGTAATTTTAGAAGCATATAGAATTTTCTAGATAAATTTAGCATCTGCTGTCTTTTCCATATATACAGATATATACAGGGTGATCCCTAGCTCAGAATAAGAAGTAATATGAGTACAATAAATAAGATGCCTTGTAAATGCATGCTTAGCTGGCAATAACATCTGATACTTGTGTTCGAACGGTAAGTTGGAATGTTTGAGACGTCCACCTACTCGAAGGATACCATCTTGAAGCATAAAGGGGCTAAATTGATGTAGCTTGCTTATATCGGTACTTCAAGATCAGTGGAGAGAGATTGAATCTCTTTGAAATAAACTTTAGGCTGAATTATTTTAACACAGCGATTGATTGAGTTCTGGATTTCGATAGGCAATAATGGACCTTCAAAACGAGTATGAGCCTTACGGCAATTGTTGACGAATCTCAAAATGAAAGCCTTAATGCGCAGAGTCTTTAAATAGCTGAACTTAGCTAACCAAATGCTAAGGTCAGAAACATAAGAGCTACAACCTTAGTAGTAAGGGGGGAGCTATAAAGTAAAATGGCCGCCAACCGACGCCTCTTCCAGACGCCTAGTCAGGCCCTTTTGCCCAGTGACGTCACGGGAGTCGATTCCAATAATGTAATTACGGCCTTTTGCACTGTGCTATTCCCGATTCATCCAGACGCCTTGTTTAGGATTTAGGCCCTATGTCAGTATTCCTGTTACGCAACAGGGACAGTCTCTATACTTAGGCCCTTTGATCCGGGACGTCCCGTGATGTCATGGTAGTCGATTCGAATAATGTAATTAAGCCCTTTGGCTCTGTGCTGTTCCCGATTAATCCAGACGCCCTAGTTGTGCCCTTTTGGCAAAAAAGACGTCATGGGTGTCATATGAAAGCGTGCGTTGTGCCCTTTCGTCCTATGGTGTTCGACGCCGCCCCCGACGCCCTAGTTGTGCCCTTTTGGCAAAAATACGTCATGGGTGTCATATGAAAGCGTGCGTTGTGCCCTTTCGTCCTAGGGTGTTCCGACGCCGCCCCGACGCCCTAGTTGTGCCCTTTTGGCAAAAAATACGTCATGGGTGTCATATGAAAGAGTGCGATGTGGCCTTTCGTCCTATGGTGTTCCGACGCCGCCCCCCGACGCCGTAGTTGTGCCCTTTTGGCAAATGACGTCATGGGTATGGTTTGGACGCTATTATACACGTTTCGAAACAGGGGGAGACGCCTTTTCATCCTGTGCTAACCCCTTCTCCTCCAGACGCCCCGTTTAAAAGTTAGGACCTTATGCCATCCGACGCCTCCCCCCGACGCCCACTTAGGTCCTTTGCTCCATGACGTCATAGGAATTTTTCAAACAAAGGGATACGCTCTTACGCGTTATTGTATTCCCTGGTTCATACCTTCGGCCGTCCCCAATCATACTTAGGTCCTTTGCTCTATGACGTCATGGGGTTAGAATTGAAACATGTCACAGCATGCACCAACGTGACGCTATTATAGCTAGATAGTGTAATAGTGACATACGTACAATATTGCGCAAGGGCACATGATAGTTATGAAAAGATAAAATAGGTTTATACTTACATAACCAATTCTTCTTCCTTTCAGCATCCTTTCTTCTTCCGGATGAACACTGTTACTATTACTATCGACTAAGTGAAATGACTTTGTAAGGAATAGGAATTGGTTATGGTTATAGTTTCATTTCAGAACGTCACAACCTTATCCCGTAACATAAGGTTGTCACGCTCCTATGAAATAAAGTGTATAAACAAATGGCTTCACAGTAATAGAGCTGGATGATTTATTTCATCGCTAACCATGTCTAATAAAGACAGAATTTCACAACTTGCAGGAACACTTTGTTTGTTGTTTATATAGTTAAACACTTCGCTTTGCATTAGTACAAACTTATTCATAATGTCATTTATTATGATAGAATTCATAACGAGGTAAGTAATGTCATCATTACGTAAAACAATACGAGCACTATCGTATTGCATCACACATTCTTTCAAGTCTTTACGTGTCTGTAATTTGAAAGAGTCTTCTTTAAACAGATAATGTTTAGAATAACACATATTTTCACACATTTTAGGTAAATGTAACAAGAACGAAGAGAGGAGGTAAGGCGACAAAATATCACAAGCACCTTTAGAAGTTCCAATCTCCGCACATCCAGTGTAATTCACAATGGAGTAGAATCCGAAACTGATGTATCGGTCCTTTCTGTTGTTGAGGAAGTAGGTTCTGTGGGCTAGCACTGTAGGAGCAACTCTTGGAAGTGTTGCCGACACAGCTTCCTTCACAACCTTGTCGATCATCATCTTCTTCTGTTTCTTTACAGATCCTGATGACGAAACCTGAAACACATAAAACAATACCCGTAAGAAATCTAATTTTATACAGGGCCTGATGATGAAACCTGAAAACAAAACAATCAAATAAACAAACAAACAATACAATACAAGGATATGAGTAATGAATATACATACCTTTTTACATTTGCTGGTTTTGCTCTTGCTAGTAGTAGTAGTCTCTGATGATGAAGACATCACGATATAACTAGGAGGACCTCTCGTTCCAGACACTGCAACGAAACTGAGCTAGTTCGATGAAATCGAGCTGCTTTATATCTTTTCGTTCTGAAATCAGAAAGTAAAGGTTTTAACTTAACCACAACCTACTTTTCCAAGCTAACAATAAATCCATGTAGATAAATACTTACAATGCACATGTCCAGGAAAACATCTCTGACCTCCACCCTTCCTCGTTCCACAGAGAGTTCCAAGGAATTTGTGGAAGATGCGGACGACCTCTATGTCTGGAGACGTAGTAAACATGTTTACAAACTCCTGCATACTCCATCCCATATTCATGAAGTAGGAGAATAAGCAGACATATTGCCCGCATACAGCTGTTGTCAGTCCTTGTAGTCTTTGAGTGTTGTACAGCCATTGTATAGAGTTTTGTTTTATAAATTTTGTTATCCCGGGAATGATGGGTGGTAGACCAAAAGAATCAAAGTAATAGGCAAAATTTTGATTTTTGAAAAGCACGGCAACCCAATGAGAACCAGGCCAAGAATGAGGATCAAAGTTAATGACATAAATCTTAGGCTTATGCGTTACAACAGATGGTAACATATCGCTAGGGTAAACCCCACCGAATGTTTCTACAGACGTAAAGCATAGTTTATTTGGTTACTATTCATTATTCTAAAAATCTGTAATCACTCTTCTATCTTTAGTGATCTCGATAGAGTTATCGTATTCGGAGTAGAGGATACAAGTGATGGCTTGTTCTAAAGCCTTATCGAACTTTGCTTCTATTCTAATGTTCCCACTACAGGGCAAACTTCTATGACCATGCGATGCCGAAACATCAGGCGTAAGATCATACATCAGTGTGAAATACCCATTTATATACATATCGTGAGTGATTAGCATCCCGCTATTGCTATGATGGATCCCCGAACCTTTAAAAAGTGTATCGTAAGCTAGAGTAGTAGTCTTCTCATGATCTGTGGAAATGTGTAATCCTTCTGATGGAATCTGTTGTCCATTAACGTACAAAGCAAAAGAACTCAAAGCAAAATGTCGAAACTCGTAGGGATTGGACTCCACTGTGCCGGAGAAAGAAGAATTTTTCACCATGGAGAAGAGAACTCGTTTAGGTAGAGTACCAATGTATGCATTATCTATAGAAATGGAGCTTGCTCCTGAACTAAACGTAAATGTTTTCAAATCCACTCTTGTGATAGGATAGTGAGCATTATGACCTTTCTCTAGAGTTTTAATGTGTGCTAGTAGAATGCTGGGCGAAGCTTTAATTTTCCTCACGTACAGACCTGCATCGAGAAACTTAAAGAAGACTTTTGAATTGTCGTTTTCACCCAAGAGATAAAACTCTCTCTTTGCTTTCGTAAGTCTTATATGCATGTTTACTCCAGGCAGTAAAAGTTTAGACAGATTGAAAATATCACCGTGTAGTTTACCTATCATGACTAATACTTTAGAATTCTTAGACTTGTTGTACCTTTCGGTCCAACCGTCGTTTTTAACATTAGGTCCCAACGTTCCGTTTAATGTCGCCAATTCTTTAGGTTCTGTCAAACCTTCGATAGCTTTATCGGCATACCAAAAACCGTTTGTCAGATGAGTTTTAGAAGCATCCTCACCGTATGCAAACAATGTTTCAAGGTAAGACCTGTAATTGTACAAGTCCTCCGAAGGGGTGATTGATGTCCCGTTCAAGGAAACGCTGAGATGACTGAAAAGTGAATGAAGCAAGTTGTTTACTCCTGTAACCTTATCGCCTTCACCTATATCTGCCCCGTCGCTTTTAACGAATTTTCCCTCCACCAAGAGTTGTACATTTAAATCTGTATAATGTTCGCTGTCTGCAGCAACCACGAATTCGAGAACGCTCTGTTCCACCGGAGTAATGGCTTTGTATAATGTAGTAACATTTCCCACCACCGATGTTTGAATAGGGCTCTTCTCGAAAAGGTCGAACTCTGACTTTGTCACGGCAAACATCTTTACACGACTGACTACTTTCTCCTCTTTACATCGCTAAATATATCTCGCATCTTAGGAGACGCCCTTTTTCTCTTTCTACCCCTACCCTTCATTTTATTCACGAGTTTCTGAGTTGATTCGTTTACTCTATTAGCAATAATATCTTTTACCTTATCACCTTCCTTTCTACTAGCTATATCGGTTAAAATATTTGCTCCTGCCGAAAGAGCTTGACGACCTACCGCTTTAGCACCCGAAAAGAGAATTGGTTTTATCATTCTAAATAATCCTCCCAAGAAACTACCTATTCCACTACCGTGTTGAACATAGGGGCTGCCTCTGTAGAATGGACCAACATTGCCTAGACGCCCTCCCGACTGATTCACGTAGTATGCTGTAAGGTGGTCCATCGCAAACTAATTCATAACACCATCTGCCTTCTCTTTTTAAAATGTAAAACGAGCATCGTAGGTTTAGTGCTATCCGTTATGTTAGCTAGTTCTCCTAGTTTTGTTGTCATTTCTATACCTATCACCAGAAATTCGGAAGATTCGACAGGAACATAATAAACTTCAGGAAAGACATGAGTTGCTGTATTTAAAGGAAACTGAATAATTCTAAGACATTTAACGTACGCATCTCCTACAAGTTGCGGTTTTATTATATTACAGTATATAAAAACAAGTTCTTTCCTATTTAGATTTGTTTTCACAGATTTCGATTCCGATGTTTCATTTGGTGTCGAAGCTTTCGTTTCCGATACATTCCCTTGAGAGTAACTAATTTCGCACAAGCCCACATCCCAATGATTCCTCTCAAGCTTTATGCTCTGTGCCAACTGCACCTGGAAACTAGCAAGGGTGTTACTAGGAAATGATTTGTACGATGCATCGCTCAGGAGAGTAACGTAAAATTCTTCTCCCATTACGCTAAATCCTTAGCTTTAACCCAGGAATCAAACTCGGGACCGTAACCTCTCCAGCGAACGAGATGTTCGGTACTACCCCTTACTTTACGACTGCGTAGAATTTTATCTATCTTGTAAACAGTGTCTTTCCCAATAGTTACTGGTGTGAGCTCATAACTGTAAAACTGTCCGAAAATAGGACTGCCCTTGAGATCTTCTATTTCATATACAGGTTGAGGAGAATGTTTGATGACCTTGACGATTCTGAATATTTCTGTAGAATAGTTTTGCTCGAAACCTTTAGAGAATTTCATTTTCTCTCTACCTATTCTTACCGTTTGCCCTACCGAAAACTTTACAGGTCTCGGTTTCACACGAATCTGTTTCTTTGCCATACGTCGCCATATTTTCAAAACATCTTTATCGCTAACCTTAGTAGGGGCCATTCCTGTTGTATTGTGTACGCTATCGTTATATCCCTTCACAAACTTATCCAACACGTCGAGATACTTGTAACTGTTCTTGAAAGTAAAATATTTGTACATTTTAGTTTTTAGGGTCCTATTAAACCTTTCCACGACGGAAGATTTAACATCGGGATTCCTACACACTTGAAACTCGATATTCTCTTTCCTTAACAAGTCTTGAAAAGATTTGTTTAGAAATTCTTTACCCCTATCGGTTCTTACAGCGACAGGATTCTTAGCGGACTTCTCCAACACCTGTTTAAATCCGTCTGTCACATCCTTACCTCTTTTAGATTTTAAAGGTACAACCCATACGTATTTGGAAAACACATCGATAACAACAAGTAAATATCTTGCGTTGTCATTATGTTTCGCAATGCTTTGTACATCGGCTAGATCCAGTTCAAACACGTCGTAAAGGTTATTTACAGAATACGGATTCCTAGGAAACTTTCTCCTGATTGGTTTATGTAAGGAGTAAACATCCTGCTCAACTAACCATTGCTCGATATTTTTATCTGTAATGCTAGAAGCTTGTGAAAGTTTAGCAAGAGTGGAAAAACCCGTAGATGCCTCAGGGTCGTAATACAACTTGTGTAATGTTTCCTTCATCATCTCCGTTGTTTATAGGTACTCCACCTAAGCTCTCTCGATGGAAACAATTTTGCAATGACTTGTTTGTATTTAACTGTTTTAGCGGTTTTAATATCGCTCTTGTGTCCTTCGGTCCTAGTTAAAATGTCTTTGTACGTGTCGAGGTCTTCCTGCGAGACAAGATTCATATCCACCTTCTTCCTAGTAAGCAACTCCCATAAACCTACACTCGCATCGTACTTTATATCGTTAATTATCAAACTATTGTTCAACAGCTGTATTTTAGAGTTACCAATCATAAATTCACCCGAATCTTTATTTTTATAGATTCCAAACTGTGTGTCTACAAGTTTTGGCGATGTTACATAAGCCGATAAATATTTACCTGCTACATCACCTATAACGTTACGTTTAGCTTCGTCCTCGGAGATAGGTTTTTTCTCGGGTGATAAATCTCTAACTCTTTTCCTCGATTCGGCTACTTCCTGTTCGAGTATTCTGTTCTGTTTTCTCTTGAATATAGGATCCTCACTCTCGCGTATTTTAGCCAACTCTTTGTACGGATCCGTAACAACAACTGCCGGGTTTGAACCTTCGACACAACGTTTTAAACGCTTGTACTCTTTAGCACTAACCAGAAACATTTTCTGTAACATTATGTTAAAGATCCCAAGACGGATAACACGGACGACAAGAGAGGAATTAAAAATCCTCCTTTCTGTACCAAAGTTTTCTTTTTCTCAGACAAGGATACGTTCCTATCTAGAAGATGTCTTAAGGAATGTTTATGTTTAAACAGCTTACGTTTAGAACACGAAGATAATTTACACTGACCGTTCAAAACATTAAGAACACAGTCTATAATAGCAAGTATCAGGTTTTTGTTTGCACTTTTTAGAATAACGTTTCGTACCCTGGGAGTTGCCTTTTTAAGAACTTGTAACATATGGTAATTGGATTTTATCCTTTTCATCCTTTACAGGGACGTAAACCTTTGTAACCTCCGAGGGAAATATTTTAGTTCTAAATCTAAGTAAATCGTTTGTTCTTTGACAAAAGTCTATTAGTAAATAACCGTGAGGTTTTCTTGTTGCGTCTTGGAAAGCTTTATAGAAAGACCTCAAATCTTCAGGATACACTTGTCTTGCTAGAAAAGTAATTTGATTTTTATCTCTCAGGTTTCTAAACAAAACCATATACTTTGTGTTCAAAGAGATGTCTCTGCTGTGAGCAGACTGGTGAAACAGGTTTTGTGTTATGAGAATAACTGAAATGTTTCTATGATGGCAACCTTTTGTAAATATAGAACTCACTTCTGTCGAATAAGCTTTGTCCAGTAAGTCGTCTAGAATAACGAGTCTGGGTTTAGTACAATGTTCTTGTTTAAAGTCAGGAAGACCTTCGTGGTATGTCACGGTAGTATTGAATTTTGTCTGGGGAGGGACAGCGTTACTTTCACTAAAGCACCACAGAATACTTTCGTATTTACTCACGTTACACAAATGGTGTAAATTATTAATAAGTTTTACACAGAAAGTCGTCTTTCCCGAAAATGACGGACCTGATACAATCAAAGAAAAGGGATGGTCAAATTTTATTACAACCATAACAATGTTTAATCATAGGTGGGGGTCCATCAAAGCAATCGTAAGGAGAATTAGGGTAGTGTTTAAAGCATCTAAGACACTTTTTTAAAAGATCGTTACGTTGCACACTTTCAGGTAATTTATGATACACTAAATATATGCTCTCGGCTCCGCATGCCGTTAAAAGTTCAGGGGACAGCACCTCCAACTCTTCACATGTGTGATGAATAAGCGTTCTAAAATCCAATAGTTTTCTAATTGACGCACACTCCAGAGACAACGACGAGTCCATACTGAGATGGTGCTCTCGTCTCGTTTCTATTTATACCCGAACGGAAGGGAATCGAACCCTCCGCTAACTCTGCGTCTTTTTCGAAAACAGAGTCGGTATATCTTATTCTCGGCTTCAGACACGATCTGTGGGCCGGGCTTTCTCTTAATTTTCCTCTCTGTCCTCACAGAGATAGTTGCTGCAGGATCACCATTTAAAACCATGGTTTTAATGGCGTTGAAGTTGACATCCTGCAACGTCTTATAATTAAGAGTAATACCTCTGATTTTACACACAGAGGTATTTGCGGTGTTGTTGGAAGGAACGGTAACCCTAAAACCATAGTTCTTAGGGCCCCCGCTTGCAAATTCCGAAATGTACGCGTCCTCCCCATAGTCTATGAGTTCGCTGGTCATGTCGCCTAAATAGTCGCCTAAAGGCACAGTGTACCTTTTATCGTCGTCAGACGTCTGTGTATAAATCACACTGTCCGTGTCACAGTAGATGGCTCGACGATCTAGCTTGTCCAGGTAGCCGTAGAGGTTCATTCTACCTCCCGATGTCACATAAGCACCGTGAACGACACTAGTATGAGGAAGAGAGTCCTGTTCCTCCTCTATAGGGATCCAATTAATCCACACGACTTCATCATTTGCAAAAAGTAGTCTCTGAATTTCAATTCCGGGTGTCGTGAGGAACCTATACAGCTCTTTAGGCTCCGTAATAAGCTTTGTTTAACCCATGTTAGACCTTTGCACGAGCTTTCCCCAGAAGGAATTCAAACAAAGCTTACTAATGGTCCTTTTTCCAGCGTTCTTCACGATTTGTTTGGGGTCTAACTTAACACCTTCGTGTTCGTAAAACAAATCGATATATTCCTGTTTCTGGGCTTCTGTTTTCACCCAACCAGGGTATCCGCTGGATTCTGTCTTAATCTGGAGGAAAAGGTTGATGTAATCCACGAATAACCCTCCCTCACGAGTTTCACGCGAGTACTGCGTGACATCGTATTCGAGAAATTCGTGGATTGCCATCACCCTATAGCCCTTATTTACAGCTAGTCTCACTTCATCAACTATCCATGTACCAGTGAGCACTCTCTCTTCCTCTTTCGCATGTTTGCAGCTACCTTGTTCGACAGTCATAACACAGGTGCGGCAAAGGGGAAACAAGAGCCTACCATTCCACCTGAAAGGTAAAACGGGATGGTAGAGCCCTTGCGGTGGTAGGACAGTACATTTCATGAGGCCTTCTTTCTTCATCATTGAATCTATATCTGTACACTGGTCACTAACGTGAACAGTGGGGTGACCGATAGGAAACTTGTTGTACTTACAGACGGATGGGTATAGGGACATTATATCGCTGTATAGGATTTTCTCTTCTTTCGTCTCATCCGCCTTACGATAAAGCCGCATGGCTTCTCCGTAGACAGAGTCCCTAAGGACCAACGGGACATCACAGACCAAGGGGTCCTCTCTCAGCGCGGGGAACTGTTCGAGAATAACATCGAACTTGCATTCCCACATCACGTGGACGGTATAACCCTTTGATCGGATCATGTCCAGTCGGCCCTTGGTGTTTTCGTACCTCTCGGCAAGGGATTCTGAAGAATCCATCAAGGGTACATCTCTGTTTGGCTGACAGAGACAGCCATGATAATAACAGCCGAGAAATTCGAAAACCTCTCCTGTTTCTTCACAGAAACCGTCCACCTTCCATTGGGGAAGTTCGGGAAGCCGTACCTCGCGTCCGTTACCTGCATGACGTATAAATACGTTCCTCTCCTTGGCTTCGTGGATAAGCCACATCAACGACTTTTTAGAATGCCTGTCTGCCTTTCTATAGCCACAGGAGGGAGCAATGCCAATGGTCTCAGGTTTAAGGAATAGCTGTCTAAATATTCTGTTAGAGGCCGATGCAATAGTGATAGACTCTAAGAAAATATCTATATTGGCAATTTGTTTGAACAGATTTTTAAAGAGAGTGCAGGCTTCTCTCAGTACAGTAACATCGGCCTGGCAATACCTCTCCAGTTCTACACGGGTATTGAACGGCAGATCTTTAACGGTCTCGAACCAAGTCTTGAAAGCTTCTCTATCTTTCACAGACATGGTGTCAGGCCCGTAAAGATCTTGGTCCGGGTGCTGTGGGAGAATACTGTTGAGGTTCTGTGCCGTATTCCACAAATGTGGAAAGTAGCCCTTAACAGCGTCTTTTAGGTCAAAGGTCTGAGGGAAACTACGCAGAGGCAGCGGAATGAAGTTCAAGCTATCCAGAAAAGTTAGATGGTGCATCTTCATGCAAAGGATCTTGCATCCAGACATAATCAAGTCGAGAGTCCACTGTTGCCTAATAGCGTAGTCGAGAATGAATTGGAGATCGAACGCTCGAGCATTGTGAGCAATAACAATGATCCTATCGAACGCTCTATCCATTCTCAGATAGTCCATGAATCCACGGACGGGATCTTCCCAGAAAGAATGACTGCGTTGCCCGCATCTGGCGCACTCTTCGTCTTGCGACGTCTCGCAAAGAGAACAAAACTGCTGTGCACAAATCAGATTAGGGACGTGAAGAAAGGTATTGTCTTTGATACGGGTATTCTGTGTTGTTTCTATGTCGAATATTACATACAATACCTTGTTTGAACGCATAGTTTCTTTCAGCGGTGCCATGTAACATTCATGTCCTGTCTCTGCTTGATTACTTTTACATACGGTACAATAAATTTTGAAGCATTCATATTTCCGCTGAAATGTCGTAAACTTGGCACAGTTTAGACAGTTCTGCATAGCCATGCATACAGAGCGCCCGTGAACCTTGGTTCGCTTATGATTCTCGAAACATCCCGGTCCGCGAAATTCTCTACGACAATCGGCACACTTCACCACCTTCTTGCTAGAATCGCAAGGAGGCACCGTTCGGCAACAAAAGCAGACGTAATGACAGGAGTGTACCGCACCTTTAGTGAAGCCTTTAAGACAACCTGGACAAACGAATCGTTTAGCCATTGCACCTGTCAAATTTACTATGGTATGGTAATGGAGGCTGTCTCGGTCATAGAGTAAATAAAGTATTTCTTTCCCCACATTACCACCGTCGTACAGTACAGAATCGAGATTAAAGCCGCTGTAAACTACAAGTCTATATCTATCCTTAATATGGGCCTGAATCTTCTCCAGCTCAGGGATACCTCCATCTCGCGAGAGATCGACACCCGAATCTCTGATTAACTTATCCACTTCTGCTTTGAGTTTTTTGCTTGTCATGTTGTTATCTATATATGATTTATAAATTTTACGATCGCTTACTCTAGCAATAGCGATGATTATGGCGAATGCTAAACAGTTCACGACTGCCTGTACGAAGACTACACTTCTCTTCAAATGGGCAAGTACATCAATCGTACGGCCCTTCGTAGCTACACCTCTATTTCGTCCGTTTCCGTTAGGCATATGGACAATGTCCACAACCAAACGCAAACGGTCGGTGGCATTGAAACGGGCGTTTGACTGACATACTTTCTGTACAACGCTGCTAATAACTTCAACACTGACTCGATCTTTACGCATAAAGGAGATACCAATCGGCTTATCGACCTCGTTTTCCTCATTGAAAATCGAGATCCCTACCATGTCATGGTCTCTCGTATCTACTAGGGCATGGTCTATAACGGCTTTAAGAGCCGTCTCAAAGGGGTTGGGTCCTGCATTTTCTGCTGGTTCTTTGAGTCGGACCACTAGCTGCAAGCCGGCAGAGTTGAACTTTTTGTACTCTTTACGAGTACTCTCGACAACTGTAAACAATGGGGAGGGTCGATTCTCTGAATTCGAAGCAGTACCCTCCCCCTCATTGCCAGACATCATATCCAACTCTTCCTCGCTTGAAACTAGCTCATCATCAGATTCATTTGCGTCGTCGGAATCTGATAACGTCACAGTTTCCATTGCGTTATCTGATTCCGAACTAGAAATTGTATAAACCTCTGGTTCGGAATCATCTAACGTAATAGTATCGAACTCGTTTTCAGAATCCGATGAAATATTATAAACAGGGGAGGACATTATTATTATTAGTAGTAATATATAATGATATTCAACACTCTAATAAAAATACAAAAGACTGAATCTGTAACAATTAGAGAAAACATTAAATGCATGTAACAGTATAAAGAACGTAACACATGAATGTAACGGAAATAATTAGCACTTGACTGTATGCGTTTTTTTAATGCATTACCACTCACCTCTCTGTAACAACAAAGCTGTAAAACTGTTTCTCCTGTGATAAATCTCTAACTCTTTTCCTTGATTCAGCTACTACTTGTTCGAGTAATCTGTTCTGTTTCACCTTATATGTAGAAAGCGTTGTAGTACACTGAGAAGTGAAAGTAAGATGCGTCTATTTATACTAGCTGTCGAAATGTTATTTTTAGAAAGTATGAAGCTTTGGAATTTTCCTGTGTTGTAACGTATTTGCTATGTTTGCGTTATCTCTCTCTCTACTTACTTAAAGATATCTCAAGGTAGCTGTTACTACGTCATCGATAAGTTATTTAGAAAGCATGACCACGTCATAGTGTTCGTCGGAGAGTTTTGTATAAAAGACATGTATTTACAAGATCTTATCTTAACTTAGGAATGTACGGAAACATGTATCTATACACGTCACCGAAAAGTTATTTAGAAAGCATGACTACATCCTAGTGTTCCTCGGAGAGTTTTGTATAAAAGACATGTATTTACAAGATCTTATCTTAACTTAGGAATGTACGGAAACGCGTTAAGTATCTATATATCTATATAACTAAGTCACATTGTGTAATGATGACATTACTTAGAGTAGGATTACTCCCACAACGTCTCTGGCCTTGAAGGCTAACCCAGCCAGCGAGCCTCTCGTTACGTCTCGTTACCAAGATGCGCGGATTCGCTGCGCGTAAGATCAGTGACCTACTGCTAGGCAGAGAGAAAAGATCATTCTCCACGTTGCCAGGGGTAGAAAATACTGTAATAGTTGAGTGGAGGGATAATGCCGGAGGGACAGAGACAGACAACACGTGGAGTGGGGTGCCAATCAGGGTGCAGCTACCTCCCCTAGCCAGGAACTCTACGAGCGGTGAGACTCGCTCCTAAGGTATATACGTAAAAACCCAGAGACGTTGTGGGTGTAATCCTACTCTACATCGTTATGAATTCTATCATAATAAATGACATTATGAATACGTTTGTACTAATGCAAAGCGAAGTGTTTAACTATATAAACAACAAACAAAGTGTTCCTGCAAGTTGTGAAATTCTGTCTTTATTAGACATGGTTAGCGATGAAATAAATCATCCAGCTCTATTACTGTGAAACCATTTGTTTATACACTTTATTTCATAGGAGCGTGACAACCTTATGTTACGGGATAAGGTTGTGACGTTCTGAAATGAAACTATAACCTTAACCAATTCCTATTCCTTACAAAATCATTTCACTTAGTCGATAGTAATAGCAACAGTGTTCATCTTGAAGAAGAAAGGATGCTGAAAGGAAGAAGAATTGGTTATGTAAGTATAAACCTATTTTATCTTTTCATAACTATCATGTGCCCTTGCGCAATATTGTACGTATGTCACTATTACACTATCTAGCCATAATAGCGTCACGTTGGTGCATGACGTGACATGTTTCAATTCCAACCCCATGACGTCATAGAGCAAAGGACCTAAGTATGCGTGGTGGGATTTTTGCCAAAAGGGCACAACTAGAGCGTCGGGGGCGGCGTCGGAACACCATAGGACGAAAGGGCACATCGCACGCTTTCATATGACACCCATGACGTCTTTTTGCCAAAAGGGCACGACTAGGGCGTCGGGGGCGGCGTCGGAACACCTTAGGTCGAAAGGGCACATCGCACGCTTTCATATGACACCCATAACGTATTTTTTGCCAAAAGGGCACAACTAGGGCGTCGGGGGCGGCGTCGGAACACCATAGGACGAAAGGGCACAACGCGCGCTTTCATATGATACCCATGACGTCTTTTTGCCAAAAGGGCACAACTAGGGCGTCGGGGACGGCGTCGAAACAACATAGGACGAAAGGGCACATCGCACGCTTTCATATGACACCCATGACGTCTTTTTTGCCAAAAGGGCACAACTAGGGCGTCTGGATGAATCGGGAACAGCACAGAGCCAAAGGGCTTAATTACATTATTCGAATCGACTACCATGACATCACGGGACGTCCCGGATCAAAGGGCCTAAGTATAGAGACTGTTCCTGTTGCGTAACAGGAATACTGACATAGGGCCTAAATCCTAAGCAAGGCGTCTGGATGAATCGGGAATAGCACAGTGCAAAAGGCCGTAATTACATTATTGGAATCGACTCCCGTGACGTCACTGGGCAAAAGGGCCTAACTAGGCGTCTGGAAGAGGCGTCGGTTGGCGGCCATTTTACTTTATAGCTCCCCCCTTACTACTAACCTTCAGTTCATGAAGCGGAGTAGACTGAGAAGGAGAATACTTAGCTGCCACTTGGAAATATCCTCAGTTAAACCAAGTAGGTCCAGACCACCATAATGAATTATTGATGAGATATTAGGGGGTAGATCCTCTCGAAATGATATCAGCAGGATTGTCTTTAGAAATAACATGCCACCAAGAGTCAATAGAAGTAGTTTCTTGGATGTCTGCGACTCTATTCGCCACGAAAATTTTTAGTGTGATAGGTGAACGAGTCAGCCAACTCAAGACTACTTTAGAATCGCTCCAGAGATGGATTGATTCTAAATTCAATTGAAGCATAGGCAATACCTTGCTTAATAAGACAGACAAAAGATGAGCTGCCAAAAGTTCCAATCTTGGAATAGTAATTGCCTTTATTGGAGCAACTCAAGACCTTCCGCATAATAAAGAACATTTAGCATTACCAGCAAGATCAATGGAGCCTAAATAAATACAAGCGCCGTATGCAGCCTCACTGGCATCGCAAAAACCATGATGCTGTATATAAACTGCATTTTGAATAAATGCCAGGCGAGGAATTGCTATGTGAGAAATGAAATTCAATTGGCTGTGAACCTTGTCCCATTTGCTGGCAACTGAAGGAGGAATGGGATCATCCCAAGCCATGGTCTCTTTCCATAAGGATTGAAAAATTATCTTGCAGTGTGAAACGACTGGACAAATCAATCCTAGAGGGTCAAAAATAGACGCTATGCAAGACAGTAAGTTGCGCCTAGTACAGAGAGAGAAAATCTTTGAAAAATCAATTGAAGTTTCTATTCTTAAAACGTCAGCTGAAGGTTGCCAAATTAAACTCAAAGCCTTTAAAGAATTGACATCGGAATCGCCAAAGGTACGAAAGTCAAGAGTTTCTTGATCTTCAAGAGCAATTTATTGAAGTAGCTCGGGAGTATTCGAGCTCCATTTGCGCGGTTGAAAACCACCCAATCTTATCTGAAAAAATCATTTCTTTGGCTTCAGAAATTCTAGAATCAGAAGCGACAATATCATCAATATCATCAAAGTCATCAATTAGCTTAGCTGCCAATGGAAATCTATCTCCTTCATCGACAGTGAGCTGCTTAAGAGCTCTTGTAGCTAAGCTGTACCATAAGTAACAGTCTTCAGATTATACAATTTGATGGGCTCTGATTGAGAGCTTCTCGAGAAGATCTTTTGAAATTGTTGATGACTCCTATGAACCATGACCTGCCTATACATTTTGGCAATGTCAGAAGTGAAAGCAATAGGCTTGAAACGGAATATAGAAAACAAATCTGGCTGCACTACTGCACTACTGCACTACTGAACCTATGGCAAGAATATCGTTGAGTGACTTGCTAGATGAAGATTTGACCGAAGCATGAAACACTACCCTTAATTTAGTGGTAGTGCTGGATGGCTTAAGTACAGGATGATGAGGAATTACATATTCGTACTTAGCAGTAAAATCCTCAATAGCAGGTTCCATATGACCTAGCTCTTCATATTCAGACATAAACTTGCAATACTCTAAATGGTGAGAGGGATTAGAGGATAGTAGCTTCTCAAAAGAATGAAACCTTTTTAACGCTTGGGCTTTAGTACTGCCCAAAGTCTCTGGGGCAGACCGAAAAGGAAGCTTAACAATATACCTCCCATCAGAATCTCTCTGGGTATTGTCTAAGAAATGTTTCTCACAGAAGGACTCGTCAGGGAAAGGAGCGCAATTAGAAACCCTCTCTAACTCCCAAAATTTAGTGAGTTGATTACTAACATCTTCGTCAGAATTTAGGAAGGCTGAATAATTAGTAAAGGCTTCCCCGGAATTAGCAGGTTCGAATATGGGAGACCTATTCTGATTAAATCGCTTCCTACAACGAGTCGAATGAGCATGGCGACGTTGGGGAGTAGGAGAAAGAGGCAATTTGCCTGATAAGTACCAGCCCAGCTGGGAATTTTGAATTGTAGGAAAGCTGGGGGCAGATATTTGACCAGGAGCTATGATTTGGGAACAGATATCAACACCCAGGAGCAAGTCAATATATTTAGGTTCATTAAAATGCAGATCAGCTAATCGCAGATTGGGGGAATATTCCATCCTTGAATATCAATCAAGTTTTTCGGAAACTTGGATGTGGAGATTTCTGGGACAACAACAGCCTCAGTATCGCAGTACCAAGAAGTGGTACGAGATCTAAGTGATATAGATGCAAGCCTTAGCGTGCTTACATTAATGGAATATACACCAGCCAGCGTAGTGCGCTGCGGTAAAGGAGACAAGCCTAACTGTTTAAATAACCTATGACTGATTAGGTTGCAGTCAGAACCGCTATCTAGAAGCGCTGTAGCCTCTGCCGCACGACTATTTTTGTCGAGAATTACCACAGTGGCTGTGGGAAGCAGACATTTCTGCTGTAATTTTCCAGAGGACATTACATTGGCCGTATTTTCGGTCTGCGAATTATTAGATGCATAAGAATTGTGCAAATAAGTACTATGTTTTGCGTTGCAAACATTGCAACGATAATTATTACAATTTGATTCGTGTCTGTTTGCTCCAAGGCAAACACGACAAAAATTGTGATCTTTAACAAATTGGTCACGGTGCGCAAATTTCATAGCCTTAAACATGTCACAGCGAAAGAGAGGATGTTGCGCATTATGACAGCAAATACAATTGCTTCTTGTAGGCTGAGGTTTTGCTTTAGCCTTGGTAGTGACAACAGAAGTCACTCTGCAATACTCTGACTCTCGACTCCAAAAATCTAAACAATTCTTCCAGTTTAGGGAGCTTTCCAAGTTTAATTGAGGACTCCCAATCCTTAATTAAACTCACGGGGAGCTTATCCACAATTATTCGGGAAATGATGAGGTCAGACAAGGGAACATTAGTATTCAACGCGTGCAGAGCATGCACGGTGCTTATAAAGTGATCCAAATAGCGTTGTAGAGACTCTGCGGATGACCCTACTATGGAGGGTGCAGAGAACAAATGATCTAAGTGCGTATTTGCAATCAATCGATAATTATCAAACCTTTCTGCCAAGGTTTTCCAAGCTACTTCGAACGTAGCAGACGAATCAGGAATATTTTGAATGACAGTCATTACTTCAGAGGATAAACATGATTGCAGATATTGGAATTTATCCATATCTGAAATATGACTGTGCTTTATGATGAGGGATGTAAAAGTATCCCTAAATTCAATCCAGTTCCTAGGATCGTCGGAAAAGTCAGGCAACCTTATCACTGGGAGCTTAGGCAAAGTAGGGGCATGAGAGTCAAGCGATTAACGCTGACTAGTAGATTGAGCCTGTTCAGGCTCATGCAATAGCTTGTTGTCAAGAATGAGTGACTCAATAAATATAAAAGCAGCAGCATATTCAGTTTGAATATGCTCTTCTAGATGCTCAGCCTCCTGATCTGAAACATCAAAGAATTGAGGACTTTCATCCCTATATCTTTCCATTAACCTATGAAGTTCGGAATGATGAAACAAAGCTCGACGATAGGACATTTTATCCTGAATCTCGAATTCATTTATAGTTTGAAATAGAGTGAAGAGTTGAACTTTTAAACGTTCAAAATTGGCAAGAGCTTTGGCTTTGGCCTCGGCCTCTTTGCGCTCAGCTTTAGCCTCTCTTGCTCGGTAACAGCTTTTGCCTCGGCCTCTATGCGTTCGGCAATAGCTTTTTCGAAGGAACTAATCTGTTTATCGTAATATCGAGTAGCTCGCTTAATAACTTCCTCGACTTCTAACCTGTAAGCATCCTCATGCTCAGAGTAAGCTAGATCGTCTATTTCAGATTGGAGTTTATCATAATCATTTTCAAATTGGTCTAATTTAGTTTTAAAAATCAAGAAATCTTGATAAGGTCCTTCATCACCAATGACTGAATTAAGGACATCATTAGCTTTACGCGTAATCTTCGCCTTAATGGGGGTACGCTTTGCTTTAAGGGACATTAACACGACCTCAGGATTATCCATTGTTGGGATATTCGCAATCAATTGTCCAAAACAATCACAACCCTTCACTTAATTGAAGTTCGGAATCTAAGCTCAAGTCTAAAGTCAACTGGTTGCCCGCATTCGGGACAAATACAAAGATTCATGGTTGCCCGCGTATCGGAAAAAACACATGAAAAGTGTAACTGTGTTCACAAAGGTAAGTACAAGTGTGTTAAGTACAAATAAACCCTTGAAAAGATTACACTAATAAGCTAATGTGAGAATGGCCACACACGTGTACAAAAACACGGAGGCGAAGCACTCAAAATTAGCTTAAATATGAAAGTTGTAGTATTATTTACTACGCTCAAACTGACCTTAAAAGTCAGGAGAAAAACAATGTGCTTCAATTGTCAATTGTTATTATATTGTCTTAAATAGTGCTCAAACAGTAATGCCTGGAGCACCAACCGCTTGATAGAAAATGAACTTATATTTAATAAGTCCGGGCAGAATGAAAAATGAAGTGTCAGTTTACAATATATGTGTTACAATAGAGTTTCCATCCGGCCCGGAGGAGTCCAAAAAATGTGACGTGCGTAAGCAGCGGACTGTACTTCCTGTTTTAAATAGGGCTGAATTAAATATACGCACGAAACATCCCGTGGGAATGAACGATAAAGAGGTTTACAAAAATAAGAAACCCTTAATAATAGCGCTGACACTAATCTCTTCAAATATCACTCTCACTCGACAGATGAAGTTGGATCGATGTCTTGAATCCTTCTTGAGAACAGAGCGTTGAATGATTCAACCATGAATAAGAACCTTGTTGGTTTTAAGATAGATTTATTAAGAATTCCGGAGGACCACTCGACTTGATGCGTCGAGAATTAATATAAATACTAGTTAAACATATACATGCAGCAACTGTGTCCTGTAAATATGATTCACAGTTAATCTTGTGACGTCTTTTATTCACAAATCAAAAAAGCAATGATAATGTCATTAAATTAATTTGCGTGTTGATAGAGTCAAAGCAATGTTCAAAATATGAACTATTAAAATCTCTAAACACTCAAGTTCGCGCAAGCTATAGGTTTTACTAGCATTATTCTACGTGTCTAGTTACTCTTTATGTTCAAACTCTCCGCTAAATCTATTTTCACAATTCAGCAGTTTGGAGCGGATTGATACAAGTTATTTCCGCCTTTTCTCTGGTCTCGCGCCAAGGCAGGTGTTAGCTTATGACGCCTCGTGCATACATTACAGCATCATGCAAAGTCAGTCAGATCTCAGCATTCACACGTAGCAGATGTGTGGATCGCTACTCCAGATTCGCGCCAATTGTAGACAATAGCTACAGTGGTTTTGCTATTAAATCGCGAATAAATACATAATACTTACAGAAAAAAGTATTATCGTGTGCGAGTAATGAAATTACACTATTTACAGTAATTTCAATATTCTCGGCTTCATAGATCCGTCGTGAAGTTCGTCTATAGTTGAGAGCATTGTGCAACTCCACGAGGTCAGAGTGAATCGGCTATTCTGTGTATTTTATATCAAGATTTTTTAGTCTACAGTCAATCTATTAATTCTAGACAGAATTACGAGTGTTTAAACTATTCTTCAGTGCTGGCATAAATTTCTTACATTTATCGCCACGTGACCAGCTTACCGCTAAAACGCATTCCATTGTTCATTGCAGATTACGCAATCTCACTTCAGATTATTTGTTATACCTTTTATCATTCAGTTAATTAATCATTTAATTCAGTGCATCTATTTAGTCTATATTGTGTGAAAATAAAGTTCCATAGTTTATTACATGTATAAGGTTTGTTCCAATATTACATTCGTGGACCTCTGAATCCAGCAACCGCGATACATAGTCCAATCTTGATTTCATCCTTTTATTATTATTGTTTGAATAACAATTGGTCCTCCTACAAGAGCTTTACATTCTACCTCACATTTTGCTCCTATCTTTCCGGAAATATCCCGGATCCTACATTTTTTGGTTCCTCCTTCGCCGGATGTAATTTGGACAAATCTTGAACTCTCACACATATGCGGTTTCTTCTCGGTATTTTTCTACCATCGGTACGGATTTCAGAATCCAAACGTTTCCTCGGGTCCGCCCTATAGATCAATAGCAACCGCGTATCGGACGGCATAAGAATTCTAGCTACTCTGTATTCATGGTCCAGTCTTGTCATCAAGTCGGCAGTGCCCAAGTCACTTCAAGAAGAAGTAACTACAAGACATCAGTCTACAATCACAGCAAGGCTGCAGTGTGCAGTGATTTAAGCTATCATCCAGCAGCGGTGACTAGCGCAGGAAAACTCTCAACAGCAAAGATAGAACAACAGAAAGATTCTTCAGAGCGGAGAATACATTCCACATCTACAAGTACTTCATTCTACATCCGAAATGGAACAAGATTTGAAGGTACTGACTAGAAAACGTGATTTTATCAGAAGAAAATTCACGTACATACAGAAGTACTGTGACAGCATTACAGAAGACGTTGATGTATTTCGACTGAAAGTTGAGAATGGCACTCTCAATGAACTGTGGCAAAATTACGAAGCTATACAAACTCAAATTGAATCTCTCATCGAGGCTGAAGGTGAACTAGATATTCACGCACAGTACGACGAAGATGTTAAAAGCTAAAAGCTAAAATTAGTGCTCTTATACATCAACATGAACAGCCAATGCATAGTGCAAATTCTCATCACAGTGATACATCACATCACACTTCGCATTCTTGCAATGCACAGAGCAGAGTTATACCATTACTTACCTTAGAATTACCCATCTGCGATGGAGATGTTACAAAATTCAAACACTTCCATGATACGTTTACAAGCCTTATTGTAAATAATGAATCACTAGACCCAATCCAGAAATACCATTATTTGTTAGCAGCTCTTCAGCAGCAAGCTCACGTACTCGTTGAAAGTCTTCCTGTTACCAGTGACAATTTCCCAGTAGCGTGGAAATTGATTTGTGATCGCTACAATAACACAAGATTGATAGCCACATCACATGTGCAACTGCTGTTATCATTGCCAGAAATGAAAACAGACAGTGTAACAGAACTCAGGAACCTTCTTAATAGTTTTCAGAGCAACCTAAACGCAGTAGAAGCTCTAGCTCTAGAAGTTCCGCTCCATGAAGTTCTCCTAACGCAGCTTCTGTTAAACAGTCTAAAAGACAGCACTCGCAAGGAATTTGAGAGTAAAATCGACTCACAGCATTTTACGTCTCTACAAGAGCTCATAACGTTCCTAGAATCTAAAGCACTCACATTAGAGATTTTAGCGACTCCTAGCAACATGTCCAGCCCTCACCCACAAGAAAGGTTGAGCTGCGATCACAACAACACATTGTCCATGAAACGCGACAGTCGTATGGAGGTGCAAACAGCCTGTCTTGTGCCTATTGTCAAGAGAATCACAAACTGTACCATTGTGATGAATTCCGACAAATTCCAGTCAACGAGAGATGGAATTTCGTCAAGTCTCAGCACCTGTGTGTAAACTGCTTCTCATCGAATCATAAGGTACACCAGTGCAAATTAGAATCATTTTGTGATTGTGGAGAATCTGTTCATAGTCAACTCTTGCATAATGACATGAATAGGGTTTCTTCCCCGGAAAATCCTATCTCAACGGCAGACGCAGAACCACAAATGCATTCCTTTGTGGTATTCAGTAAATTTGCACAATAGCAAGTCTGTCCTCTGTGTAAACTGAACCACGCATTACACAAATGCAGCCAATGTCGCAAATTCACAGTACAGCAGCGATGGAGCTGTGTACGATCCAAGAAACTGTGCTTTAATTCCTTATCGTCAGAAAATAAAGTACAAGAATGTGAATTACCTTCTTATTGCAAGTGTAACTCAAAACACAGCAAGTTATTACACTTGATACATAAGCAAGGAAACTCAACTGCCTACGCAATGAGATGCTTTGATATCAGCAGAAGTAAACAGAATACTTCATCACACAGCAATTCTAAACCAGTTAGAATTCGCAGCAACTCAAGCAAGGCATCTCGTCACATACAGAGCCAACGCTTCGAGAGAAATAGACCCAGTGCAGCGGTCAAAAATGTTCGCAACAACTACGTCTCCTTCAAGAACAGGAACGAACAGTTGAATACATCCCTTCACAATAAATCTTTCAACAAGCGAGAAAGGTTTAGAACAAGTGACAGTGGAAACTCAAAGTGTAAAGTAAATCCATTCTACAGAGCTTTACATTCTCACAACAACACACAGCAGTGTTTGTCTTCTTCAAAATAGTGAAAAGCTATTCACATGCATCATCTGTATATATCAAGTAAGAGAACGACTATGTTATCAAGACATCTTATGAAATTCAGCCAACTAAGCTAACACATTACATTGTGATGTATGTAAAAAAGAAACTAGCAAATTGTTTTTCTACATGTCACATTCAATGGTTATACAAGGATCTTTCTCCCTTATTCAAGATTCAGTTCAGTAACATGATATCATCAGCTGTGCCCTGAATGATATACAGAAATCATCATGCATTTCTTCAGCAGGATTAGCATTTCTACAAATTGTATTTCAATAAGTATCCTGATTATCACTACACATGTTATTGCTCCAGCTGTTACGTACAAGTCGAAGCTTTTTCACTTATGGATACATCAGCTGTTTGAAGTCCAGTCATCATTCACCTAGACCTTCACAGCCTTACGTGTGTTGCCAGTCTAGTAGTGTAGAGTCAGTGCTTATCAGTCTTACATGCAAAAGTGTATTTCAGTCATTATAGCTTGCACTCCAGTGATGTTCTTTATTTGAAGTTATACTTCAAGGCGGCGGAGTATGTTCGCGCAAGCTATAGGTTTTACTAGCATTATTCTACGTATCTAGTTACTCTTTATGTTCAAACTCTCCGCTAAATCTATTTTCGCAATTGAGCAGTTTGGAGCGGATTGATACAAGTTATTTCCGCCTTTTCTCTGGTCTCGCGCCAAGGCAGGTGTTAGCTTATGACGCCTCGTGCATACATTACAGCATCATGCAAAGTCAGTCAGATCTCAGCATTCACACGTAGCAGATGTGTGGATCGCTACTCCAGATTCGCGCCAATTGAAGACAATTGCTAGAGTGGTTTTGCTATTAAATCGCGAATAAATACATAATACTTACAGATAAAAGTATTATCGTGTGCGAGTAATCAAATTACACAATTTACAGTAATTTGAATACTCTCGGCTTCATAGATCCGTCGTGAAGTTCGTCTATAGTTAAGAGCATTGTGCAACTCCACGAGGTCACAGTGAATCGGCTATTCTGTGCATTTTATATCAAGATTATTTAGTCTACAGTCAATCTATTAATTCTAGACAGAATTACGAGTGTTTTAACACATTCGCTACTGACTACCTGCCAGCTCTTTAAATGCCCCAGCCCAGGGATTTTTAAATGGCCATTTAAACATACACCTGAATTTACAGTACCTCGGTATTTTAAGTTTTTCTTGAAAACTATATGAAATTATTGCATAAAAATTTTACATACTTTCAGGAAGACTTCTGTGTTTGTTGAGTGGCCGCGGAGCTGCAGCAGACGGGATTAATTCAACACCACAATCATTGTTGAATAATAATTTGTCTATCTCTTCACCTGATAATGGCCTACGCCTATAATCACATTTATCTCTTTTGTCACTGCACACGGAATTACCACTAAGCCTAATGCTAGCCATTCTTCACGCTACTGACCGGCGATGCGAAACTGGTCTTCAAAAGCACATGGAAATCTTTTGTTGTCAGGAGGTCAACGACATAATTTTAGGGTTTCTGTAAATCCAGCAAGTGTATTCACCCACCATCTATTGCCTTAAATGGAAACTAGCAAGTGTATTCACCCCCCTATCTTTGCCGTAAATGGAAACTACGACCTTCACCATTTCCTTGAAGAAATATACAAAAAAATTGGCGCGGGCGCTTAAACGCCAGCTGGCGTGGACGGGAGGGAAGTGCTGGCTTTTCTTCCACGCCAAATGGCGTGCACGGTAGCGAATGTGTTAAGCTATTGTTCAGTGCTGGCATAAATTCCTTACAATTATCGCCACGTGACCAGCTTACCGCCAAAACGCATTCCATTGTTCATTCCAGATTACGCAATCTCACTTCAGATTATTTGTTATACCTTTTATCATTCAGTTTATAAATCATTTAATTCAGTGCATCTATTTAGCCTATATTGTGTGAAAATAAAGTTCCATGTATAAGGTTTGTTCCAATATTACATTCGTGGACCTCTGAATCCAGCAACCTCGATACATAGTCCAATCTTGCTCTCATCCTTTTATTATTATTGTTTGAATAACAATTGGTCCTCCTACCAGAGCTTTACATTCTACCTCACATTTTGCTCCTATCTTTCCGGAAATATCCCGGATCCTACAACTCACTTGGTGCAATGATTCCATTTTGTAATGAATATCACGTCAAGAATGAATCCTGAAATCCAAATAAGCTATACTAAAGCTTTGTAGAGAAGTCTTGCAGCGGCATAGAAGAATTTCACCATTCAGTTGCAAATAATAAGTAGAAACTGCTTCTTGAGCCGTGAATTACGGCTCATTTGATAATATTAAAGCAATCAGTAATTTAGCCATCTGCATTTAACTTCAGAATGTAAAATTAAATATTTTGACCCACTCTAAACACCGTGGTTCTCGGCAATTCATAAAAGCGCTTCTAGACCGCACTGCCATCTGTTGAAAGCTAGGGAGTAGAGGCTGGTACAAGCGATGATCAGTTGGGATCCAGTGCTCGCGACAAGAACATGTAACTTGAGTTTGAGTGGTTTGATGGGCGTTGCTGCCGTGAAAACACGATGTCTGAAGACTACGGCATAATTGGGTGAGACCTATCCACATTCTTTTCAATGCTATCAGTAATTTAATCTATTTTTGTGCTCACCCGTTTTCGGCTATCTAAATTTTCGTTCTGATTATTTCATAAATTTTCTCTAATAAAATATTTACCGGTCAAGTTTGGATTTTTGGAAATTACGCCTACACCATGTAAATTACATGTAATATTTGCCTTTGTTCATTCTGTTTTTCTTGAAGTCTGTCCGTTGTGTAACTTCTTATCACGTTCTTTGCCTTTCCGAACAGTAATTCAGTATTTTTGGCAGACATCCGACATTAGCATGATTTAGAGTGGGTTTTATTTGCGTAGTATTTCAGTACAGCCGCCATTAAGACATTGAGATTGCCCTATGTATTGATGTTTATAGATAATCTAAAGATTACTGGGTTTTTCTAGTCCTGGGAAATACTAGTCATTATGTACAGAGTGTTCTGTAACGTGTAGTACTTATTTATTGCAATTAGTCTGGGTTTTAGGGGATTTTTCCAAGAGACGGGTTGGTTTTTTTACAAATGTTATTTTGAATTATTGTGCTGTATCGCCCGTGCTCAAGGTTGTTGTATGCAACAAGAAAAAATATATATAGATTTTACGTTTTGGCCATTCTAAAGATTATACTCAGGAAATAAAGGTCGTACTTTACAACGATATATTATCTTACAATGTTGTAATTCAAATTTGTTAAAGCTATTAATAAAAATTGTTTCAGAAAATATCATTTGTCATATATATATATATATATATATATATATATATATATATATATATATAAAACCCTCTTTCCAGTAAATCATATTAATCTGTCCAGTGTTCATTTTGTGATAATGGGTGCCCAGCCCCTTGGATGGTAAACAGTAGCGTCACTAATTTAGCAAGAATGGTCGAAACCAGGTCTACTTCACAAATCATATGTCCTAAACTTCCAACATATGTAAACTGTGCCCAAGGGGGGCACAAATAAGTGCTATCGCAGAGCGTAGTTAGGTTTATGACCCCATTTTTCTAAATTTGCGCTCTGTTTTCCTTTCAGTACATTTTTCGAGAATTGCCTTTTTCAAATTTGGATTTTTTGCGGGAATTTTTAACAGTATTTCAACCACTTATATTTTTGATCCAATGCCTAAGGTTAGGCTGTATCTGCATTTTGTACCGGCATTTAGAGTAGTTCAGCTTTTCCTGTTTTGTATTAAACATTATGATATTGGGAGTATATTAACGTGCAATTTTGCTACTGGCATGTTGAGTAGTTCAGTTTTTCAAACTTGTGATAGCATTGATTTTTCAAATCTACTAAAGCATTGATTTTTTTCAAATTGCTATAGCTTTGACTTTTCAAAATTTGCTAAAGCATTCATTTTTTAAATTCGCTACAGCATTGATTTTTCAGAACTACTACGGCATTGACTTTTCAAAAAAAAATTGCTAAGGCATTGATTTATCAAAATTTGCTAAAGAATTGATCTTTCAAAATTTTGCTAAAGCTTCCCTTTTTCAAACTTTGTTACGCGAGTGATTTTTCATTGCTTAGTTCTACCCTAACTTATAAACAAAAAAATTGCTACCTGAGGACTTTAAGAATTTTGGATTTCTTTTTGAATTTTTCATTAAGCCATTTTTCATGCTTCATGATAGCTGTATTATTTTGAAGTAACTTAAATTCACCTTGAGTAAATTTTGGAGTTCTGGATCGTGTGGCTATTCTTATTGAGATTTAACCTCACTGATATTATATTTCTACTTTAACCACGATTTTGCATTTTTTATTGAAGTTTTGAAACTTAATTTATTGACATATTTCGTAACCCTAATAGTCATTTTCAAATTTAATTTAAATTTTGAAACGTGATTTCATTGATACTAGATTTCTTAAACCTAACAGTCATTTTCTATGCTTAACATAAATTCTGAAACTTAATTTTAGTGATATTAGATTTCCGAAACCTAACAGTTATTTGGTATTTTTACTTTAAATTCTGAAAATTAATTTCATTGATATTATAATTCAGAAACTTAACAGTTATTTGAGATTCCTGAATTAAAATTTTGGAATTTAATTTCATTGTGCTATTTCTGAAACCTAATAGCCATTTTCATTTTTAAATTTAAATTTTGAAAACTTCATTGATATTGGATTTCCGAAACCTAACAGTCAATTTCTACTCTCAGTATTATTTCTGAAACTTAACTTCATTGATATTGGTTTTTCGAAACCTAACACTTAGTTTTCAATCCTTAACTTAAATTTTGAAACTTAATTGATATTATTTTTCTGAAACTTAACTTACATTTTTCTATTAACTTAAAATGTTGTAACTCGATTCATCATGAGTAATCGAACATACGTACCACTTGAGTTTCTGTTGAAAGCCGATCTTCTTTATGAATTATCAGTCCGAGGTATCACAGTGGATCCAGACGATTCCGTTCCAAATTTAACCAAGATATTGAAGGATAATTTGACTATTCCTGTTGATACTAAGAACTTACAACATATTAAGCCACAGTTAGAGGTACCGGCCCTTATTGCTAAGACGGAAAATATTTTCGAGCAATGTCGGGAACTAGGTGAGGAATGTGGCCTTTCTCAAAAGCAGGTTAAGCGCTTGCAGGCAAAATTGGACCATATTTTGAACCGTATAACGGACTTGTTACAATTGGCTCTTTCTGCTGACTGTATTTCGTTACTTGGATCAGTGAGTCAAGAGATTCTGAGAGAGAAGGATAGAATTAAGTGTCAAATGTCTGAAAATGTGGCTAGAGGTTATAATAGTCAGGCTGAAGCAAATATTGTGGTTGGGAGTGGTTCTCCCAATCCTTTTCTTTCTGGCAACCCTCATGGTAATAATGAATTGGAGCAGTCACCTGTACCCATTGGGCGTAATTTACGTTTTGACCGGTTTCGCTAAATTACCCCATCCGCTTGGTAAGTTAATGGGCAAGTTAGAGACTTTTAGCGACCACTCATTGGATGAAGTTGTTAGGTTCTTAATATTTTTGACTGAACTTAGGTGCCAAACTGAAATTTTTGGATTTAATGTCAAACAGATTTTGACTTTATGTTTCGCGAATTTGAAAGGATGCTTAAAGGAGTTGGCAGGTAGAGCCGTGAAGGAAGATAAGGACTTACTGGAATTCCACGGGAGTTTACTTGATTATTACTTTTCATCTAGAGACAGATTGCGATATTTGAGTAAAATGTATTATCGCGTCCAGGCAGAAAATGAACCGTTTTGTGATTATGTCCAGAATATTAGGTGCTATGCCGAAGCTTTTCGACTGATAGAATCTGAAGCCCAAATTGTTCAAAACATCTTAGATGGAATGTCCTCGAAAACTAGGAGACTGGTTAGTTTTGAAAACAAACCGACAAATTTTCAGGAGTTAGATCTTTTGTGTGCCAAACTTAATTCTGTAGCCTTATCTGACGGTTTAAGAACTGAAAATTCAGGGTATAGGGATAGGCCTGTGCAATCTGTTACAGTAAGTAATCGTCAGGGATTTAGGCCATCTGTCAATGCTGCCGAAAACAGGTTATGTTTTTATTGCCGTAGGCCTGGTCATCTTTTAAGGGATTGCCCTCGTAGGCCTCCTCGTGGGGGTTACCGGGGTTTTCAGAACGCTCGGCCGGCATCGTAAAATTTAAAACCAAGTTTAGCTGATCCTCAGAGGGAGTGAAATAAAGGTGACTTAGCATCTGTCCGGGATATTCTATTAAAATTTTGAAGAAGAATTAGAGTTGTTGTTTAGCTGTATTCAAAATTTTTAATATTTGGATCAGGGTTATGGCATATCGCTATTTTGGGGTAATATCATAAATCCAAAATTGGGTTTTTGGCATTTTGGAAAGGGTTTGATTTAAACTATAATTTTGCTTAAGTTTATTTAATTCAATGTAGGGTTTTGCTTGGTATTTTGGGCTCCCTCTTACTTCTTGCTGGGAGGAAGGATGGATCCACGAAACACGTTTTGAAGTGCTTGTGCTAATTCCTGTAAGGAGGTTGCGTTTTAAGATATTTCGGGGTAGGCAGCTCACTGGTACTTCCGGAAGCCACTGAGCTGGACGTTTCGATTTTGTTCCGTTGTCGGGTTGCAGTTCGTGAAGAATTCCCTAGACGTCAATCTTTATTTTTGGGACCCCAATTAAATACTTTAGCTTTTTCCATTTTTTCCTATTAGTGAATGCCTTGAAGTAAATTTAAACATGGGACTTATTTAGATTTTAGGGTACGTTCAGGAAAGTTGGAGAACGTGAATTTTCGTGTTCGGGAAAATCGGGTAATAAATATGCTCTGGATCTCAACTCACTGTTTGGGATTGGTTTTATTAAAGAAAAAAAGAGGAAAGTATAAATAAATTACTCTTAATGGTCAAATTGTGCATGCTATGTATTTTTTGCACGTGTACTGTGCGTATGGATTTTATGTTGCAGTTTGGTTATGCTCTGCCCAAGGATGATCTCCGTAGGCCGTGTATTTCGGCCCGGAAAATGGTAACTGGATTTAGATGGCGGGACTGTTCTGCCTCTCTTTTCTCCTTGTTGGCTGACCGAGTCCTGTCTTGTGCCGGCCCATTGGTGGTTCCTGCTCCGGAGACGTCTGGAGTTAATGGTTCCTGTAATCAAAAGAGAAGCACCTATGAGATGGCGCATTGCTGAGCTGCAGTGTGGGTTGCGGAAACATGCTGTTGCACCAACAAGCTGAGGCCTGCAGGGAGAGTGGTAGGAGCAAATTCACTAGGAGGAAGAGCCGAGTGTTGGAGGGTGGATATTTGGTTTTATGGAACTCATGCTATGGTATGGTAGACAGCAAACGGTCTAAACAAAGAAATCGTGCTGTCAGTAGTATCCATGCAATTGGTCTTCTGGAAGAATCTATGCATAGTGGCTCCAGTGACAGAAAATTTAAGATGGCATCAAAAATCACACATCAACAGTATCATATTTACCCGAGCAGTCATGCATTTTCGATAAAGCTGAAGCCTACTACAAGAGCAAGCATTTAGCAAAAAGTCACCTAAGCTATTGATGTGCAGTAAAGCATTGATGGAGAGGCTATGTTCCTGTGACATGCAGTAGTCAAGTTGCCATAGTTGAAAACTGCTGGAAGTAACTTACTGTGCAGGATCCTTTATCACATAAAATTACTATGAGCTGGTAATTTAAACCCGATTACCTCACTCCTGTCTTTTCTAAGCTGTTTTCCATCTATTCACTGAAGTTTCTCCTATTTTCTGTGTCCCTTGGCGGCATGCCCTCCTGGATTTCCACACCTCTGCACATAGTCGATTCGGAGTTTTGCTGTTTTTGAAGATCTGTCTGGCAGCTCCTGGGTTCAGATGGTTCCGCTACTTGGACGGTCGATGGTGACCGCCTATTCAGACAAGTTGTTCCACCCTCAACTGTCCTTCTCATCTCTGGCCGAAGCCTCTTGCATTCTTCGTGCTCTGCCTGGTGATGGGGTTTGCTAGCTGGATGCCGCTCGACCTGGTTGGCTCCTTCAGATATCCTGCCTGTTGGGTGCAGATTGGATGCTTCCTGCTGAAGTGGGGGTCAGGTGTGACCTCAGTTCCTGTGCGCCTGGACATGTTCTTGTTCTTCTCTCTTCGGTTGGTGTTTGGTGCTTATCTCCCGCCCGGGGGGAAATAAGTGGAGTGGTTCAAGATGGATGGAACTCTTCTAAGAAATGAGAGCGAACGTGGATTTCTGAAGATGATGCGGGGCATCGGGCAAGGCATGGAAACATTTCGGCAGTCGCAAGATTAAAAATTGTGCTTTGTGTGTTTGTTTTGTTGTGTTTTTTTTCTTCAGAGGTCTGTCTTATAAGATAGGATATCCAGTTAAAAATTAAAATAAAAAAGGGTAATAGATTCAAGCTCAAAACGAAATTTGGGGAAATAAAGTCTTCGACTTTATTTTGGGCAGACAGGGGAGTTTGAGCCGTGAATTACGGCTCATTTGATAATATTAAAGCAATCAGTAATTTAGCCAACTGCATTTAACTTCAGAATGTAAAATTAAATATTTTGACCCACTCTAAACACCGTGGTTCTCGGCAATTCTTAAAAGCGCTTCTAGACCGCACTGCCATCTGTTGAAAGCTAGGGAGTAGAGGCTGGTACAAGCGATGATCAGTTGGGATCCAGTGCTCGCGACAAGAACATGTAACTTGAGTTTGAGTGGTTTGGTGGGCGTTGCTGCCGTGAAAACACGATGTCTGAAGATTACGGCATAATTGGGTGAGACCTATCCACATTCTTTTCAATGCTATCAGTAATTTAATCTATTTTTGTGCTCACCCGTTTTCGGCTATCTAAATTTTCGTTCTGATCATTTCATAAATTTTCTCTAATAAAATATTTACCGGTCAAGTTTGGATTTTTGGAAATTACGCCTACACCATGTAAATTACATGTAATATTTGCCTTTGATCATTCTGTTTTTCTTGAAGTCAATAATATCACGTCCGTCCGTTGTGTAACTTCTTATCACGTTCTTTGCCTTTCCGAACAGTAATTCAGTACTTTTGGCAGACATCCGACATTAGCATGATTTAGAGTGGGTTTTATTTGCTTAGTATTTCAGCGCAGCCGCCATTAAGAGATTGAGATTGCCCTATGTATTGATGTTTATAGATAATCTAAAGATTACTGGGTTTTTCTAGTCCTGGGAAATACTAGTCATTATGTACAGGGTGTTCTGTAGTGTAGTACTTATTTATTGCAATTAGTCTGGGTTTTAGGGGATTTTTCCAAGAGACGGGTTGGTTTTTTTACAAATGTTATTTTGAATTATTGTGCTGTATCGCCCGTGCTCAAGGTTGTTGTATGCAACAAGAAAAAATATATATAGATTTTACGTTTTGGCCATTCTAAAGATTATACTCAGGAAATAAAGGTCGTACTTTACAACGATATATTACCTTACAATGTTGTAATTCAAATTTGTTAAAGCTATTAATAAAAATTGTTTCAGAAAATATAATTTGTCATACATATATATAAAAACTCTCTCCAGTAAATCATATTAATCTGTCCAGTGTTCATTTTGTGATAATGGGTGCCCAGCCCCTTGGATGGTAAACAGTAGCGTCACTAATTTAGCAAGAATGGTCGAAACCAGGTCTACTTCACAAACCATATGTCCTAAACTTCCAACATACGTAACTGTGCCCAAGGGGGGCACATTCTGTGCAGTTAAAATTAGTTATGACGGATCCTTGAATCGTTGAGAACAAATTACAAGGTAATTAAATGTTGATAGCTGCTGCTAGCTGAGTCCAGAAAGGACTAAAAATCTTATCAGAGGATTTAAATGGCGATGAAGCCGAAAGATGTAGAAGGAATGAATATTTGAATAATAATGCTTTTTAACAATATTAGAAAAACCACTCCGATTGGACGAAAATTACGAGCAATTGAGCGATTATATATTAATGAAAGACGTAGATTGTGAAGTAATCATAATAATAATAGCAGAATGAATAAAATATATTTATAATTATTGACTATTTAAAATAATAAATATATTAATTGAAAATAAAGATTAATTTGATATCTATAAGAGAAGAAACTAAAGATCAATTGTTTTTTAAACAATAAAAGATTTAATTTCTAGGCGACAGAGAACAAATTATCATTGAATAAAATATTATTAAGGCCGCTAAAGACAAGAATAAATATTAAGAAGGTTAAATCAAGAGAGCCATGCATCTAAAAAAACCATCAAAGCTCAATGTATCAAACATAACTGAACACCCAATACTGATCTTGTTGGGAGGAAAATAGATTGTTTTCTTTTGAAAACTTCAAAATTCACAGACATAATGTATAATTTTCCTTTTAATTTTTACAAGTATATGATGTGTATTTGTTGGTAATACTGTATCAATGTGTAATCTAGTGTGCAGTGAGTTCTGTATATAAGTACATGTATCTGTCACGTCGTGTCTCAGTGTAATGCTCGTAATGGAGGTAGATGTGTTCTGTAATAAAATTTCCTTGCTACCACCAAGTCGTGTGTCTGCTTCCGCATCCATCTCGAGTTCCATAACCATAATCGCTAACAGGTTATGGGCCCAGGAGAGCCCAGGAGAGCCCAGGAGAGACTCAGAGAAGCTCAGTTATATCCGTCGCCGTTGGACGACGGAAATTTAGAGTCTGATTTCTGTGCTAAGGGAACTGTGACGGCCACAGGTTCTTTACTGAATTTTCTGTATCATCTAGATGTCGCAGAGGAGCATGCTCATGTGAGTAAAGTGAAGGACAGTAACTTTGACCTGTGGCATAAGCGCTTGGGTCATGTCAATGCCAAGAGTGTTGAGCTGATGAGAGCAGGCATGGTAGATGGAGTGAACTTTACAAGTGAAGTGCATGACAAGTGTATTCCTTGTTTGAAAGGAAAGTTCATTAGAAAACCATTTAAGGGGCCTCGCAAGAGAGCAAGACAGTTACTCGAATTGGTTCATTCAGACCTATGTGGCCCTATGCCTATAGCCTCATGGGGTGGTGCTAGGTATGTTCTCACTCTGATAGATGATTATTCTAGAAAGATATTTGTATACTTTCTAAAATCCAAAGACGAAGTGCTTGTTTACTTTAAAGAATTTAAGGCTGAAGTTGAGAAGCAGACTGGTTTTTCAATCAAGAAGCTGCGTACAGATAATGGTACGGAATATGTAAATTCTGCTTTCAAAAGTTTCCTGAAGGAGAATGGCATACTGCATCTGTTGACTGTACCGTACAATCCTGAACAGAATGGGGTTTCTGAACGTGTCAACAGAACTGTTGTTGAGATGGCAAGGTGTCTCATGTTGGATGCTGGTTGCCATGAGCGTTTGTGGGCTGAGGCCATAAGTGTAAGTGTTTACTTAAAGAACAGATCTCCACATAAGGCTGTGCCTAATGTGACTCCTGAAGAAAAGTGGTCAGGTGAAAAGGTAGATCTGAGCCATCTGAAGGTGTTTGGCTGTCCTGCATATGCTCATGTACCGAAAGAGAAGAGAAGGAAACTAGATGTGACCAGTAAGCGTATGACATTTGTTGGATATTGTGAATACACAGGTGATTTCAGGCTGTGGAATATTGACAAGCCCACAGACATCGTGCGTGTACGCAGTGTTGTGTTCTTAGAATCTGAACTAACTGTGAAAGAAAAAACTAAGAATGCTGTAGAAGTTGGTAAGACTGTTACAGGTAGGGAAACCATTCCTCTCATGATTTATTATGATGAGCTACCGTTTTTTGCTGTACCAGAGGAACCAATGATAGCTGCTGAAGAAATAATTACTTCGGGTAGTGAAGAGGAACAGTCCTCAGCAGTCCCTGATTCAGATAACAGTCATGTGTCTTCTGAGTCGAGTGCAACTGGAGATGATGGTAATGAAGAAGCATTGCCTGTGCCTGATCAGGAACCCAGGTATCCACAAAGGGAACGTCATCCTGTTGTTAATCCTGATTATTTATATTACGATGAGGGAGCATTGCATATACCTGAGGAAGAACCTAGACACTTTGTAGGTTATGTTGCATGTGATCCGCTTGAACCATTGACAGTAAAACAGGCCTTGTCCGGGTCAGAGAGTCATTCATGGTGGGCAGCTATGAATGAGGAGTATGGAGCTATGTTGGAAAATAGCACCTGGGAACTTGTTGACTTACCCTATGGCAAGAAACCTGTGAGCTGCAAGTGGGTATTCAAACGTAAGATAAATGCTGATGGTAGTGTGAAATATCGAGCAAGATTAGTGGCTAGAGGTTTCACACAAGTCCGTGGTGTAGATTACACTGATACTTTTTCTCCTGTGGTTAGAAAGGCTAACATCAGATTGCTTTTTGCATTAGCTGCTGAGTATGATTTGAAAATATTTCACTTTGATGTGTGTACAGCTTTTCTCAATGGTGATCTGGAGGAAGAGGTGTATATGTCTCAGCCAGAGTAGTTTGTGGCTAGTGGCAGTGAAAGGAAGGTATGTCGTTTGCATAAGGTTATTTATGGCCTAAAGCAGGCATCTAGAACATGGAACATTAAAATATCTGCAGTATTGCAGAATCTAGGTTTCACATGTTCTGAATATGAACCTTGTATATTTTTTAAGAGATCAAAGAATGGTCTTGTAATAATTGCCTTGTATGTAGACGACTTGCTTGTTCTGACCAGAGATTTAGAGGAAAGAATCTGTCTCAAGAAAAGTTTAGGATCTGTATTTAAGATTAAGGACCTTGGTGAGGTTAGGAATGTTCTAGGAATGAGAGTTCGTCATGTAGATGGTGTCACTTACATTGATCAGGAAAACTACATTGATGAAGTTCTAGAAAAATTTGGTATGTCAGAATCTAAACCTGTAAGTACTCCTATGGATTGTAAAACAAAATTGTTGAAAAGGGAGAAAACAGGGGAAGATCAGATCATGCTGTATCAAAATCTGATAGGATGTCTCATGTATATTGCTGTGACAACACGACCAGACATTGCATTTGTATGTAGTGCTTTAAGTCAGTTTAATTCTTGTGCTGGTGTAGAACATTGGAAATCAGCAAAAAGAGTTTTAAGGTACCTAAAGAAAACCAAGGCTTTATGTTTAAGTTACAGGAAGTGTGGTGAAACCATTGAAGGTTTTGTAGATGCAGACTATGCCAGTGACATTGCTGACAGAAGGTCTTACACAGGCTATAGTTTTCATCTAGCTGGCTGCTCCATTTCATGGGAGAGTAAAAAACAGCCAAAAACTGCTCAGTCAACAACTGAAGCAGAGTATCTGGCTCTTGCTGAAGCATGTAAGGAGGCAGTATACTTGCAACGGTTGCTGAATGAACTGATTGGGTTTAAAGAAACCATTAACATTCATGTTGACAATCAAAGTGCTCTAAAGTTGGCCCTAAATGCGGTGTACCATAACAGAACCAAACACATAGATGTTAGGCGTCAATTTAACCGTGAGGTCGTAGATGATAAGATTGTCAATTTACAGTATCTGCCATCAAATGAGATGACTGCAGATGTACTGACCAAAGCCTTGGCCCGTCCAGTTCATGACAAGCATGTAGCCAAATTAGGTTTAAAGATGTTAAATTAAGTCTTCTAGGTGGTAAGCTTGTTTAATATCAGATGCTTTGTGTAATTTTGTTTAAACATTATGTTTTGTTGATGTGTTAAGAAATGTACTTAACTGTGGCACCCTAGATTAAGGGAAAGTGTTGGTAATACTGTATCAATGTGTAATCTAGTGTGCAGTGAGTTCTGTATATAAGTACATGTATCTGTCACGTCGTGTCTCAGTGTAATGCTCGTAATGGAGGTAGATGTGTTCTGTAATAAAATTTCCTTGCTACCACCAAGTCGTGTGTCTGCTTCCGCATCCATCTCGAGTTCCATAACCATAATCGCTAACAGTATTTCTATGTACGTTTTAGTAGAAAATATATTTTGTTTCTTTGATTTACGATTAAATGTGCAAACTATTCTGTGACGCTGTGTCTATCATTTCACTAGACCAGTTAGTGTAGCAACACTGCCCTTGAACGTGAATGTACGTATTAAGTGCGCCACTGAAAACGAGTCACCCCTTCCCTCATGTTTACAAGATACAGGTAGCGTACGGCTATATCCCAGTCACCACTAACCTGATATAATGTTTTTGTGGCTAAACCCCCGGGCCCTAGTTATAAGGTATGAATCATGACCTGCTGCTTCGAAACACCACCACAAGCTCATATTACTACCACGCTTCTTTAAACCAAGTTTCTTGTCTCGTCTTCCATATTATACAATCTTGCATTTCGTATAATGGTTACAGTTATTTTGTTGAAATATAACGTAGCTATTATAATTATCTTCATTCTTCAGTAATTGAGCTAGCTTGCTTAAAATTATCTACTGTTTTGTTATCACGAATACTAGATTTTGCTTTCTTTTAATTAAGTTTCGATGTTTTAAAATAAAGATATAGTTGTAAAAAAGGATATTTATAACTTTACATAACAAGTGTAATATACAGCAATAGTAATTGGCAAGTCTTTGTTTATATGTCAATAGTTTTTAATTAGTTGTCCTATATTATTAATCTATGTGTGGTTTTCATATTCACATTTAAAAAAGCTAAAATTTAATTTAAATAAGATAGTTGAGCATTGAAAGTAACAGAATTTTTCTACAAATGTGCTTAAACTGCAACTTGGTCGATTATTAATGCCTAAGGTGAGCCTTTAAAACAGAAGAGCCTAAAATAATTAAGCTGTATCTTTACGCACGTTATTCATCTTACCAACCGAAATATAAATGAAATTGACGGTCTCAATATTACAGATAATCATATAACTCTCTCTGTTTTGAAATATTAATTTACTGTTACAATTTAAAAAGTAATTTGCTTTAAATTTAGTGTTATCATGGGAAAAAACTCATGTCTAACTCCGCACTCATTAAAAAATAACTACACTTTATACATTTTGATCTTAAACAGTATTAAAGGGCAAGATGTTATTCAGTAGATTTAAAAATTGTATATGCGAATCACTGTTGGTGTTAGACATAAGATTGTAGTATTTTATAAACTATTAGAAGACATCTTAAGTAATCAGCGCCGTCAAATCTTATATTAGAAAACGATTTAATGTCATATTCTGTACTCTTGTTGCTGTACGTTACAATTGAATGTAAAATAACTAATAATCTTCGTTAGAATACTTCCATCTATATTATAAACAGAACAACATAATTAAAATCAATAATAATTAAAACCGATTCATCGAAATTAGTGATAACACAGACTAACTTGGAAAGTAAAACAAACACTTACAGAAACATATCAGGAATGTTAATGGTAATCTGTTCAGTTTGTTCTTCACTTGAATTGCTCTGATTGTTGTTGTAAGCTTGGGAGAAAACTTTCGGAGGATTCTTAATTGTGTGACAGTGTAAATAAGTACATTTCTGTTTTCATCAAATTTTCCAGTTGCGCGGCTGGGAGAGGAGCCAAATGCACAGATGCGTGAGACATGAGCATGGAGTGGAAGGGAGAGCGGAGTCGTAAATCGATATCGTTGACGTTGACTTTGCCGGGTACACCAGGACTTAACTCTCCACGGATCGATACCATTCATGGCTCATGAAGAATACTATTAGTTGCTGGTGTAACAATTTCATATTGAAAGTTTTATAAACATGTATGGGAAAACCCATTATATATATTCTTATGTGACCGTGGCAGGGAAACACGACCATTCGGTAAGCACGTTTCCCGCGTAACAGTAGAAAACAGCTGTCGAGATGTAAAATATCTATTTTTAGATGTTGTCGCCATTTATTTGTCTCATCCTTGTACTACATTCTCTGACCACTTCAAACGTAAAGATAGCATTGCCAACCATATATTTTCAGTTTAAAAAGAAGAAATTTTGCACTTTTGTAAACCTATCCGTAAGTCGCAGTGGAAATTTAACATGGTCCCTAATGGTTTCTTTGTTACTTTTCGCGAAAAAATTGATTACGGACAACAGAAATACTTGCTGTGCTGTAGTAATGCTTAGACATTACAGTGCCACCACGTTAACATTCAATCGCTGGAGGGGAGGTAAGAGCGCTGCGAGCAGTGTGGTCGGGGGCGATCTGGACTAGCAAGGAATGAAGGAGATACGACAGTACAGTCACGTTAACAATACTGTTGAATAACGCAAAACATGTAGACTACTAATACTGTTACTTACTGTATCTTCAAGTTACTACTATGCCTGCTGGTGATAGGCGATGAATAATGCTTTGTATGTCTATAATAATAATAATAATAATAATAATAATAATAATAATAATAAATTAATCATAATTTCATACTTCATTAAGCCCAATGTAAATTTAGGCTGGAAGAGGATGATTCGCCATCTGAATCGGAATCACTCTCGGAATCCAGTCCTCCAAGATTAATGACAAGTTGCTCAATTTCGTCATCCATCAAGTGATCACGTTCCCAATAAGCACTTTCCAGTCGTTTTACATGAGTTACAGCGTTTTTCCACTCTTTTGCTCTTATACATGACGCTGCTTGTATTGTGCGATTTCTTATTTCAGCTGCACTCTGATCCGCAATTCTTCGTTTTATGATGCTCCAAATGTACTCGATGGCATTTAGGTCGCAATGGTACGGACATTTCGAAAATAGAGTCTACGCGGTACTTCGGTGGTGGACGTCGAACCCGCACAAGTTACATTAATTCTACTTTCCTCATGTCGGCTTCGTAAGCAACGTTGTGTCTGTCCAGCCAAGATTGAATTTCTGCCTTCCTCGACGACATTGTTGGAGGTTTATCATACTGCACGGAATGATATGGAGCATTATCCAAGACAATGATACAGTTTGGTGGGAGACTGGGGATGAGCATTTCTCGGATCCACTTTGAAAAATTCTCAAAATTCATTTCACCATGATAATCGCCACTCTAAGTCTGCATTTTCGTTCCTTACCCGAGGATTGTAGTTTGTGACCAGCAACATCTGCTAATTTCGATTCTATTCTGATATTACTTATTGTGGATTCAGAATTTCCAGTAAGAGTTGCAGCACGTTTAGTCGTATTTGTGATGGGATGTTTCAGTGTTCCGTGAGCCGTGAATGCGGCTCAAAGCTGTATAAACAGCGCTCCCAGTGTGTTTCTGGAACACTAAAATCTTTATGTAAAATGTTTTGTGCGTCCGAGTAACCATTGGTTACTCGGGGTTAATTATTGAACGCGGTACGCGCCGCGAGGGTACTGGAGAGCGGTTGCTGAGATCGGCAGTTGGGAGCCGACGTTGCTGGAGTAACCATGTAGTCAAATAAAGTAGTGATTTGGTGGGCGTGTCTGCAGACGAGGAAAGAAACTTCTCTTCTGCTTGGTGAGATTGTTCCATATATATCTGATATTCACAATATAAATTCATTTTGGTAATTTACATCTCACCGATTTCGATCTTCTATATTCCGTAAAGCATGTAGTTTTTCAGTAACTTCTAAATTATGCAGTATTTTTCGGGTTCGTTGTTTTGGCATGTTGAAATTCACGTCCACAAATAGTTATACAGAAATTAGTCATGCATCTCAGATTCTTTTCTAGTCAGTCAGTCCGTTTAATCACGCTCTCCAGTTCTCTGGTAGTTCAAGCTTTTCTAAATTATTTTCTGAATTAATGTTTAAAGTATTTCGAGTACAAAAGCCAGAACCTTACAGATCATTCAAGTTTCATATAGATTTCAGGCCAGTGTATAAAATGTATGAAGGGATTCAGGATATAGGAAATAGTGAAGTAATTGTACAGGTCATGTAGGATACAGGGTGAATTAAATTTCAATTAGCATATAGCAATAGGAATTGCATTTTTATCACATTCGGTCTTCTTCGAGAGAATGATGTAACATTAAAAGCAAAGTATGTTCTCGATAAATTTAGCATCTGCCCTTTTTAATATGTACAGTTATATGGAAAGTGATATCCAGATCAGAATTGGAACTAGACTGTTGTGGTGCTTTGATCTTTTGCATCTAAAGTTATATTATTAGAAGACTAAAGAATTTCAGAATTAAAACAGTGATTCAAGGTTATACTTTTAGAAAACTAAAGAATTTCTGGATAAATATAGTATTCAAGCTTTCTTCATGAATATAGTGTGATTCTTATTCAAATAAATAAAGCTTTAACTATTATTTTCCATTTAATGATTTTTCTAAGGCATACATCAAATTTTCTAGAATTTATTGGTTCAGATTATTATTTGAAAGCTGATACATAATTACTGGTCGCATATATGGGTTTTTTAATATATTTATTACTATTTATTATTCTGTATATAGATTTTTTCTCAAGAGTTATATAACTTGGATCTACGTTGGCTGTGATTTAACTGAATAAACCTCTTACTTAATTATTCAATAAGAACTTTTCCTGATAATATTAATTATCCAGTCACTTTCCTGTATGGTTCAAAGTCAGTTTTCAGATCTTGTATCTAGGGATAATGGGACCCAGTGTCAAGAGTTCAGCAGGGTGTTAACTGATTTAGTTAAAAATGGTCGGAACCAATCTACATTCCTAAACCGTACGCTAGCTTCCCGTACGTAAAATCGTGCTAACCCGTAGGGGGCACATCCGGAAGACTTTTCTGCATCACAACACACTATCACACGTCTGATGATCTCACGGCCTTCGCTGTGTAGAGTTGGTTTCACTTTCGAAGACATTATACAATCGTTATCGTTACACAGTCACTTCAATAGCGCACTACACTCATTGGCCAGACTGTACATATACCCAGGATATCAAGAGAGCATGAACTGAACGTAAGCGGAGTATCCTCTTACCCTCCCTCTCGCCGCGTGTATTAGTTCGCACATTTTCCGCAATGGTTGTTAATGTGGTCGGACTGTAACTAGTGAGTGACGGACTTCGAACATGGTATTACAGTACTGTGAAACTGATGTTTAAAACATGGAAAAGTTCTTTATCTTTGGGGATCAATTGCCATGAATGATAATTTTTGAGCAACAAAGTTTCAAAAGTAATAGAAACATCAATTTTTGAGCTAGACGTATAATATTTTTAGAATACTCAGACTTGTATGCTGAAGTTGAATCCATTCAAATCAGAATATTTATTTTTCTGACCTATGGTCGGGTTTCTCTGGCAGGGTTTCTCTGGCAGGGTTTCTGCTCCTGGATCTAATAATTTCACATAAAATAAATGGTTCAAAATATGTGCATGTATTATTTACATTTACATGTTTTTAAGAATGAACAAAAGAACTTTATAGATTAATGAAGTAAAGAAATTAAAAGAGTGAACCAACATATAATAATTTTTTTCTAAACGAGATGAAGAAAACTGTATGTGTTATGATCCCTCGAATCCGAAAAAAATAGGTTTTTGAATTGACGTGTATAACAATATGAATTGCTAGGGCCCGCAAATATCGTTACAAGGAGATTTCACTGTATTAAAAAATACAAAACATATAATAGGTTAGACTTATTTGGTTTAGGATAGTAATTTATACTAGAAATAATTGGTTTAGGATAGAAATTTATACTAGAAATTCTCAGCCAATAGCAACATTTTAAACGTTTTATATAAGAATATACCGAAGAAAAATAAAAAAAGCCTTGATTCCCTATTCCCTATTCCCTAAAAAATTAATCATGTTTT
The DNA here is from genome assembly GCA_964059195.1 of Ectobius pallidus. Classification (NCBI taxonomy): domain Eukaryota; kingdom Metazoa; phylum Arthropoda; class Insecta; order Blattodea; family Ectobiidae; genus Ectobius; species Ectobius pallidus. The sequence goes on along the minus strand of CAXKWD010000003.1, from coordinate 135,817,739 downwards.
AATTCCGAAGAGGAAAATTTGTTCGGGGCTAGAGTAAAACCACTTTCTCATCAGGGAGGCTGGCATCCACACCACCTGACTTGTTTAGAGCTCGTGGCAAACTACAATCACAAGCTCTAAGCCCCGTTACACACATGGCTTTTTTTCCGTCTCGGAGAATTTACCGTCGCCGCCCAAAGACAGTAGTACATTGAAGTAAATTAGAGCTTGTACACGAGGCGGAAAAAAAAAACGATCGGTAAAATATCCGTCGGCGGCAGTTTTGTAGCCGCCTGTTGCCACTGGAGCCCGACGGATATTTTACCGCCGCTTTGAAGTAGTGGTCCACGTGGCTAAATGCACATTTACACACACAGCGTTTTTTCTACCGTCGAGTTATATTCCCAGTGTGGTTTGAGTTGTGTTGGCAGGTTGATCGTATTTCGAATAACAATGAACATGAGTATTATGAGTAGTACGAGTACTATTGGTAATGAAATTCTCAATTCATTAAACGAAGCGAGACCTGTTTTATGGGATAAAACCCTCGACATTTACAATTTACAAAATCTAGCTCAAAATACAAATACGAACACATTTAGGTACAATTTCCAACAGCAGTTTAACCCGCTTATGTCTTGCAGGGAAAAGCTGTTTTGCCATCACAGCATTCTGCATGTTTATTATTATAACCTGTGCTATTCAAATATGAAGGGACGGCATTCATACGTCTTTCAACAGTGGTATTATTTGAACGAAAAGTTACACACTGCACTTCCTGTGCATTGTTATTACATCTCAGCAATTTATGCAATACAACCACCTGCGTGGTCTAGTGGTTGCTGACTGCGGACCCGCAAATCTGGGTTCGATTTTCGGTACCTCCTTGGATTTTTCTGAGATAGGGCGATCTGGAACGGGGTAAATTCAGCCTCCTGACACCAACCGAGGGGCTAATTAATAAAGAAGTAGCGACTCCTGTTCAGTAAGCCATCAATAACTGGCGTAGGAGTCGTCATGCTGACCACATGCCCCAATCCTGCGATCTGGCTATTCAAAATGTGACACTTCATTGTTACGCTCATATTATTGGTAAATAATAATAATAATAATAATAATAATAAATAAAATAATATTTGGAAGAAAGCAGATCGTTCGTTGAAAATGTCACTGTTCGAAATAGTAGACACTGGTGTTTAGAATTGTATCTACATTTTCGAACGTTATACTGGAAATGAAAGATTGATTGCCCTGACAAATTATACAGCTGTTTGACTTTCATATTTTTGTGAAGGGTCGACTACGTTGCCAACTTTGTGATTACAATACAATTGAATTTGTCTCATGTTTATTGCGTTCATAAAATAAGAATATTTGTTAAGTGTTCAAAAATGTACCACCTTACCCTATTTCGAGGGTTGACTGTAGTTTATATGTTTCTCAGAATTAAATTAATGGATATCATTTGAAAATGATTATCCCTAGTTCTTTGTGTCTTATGTGTGAATATGTTTGATTAGGTTGGCGAAACTAATCATTTTCATATAAATAAATTAAGTGTAGCCTATAAGTCAAATCTTTATTTATCTTTGGTATTTAATTTTCGTTACTTTATTAAATGTTATGTTATAATTTTCAATTTATAAATTTAAAAGCTGCTTTCACTTACCTCAGTGTTATTGCTAGCATTTCTACAGGTTGAATACAATTCCTCATTTTGGTGTTCTTGCGTTGAATGGTATCTTTCAACCGGCCATGCAGTTCGTCAAAGGAAGTCATCGACATTCTGAAATAATTGAAGAATTTCGTGTCATCCAGCCTCAATTCTTCAAACAACGTTCATTAATTGGATGAACCCAAATTAGTTGATTTTTTCTTCTTTTCATTCGACGACGGAATATCAATAACGCTAGAAGCTGCTCCCGGTTCATTTCAAACTACACTGCAATCAGTCATCTGAATAACACTGTTACTCTGATGTGAATTGATCTGAAGTTGAAACTATATTGCATAAACCAGCTTGCTCATACGACGGCGACGGAAATTTTTCCGCCCAGTGTGTAAACGTTTCATTTCTTTGGGCGGCGACGGTAAATTCTCCGAGACGGAAAAAATCCGCCACGTGTGTAACCAGCAAGTCTATAGGAAAGGGATCAAGCAGAGCTGAGATTGGATACATTCATGACCAACTACCCCTTCCTAAAGTTCAACTGCCACGAGGCAGACATCTATCTCATGGGCAGACGTTAGTTAATTTCCCTGTAGTAAGGCCTTAATCAGAATCGTTTGTTTTATTAACACTAGGACAAGAGACTTATTTTATTAACAAGAGAAACAATATAGTATAGGTATATTTACAATAATACAGTGTAAAACAAAGGAGCCGTTGCTCATTATTAGAAAATATTTATTGTAGATTCTGTTCCAAATACGGATAATTATGAAGATGAATTACACTACTGAAACTTGAAGAAAATTGTTTTAAAAACTATTCTAATATTAAAAAAGTATTCTAACCAATTAGAATCATAAACCACGACTTTTGATATAATCGGCCGGGTGGTACTGGCTTGCCATGTCCGCTCTAAAGCATTAGTTCGATCCCGCCCCAGACCGATGATCCTTATGTGTGCATAAATGTGACTGACCCATATCTGCTGATTTACAGGCATGTAAAAGAGCTTCTGTAGGACAAAATTCCAGCCACTTTAGTGACTGTCACAGGCCTAAGTTGCAGTATAGTGTCGTCGTTAAGCAACCATGAACAACCCATTTAAAATATCCACATGCACATGTGGATAATACGCAGTTGTACTTCGTTGTCCTTGCAAAAGTTTTTTACGTTTTTTTTATATGGTATTTTTTAATTATTTCAGCATGAGTTCTTAAAGAACTTAAAGAAGTTTAAGCATTGCTTTCGCTGTATAAAAATATTTTATGGTTTAATCTTTAAATATCTTTTTAAATTATGGAATAGCATATTTAGTTTACAGTAATTCTTTTTTTATATATTATAGAATTGTAGCCTACACAGTATTTAATTTTGTTGAATTTTTTTCAGAGAAACTAAACAGAAGTAGAATAAAGATAATCGCTCTTCATCCCTTTTGACAATCCACGTTCTGTCATAGAATAAAATGAATTTAGTGGTATCAAGCTCACTGGTCACCACTGCTTCCTGGTCACCACTGCTTCCTGGTATGACACGGATTGTTGTCTTCCATCGCCATCCTCATCATAGTGACCGCTATAAATAATGTAGTGGTTCCTTTTTAGCAATATACAAACCTGTTTCTTCAAAACAGTATCCGACTCTTTCTTTACAACTGTACCAGGCTAAATCAAACATACATCAAGCCAATAAATAGTATCAGGTAAACTGATATGACAAAGTGTCAGAATGCTATTTTTTATCAGTGATAATTGCAATTATGATAGGCTCTTGTAGAAAATAAGTTATTTTTGTAATAGATTTCCGAGTTAAGCTCCAGATCGATTCATTAAGCAGGGCTTGCGGCAGGACAAAGGTCTAAAGTTTGTTTCTTAACCTTAATTTTATACTCGTATCCACTGAAATAAGAAATTCTTAAAATATTTCAACATTTCACGAAATACACTTTCAATAATACTAACGATGTAAGTATAGGCCTACTATTCGCTGACATGTTTATTTCATGTTTAAAGCAGCCTTACGCCTATAGGTTATGGATGAGTTAAAGTCAATCTGAATCAATGTCTGGAATTACATTATTGCTTGTACAGGAGCGCTTAAGAAAAATACTCACATTAAAATATAATGTAGATATTGGTAGCCTACATTTCGCTAGAATGCACAATATTATATTAACAGCTGCTGCGTTTAATTATTCAACGCCTAGATACGCGATCGACAATGTGATACTTTATTTTTAGGTTATTGTGGGCCATGCAATATTGTCGTAGCATTTTATACCCATTATAGAAAAAATATTGTGTTTCTATGCAATCAAATGGGCAACATATATGATTTATGTAAGTTACCGGCTGGATAGAACTTCTGGATATGACAGCATGCTCTTTATTGAGTAATTTCGCTTATTATTTCTACTTACGTATGAACTATTCTTGTTTACATTAATTACGGGACTTCGGCCGCTGATTGGCTGTCCGTGAGACAATCAAAACGCTTCGTATCTTTGGAGAACAAAGATTATATGGTAATAGTTTGACCGTTAATTAGTCGTTATTCCGGTACCGGTCAACCGATTTGGTACAAAATCAAGAGGCTTCTTCCCACAGACGTTATAAATGGGCATAGTAAGTTTCATGAAAATCTGATAAATCTGTGAGTTATCGCGCGTACAGACACACGGACAGACAGACAGACGGATATACATTTTCCAGTCAACCACACAATCTCAGAAAGTACCATACGGGCACTTTGTTACATCAGTTTACCTGATTTTATTTTCTATTTCAAACAATTATAAGTTTAAATGTTTACAATGATACGTTGAATGTTTTAAGTGCCAGAATGTATTTTAAATCAGTGATAATTGCATTTATGATAGTCCTATGCAGTAAAGAAGTTATCTTTGTAAGAACAATATGTTGTCATGATAACTGATTTGCATTTGCTAAATTCTTCCTAATATATTACCATAAAATAGGCACTAAATTGGGTATCACTCCGGCACCGGTCAACCGATTTGGTCCAATATCAATAGGCTTCTTCCCATTGACGATATAAATGTGTATACCAAGTTTTATGAAAATCCGATAAAGGTTTTGAGTTATCGTGCATACAGACACTCGGACGGACGGACGGACGGACAGACATTTTCTCTTCCCGCACACAATCTCATAAAGTACCATACTGGCGCTTATTAATCTGATAGAGATAGTTACATATGAACATCTAACTAACGAGATAGGAACTCAAACATTATGGAATTTAGAAAATAAATGTGTTATGATACACGAATCCCGTATGCGAAATTTTCGAAAGGCAAATAATGGTATTTTTAAATTAGCCAAACCTACGATATCTGAATTTGGAACCAGAACGGTAACCAATTTTGAGTCGAAACAAGGTAATCAGACAAAATAAATCCCTAAATACTGTGTATATAATAGCTCTGTAAATAAGAATACAGTAACGCTCACCAACGACAATAATTGCCTGGATGTTTCCAATGCGAGTTAACTGCTAACAAGTAAGAGACTCCCTTGCCCTCCCGTACTATCATCTTTCACACTTAGGGTGGCGTGCACCAAACTCATGCCATTTACTCTTATAGTAAACCTTACTCCTTTAGTTCTAACTACTTTAGTAAGCTACTATTTTAGTAACGTACTCTTTTAGTAAGGGAGGCGTGCACCAACCAGGAGTAAACTAAACTCGGCGGCTTTCAACATAGAGTAATGAACTAAAGAAGTAAAATTTTATTTACTCCCAGAGTAAATGAACTTACTCCACAAGTGGTGGAGAGCACCAACACGGAGTACGTCACTAACGTAGTAAGTTGTGGAGTAAATAAGGCCAATATTTACTCTTACTCAGGGGTGGAGTAAAGTTGTGTAGTAAGTGTGTTCTGTGGCATTTGCGTGTGTTATGAGTTACATATCACATTAAATGGATTACATAGTTCAAACTGAGGATAAGTTATTGAGATGAAGAAGGTGGTATACCAAAAATGAGAGTAGTTAAGGAGAGGAGATACCTATTTACATAGTACAATGCCCATGAATACAGACAAAGGTTTGGGTTCCATAAGAAATATATAGAAATGCTGCTTGATATGGTGGAACCATTTCGACACAATTCTGACAGGAACTCCACTCATATCCCGAAGGCTACAATATCTTTGTGGACTGCGAATCTCAAGGAAAGGTGTTTTAAATTGTGGCAGGTGATTTAATAAATATTAATCGAAACGCACCTAGTAGGGCATTTAATAACGTAAATAATTAAGCTCATAAATCCTTACATGAAATTTTGGCGTTTGGAAGAAACGATGTCAGATTCTCACTACATCCATGTGATTTCAGTCAGTCAAATGTGGAAATATCATTGCGGAGAGCGATCCAACTAGGAAGACGTCCACCAAAGGTAAGGGGGAGAGTGAGTGGAAGGGACGTTTGCATTGCACGGTACAAGGAGCGCATGTGCTCTCAAATATCTTCCTAGATGGATCGGCCTTTAGATGCTGCAGTTCTCCCTAACATGGGTTAGAAAACGACGATGTATTTCAAGCTAATCCTATGGATACAGATATCGGCGAGGTACAGTATATTCCAATAAATGAAAGCCTCCGTTCTTGGAGCTATCCAGAAAACACTTCCCCCTGCTACTTAACCATAGAGATTACTGAACAACAGGTGATTCTCATTGTTAAACGATTTAATGTAATTATTGTAAATTAATTTTTTACATTACACTTCTATAGCTTAACTTAAAGCACAACATTGCGAATGCCAGAATTATAATAATAATTATGAGAGCTAAAAGTTCAATAGTTGCACCCGCAGTGTTAATGAATAATATGTCCTTTTTTCTGACCCAGATGTAAAAATGGCCAAACAGGCCACATCGGAAGAAAATTTGACTGACTCTGGGAAAAGCGTACATTGTGAAGGGGACACATTGTAAAACCATTCCTTAAAGACTCCCCAAGTCTCGAAAGGTGGAGTGAGACGAGACTTTCATATTTGGGAATAAACTATAGCAGATGCTGCAGGTCTTAGTCCCCTGTCAAATGTACATCCGTGTGCTCCTTGATGATGCAAGTGTGGGAGTAGTCTCAATCTCTTCGTTTGACCTTGGAGAAACATAATTTCGATGGTGCCACTCTTGAAAATGGTGCGTTTGAATGGTGGGGCAAAAAACAAAATGGCCGCCATCGCAAACACGTTTTCCTATTTATATCAGTAATCGTTGGGATTACAAAAAAACTTTTGAAACAAAAAATGTAGCTACATAGATTATGCACAGAAAAGATTATTACAACTTTTATGTAGGATCAACCGTTTTCTCATAAAAAGTACATTTATATTTTTCAATATTAAAAATGATTATGTCTCAGTATGAGGGTTTTGCATGCGCATATTTACATGCCTGACATTATTTACACGGCCACTGGATACTTCTACAATAATTAATATGTTAAACACTAATAAATTAAAAAATAACCCCTTTCCCTTATGTTGTGCCGTAGGAAACTGAAAGATAAAAAGTACCACTGTAGTTTTAACCTTTAACGAAAATATTTTGGAAGAAATACATTGCTTGCAGATTTATAGGCCTATAGACAGAGTGGATACACTCCTATAATTACATTTTTAATTATAATCATCGTCACTTTCAATACAAATCTCACTTAGACCTAAATCTTCATCATCGTCCAGCTCGCACTCTCCCATGTTGTCACAACGGTTGGGATTACCTTCTCAAGTGCACATTTCAGTACACCGGAGTCCATTTGACTGACATGTAGCCTACATGGAGGAGAGCAACGCCTTTTGGAGCATGAGCAGCGACAAAGTTCCAAGATAAGCTCTGGTGCACAAGGGTTGGTACAAGCAACAGACTCGTATGCACTCCCTACTTTTTTCCATCCAAAATTTGAGGGCGGTGGGTTATTGGGATGCTTATTTAGGTCCTGATTCCATTCAAAACATTGAAGGGGAGCCGTTAGCCATGCCTGATCCATTGCAGATCTTGTTGGAGGAACATCTTGGCATTTTTTTCTGTGTAAACAACAACCATCGCACAGGACCTAATATGTCGGTCAGTGTAGTTTTGAGGATATAAAGCTGCAAATGAACGCTTCCAGGATAGTCCTGACATCTTCAGTGCGTGAAAGTGTAGTCCTCAATTTAGCCAAGGCTTCTAGCAGCGTATCACTTGCGGAATTAAAAGCTTTCCACAACTTTATTTTCCTTTTGCCAGCAAATGATCCTGTTACATCAGCTCCTGAAAGTGCGTGTAATCCAGGGAGTGCAGAGGCTTTCAGAGGTCCAAGTGCTCTGTAAATTGAACCAGCTGAACAAACCTTAGACGAGGAAAAATGCAAAATCTTTCGAAAGCTGATTAGATCATCTCAGTGCTAAAATCAGGACATCCATATCGGGGGAGAACACATGAGTAGTTTTAATTCCTTTCTGTGCTAAATAAGCTGCATAATATGATCTTTGTGTCGGCCTCCTCCTGCGTACTTCCAAGACTGGATATATCATCACCATGTGATGAAGCTGCTTTGTCCCTCCAACAGAGTACAAACCTTTTGTTTTTGGTCACGCCAAATAGCAGAATCTCATCGGAAAGGAACTCTGTTAGCTAATTTGTGCATTGGTATACTTCCAATTTTCGTTTCTGGTCCGATTTTGCACTGCATTGGATCTGAGCCCTTTTGCCGAATCTCTCACGTCGCTTTCTTCAATGAGTTTTCTTTGTAAGAGTAAAAAACTACATTAACCTCACTGTAATTGCTGAATTCAGTAATTACAGTGAGGTCCATGTAGTTTTTGTACTCAGTTTTTACTCAGTTGGAGGGACAAAGCAGCTTCATCACATGGCGATGATATATCCAGTCTTGGAAGTACGCAGGAGGAGGCCAACACAAAGTTCATTTTAGATGCATCTTATTTAGCACAGAAAGGAATTAAAACTACTCATGTGTTCTCCCCCGATATGGATGTCCTGATATTAGCACTAAGATGATATCCTCAGCTTTCGAAAGATTTTGCATTTTTCCTCGGCTAAGGTTCGTTCAGCTAGGTTCAATTTACAGAGCACTTGGACCTCTGAAAGCCTCTGCACTCCCTGGATTACACGCAATTTTAGGAGCTGATGTAACAGGATCATTTGCTGGCAAAGGCAAATTAAAGTGGAGGAAAGCTTTTAATCCCGCAAGTGATACGCCTCTAGAAGCCTTGGTTAAATTGGGGACTACACTTTCACTCACTGAAGATGTCAGGACTATCTTGGAAGCATTCATTTGCAGCTTTATATCCTCAAAACTACACTGACCGACATACAGATGTTTGACTGTTTACACAGAAAAAAATGCCAAGATGTTCCTCCAACAAGATCTGCACTGGATCAGGCATGGCTAACGGCTCACCTTCAATGTTTTGAATGGAATCAAGACCTAAATAAGCATCCCAATAACCCACCGCCCTCAAATTTTGGATGGAAAAAAAGTAGGGAGTGCATACGAGTCTGTTGCTTGTACCAACCCTTGTGCACCAGAACTTATCTTGGAACTTTGTCGCTGCTCATGCTCCAAAAGGCGTTGCCCTCCTCCATGTAGGCTACATGTCAGTCAAATGGACTCCGGTGTACTGAAATGTGCACTTGAGAAGGTAATCCCAACCGTTGTGACAATATGGGGGAGTGCGAGCTGGACGATGATGAAGATATAGGTCTAAGTGTGATTTGTATTGAAAGTGACGATGATTATAATTAAAAATGTAATTGTAGGAGTGTATCCACTCTGTGTATAGGCTTATAAATCTGCAAACATTGTATTTCTTCCACAGTGTTTTCGTTAAAGTTTTAAAACTATAGTAGTACTTTTTATCTTTCAGTTTCCTACGGCACAACATAAGGGAAAGGGGTTATTTTTTAATTTATTAGTGTTTAACATATTAATTATTGTTAGAAGTATCCAGTGGCCGTGTAAATAATGTCAGGCATGTAAATATGCGCTTGCAAAACCCTCATACTGAGACATAACCATTTTTAATTTTGAAAAATATAAAAGTACTTTTTATGAGAAAACGGTTGATCCTACATAAAAGTTGTAATAATCTTTTCTGTGCATAATCTATGTAGCTACATTTCATGTTTAAAACTTTTTTTTGTAATCCCAACGGTTACTGATATAAATAGGAAAACGTGTTTGCGATGGCGGCCATTTTGTTTTTTGCCCCCACCATTCAAACGCACCATTTTCAAGAGTGGCACCATCGAAATTATGTTTCTCCAAGGTCAAACTAAGAGATTGAGACTACTCCCACACTTGCATCATCAAGGAGCACACGGGAGCCTTTTTTTGTACATTTGACAGGGGACTATCTATAGTATGCTGCTAACTATTTTAATTAACCCTGTGGACAGGAAAGTGAGAAGCAGTAAAAACTATATAGAAAAAAAATGCCATCATGAGTGCCGACAGAAAATATTAAGGAGGGGCACTGGAGGTTGAAGCTGCACAGGATCTAGAGAAGTAGTCACTGAAATTATTTTTAAACATACAATCATCTACATAATTATTATTGGAGTTCATAGCTTCCGAAATATTGTACCGCCATTTTTTGTTTAAATATTACATTTCTCAGTTGTAATATTATTATTTTTATAACGTAATATTTTTTAAGTAAATGTTCTGAGCATTTGAAAAAGGACAGAAACATAATGCCCCTTATCAGTTTTGTTATCTTTTTTATCCCCCTCTTTTTCATGATTTTGTGTAATACTCCTTATTAATATTGTTAAACTGTCAATAAGGATTAATAATTCATTATAGTGAGATTTATGATAAACAACTGTAGAATAATTGATTTATCGTTGTTGGGGAAGAATATGTAACTTCAGGAAGTATAACTATTTGAATATATTTTAGAACTTTATTATTATTATGAGAGAAATAATTATAATATTGACAGTGAATCAATGATGAAAATCACCTGGAAATTCCAGTTGTTTGCATTATAATACAGAAATAGTTTGCACAAAAATTGTAATCACAGTACCCTAACGTAGGCTACTAAACTGAAAATATTCAACTGAAGGAATTAAAATTAGTAATGAATAAAACATTGCTATTAGGCCTATTTTAAAACATGAAGATTGTCATTAGTAATAACTCGTACAACCCAAATTCATATTCATTGTTTCAGCGAACCTTTCCTTTTCATTATCTGGCACTTTAATAATACTGGCAATTGAAATGCACGTGTTCTGCTGCGCTGCACTAACGTTTCTGCTCTGTTCTGCGCAGAATTCGACTACTTCTTTAGTAAAAATCGTTTGCTACTTTAGTTTCAACTAAAGAAGTATCTATCAATTGAGCTCTCCAACACCAACTAAAAGAGTAAGTTACTAAAAGAGAAGCACTAAAGTAGTAAATCTAAGACGGGAACCTGACGCAACAAAAACCGGTTTGTCTGTCTCACTCTAGCACATTACTCGTATGACTTAAGAGTGAGACAGATGTACTGGTTCTTGTTTACTTCAGGTAAATCTAAGACGGAAACCTGAAGTAAACAAGAACCAGTACATCTGTCTCACTCTTAAGTCATACGAGTAATGTGCTAGAGTGAGACAGGCAAACCGGTTTTTGTTACGTAAGGTTCCCCTCTTAGATTTACTACTTTAGTGCTACTCTTTTAGTAACTTACTCTTTTAGTTGGTGTTGGAGAGCTCAATTGATAGTTATTTCTTTAGTTGTAACTAAAGTAGTAAACGATTTTTACTAAAGAAGTAGACGAAATCTGCGCAGAACAGAGCAGAAACGTTAGTGCTGCGCAGCAGAACACGTGCATTTTAATAGCCTGTATTAAAGTGCCAGAGAATGAAAAGGAAAGGTTCGCTGAAACAATGAATATGAATTTGGGTTATACAAGTTATTAGTAATGACGTAATGACAATCGTCATATTTTAAAATAGGCCTATTGGTAGTGTTTTATTCATTACTAATTTAAATTCTCTCGGAAGAATATTTTCAGTTTAGTAGCCTATGTTAGGGTACTGTGATTACAATTTTTGTGCAAACGATTTCTGTATTATAATGCAAACAATTGGAATTTCCAGTTTATTTTCATCATTGATTCACTGTCATTATTACAATTATTTCTCTCATAAGAATAATAAAGTTCTAAAATATATTCAAATATTTTTATTGCCTAAAGTTATATATTCTTCCCCAAAAACGATAAATCAATTATTCTACAGTTGTTTATCATAAATCTCAATATAATGAATTATTAATACTTATTGACTGTTTAACAATATTAATAAGGAGTATTAAAAAAATCATAGAAAAGAGGGGGATAAAAAGGATTAACAACAAAACTAATAAGAGGCTTGTTTCTGTCCTTTTTCAAATGCACAGAATATTTACTTAAAAATATTTCCTTATAAAAATAATAATATTACAACTGAGAAATGTAATATTTAAACAAAAGAGGGCGGTACAATATTTCGCAAGCTATGAACTCCAATAATAATTATATAGGTGGTTGTGTGTTTCTCTAGATCCTGTGCAGCTTCAACCTCCAGTGCCCCTCCTTAAAATTTTCTTTCGGCACTCATGTTGGCATTTTCTCCTGTGTAGTTTATAATGCTTCCCACTTTCCTGTCCACAGGGTTAATTAAAATAGTTAGCAGTATACTATAGACCTGCAGCATCTGCTATAGTTTATTACCAAACATAAATGCATCATCTCACTCCAACATTCGACACTTGGAGAGTCTTTAAGGAATGGTTTTACATTGTGTCCCCTTCTCATTGTTTGCTAATCCCAGAGTCAGTAAAATTTTCTTCCGATGTGGCCTGTTTGGCCATTTTTACACCTGGGTCAGAATAAAGGACATATTATAGGCTACATTAACACTGCGGGTGCAACTATTTAACTTTTAGCTCTTATAATTATTATTATAATCTGGCATTAGCACTGTTGTGCTTTAAGTTAAGCTATAGAAGTGTAATATAATAAAATTATAATAGTTACAAGAAATCGTTTAACAATGAGAATCACCTATTGTTCAGTAATCTCTACGGTTAAGTAGCAGGGGGGAAGTGTTATCTGGGTAGCTCCGAGAACGGAGGCTTTCATTTATTGGAATATACTATACTTCGCCGATATCTGCATCCATAGGAATAGCTTAAAATACATCGTCGTTTTCTAACCCAAAGTTATGGATAACTGCAGCATCTAAAGGGCTCTCCAGCTAGGAAGATATTTGAGCGCACATGCGCTCTTGGTACCGTGTTCCAATGGTACCTGCAATGGTACTAATGGTACCTTGGTACTCTCCCCCTCACCTTTGGTGGACGTCTTCCTAGTTTGATCGCTCTCCGCAATGATATTTACATATTTGGCTGGTTGAAATCTCATGGATGTAGTGAGAATCTGACAACGTTTCTTCCAATCGCCAAAATTTCTTATAATGATTTATTAGCTCAATTATTTACGTTATTAAATGCCCTACTAGATATGGTTCGATTAATGTTTATTAAATCACCTGCCATAATTTTAAAAACACCTGTACGGGAGACTCGTAGTCCACAAAGATATTGTAGTCTTCGGGATAGAGCTGAGTTCCTGTCAGAATTGTGTCGAAATGGTTCCACCATATCAAGCAGCATTTCTATATATTTCTTATGGAACCCAAACCTTTGTCTGTATTCGTGGGCATTGTACAATGTAAATGGGTGTCTGCTCTCCTTAACTACCGTCATTTTTGGTATACCACCTTCCTCATCTCAATAACGTATCCCCAGAATGATCTATGTAATCCATTTAATGTGATATGTAACTCATAACTCACGCAAATGCCACAGAACACACTTACTACACAACTTTACTCCACTCCCTGAGTAGGAGTAAATATTGGCCTTATTTACTCCACAACTTACTACGTTAGTAACGTACTCCGTGTTGGTGCTCGCCACCACTTGTGGAGTAAGTTCATTTACTCTGGGAGTAAATAAAATGTTTACTTCTTTAGTACATTGCTCTAGGTTGAAGGTCGCCGAGTTTAGTTTACTCCTGGTTGGTGCCGTCCTTACTAAAAGAGTACGGTTACTAAAAGAGTAGCTTACTAAAGTAGTTAGAACTAAAGAAGTAAGGTTTACTAAAAGAGTAAACGACATGAGTTTGGTGCACGCCACCCAAGTGTCTGATGCTGCACATAGGGGTTTAAACAATTTTCACCTATAATTTTGCAGACTGTATTCAATTTTCCATCTTCATGAATTCGTTTCCTTTTATATGCTACAGTACCCATAATAATTCATATTATATTAAATTTTATTTATTTTCCATTCTCTTCCTGGCTTTCTCTACCGTCACATCTCTACTCCCTGATGCAAAATCGCAGAATTGAAACATACATAATACGGCTCACACAAATACATGTATACAACGGAATTTAATTAAAGTACTGCCTCTACTGAAAGTGATGTGTCTTCTTGGAAACTCTACATTGTACAATTTTAAGGTTTGCAACTTTTTTCATCCTGACAGTTAATAAAACGATCTACATTGTACAGTACCGTATTCATACAACTTATCCTTCATAAAATACACTACTGTTTTGATTTTTCTACTTGAAAGTAGTAGGCCTACAAGCTGTTGAACTATCCACGTTTATGTTACGTAGAGCTGTATTTTCAAATGTATCTGTTATTGCGTCATCAGCTGCTATTAATTCAAGAGTTAACAGTAAGATCATCAATATCAAGGCTACTTATATCGGGAGCACTTCCAGGCCAATTTATAAACCTTTTATAATTACAATGGTTTGGATTTCGTGCAGCAATATTCCAGAAGGATAGAGCCCATGCTACATAGGCAATGATAATCTGTAGTCCAGGCAACAAAGAACAAAGAACAATTATTAGAAAAACTATAGTTTTGAAATTTGGAAGAGTAGTGAGGTGTCCTGAGAAACGAACGTCAATGCAGGTGTGTGATGAACCAAGTCCTCGAGGATGAGGGTTGCACGAGGTTTGGTGGGGAAGGGATGGAATGGTGCTTTTTTCAGACTTTCCTAAATATTTCGAGAACTATGATTTTTAGCAAAAACATTATTACAAAATTAAACTAATACAATTTCATACAAAAGTGATCCCAACCATTAGCCTGTAACATTAATACAACTAGTTTAAGAAATAATGGGAATGACAGGTGAATTAGCTCTGAAAATACTTGTTTTATTTATTTTATTTGAAACAAGGTCTTAAAAAAATAAGCACTAAAAGTAAATATTTAAAACATATATTATTTTTTACTAAAAATAATGGCTAGCAGTTAGTATAACGAAGATCGATATAACGATAAATCGGCATTGAACACTTTTTTCTTTGGTCCTGGTAAATATCCTATTTCAGAAATGTTAAACGTCACTCACTACAACGAAGAAGCTATTTTAGAAACACCCTTTTACAACAAGACTTTGAAGTTAAATTATTATTATTATTGCAAACATGTAGCTTAGCCCCGCTGCAGGACTTCTAACCGTTACTTTGCTTACAAACTTCTTAAGAGAAAAGGCAAATAAGGGTGGAGAATGGAGTCAACTACAAGTGCAAAACAGTGAATAATTAGGTTGCTGCATGTGTAGTTAAAACACCATACCGAGCAAATGTTTTGTTTTTGTCTTAGGTGTGTGATGAACCTGCTCTTTGTCTTACTTCCCACTTTCTGCCGTGACATAGTTATGCTAGGCTCATAGCTTGGGGTGATCAACAAACAAAGTTATATCAATCTTACTAGTAATTTTTCAGTAGTTATGGAAATCAGTAAGTTTGGGAATAAAATTAGCGCTTTTGAATGGTTTGGATTTGTGGTTAGCGGTAATTATTTTAACTTCTTTTCATGTCTGCTCCTTGAATTACCCTGTAGATCACACGTTCTCTGCATGCAGTATTCCTAATGTGTGGCACATTACAGCCCCTCGATATATCAAGATCCCTTGTATAACAATACAGTTTTCTGGGGTTCACTAATATCGTTGACTGTAGAATACGGAAATGCAGAAATTGTTTGAAACAAAAAAAGAGCAGATTGTAATAAAATAATCGGGTGAAACTTCTTTGGCAACGGTGAGAGTGAAATAGAGGAATACATATCGAACGGAAGAAGGAAATCATCTGAATTAAAAAAAAATAAAATAAGAAATTCACTTTTTCGGCATTTTAAATCGAATACGTATAAAACAATAACATAGTTGTAATAAACTAATGCCCAAACTGTCACTGATCGTAGCCACTGTGTTTGTTTAGGCCTACATGAGCGGGACGCTTAGGTTAAGTTTCCGAAAACGTTAGTGACGTGTAAACGATGCTCACGGAACGAGTAGAGCCATCTATAATAGTGAAGGGCTCACCACGCCACTAGCTCGAAGCAGCAATAGCCCCCCACTCAATGCCTGATACCTTTCCCCCGCGCGCTCCCGTGGCCCAACTCTTTCGATAACAACTCAATGCTTACTACTCACCCCCACTACTTTCGTGACGATTTTGTTCGTAACGCTAGAGCGTAACGCAACTTTGGGTTAGCTCTCGATTTACTCCTAGCGCGCCTAAAGAAGTTTCACTTAAAAAATAATACGGTAATAAGCAACATATTCTTCCAAAATTTTAAGCATTACACATAAAAAACTCATTATTATTGCAAAACTTAGAAAAAATGACATGGTATGAGCCCGAGTTACAAGCATTATTGTTCCAGAAACCCGGAATTGACGGTCATTACGGTACGCTTTTGTGCTGGTAATGATAAAGAAGAGCTTCTCAATCTTTTGCCAGAAAGCTAGACATTACATGCATGCTTGTTTGTGCCGAGATTTCTTTTAATTTGTTTGCCTCCATCTTTTCCTCTTTACTGTGTATTCTAAGAGAATTTTGTTAATGAAGCTATCAATCATACACATACCGGCAAAAAATTGTAAATCCCTGTGGCAGATGGAGAAATTTAGAATGGGTAGGCCATGTACAAGTATATATTTCATTGTTATGAGGTAAATGGAACTAAATTTTCTTTCACTTTTTATACAATTTTTTTTTTATATTTGGATGTGACAAATTCTTCGCTCTCATAGCATACTTTTTAAAGTATGGAATGACGTTGAATTCAGAGACTGGCTATACTTTCCCTCCCTTTCGTTAATAGACGCGTCCAGGCAACTGAGTACCTTACATCAGCTGTTTCTATGTGCGTAAAATCTTTCATGAAACATTATTTACTAGTATGCATCGATAGGAACTATAACTACTATGTATTCTATTTCAATAAACAATGCTTCAATAAATGGATGTTTGCTAAAAACCCACATTGATTGATTATATGTCAAGAATGTCATTTAATAGTAAATTGACTCACTCTAAAATTCTATTCAATTAATTTCATTTCTATACATTTGATTAATTATTTATTACATATTATTCGTTCAATAGTCATTACCTGATAAATGCATCACGTGGCTTGAAACTTTTCTAGATAAATTCAGCAATTTCCAGTTCATTAAGTACCATTTCTCAAGTATCAAAACTTAAAGCTAAACTTCTATTTCGTACATGGTAGAAATTAAAAATGTGTTTTGTCACTTTTTCTGATTACTGTCAATACCAGGTGTCTTGAGAGAAAAGATGCCGATCGATAACGAAGTATGCGACCTTGGTTTGAATCCTCATAGTCTATTGGGCAGCCGACAACCTTGTTCCCTAGACAAAAGCCCAGTTCACATTCTTTCGCTTCACAGGTCGATAGTTTCCTTGTGATTTGTGAAAATCATAAAATCCAAAATAGGTAGGCCTATACGTGATTTTGAAAATATTTTGTGCATGGTACGTTCAGAATTGCCATAATTAATTTCTAAAATATCACGTTAGTATTATTTATTTCTATAAATTTCTACATTAGTTTTGTTAGCTGGTTAACCGTGCTTTTCCATCGCTACAACCACTGTTTACCTCATTACTTCATTTCTCAATACATCTGAAACGGACAGTAGAGAAATTTGGAAGAGGAAGGAAAAAACATGTTTTATTTTCCCTTCTTCTGAATCTGCACCTGGACGAGTGGTCATGATTTACAGGTAAATATGTTACTGTATTGTATTTCTACATTCAAGAAGGATCGGCTAATGCAGAAGTAAGATACATGTAGGTTATTGATTTCTTAGAGACCTCCGTGGGGTGTTGATTGGCCCATTGGATTCTCGGAATGTCATTGACTACACTGATAAAATCAGACCATTCCCAAAAAGTTATCAAAACTTGCAGCTGCACTTCTGTTTTGTGCAGGTAATACTCTAAGCTCAACACGTGTTTCCGAAATTTTTTGTGTCTTGAGAAGTTTTGAAAGGGGATGGGAAATGTTTCCTCCTTCTGAATCCGCATGTGGACATGATTTACTAGCAAATTTGTTACTGTATTTTTTCACTATAGGCAATATCGACAAGAGGATCGGTTAGTGCGGATGAAAGACTGTAGGCTACGCTACTGATTTTCTAAAGAAAGTTCTTCATCGTGGGAGTTCATATGATTAGCGGATTTTAGGAGTGTAATTGGCTGGCGAAAATAGAGTTAAGATTGTGCAATATGGATTATTAAAGTACATTCTGTTGGTACAGCTTAAAAGTGATCAGTGGTGTGCCGCCTGTTGCCGGCACTGTGTTTTCTTAATTATTTTATCTTTTATTAACATTTGTTCTACTTACGTAATATTGCGTTTCTTCTAAATTATGTTACTGTTTATATCTTGTTACTTCTTGTTGTGTTACGTACACATTTTGCTATATTTTGTTTGCGCAAGTCTCCTCCCGTTTGTTTCCGGGTGTGTTCTTTATTTAGCCCTTCTGGCTTCCTCCTTTGTTTTTCTTTTCTCTTTGCCCACAAAACGCTCTCTTTATGCAGTAGCTGGAACTAACTGAGGGGCCGTTTTCTGGGCGGAGTGTTCTGGTTCCGATCGCGGAACATTAGTGAGTTGACTACCGATCACCGTGCGAGCAAGTGCTCTCCTCTCTTCATGCTAGTGACTTGGTTGGGATCGCCGTCCGGCATCGTGGAGGCTCCTGTCACCTTGGAGCTGGAGGCCTTGCCTGTGAGGTTTCGTGGATGCCTTTGCGATTAGTATTTTTCATCATGTAACTTGGTTTCATCTTCTATACAATTAATTTTGCAGGTATGTTTTTTTAATTGTCTTTGTCGCTGGTGGGCTTTAGTTTATTTAACTTAGCTTTCGTTTTGTTCTACCCACCAGCTTTTCTTTATTTCGGTTGCCTTTTCTTGCGTTATGATCTATTCACGGAGGGATGCTTGCCAAACCTAACTGTCTTGTGATAAAGCCTTCAGCTTAGTTATTTTTGTTGAAACATTGTATTGCTGGTTTTCTTTGCATTCCTGCTTCACAGGATGTTTTTTCCAGAGTCACTTTCTGAACACACTGTTTGTAGAGTCGCCCCTTTTATTGGTACATTATTGAGTTTGGAATAAATTGGCATTATTGAACTTCTATTTTTATATTTGCCGTGGAAACCCCTAATTCCTGTTCAATTAATGTTACCAGTTGGCAATATTAGTTGCATATTGTACGGCCTTGGGTGTATAGCCCGTGGAGCACGTTACATAGTGGTAGCAGGCGCACTCGGTCGTCTTTTTCACTCCGTTTTTCAAAATTTTTCTAATTTTCATATTCTTGCTCATATATAATTTTTTCATCATGGCGGAACAGAACTTACAATTTAAGATGGCGGAGTTTCCCCATCCCTTTCAGACATTAGGAGAAGATTTTCCAATCATGGAACCAGCCTCGCCACAGGAAGATTTAAATTTCTTTAAACTGTTTATCAGATTCTGTAGGCAGGCTTCCGCGTATGACGTACCCTATACGGCCATATTACAATGTCTTTACCCTCGTGTCCGGGGGCGTGTAGTTGACGCCATCTTGGATGCGCTTACCGTAGGTCTTAACATGTAGGAATTTCATACTCTATTGTTACACGAGTTTTTCCACCTTCAGTCATGAATCAATTTATTCATGAGCATTATTTCCGTGGACAACGTAAATGGGAAAGCTTTCCGGATTTTGTGGAAGATACTGAGTTAGTTGCTGAGGCCCTTCAGGTACCATTTTCTGAGCAACATTCGGTTCAGGTTGTCCTGGCAGGTGCCGAATTGCCAGAAGTTCGTGCATTGTTGCTGTCCTTAGAGCCACCTGGGACTTGGATGCAGTTGAGGGCAATGTTTCCCAAGTTACAAAGTATTTTGGAGGCACGCTCCACGCTTGCCTCTATTAATGACATCAGCCGGCCTAACCGGATTAGTAATGGTAAGAGGAAGCGCCGGTTCTTTACTCGGTGTTGGCGCCTTGGGCATTTGGCAAACCAGTGCTGGAATAACCCAGACAACCAAGGGTTCCGTAACCGACGTGTTTTTACTTCCACTAACTTCAAGCCTAACCTGGAAGAAAAAGGGAGTAAACAGCCCGTTCTTTCTTGCTTTGATAATAAAGCTATTGAACAAACTCAGGAGCGGCGAAGGAGAATTAATGGAGATGGGACTCCACGTTCCCGGCGTGTCCCCACTTCCAATAATTCTGGGCCGGGGCCTCATGTTAAAGATCCTGGATGTCTGAGCAAGGTGGTCTGTAACAATTCTTCCGCTAGTGCTAATTTTTGCGATCACTGTATTAAACTAGACCGTCAGTTAGTAGCTGTGCGCGATCAGTTAAGCATGGTCAGTAAACAAAAAAGCGACCTTGAAAAGCAGTTGAACGGTTTTACAGTTGAGTAACCAGGATTTGCAAGTTGCTAATCGCAGCCTAAGTAAAGACCTTCAAGAGTCTCATAACAAGTTGTTAGCGATTACTGAGCGGAACCGTGAGGATGCAGACCGTATGGCGGAATTGCTTGCTATCGAGGAAGGTTTGAACAAGGAGATAGCCAGAATGGCCGATAACTCCAACGCGCAGAAATTAAGAATAGCTGAATTGCAACATCAATGTGATCAGTTGTCAGCTCGAGTAAATTCTGGTCCCGTAGGAGATAGTAAAAAACTCAGCTCTGCCAACCAAAGTTTGAAAAAAGAGAATGGTAATCTCCTTCTGAAGATACGTTCTCTTAATGAAAGATTATCTGAGCGCGAAAACGCATTAACGATCTTACAGTTATTCGCGAAGATTTAACTAATGATGTTATTCAGTTGCGAAACACTATTACAGAATTATAAAAAAGGTCTAGGCCTACTATGTCGCCAAGTACTTCCAGTGTTAAATTACAGACATCCAGGTTTTTGACTGCCAAAGGTCGTGGTCCATGTCGTACGGGTGAGGCCAAAGAACTTGAGAGTTTCACGGTCAATACTCAAAAGGCTGATTCATCGTCCAGCCCTTGTGACCTCACCTGTGTGGCATCTTGTGATGCTCCTAATACTGATGGAGGGTCAAATTCATAGTTTTCGGGGAAAAACGTCCATTTTTGGAATTTTTTAAAACACTTTTCTTTTCTAACCTAACACTTTTCCATAGGCCCGTACTAACCCTCACGGGTCATCATGTGTGGGCATGGAGATATGGGAGCCGACGTTCCCAAGTGGCCCGAGTCAAGTTAGGCGGGGATTTTTCTCTTCTTTTTTAGGGTTTTCCTTCTTTGGGGTTTATCCCTGTCGTCTTTTCTTCTCTACTCTGTCCTGTGTCTACTTTTCTATCTCATATTTTGGGTTAGGTTCAAAATTCGTTTTGGACTATATTTGTATATATATATATATAAAAAGAGTTTTGGTCATTTTTCAAGTGGTACAAAATTTTCTGGGGTTTTTTTTAATATATATTTTGCATAAGGTGGGGGTTTATTTTCTTCTTTCCTCTCTGCTTTCTTTCTTCTTTCCCTTATCTTTCTCTCTTCCTCCTATCTAGACCCTCCGTTTCCACTAAAACATGAATAAGCGAATCTTGACTAATTTTTTTTTTCTTCAGTGTACCGTTTTTAAGGGTGTTCATTTATAATATATATGTATATATATATAGAGATATTGCTCTTATTACATTCTTAGTATTTTTACATTCGCGTATTCATGTTTGGTGTTTGTTGTTGAAAGTCTTCAGCTCGTTACATTTAAATTTTTGGCTTTGTCTTGGATATGGGATTCTTAATTAGGGATAAATATATAGCCTTTAGTTTGTTTTCCTTTAGGACATATATATATATATATATATATATATATATATATATATATATATATATATGTAGCTACATTTATTTCCAAAGTTGCTTACTCCATTCTCATTATTAGCCTATACACCTTTTCTTTTCATATTCTTTTGCTGGCGCCGGTTTCCCCTTTGTAGTGTGGCTCTGCGCTGTGGTTGTCCCTTCGTTTATTTTGTTTGGCTGCATCTCTCCGTTTTGTTTGTTTCTTTAGTTTCTGCATACCTGCTGTTTTGTTTTCTTTCTGTAAATACAAATAATAAAATTAATATAAGGTTAATTTCTTTTGTTTCTTTCTTTTGTATGATATGATTTTTCTTTTTCAAAATAACTTTATTTCATTTTGCATATACTCAGTGGATTATTTTATGTTATTATTATTATTGTGTTCTATTGATTGCAGTGTACTAATATCTCATTATCCAAAACCTCTATCTAACGCAAAGCATTGTCCGACCTTGAAAAAAAAAAAGTTGTCCATTATTTAAATTGCCGCATTCAAAGTCGGCTTTCTTTTGAACCTACTCTGGTTCATTTATCTGCGGCTAATTAATACTCGTACTGGAAAAAAAGAAAAAAAGAAAAAGCAGACTCAAAACTAGATGATTTAGAGTCTAATTAAGTCTAGTCAACTCAAAATAATTGAATTTACGATTTCAAAGGTTTTGAAATTTACTTTACCTAATTTAATTAGTACTATACTAATGCCAGTGTTGAAATCTAAATCATGTTATATTTTCAAATGGACCTTTTGATTATCAGTTTTTTTTACAAACTGGTCTTTCATTGTTCTTTCATTTTTCTCTTGCGTTCGTTGGCGGTGCCTTTTGTCCGTTGTTTTTTCCGGGTGTTCTTTGACTCCTTCATGGGAGGACGTGCCTGGTTTCGTTACGCGGCTTCCGGGCACGTCTGCTAATTCCATGGAGGAGGTTGCTTTTCCTTCTTTGTCCTCGGGCGGCTGAGGAGTTACCGGGAATTCCTTTTCATCGGGGTGTGGAAAATGGTTTCCGTTTCCGGGGTATTGAACCCCGAGGTTTTGGTTTCTTTATTTTCAGACTCCCGTACGGCCGAGAAAGACTAAGGTGTGTGTGCTCGACTTCAAGGAGGCCCGACCTAAGAGGCGGTCTCCTGCTCCGCCGAGATGCTGTCGGCGTGGTAGCAGTTCTGAAGTATCCTGCCCTACTTCCTTTCTCGTATACTTACCTCTTTAGCTCCTGTCCGACGAATACGCTCCATTTTTTCATATTTTCCATTTCTTTCATCCTACTATTGTACTAGTACAACATTTACATCTTTCCTATCGTCCTTCATTGTCACCATACGTTTCATTTTCACCCTGCTATATCATATTCACTCCTCTACTTCATTTTCTCCTTTGCATTTGATTTTCAACATTTAATTTCGTGTTGCTGATTTACTTTCATTTGTACTAACTCAGCTTTATAATGAAAGTTCTTTAAAAAGAAAGGAACATGTAAAGTAGATTAAAAAAAACTACTTGAGCTCCTATGAAATTATTTTCTCGTGTAAAAAAAGTTTTGTGTATAATAAATTTTAAATTATTTATTAATATTAAATTATTATATATTATATTATATATTATATATGAATTATTATATTATATATTATAGAGCAATATAATAATTTAATATTGCTCTATCTCTGGATAGGTTTTATTCAATTCAGTAATGTGTACATAGATAGTTGTGTAAATAAGTTATTTTCAAATGCATCTCCAATTTTTTGGGGGAGTTTTGCTATTTAATGTTAATTTTGAATTATTCTCTCACATTGGTAAATTAATACTAAAGAAATAGTATATTGTATTTTAAAATTTTCTTGGGTGTTCAGTCTTGAATAATAAATTTCTCTAGTTGTATGTATATAAAAAAAAGATTAATGGTGAACTTTGAAACGCCAATATTAACTTTGAATTTTTGTGCTTTATTGGCTGTTTCCCCTTCAGGGACAATTTTCTCAGTTCTTAAAATGTGTACGTACCTGGTTTTCATATAAGTTTGTATTTTCAGATTGTTCTGTACATTGGTGAGTGGCCCTCCTCAACGGCCCAATTAGTATCTCCCTGCCGAGCTTGTCACCATTCTGTTTAGGGCCACCTTCCTTCCTTGCTGTCAAGTTGGCACGCTGGGGACGCCAAGCGCTGTACTTCTGAAACCAGAAATAGCCCAGCCCTATACCATATGCCACTGCTGTAATCTTCACTTCTGCTGCTCAACTCTACCATACAGATTCTACTCACCAGTCATTATCAACAACTTCAACAGAAGATTATCCGTCACCAACCACTGGGTTAATATTACCGTACAAACTACTGGTTATTACTATGTGGCTACTCTACTTCTACACAATGTAATGGACTACATTGTATTTCTGTTCAGTTGTTATGGCTATTCAAATTTAAGACTCTGGTTACTTATATTACTCAATTCTGAATTATCTGCGAGGTGGAACCTACTAATTTTCATTTTGGTGATGTTATTTAATACTCGTTACGGCAGGCCTATATTCTCTAATGGACGAACTTTGGCTGTTGCCGGCACTGTGTTTTCTTAATTATTTTATCTTTTATTAATATTTGTTCTACTTACGTAATATTGCGTTTCTTCTAAATTATGTTACTGTTTATATCTTGTTACTTCTTGTTGTGTTACGTACACATTTTGCCATCTTTTATTTGCGCAAGTCTCCTTCCGTTTGTTTCCGGGTGTGTTCTTTATTTAGCCCTTCTGGCTTCCTGCTTTGTTTTTCTTTTCTCTTTGCTCGCAAAACGCTCTCTTTATGCACTAACTGAGGGGGCGTTTTCCGGGCGGAGTGTTCTGGTTCCGATCGCGGAACATTAGTGAGTTGACTACCGATCACCGTGCGAGCAAGTGCTCTCCTCTCTTCATGCAAGTGACTTGGTTGGGATCGCCGTCCGGCATCGTGGAGGCTCCTGTCACCTTGGAGCTGGAGGCCTTGCCTGTGAGGTTTCGTGGATGCCTTTGCGATCAGTAATTTTCATCATATAACTTGGTTTCATCTTCTATACAATTAATTTTTCAGGTGTGTTTTTTTAATTGTTTTTGTCGCTGGTGGGCTTTAGTTTATTTAACTTAGCTTTCGTTTTGTTCTACCCACCAGTTTTTCTTTATTTCGGTTGCCTTTTCTTGCGTTATGATCTATTCACGGAGGGATGCTTGCCAATAAAGCCTTTATCTTGTGATAAAGCCTTCAGCTTAGTTATTTTTGTTCAAACATTGTATTGCTGGTTTTCTTTGCATTCCTGCTTCACAGGATGTTTTTCCAGAGTTACTTTCTGAACGCACAGTTTGTAGAGTCGCCCCTTTTATTGGTACATTATTGAGTTTGGAATAAATTGGCATTATTGAACTTCTATTTTTATATTTGCTGTGGAAACCCCTAATTCCTGTTCACTTAATGTTACCAGTTGGCAATATTACTTGCATATTGTACGGCCTTGCGTATATAGCCCGTGGAGCACATTACAGTGGTATACCAATGTTTTCAAGTTAAACATTAGAGCTTGGATACGCGTGGTCTCGACAACATTTCTTCCAGGAATGTTTCATATCTGGGAGTACAGTAGTTGTTTTCTGCTTCATATCATAAGTGTTTTCTAAATTGAACAGTTATAGCTATTTGCGATGAAAGACCGTCTATACAATTTAACAGCACAACACGAAATCAATGTTGCATGTCATAAGAATAATTTAAAAAGTAGATGCAACACTATTGAGAACACTGGAATATAATAAATCCTCAATCCGTTTGAAAACATTTCTTTCGGCGGCGGGTAAATCTTGACGTGGTATTGTCACATAGGCCTACTCGGCGGAGTGATACATTAGAGTTTGTTTACATCTCCTTTGAACTTAAAGTGAAATTTGAATAATTACTGTGTAATGGACTGGGAAGGATATGGGTATGAAAATAATTAGGCCTATAGGATGGTACAGCTATAAGCTGAAAGGTAGTAAAGAGAAAGGAGTGAGGTCATAGTTTGGAATGAGGTAGATATAAAATACCTGTAGATAGATTAGCTGCACTAATAGTAGTAAGGCCAGATAATAATATGGCCAAGAGGTTAAAGAATAGTTGAAATGTGTTAAGAAGAATTTAGAGGAGGGAAAGTTCTAGTAGAATAGCAAATCAGTGAGGAATAGGGAGGCTAGTAGGTTATAGAGGAATGGTATGGAAAGAACAAAAGAGACAGAGGTGCACTACGAAAGAAATTAGAGAGTCGTCATCAAGAGAGGATCAAGAATGGAGAGTGAGCTGGTGGAGTGCGGGGGTGTTTGAACATAAACGACTAAATTTTGAAAAGATTAAGACATCTGTACAAAATTGGGCTTAACAAAGTCATAGACAGTTAACAAGAAGATAATAACGAGTATAAAAAATTACTCTCATTTTGCAATGTTGGCTGCCCTCTTCAGAGACAATTTCTTTTTTAATGTTATTCATTAATTTCTGTTCGTAACCGCGCAAACCCTATGAGAGCTGTAGGTTACATGTAACTTTTGACGAAATTCTTGTTTTGTTCCAGAAAACAACTTTCTTGTCCTCACGTACTTGTTGTTAGCCGATATAATTAAATAAATGAATGAATGCACTTTCAGCAGATCATAACTAATTCTTGGGAGGGGCTGTTGTAGGTTCATTCCACCGATGGCGTGCTTGAGCATGCGCACAGCCGTCGTAAACTCCTACTATTTACATTCTGTTTTAACGGTTTAATTAGTTCACTTAGTTATTATACATCAGGTAAATCTGAGCGAATTAATTTTGTTTCATAAACAGATCTGCTTCAGAAACGTGTTTATATATTTCTCTGCATGAAAATAGCTACAAATAGGTACGGTTTGAACCAAACTATTTTATTAAGAGCAAGAATGTGCATACTAAGTAGCACAATCCACCAGCCAATGAGGCGCTCCCTTGTCACGTGGCTTCGTTTACAACTACTTTGAACTTAAAGTGAATAATAAACAACTCTACAATTTCGCTCAGGGTATACAGTATAGGTTAGCTTCAAGTCACTTTGCGGAGATCCATTGAACACCTAAGGAAACGATAGCCTGGCTATGTTACTTGGAAAAAATGTACTTTGCCCAACTTTCCACAACAACTCTTTATACTTCACTTTTGTTTTTTGTTATCCTTCTTTTAATATTTATCCCCTTTTTAATCATGTAAGGCTCCCTAGAGTACTAACCACATCCTTTATATTTATTGGTTAACCTGGGCTTGAGCATAGTAAGCTACTGACTATTACAAAACCTAGCTTATGTTAGGTATCTATTCATTCTCTCAATCTGATGTAACTGCTATTCAAATAAATGGTGCAAAAATATGTTGCACAAACTTTCTCGCATATACGTGTTAAAGGCTAGTACAGAAAAAAGTAAATTAAAGAGACAATTAAATTTTACTTACTACATTTTCATAAAACTGACAAGTATCTAGGACGGATAGCATCAGGGTCGATCTTTATGTTCAATGCTTTTACTGTGAAATAATAATAATAATAATACTAATAATAATAGTCAATGGCAGTAAAACTGCATATTATTAGTAGTACTACTACTACTACGGGAAAATTCAAGTATAAGTCGCACCTTGGGATGAATCGGTCCCACCCAACCAACCCTCACCGATGCAGTTTCTTTTCTACCACGATCTAGCGAATTCTTCTGTCCTCGTATTATGAAGAAACATGTGATTGGACGTTGGAGGTATGACGTCACATCGCTAGACGAGAGGTGATAAGCTGACAAACCTTGCGGGAGATATAACATGCAACATTTTCGAAACCTATAAACAGTGTATCGTACATTATTCGAAATTGCAAGGGCGCATCGCTACGGCAACCGCCTCCGCTTCGCGCAATTAACTATGTGGTTAGTGTTATGCATTATTTAGCTATATGTAGAGGTGGATACAAGGCACTTGCGACAGTATACAAGGACAGTTGGTCACTCTACTTCGCTCGGAAACAAAATACATCACACAGTCCATGCAAATTTGAATATCTTATGGACGGAGCTTATATTTGAATTTCGCTACTACTGTTACCGCCAGGCGACCCTTCCTCTGTTAGCGGACCGTAAAGAATTAGTTCCCGGCGATAACATGCGGGGAGAAATAATATGAGGAGAAGATTGGAAACACAAACTCTATTGCATTTCCAATCATGAATAGATAGAATAACATACAAGTTTTATGCACACATGGATGATGACGCTGCTCGGATAACATAAACGTAAGTTTTGAAATTGTAGATGCACTTCTTGAATCTTGAAGTTCTGATTATATCCAGATACACATAAATGCACTGGCAGACTGTATCAATAGGAGGACCAGTTTGTTGTAGTAAATAATAGCGTGTTGAAATTGTTATTTTCAAACAGGTAGAAAGATTGTATATTGTATATTAAATGCTTGATGCTGAATTTAAAATATTCACTGCACAAGTTCAAAGCAATGACTTGAAATAAGCAATTAACACTTTATTTCTAAAAGATAAATCGTCTGTATTTATTCACAAGTCGCAGTTACATAAAATTCCTTTATGACTGCTAATCTCACCGAACCAAACTAATCGTTAGTCCTTAGAAACGTACCTTTGGTTTTGTGAATTATGAGATTACTCACAGAATTGAATGATTGATTTCCCTTTGATGGCACAAATGTCCAGAGAATTGAACGAAGCACTTAAAAAAACTTCGTAAAGGAGTCCTTGAGATCCTTAAATTGCGTTGAATGCGATCTTGAAAGTAGTTGGATTGCTTAATCCATAACAAAGTTGAAGATGAAAGGCTTTCCACCCGAACTTAGCATTGTTTTGTAATGCTAGAAAGCTTTTAGGTTGAAATGAGCCCATTGCTCTTGAATAGGAAGAATGGAACATACATTTGGTTGTCCATTTTTAAGAATGATAGAATGATATTAAAAAACAACAGAAGGTTGAAATAATTAGAAAATCTCTAACCCAAAACAATAGCTTGATCTTAACATTAAAATAATTAATCAATACTTGAAAAAATACTATACTAAATATATAATTGCAAGATAAAATAAAAAATAAACAAAGAAATGTTAAAATGTGCTAGTATTTAGAAATAAATAAAATTATTTTGGTATTGAGGTCAAAACAACAATTGCCATGACATACCTTGAATAATTAAAACTATGAGGCATTTAAAAATGACAAATGAAAACCAAAGCCATCTGAACTAAATTCATGACAAGCATTGAGAAAGTTATTACATGACGTAAGATATTGCCCGCGATTATTTCACTTGTGAAATAATCTAAAGTGATGTGAAGTTATGTGATGCCTAAAGAGAATTATGATATGAGAAAAAGGGAATAAGTAGTATAAGAAAAATAAACTTAAAACTAAGAAATGAATTGAGGGTTGCTAACCAAAACAACAACAATGAAATGATTGGGCTAGTCAGTAGCCTCAGAAATAGGAAGAGGAGCCAATTTAACAATGGGCCTCTTGAATAAGCCTGTGGCAGTACGCACCGTGACAACACGAATGAGGCCGTTAGGGCAAGGATGAATTTGATGTACAATCCCTGGGGACCACCTTTGAGGAGGGAGATTATCCTCAATGATACCTTGGTGGACCTTGGTCCACTTAGATCATCTTTGTAAAGTGTGGAGATAGTCAGCAGACCATTCCTTCCATATATTATTTGTAAGTTGTTGGAGAGTGTTCCAACGAGAACGTGTGGTGTAACCACCAGACAAGTCAGGGCTTGGTAAGGAAATGATGGGTTTCCCAATCAGGAAATGACTAGGTGAAAGATAACTACCGTCGTTAACGTCTTCACTCAATGGAATGAGTGGACGTGAATTTATGATAGCTTCCACTTGAATCAGCATAGTAAGCATCTCTTCAAAAGTAAAGTTAAAAGAGGGTAGCGTCCTTTTTAGATGAAACTTGACCGATTTAACTAAGGCCTTGTGAAGACCTCTCATGTGGGGGGCATTTGGAGGAAGGAAATGCAAATGTATATTCAAATGAGATGTGGCAACTTGAACCGCAGAATGATGCTCAGAAGACTGCAACAGCAAAGCTAATTGCTTGAGGTCAGTCTGAGCGCCTAGGAAGTTAGTGCCATTGTCTGAGGTCACTGAACTTGGAAGGTCTCTACGTCCGGTGAATCGTTAAAATGCGGCAAGGAAAGCACGAGATGTAAGGTTGGTGACCAATTCAATATGAATGCATACGAATATGGCGAGGTAAGCTTTGATGGTGATCTTGGAGCGAGGACCTCCAAATTTGTTTGGATAAGGACCCGCATAATCAATGCTTACGTTGGTGAAAGGAGAAATGGGATTTACTCTATAAACAGGCAAATCAGCCATTTTTTGATGAAAGGTTTGAATGTTGAAACGAAAGCATGTAGTGCATTTTCTTAGAACACTACGGACCACCTTCCTAATAGATGGTATCGAAAATCTTTCTCTTAAGTGAGAAATAACAAGTTGGGATCCAGCATGATTCATCTTGATATGATTGAAATGTATAAGCTGTTTAGTGAAGGCATGATCAACTGGTAACAACATCTGATGTTTGGCTTCAAAAGGTATGCTGGATCGTTCAAGACGTCCGCCTACCCGAATTAAAACATCCTTGTCAAGAAATGGGTCTAGTTGCATCAATTTGCTTGAAGAAGTGACGTCATGATTTGACAATAAATCACGGATCTCTGACGCATAAACTTCTTGCTGTATTAGCCTAACACAGCATTGAAGAGCCTTGTTGAGTTCAGAAGGCATTAAGGGGCCCTTTATAGTGTTATGAATCTTACGAGAGTTATTTATGAATCTCAATACGTAAGACATAACACGAATAGTTTTCAAATATTCGAATTTGAAAAGACAAGACTTTAGGTTAGAGGTAGTGCCCTCCATTAGGGACACTACTCTAGTTTCTGGAAGCAAGTCGGGCTCCACGAAAGAATCACTGATTGGCCAGTGAGAATCATGGTCTTTGAATTAAGTTGTGAGGAGTGCTTCCTCTGGAGATGATGTCTGCTGGACTGTCTTGAGACGAAACATGATGCCACTGATTAGGCGAAGTGTGATCTAAAATATCAGCAATTCTGTTTCTGACGAATGTATTCAAAGTATGACGTGGACGAATTAACCAGCTCAGAACTATAGTGGAATCACTCCACAGATATATTGCTCTGATATTTAATTGGAGCGCAGGTAGAATCTTATGAATAAGATTAGCAAGCAGATGAGCGGCTAGAAGCTCTAGCCTAGGAATGGTAGTAGCTTTGATAGGAGCAACTCTAGACTTAGCACAAAGTAGAGAGCTCATATCATTTCCAGAATTATCTGAGGAGCGCAGATTTAAGCAAGCTCCATAAGCGACCTCACTGGTGTCACAGAAGCCATGAATTTGAAATTCATTAGCATTTTCTAATAATGCCACTCGAGGAATAGCTATATATGAAATCACATTTAATTGATTATGAATCTTGAGCGATTTATCGATTACTGGAGAAGGAATGGGATCATCCCAAGAAGTCGTAATCTTCCACAAAGATTGAAATATAATCTAGCAATAAACGACTATAGGGGAAATTAAACCCAGAGGATCGAAGATAGAGGCGATACAAGAAAGTAATGTCCTCCTAGAACATGTCTTAAAGGGTTTCGTGAAATCAATTGCGTTTTCAATTCTAAGAATGTCATTTGAAGGCTGCCATATTAGGCCCAGCGCCTTCAGAAAGTCTGCTTGAGAGTCACCAAAAGAACGGCAATCAAGAGGTTCCTGATCTTCAGTGGGAATTTCCCTCAGTAACTCAAAAGCATTAGAACTCCATTTACGGGGATTGAAACCACCTAAAGGAAGTAAGGTACGCAATTCAGCAACAGCTGCCTTAGCCTCACATAGGCTATCAGCGGTAGCCACAATTTCATCAACGTACGTAGAATTGTTGATGATAGTGCTAGCTAAAGTATAGGCTTGAATCTGAAACGGAGAAGGATAGAAAACAAGTCTGGCTGGACAGTTGGCCCTACGGCAAGTATTTCATTGAGTGACTTGCCGTTGGAAGATTTAGCCGAAGCATCGAATACCACACGAAGTTTCGTGGTGGTGCTCGACGGTTTTAATACAGGATGGTGAGGAATGATGTAGTCGAAGTTATCGTGTGAAGATTGCTCTGAGGGCTCCATATGGCCTAGAGCGATATATTCGTCCATGAACTTATGATAATCTTCACTGAGAGTGGGATTAGAATTGAAGGGTTTCTCCAATGAGGAGAATCTTTTATAAGCCTGGAGTTTTGTGCTACCCAGGGTCTGAGGATCAGATAAGAAAGGAAGTTTTACCACATATCTTCCTTCTGAGTCCCGTTCAGTATTATCTACGAAATGCTTTTCCCATATAGAGTCGTCGAGATTGGAATCAGTATTAGAAATTTTGTCTAGTTCCCAAAACTGAGAAAGTTGCCTGCTAATGTCTTGATCAGCAGTGAGGAAGGCAGAATATTGTGTGGGAGACCCGCTAGAATGGTCGGGTTCCTTAGAAACCCTTATTAGAAGGCCTTGAATTGGATTGGCGATTGTGCATATTTTGCAGAGCCATGTTCTGTTCAGAGCTGGCGGGTTGTGATAACTTACCAGCGAAATACCAACCCAAGTGCGAGTTCTGAATTACAGGCATATTAGGTGCTGATATCTGACCTGCACAGACAACCTGTGAATATATTTCAACACCTAATAACAAGTCTACATACTTAGGAATATTGAATCTGGCATGAGCCAATGAAATATTTGGTGGAAGCGCGGAAATTTCGAGGTAGAGATTTCCGGTACAACTATGACATCGGTGTTGCAATGCCATGAAGTAGTGACAGACTTAATGGAAATCGATGTCATCTTAAGACTGTCTGCCTTAGATGACAATATACCAGCTAAAGTAGTACGCTGCTGATGAGGCGATAATTTTAAATGATTGAATAACCTGTTAGACATAAGGTTACAATCAGAACCACTGTCAAGCAATGCGGTGGCTTCAACAGAATAGCCATCCCTGTGCATGACTAGAACAGTGGCGGTTGGGAGCAAACGGCTTTGTTGAGGTTGGAAGACTGACAATACCCCAGCAGTATTGACAGCTTGGTTGCCGTTAATATGTGCTGGATTATGAAGGTAAGTTCCATGTTTCCCCTTACATATCTTGCACATTATAAGTGCTACAATAGGGGGCGTGACCCTTAGAGTAATAACACACTTGACATAATCGTTGTGTTTTGACAAAATTGTCTCTATTAGAAAAATCCATGGCCTTGAAAACCTCACAATGTTGCAGTTCATGGAATCCATTGTTACAACAAAAGCACTTAGGCTTGGAGGAGACAATCTTGCCCTTAGGAATGGTTGTATTAGATACAATAGGCTTTGCTGGTTGACTCCTTAAAGCTGAATCAGTCATCTGAAAAACCCGTACCCTAGTTCTAAAAATGTGAATAAGTCTTTGAGGCTAGGCATTTTGCCTGGAGCGAGAGAGGATTTCCATTCCTTCAGCAAGAATCGTGGAAGCTTGTCGAGCACAATCTTAGCTATTATCAAGTCAGATAGTTCCACACCAACATTGAGCGAGTTCAAAGCAGGAACAGTGCTGATAAAATGGTCAACGAACTTCTGAAGAGATTCAGCATAATTCCTTTCTAAAGCAGGAGGTGAAAATATATTCTCCAAGTGGGAATTGGCGATAAGTCGGCCATTATCAAACCTAGCCGACAGCGTGCTCCATGCTACATCAAACGTAGCAGCAGAGACAGGAATGTTTTGAATCACTGTCATAACTTCTGGTGCTAGACAGGACTTCAAATATTGGAATTTGTCCATGCTGGATATGTGTTTATGCTCAATGATTAGCGAATTGAAAGTGTCCCTAAACTCAATCCAGGTTGCACCAGTGAAATGAGGGAGCCTAATCTCTGGGAGTTTAGGGAGAGAGGGGACAAATTGAGGCGATGATTGATTAGCAGGAATAGCTTGGAGGGGTTCATAATGATGCTTAGTTTAATCAATTGAACTTCGAAGAATAGCAATTGCCTCATGAAAGGCAGACTCAACTTCAAGTCTTTGAAGTTTAATGGGTTCATTGAGTTCTAGTACGTTAATATGTGAATATTCAGGATTGTACTCACTGAATAATTCCTCGAAGGATGTACGCAGACTCAGAGCCTTATAATAAGATTCTCTGTCTTCTATAACAAGGGTTGGATTGCCTGAACATAATTGAAGAATCGTGTCTTTATAAAATCGACACTAGCCTCGGCTGCGGCTAACCTAGCCTGAGCCTCCTCTTGGGCAGCAATTGATTTAGCCTGAGCCTCCTCTCGGGCTGCAACTAACTCAGCCTGAGCTTCCTCTCGGGCCGCAACTAACATAGCCTCAGCTTCCTGCTGGGCCGCAACTAACTTAGCCTCAGCTTCCTGTTGGGCTTGCTTTTGGGTAATTAAATTGTCTAAGTGAGAGAGGGCTTGGAAAACGGTTTCTTCGACTTCCTCCCTATAAGCCATTTCGGCATCTGAAAATTCTATCTGCTCGTTTTGAGATTGTAGCCTATGTCTTGAAAATCATTGCTAAGTCTTGTCATAGTATCTTTGCGCCTAATCAGGTCTTCAATAGAAACTTCACTAGAGCTAGTGAGATCAGCTATTATATTGGCTTGGTGGGAAATTCGACTCTTAACAGGGGTTCGTTTAGCCTTAAGGGCCACGAATTCTGGACCCGGATTAGTCATATTTGATGAGATTTGCAGAAGTTTTTTACAATATATAATTGTTCAGTGTGAAATTAATTGCCCGCGTTTCGGGAATTACACATAGAAGTTTACAATAGTCGTGATTGAGATGAACAGACAGAAGAGTTAAATACACTTGAAAATGTGTAGAATCTGTATCAGGTATTTCTATTGTTGTCTGTGAAATTGTACAATGTTCACAAATTAACAAGTATTACAGTATGATAGTTAGGTAGCAGTACCTAGATCTCAAATGTGTTGAGGACACGGAGATATGATTGATATTATTAAAACTTGATAATAATAGTGATGTTAATGTTTATATTTAAAAGACAGCACTTATATTGTTGCCAAATGTAGTACTTTGCGTGAATTCAAACAGGCTAGCAAATGCCTGAAGAACCAATGTATTATATAAGATGAAATATTTATGTTAGTCAAGCAAATGCACTGATTATAATTCAGGTTCGGAGCGGCCAGCAATATCTATGGCCCGGTGGACCAACAACATGTTATCGCCAGGCGACCCTTCCTTTGTTAGCGGACCGTAAAGAATCAGTTGTGGGTTCGATTCCCGGCGATAACATGCGGGGAGAAATATTATGAGGAGATGATTGGAAACACAAACTCTATTGCATTTCCAATCATGAATAGATAGAATAACATACAAGTATTATGCACACATGGATGATGACGCTGCTCGGATAACATAAACGTAAGGTTAGAAATTGTAGATGCACTTCTTGAATCTTGAAGTTCTGATTGTATCCAGATACACATAAATGCACTGGCAGACTGTATCAATAGGAGGACCAGTTTGTTATAGTAAATAATAGCGTGTTGAAATTGTTATTTTCAAACAGGTAGAAAGATTGTATATTGTATATTAAATGCTTGATGCTGAATTTAAAATATTCACTGCACATGTTCAAAGCAATGACTTGAAATAAGCGATTAACACTTTATTTCTTAAAGATAAATCGTCTGTATTTATTCACAAGTCGCAGTTACATAAAATTCCTTTATGACTGCTAATCTCACCGAACCAAACTAATCGTTAGTCCTTAGAAACGTACCTTTGGTTTTGTGAATTATGAGATTACTCACAGAATTGAATGATTGATTTCCCTTTGATGGCACAAATGACCAGAGAATTTAACGAAGCACTTAAAAAACTTCGTAAAGGAGTCCTTGAGATCCTTAAATTGCGTTGAATGCGATCTTGAAGGTAGTTGGATTGCTTAATCCATAACAAAGTTGAAGATGAAAGGCTTTCCGCCCGAACTTAGCATTGTTTTGTAATGCTAGAAAGCTTGTAGGTTGAAAAGAGCCCATTGCTCTTGAATAGGAAGAATGGAACATACATTTGGTTGTCCATTTTTAAGAATGATAGAATGATATTAAAAAACAACAGAAGGTTGAAATAATTAGAGAATCTCTAACCCAAAACAATAGCTTGATCTTAACATTAAAATAATTAATCAATACATGATAAAATACTATACTAAATATATAATTGCAAGATAAAATAAAAAATAAACAAAGAAATGTTAAAATGTGCTAGTATTTAGAAATAAATAAAATTATTTTGGTATTGAGGTTAAAGCAACAATTGCCATGACATACCTTGAATAATTAAAACTATGAGGCCTTTAAAAATGACAAATGAAAACCAAAGCCATCTGAACTAAATTCATGACAAGCATAGAGAAAGGTAATACATGACGTAACAACTACTACTACTAAAACTAAAACTAAAACTAACTCCGTGGCACTACACTCCTGGAGGGATTTGGCCTACCAACCGACCGCTGCGTCATCTACCACAGGTAGATGGCAGGTTTGGGGAGTATGTGGTCAGCATGCCGACTCCCACGGCCGTTAATGTTGTTTCCATGACCGGAGCCGCTACTTCTCTATCAAGTAGCTCCTCAATTTGAATCACGGGGCCGAGTGCACCCCTATCAGACCTCCCTACCTCAGAAAAACCCAAGGATGTACCGGGGATCGAACCCGGGCCGACGGATCTGACGCTAACCACAAGACCACCCCGGCGGTCCTACTGCTACTACTACTTAGGTTATATTGCACGCTTTAACTGCTTTGTAGGTCATGTAATGTGTTTAGTATGTTTGCGTGAACCATTAGTCTATAGCAGGGGAAGTCAACTACGTCTTGTTATGACGTTTGTGGAGCAAGAGCATGCGGATCCAATGTGTGTGACGTCAGCAAGAGCGCACGGTAGTAGGGGTGTTTAGAGTACGCTAGATTTAGGTACTAGAGGACCTATTCACTTTAGCTCTGTGGGTAGAACAACTTCTGGTTGGAAATACGGAGCATTTTTCAAAGTTAATGCAAGATGCGATCCTGATAGTGTTCTCTCTGCAGAACATGTGTTAGTTCTGCAAAATATTCTTCTTCAGTTCGAATCGAGGTTTCAGAATGTGGAAAACCTTTCTCCAATATTTAAACTTTTTGCTACCCCATATTTAGTTAATGTCAAAGACGTTCCTTGCCCGTATCAGTTGGAACTGCTAAACTTACAATGCGACGATCTGTTAAAGGACAAATACGAACGTAAAGTGGTCTTGGGTAACTTTTACAGAAATTTCTCTGAAACCAGATTCCCGAAACTTGCCGCACGAATATTATGTAATTTTGGATCGACATATGTGGCCGAACAATTTTTTTCACTAATGAAATGTGCAAAGCTCAAATCAAGAAGTACATTGTCAAATCACAACCTAAATGTAGTCTTCGATTAAATATTGCTCAAACATTACGTCCCAACATTGATAAACTTGTTAAAGAAAAAAGTGACAGGAAAGTCAGAAAATTGTTACTGTAATCTTGTATCATCTAAGGTGCAGACGAGCTTGTATGGTAATTAATTCAGTTCATTTTTTAAATTATTTTTATAGTAGTGAATTATGTTAATTCAAATGATAGTATTGTCTATTTTTGTCAAAGAACATAGATTTTGTGGAAAGGCAATTGTTCTAACAGAATAGAAAAATAGAATCATTTATAATATGTTAAACTACTGTGCTGTAATTAACCGATAAACTATCAAGAAAATCGATTGATGTTTCATTAACTCGGAAACACGTAGCCTATTACGTAAGTTCTAACCCCCTAAATTCCCCCTGCCCGCAATACTAATACCCCTCTCTTCCCCCCTGTTCACTGATGCCTACATTTCACATACTCCTCGCAAAGGTACAACGCGAGCAGTGAGAGCAGGAAGCAGTGACGTCACAGAGCAACCTTCTGTCTTCCCCTGGTCTATAGTAACAACTCATTCCCGTCATCTGGTTCTATTGATTAGTGATGTCTTCTTATGCGATATTCAGTTTAAACGATTATAATATCCAGTGACATAGATGCGATGAGTTATGGAAAATAAGCAACTCCTACAAACCCGGTGTTTGCTTTTGCGAACGAGGAATCCATGAAAAACCCAAGTCAATTTGGGCGGCCACGAGGTTTGATTAGAACTCAGGATCTCTTCCCTTTTAGCCCATAGGCCTACCACCTCGCTGTAATTGGTTTCAGTGTGTTCATTACGACTGAGCTAAACTGATTGCATTTCACAACAATAAGTACATTAGGCCTATAGTTTTCTTGTTACCTGGGGGCAACAAAATGTCATTCATATTTTAATTGACATGTATGTTCTGCAATTCGCATTTATGCCTTACTTATTTCGTTTTTATCTTGAAATCTATTAAATGTATAAAGAAATGTTTAAAAAAAAATGTTCATTTTAATTTTCTCTACAACTTTACTATGGTAGGTGTTCATGTAACGCCTACTGTAATGGATATAATGTAGAAGAATTGAAAATGGATACGAGTAAAGTTCCTCTTAAGTGATTTTTGCAGAAATACAGATATAGCCATGTTATTAGTCATAAATAAGAGTTTCCAATTTTCAATTTTTATTAAAATAGTCAGAGTCATTTTTTCAAAAATCAAAATTTTTTTAAAAGTTTTCCTGAAACGTCCCCTTAATATTTCAGTTGTAAAACTAAATTTCTGGGCGGTTCGACAAAATTTCGAAAAAGTCCTGTATTCAAAAAATGAAGTAAATGCAATGAACCGTTTACCTGCTGTGCTTGTCCACAGACATACGGACATTCCAAAAATACTTTTTTCGGTTTCTAGGCTTCATGAAACATGGTCTCCTGATGTCTCGACTTCGAATTTTTGTCACGATCACAATACTTTCTCTATACTACGTATATGCGAGAAAGTAAAAGGGATCATACACCCTGCTATAAAATAAACAAAAAGAAATAGGTACAGGGTGCGGCAAAACATCCTCCCTATTTTAAAGTTCAAATTAAAAACAGATGGATGAAAATAAAGAAGCTGTATTAACATGAATGATTCTACACAGTGGGAAGTTTCATGTTTTGAGCAATGTGTCCTTCACTAACAATGCATTGTTGAGTGCGACTTCGGAAATTCTCCATCGTTCTAACCAACATTTCTTGAGGAATAAGACCAATCTCTTCCTGTATTGCATTTCTAAGGGTTGGCAAAATCCTCGGCCGATGTTTAAACTCCTCAGCCTTCAAATATCCCCGCAGGGTGTAAGATCTAGTGATCGTGTGTGGCCTTCCCCCTCCCTTTTAATCATGTTACCACTTGCTAAAGTTTGACACCCATAAGCTAATGCTTTTCCGATCTGGAATTGCACCACGAGGGGGAATTTGGAAGCGAATCCGGAAAGCACGCTGGGCAGCGACAACGGAATACCCGTTTACCAGAAATGGCTCCACAGCGCAAGCTCATTCTTCTCCCGTCCACGGCATGGTTGGATACTGTACTGAATGTCAATTCCGCGATTACAATATCCTATTCAATTTTTGTTTACTGTTTATCACTTTTTTTTCTGTCGTTATGGCAACACAAGTTGACTGCTAGTCCCATCTTGTGCGAATGTTGCGGCGTGGATATAGTGCCTAATGATATGGTGAACCTTGCTCTAAAAGCAGGGAGACAGGATTAAGGTCTATTTACACTTATGCAGTGAGGTGAACTAATGTAATATACTGAAAACCCTAAATTCCCACTGTGTAGATATCATTAATATCAATACAATATCTTTATTTTGATCCATCTGTTTTTTATTTGAAATTTAAAATAGGGAGGATGTTTTGCCGCACCCTGTATTACTTAAGTACTTGTCAGTAGCGTTAGTCCCTCTGCAACTGGTAAAATATTGATTTTGCCAATTTCTGTCATTAAATATGTTATAATAGCGTATTTTCGTAAGTCCCTCTCTCACCCTCCATCTTAAGAAAGTCGATATTATCGAAAATTGATATTATCGAAAATCGATTGTTTCGAAGAGCAATATCGATATCAAGATATTAACGGAAATGAAATATCGATGTTAAAATATCGCATATCGTAAAGAAAATATGGATATCCATATCCGGTCCCTTTGGAACACTACTGAAGTAACTACCGCTATATTTTGTTAGTGCATACTCATGGACTCGCCCAAGCTACGGAGTATCATTTTTATACTGTTCACGACTATTTACGTTTTCTGTACTCAGTATACGTTAGCTACGAATCATTTTCATTATAGATCAAAATGGTTTGGTGAACCACGTGCCCTTGTGACCTAGAGGCAGACCCTCGCGTCTTTGGGGCTTGTTAATCTTTCGCTATCAATCTTATGACGTATAAATAAAACTAGGTAAAACTGTGAAAGCCAAACTTGGACTCAGGGCGTATTCAGAGGGGGCTGAGGGGGCTACAGCCCCTCCGAAATACTGAGACATGATACTGCGTTGAACATAAGGATATTTTAATTTGACAGATGGTAGACAATTTAATTGCACATCCTCACACATGAAATGCGAAAGGCGAATCGTGAAATAGAAACTGCTTTACCTAAAGCTGGGTTTACACTATGTAACTTGTTTAATATAACCTGAGTGATATAACATGTTTTCCAAAATTGTTACAAATACATGCCAATTTTTACATATAACATTGTGTTATATAACTGATTTTTGTGTTATATAACCAGTTTTCTGCATTTACACTCCGTTAGCTGCGTTTACTCTATGTAACTTGTTGATATAACTTAGGTTATATAACACGTTTTCCAAAATTGTTAAATATACATGTAACTTGTTACAGATAAAATTGTGTTATATAACTGATTTTTGTGTTTTCTAACAAGTTATATCTTTCCCACATGGAGTGGGAAATGAGTAACTTGTTACATGTAACCTGCTACATGTACATTTTGCTGCGTATATATAGTAAGAAGAAACTGTCCACCTAACCACAAATAATTAGATTTATCCAAAAGTTTACTATGCAACGTTTACTATGCTTTTCAGGTGTACAATATTATAATATAACCTAATCTCACATATATGTCCGTCTACAGAACTCTCATATATAATATTATAACAATCTTCGTTAATGTCCCATATCTTCATCGCGCTGATATATCGTATAAATGGATTTTTCCAAATATTATCACAGAATATATAGTAGTAAAAACTATTGTTGATCACACTGTACTCAATTACACATTCAAACTAGGAAATGTTGACATAACCACTTAGAAATTGTTAAAATAATAAAAATTGTATTAAATTGATATATCATGTATAACAATTGGTTAGTTAGGTTAAAAGCTGTGCACTATCATACCATTGTCTGTTGCATCTCTATTATGCATATGTAAATTTGCCAACCAATTCTCAGCAAATTATTGCCATTAATATAAAATTACTCGCAGGCGCACTGAAGTCCGTAATTGTAGATTAATTGTAGATTAATATTAACCACATTGGTGATGTTTCATGGTAGTATCGCTTAGCATTAATTTAACTTTGTGGCATTGTTTAGTATCAAAGTTGTACTCAGGCAATCCGGACGTCGAAATTTACAGTTATAAATAGGGACTGATGATGATCAAGATATGATCGAAATGAACGTATCCAAGAGACAAATAAATGCCACAAAGTTCAATTAATGCAACGCGATACTACCATGAACCATCACCAATTTGATTAATATTAATCTACAATTCATCTACAATTACTGGATTTCAGTGCGCCTTGGAGTTATTTTATATTAATAACAATAACTTGCTGAAAATATACATATTCATAATAGAGATGAAATAGACCATGGAATGATAATGCACAACTTTAACCTAACCAACCAATTGTTATACACGATATATAGGCTAAATTTAATACAATTTTAATTATCTTAACAATTTCTAAGTGGTTAAGTCAACATTTGCTGGTTTTAATGTGTAATTGAGTACAGTGTGATCGACAATAGCTTTTACTACTATACATTCTGTGATAATATTTGGACATATCCATTTATACGATATATCAGCGCCATCGTCCACCGCTGTGGCAAAGGGGATGAGTTCGCTCCTCTCACGCAGCGGGCCCGGGTTCGATTCCTGGTCGGGACAAGTTACCTAGGTGGGCTTTTTCTGGGGTTTTCATCACCTGTGAGACATATGTCGGGTAACTTTAGGCCCTTGTGGCCCCCAGATATCATCTGGCAGTCATTATCATCTTCATCCCATTTTCGCCTTGTTCGGAGTGAGTGTGTATGTGTGAATGGTGTGTCTCGTCCTATGTGTTCGTGTTGTCTCGTAGGTGGCCCCGGCATTGGGTTGATCACTCATCCGGGGACGCCCTCCATGCCCTTGTGGTAAAAAAATTATGTATTTCTTCCAAAGATAATCCCTCTCCCGACAGGTTACGGCCCTATAAGGCCCGGGCGGCTTGGGTCCTTTAAATCCTAAGAGGGAGAGGTAAGACTAAGATAAAGGAAGGAATCAGCGCCATCAAAATATGGAACATTGATGAAAATTGTTAATATTATATATGAGAGGTTTGTTGAGGGGCATATATGTGAGATTAGGATATATTATTATACTATTGTACATCTGAAAAGCATAGCAAAGGTTGCATAGGTTGAACTTTTGGATAAATCTATTTATTTGTGGTTAGGTGGAAAGTTTCTTTATACAAACAAACGGAAAAATTAAATTCATCAATATCTAGTAACATGTTACAGAGGATAGTTGAAATAATATTGTGAAAATATTATGGGAGAAAAATTCCTCTGTCATTCCTCTGACATTTGGCTATCGATGCCAATGCTCTTACCAACTGATCTACGCCAGAGTTCAATTCACAGCGCCTTCTGGCGGGAACCTAATCTCGAGGAAATATCTCGAGGGAATGTTCCCGGAAATGTTCCCACAATTTCATAAATTCCCTGAAATTTATGATTTACGAGCAAGATAACTCAGATACCTATTTGTTACTTAAATTTAATGATGATTAGGATAAATAAAAGTAAAAACTGTCGTAAGTTGAAAGATTAATATATAATTAATGAAATAA
This sequence comes from Ectobius pallidus, assembly GCA_964059195.1. Taxonomy (NCBI): domain Eukaryota; kingdom Metazoa; phylum Arthropoda; class Insecta; order Blattodea; family Ectobiidae; genus Ectobius; species Ectobius pallidus. Next base: position 135,774,611 of record CAXKWD010000003.1, on the reverse strand, counting down.
CATAAAAAATGAACATTAATTATTTACGTATAAAATATTGCAATGCTGGGTTTTCACGTAGTTGACATTGAAAATAAGTTAATTAAAATTTGCCCTGGTTCTTGAAGGTCAATACACAAGAATAACAAGAGTTCATTGAAGAGAGTGACTATTAATTAGACACAAATTACAGTAATAATCATAAACAGTTTGAACCCTAAGAACTTTTAGGAATAGGCCTACTTGCTTTCTTTAAATGTGTGACCTTGACTTCATCTTAGAAGTTGGCCTAATCACTTCCATTGAAATCCATTAGATTTTCTTCATCATCTTCTTTTTCTTCTTGATCAGAAAGGAGGCCAATATCATCACTGTCATCATGGCCTTCATCATCATCATCACCACCATCATCGAGGTTTTCTTCTTGGTCCTTCCCTTCATCTGGATCTTCTGGATTACCACCACTTTGGGTTTGAACTTCAGTAGATTCACTCTTCTTTTTCTTCTTCTGAGGTTGAGCATTCATCAGTTTCCAGTTGTATGAAAGATAAGTGAGTTTAGCTGCGGTTCTTCTTTTTAGATTGCATCCTTGAAAACGTACTGAATGTACGTTTTGTGGCGGCAGAAGTGACTGCAGCTCCTAAGATTTGGATGGTCACATCTGCCAAGTCGCAGGTTCCTCTTAGCCCTCATAAATCATGAAAGAACTAAATTTCCCCCTAAACTACAGGAGGATTAGTATAGACCGTGGGACTGATTTATGATTAACTAGCTGACCAATCAATGCTTCGCATTTATGTATATATAGGTTAAGTGAACAAAATTTAAAGTCGATTTGATGTACTTCTATAAATCATCAGCCGTCTAGCCAACACGGTGGACGTATTTATATTCCACATACTCCTCCACCCGTAGTTTACTCTGATTATGTCTTAAAAAATTTAATCGTTCTGTTTCAATTTTGGGAAACATAACGTAAATAGCTGGGCTTAGGGGATGCGTTCGCTCCTCTCACGCTGCGGGCTCCGGTTCGAATACTGGTCGGGACAAGTTACCTAGGTAGGATTTTTTCCAGGATTTTTCCTCACCTGTGAGACAAATGTCTGGTGACTTTAGGCTCTGGTAACTTTAGGCCCTAGTGGTCCACGGATATCATCTAGCAGTCATTATCATCCTCATCCCATCCTCGCCTTGTTCAGAGTGAGTGTGTGAATGGTGTATCTCGTCCTATGTGTTTGTGTTGTATCGGAGGTGGCTCCGGCACTGGACTGATCACTCATCCGGGAGGCCCTCCATGTCCTTGTCTGGTCAAGAAAGTATGTATGTGATCCATAGACAATCCCTCTCCCGACAGGTCGCGGCCCTGTAAGGCCCGGGCAACGTGGGTCGCTTAAGTGACCCCAAAAGGGAGGGGTAAAAACTAAGGTAAAGATAGAGAGATAATATGGTAAGTATAAATTAATCAGGAAATTATATCCATTGATATTGTATGAACTATCTTTCGCAATAGACCTACAGTCCTAGGCTAACTATAAGAAGAGTGTTCAACTCTTAAGAATAGAACCCAGGACCTTCTAAATTTACTTCGTGTCACAAAATAGTTGTTAATCATTTATAGGAATTCTATTGATAGTATTTCTCATAATTTTATATCTATTAGGTCTACATGAAATCACAGTGCCATGCCAAGCCACCGGTGTAGTTTAAAAAGAATAATGTTGCCATGGGGATTGTGTACATGCAGCATGAATTCCTTTTGGTGAATGTCATAACTTTACAACCCTATTTTGGCCGTTAGAGGCCAAAAATTTTGAAATCCTTTCTTAGTGCGCATCTAGAGCCTAGGAGAAATATGTGTACCAAGTTTCAAGTTCCTAGGCTGTATAGTTTTTGAGAAACTGTGATCAGTCAGTCAGTGAGTCAGTGCGTTTTGGCTTTTATATAGAGATTATTAGGCTGTAAACTAATTTTATTTAAATTTGTGTTTGTGTAATATTGAAGGTGTTGGTTTCTGGCATTTTATTTTAAATACCAACACAATCTATTAGCAATTATGTTAAATTACTTATCATTAATCCTGTTTAAATAAGTGTGACGTATCACTTTATAACATATAAGTTTATAAAGAAAACCTACGGTAAGAGATTATCACGAATTATTATTTTTTTAAAGAAGATGACTTAGGGTACATTGTTCTGACAATAAGTGAAAAATTATATCATAGGAAAAGGTAATACTTCCCTAGACGGTTCCTTGATAAACACGTGGAATTTTACTGAAATAGTTTCATTTTAAGGTACCTGGACCGTTAATAAGCCGTGAAACATTCAAAACTAACTTTTTTTTTTTTATAAATGCTCACTTTTGGGAATGCTTCCTACCCAAGGAAATTTTACAAATTCCTTCCCACTGGGAATATTTCCGGCCCACATCACTACTGTGCAGTACAAATGTCTTTTTGTCTCTCTAAACTTTAGTTTTATAAAAAAGTTATATAACCTATTTCTTAAACATATAACTTGTTACATGCTACATATAACTTGTTGCATGTTACATATAACTTGTTGCATGTAATAAGTTAATTAAACAAGTTACATAGTGTAAACCCAGCTAAAGAGTAAGCTTATAGAAAATTCAGCCCAACATTTAATTTTTGCCAAAGTTTACTTAGGGTCGGTTCTAGAGTGGACATTACTTCCGGTCCTAATGCCTAAAACATTTCCGCGCCAACTATAGTTACTAACAGCTGAACCCCTGCCAGTCACAACGACGAAGGGATCAGTGCTTGAAATGGTGATTGATGAATTTCCCAACAGAGTAAGAGTAAGAAAACTTAATTTTGTTTATGACTCAGCACCTTTAATGATTTACATTAGCTACATTAAAGTGTGACTGTGTCATATGCTTCACCCGTCAAACCGTCCTTCATAATTTATTTCATTTTCGCTGTTATTCTATTGTTCAATATTCTAATTGTGTTTGATAATAGTACGTTGGACTTATCATAGCCACTCCCGAAAATAAATCTTGGATACGCCCCTGTTTTGCTTGAACTGAAGCAGGAACTTACCGTCTAAAAGTTCACTGAAAGTCCCATATCATTGATTTGGGGAGGATTTTTTTAAGTTTGTTTAAAGAATGTGCTGTTCATACTGGAAAATACGGTGCAATGTAAATTTACTGGTTTTTGCTTAAACATTAAGACCTATTGATTAAAAAATTAGACGCTTAATTACTATAATATAAAGAAACACTTACTTCTTGTCATATTAAATATTTAACGATTAATGCTGTTGCAAAATTTCATTCTTCAAAGATTTCTTCCAGTTTATCATCTGGATGATCAAATTCAATCACTTATATGTAAATACAAATCAATTGTTTGCCTAGGACATTCCCCGAGCAAAACAGTGATCACAATTAGGTCATTAAGATAGCAACATATTTTAAATACTTGACACAACATTTCGGTGATTATTATTAATTCCACAGTTAATTTTGAATTAGTTTGGTTTCGAATAATTGACAATTTCAGAGAAACGGGGAGCTTTGTTCACTATCGATCACCCTTTCCAATATCAATTATCATTATATTTATTTTAAATTTTTAAAATTATCTCCATGGATTATTGTAGGCAAAACAAGGATTCATACTGAAATCTGTAATTTTTGATCGACCATACTATAATACGCACATTACGTGTGTGGTAACGATATCATAATGACACTCATATCGACACTGTTTATCATTTCGAAACTGGTGTGGTATCGATTATTATCGAACGCGGAACGATATTGAGACTTTGAGGATAGCAGCTGAAATCTGAGTAATAAATAGTCCATACCTGAGCAACTGAGGGGAAACGTTTTAGTCCCCCCATCTTGCTGTGACGTACGAAACCTGTTCTTCATGTTCAGTGTCACGTCGAAACTGCTTTATGCTGACGTCAAGGGCGACTGTAGTGGGAGAAATTCCCCTACCGCACAGTGACACAATGTGTCACAGATGCGCACCCATGAAATAGCCTGTATTTAAAATAAATTCAATTATGTTCGTGCTATTTTAATATCATACTGAAGTGAATTCTTCTGGTACTGTAAAATTCCGTTGGTTTGAAGAAATCAGCAAAAGAAAGCTTCGATTTTACTAAAGACGTAAGCGGCCCTCTCTCGTAGAAGACATTAACTACGTCAACCAGCTGGTGCGATGGTTAGAGCGCTGAAGCGTAGCCGGCTCGTTTGCGTGAATCTAAAATCTCAAACTTTGAACAATTATTTCAATTATTGGTCGAACAAAAACCGTCGTATGCAACTTTCCTATAATGGTAATTAAGATGGAAATTATGAAATTCGCGTTACCCATTTCATAAACATACTCGTATCTTAATAAATGCCAGTAGTCATTTGTATTATATATTCATATTATTCAAGTACTTATGTTCGAATTTTTTCTTTGTATTTAATGTACGTTTCTTGTATTCATGTATATCAGTTCTTTAAATTTATTATTAATCATTATTATTATTTATGTATTTCATGTTTTTGCCCTGGCTGAGTGGTAGAGAAAGCCTTAAGGCCTTAACTTGTCAGGTTAATGCATAATGCATAATGTATTGCATATGCATATTGCCTATTGCATAATGTACTATTTACTGCTACTTATGCAAGCTAAAATGAACTATCCCTCACACCTTCCATATCTTGGTCTGAAGTGTTTCTGAGAGTATTGTGGTGTATTTCGCACCAGGAAGCTAATAGTGCCTTTTTAAAATGTAGATCGTGATTTTTGACCAATTTCCAAATTTAGTAAATCCGCTACAATTTTATTCAGTCGCTGATGCCCATACTGCCCGATAAAGTATTTTGTTTTTCAGGTACAGAAAAAATGACTGTATGGATAAGACCATGTAGTAGTAGTAGTAAGTATTCTGCCTTCCGGCAGGTTTTCAAACTTGGTACGCGAATTTTGTTTTCCAAAACTGTCTATCCTCTGCTTCCTCCTTCAGCATCCAATATTTCCGCTTTTCCCTTAAAGTGTCCAACAGCTGAATTCTTCTTCTTCCAAGTCCAGTTGTACCCTCTAGTCTTCCTTCTACGACATCATGTAATAAGCAGTTCCTTCTGAGAATGTGCCCAATCCAGTTTGCTTTCCTCTGACGAATTGTGTGTATGATTGATTTCTTCTCACCCACTCTACTCAGAACCTCTTCGTTTGTCACCATGTCCATCCACTTTATATTTTCTATCTGTCTCCAGCACCACATTTCAAAACTTTCTAAATATTTCTTCTCTAATTTCCTCAAAGTCCATGTCTCTGATCCATACAAAGCAATACTCCAAATATAACACTTCACCAGGTTTTTACGTAGCTCTAGGTTCAGACTACTAGTTAGCAGAGTTCTCTTCTTCATAAATGCTTTCTTGGCCATGGCAATTCTTGATCTTATCTCCTTGGTGCAATAGGCATCTTTCGTCAGTACACTTCCTAAGTATTTGAACTGGTTCACGTTCTCTAATTCTTGATTTCCCATGATAATTTGAAGCGGCTCTTCTCTCTTCGATATCCTCATCACCTTCAATTTACCTATGTTGATTTCCATTCCATACTTTCTTCCTGTTTCCACCAGCCTGTCAATCATTCCTTGCAATATTTCTTGTTTCTTTGCCAGAATCACCAGGTCGTCCGCATATTTGATGGTGTTAATAGCGTATCCTCCTATCACAAAATCCCTAACTCCTTCTAAGGCTTCTTTTGCTAGCCAGTCTCCATAAAGGTTGAACAAGATGGGTGACATACAACATCCTTGACGCACACCTCTTCCTATTTCTACACTGTTGGTCACTCCATGTTCTAGACGCACTTTCACTTTTTGTCCCAGGTACAAATTGCGGATTAGTCTCCTGTCCTTGCAGTCAATGCCTATTTTTTTGAGTATGTCCATTAACTTTTCCCAGTTCACTCGGTCAAAAGTTTTTTGCCAATCAACAAAGCAGGCACACACTTCTTCGTTGACCGCTAAAACTCTCTCTGATATAATCCTTAGCATTCCAATTGCATCTCTAGTTCCTTTTCCTTCCCGGAAACCAAATTGGTCTTCTCCTATTACGTCTTCTATTCTTCTTTCCAGTCTTCTAGTTAGTATCCGTGCCACAATTTTTCCTACGTGAGATAGCAAGCTGATAGTTCTGTGATCACTACACATCTTGGCACATTTCTTCTTCTTTAGTGCAATCATAGTTACCTCTAGGAAATCTTGAGGCCATTCTCCAGTGTCATAAATTCGGTTGATAAGTTTGGTAAGTTTCCTCATCCCATTTTCTCCTAATTCCTTCAGTAGGTCCACTGGTATGTCATCGTCTCCTGTGGCCTTTCTATTCTTCATTGCTTTTATGGCCTTTTCTACTTCATTCTTCAATATGCTAGGTCCTATATTATCCTTTATCCACTAGTTCTTCTGTTTCCATCTCGATGTCTTGTGGTCGATTTTGCTTGTCGTAAAGCTTTTCTATGTAACTTTCCCATATTGTAAGAACTTTTCCAGGGTTTGTAATTAAATTTCCATGAATGTCTTCTATTCCAAAAGGCCGTATTCCTTTATTTTCTTTAGATTCTAACTCCATCGCTTTCTGATACATTAAATCATATCTTCCTTTTCGTCGAAGGTCCTTAATTTCATCACATCTTTCTTTAAGGTAATTTTCTTTTGCTCTGTCTGTCTCTCTTCTTAGTTCATTATTCAATCTCTTATATTCCACAGCATTAGTATTTTTGTATTTCCTTCTTTCTTCCATCTTCTTTAACATCTCTTGTGTTACCCACGGTTTCCTATTTATTCTGTCTATTTTTCCAAATTTGTTCTTCAACGTGTCCAACAAAACATTTTTTACACTTTCCCACTCACTTTCTACAGATTCACCAACATTTTTTACTTCATGTAACTGTGTTTCCAATGACTCTTTAATCGAGTCCTTGTCATTTCGCAGTTTTTCTAAGTTCCATCTTGGATTTCTTTTACATGTCCGCCTAATCCTTTTCAGCCTAGTCTCTATGTCTGCTATAAGAAGATTGTGGTCTGTGTTGATGTCAGCATTTGGAAGAGTCTTCACATCTTTCACACTGCCCCGGAATCTCTGCTTGATGAGAATGTAGTCAATCTGGTACCTATTAATATCCCCAGGGCTTTTCCAGGTGTACAACTTTGTTTTCCTCTTCTTGAACCAGGTATTGGTTATCACCATATCATATTGTTGGCAGAAGTCAACAAGCCTATTACCTCTGTCATTGCGCTTCCCTAATCCATATGGACCCACAATTTTCTTCTCTTGTCCTTCTCCTATGACACTGTTGAAATCTCCCATAATTATGGCATTCACTTTACCTCTTCCTTCTTGGTACAATATTTCGCCTATGTCTTCATACATTTTATCAACCTCTGCATCGTTGTGATCTGAAGTTGGCATATACACTTGCACTATCAAAACATCCATTGGATCTGCATTTATTTTTACATACATTATACGATCACTAACACACTCCACTTTTGTAATACTATTCACTAGTTTATTTTCCACCACTACGCCTCTTTCGTTACAATTTCCACCCGAAAAGACCATAGCACAAGTTAAGGTAAATTCTTTTCAAAACATCTTTATTTTCCAACAATAATAAATAGCAATAAGTTAACAAGTAATGTATCCTTTTTCCCTTTTTACACCACAAACATTTCAATATATCTTGTATGAAAATTCTTTCTAATTAACGTATCTAAGGAAATCTCCCCTTAAATTATTTTCAAAACTATTTACATAGCAGTTTAGAAATTCTTACAGGGAATTAGCCTACGACAATGCGATTCACGGTAAATGACTATTCTTCAGAAGGACTACATTTATTTTTCTATTTCAAAAATGGATGAAATCAGTCTTGTTTCCAATTGACGTGATTCAACACCTTATTATTTTGACCAACAACTTTTAATCAATAACGTCCTTTTTGGGAAATACCCCGAAAACGTCCTAGTTTTTCTTTTTAGTTAATTTTCTGACGCACCTTCACAACAAGGTTATATCTAAGTCCAGTAAACCCTGAATCATACACATTAATTTAAAACAGTCAACACATTTCTCTATAAACAGGGTTGGCACTGTATTCAAAATATACATTCAATATTATAATTTTGTTAGATACCTCAGTACCGTTCTTTTCTGTTTAAAACTGACACTATACAAATCCAGAATTCCTTGTATCCTTTTATTTTATTCACCCTTTATTTTACAAGTACTAGAAGTTAATTTCTTTGAATGTCGTATAGATCTTGAAATAGACTAAGTTGATTAATTCCACGCAAAACTTACTAACAAATGCCGTAACAGAAAGTAGGTCACAGAGAACATTCCAGCTAGCGAAGTTCACTGACTCGACCAGCATAACAAAGTCCAATGCACAGAAATATGCTGCGTGACATACTAAACAAAGTAACTTTACGGAATGTACGTATAACACTGCTAGAACTACAATCGAGGGAAATTATCCTTAATATGTATATATTAACGGCACTATTTCACTAGACAAGTTATTCTTAATTTATCTCAAAAAATCTCTATCAAACCCATAACAAATGGCAGTACTTAGTATTCATTCATGTTAGAAAAAATTCCCCGTTGCTAACATTTACTACTTGTAACTGATTGTGAAAATATTCAAATTTATATAATAATATGATTTGAGTATTAAAGAAAACTGGATTATCTCTCAGACATAGCAATTTATATCTTAACGGAAGTTTGCGTTTAATGCCTGAATCTTCCAAATGTACCATTTATGTCTTAAAGGAACTTGTTCAATGAGTGAATTTATTTCTAAATATGCAGACTTATATCATCATAAAATATCTATATTACTGAAACTGAATTGTTTGTAAAACCCTTTTCCAGAAACCAGAAACTAGTAAGATTTGGAAACCATTTTTACTCAACAAGAAAACTGACGGACAGACCGACAATGAAAAACTTAGCTATAAAAAACCAAAAGGGGCGTAGATTTTCAAAGACCAGATTGCAACCGAAAAACTGAAAAATTCATGGTTAAACAAACTACTCGGAACGGAATTTTGAGTCGAAAGATGGATGAGCAAAAGGTTTTTCTTTTCTTTTGAACAACTAAAGTTGAAATATGTCTTCAAAATCAAAAAGGAATAAGCTCACCCAGACAGCCATGAAGATTCATGGAGATACGCCCACTCAAATAGAAAAACTTTCGATTACATGTTACCCACACAGATGGAAGTTCCAGACTGACTTTACTTTTCCCACGGACTTATAGTTTCTGGCCATTAGGTGGCTCTGTAGTCGCTGCAAGCACATTCAACTACCGAGCGCATAACCATTTCACAACGGGCGTTTTTAAAAATACCAAAATATGTTTCAGTGTACATCCATACTTTACAGACACGCCCCATTTATAGTACATATGCCGAAATCATGGCATATACTCCCCCGCCTTTCCATAAATAAAGTCGAAGATTTTATTTACATTAAATTGGCATCAGACTTTACTTAGGGAAACGGCGGAGCAATTTTACCCTCCTGAAGAGCAAACCGCAGATACGAAGATCCCTGTCTTGACCAATGCCCACCAAGTTTTTTCAACCCTTCGCTCGCTCATATTTCTTGAGTTCTTGCTTTCTTTAACTCTTCTGCTTAAACCCCCCCACGCCCAATTTATAGTACATATGCCGAAAGCACGGCATAGTATGGAGAGAGACGCCTTTATGGTTCTGTACATACACTTGACAGCCCCACATACCCACAAACACAAATAAGCCTATTGTGTCCAAGTGGCATCTATACATTGAAGTAGAAAACGTGCGTAGTTATAAATGTAATGTCTGTAGAGTTTCGGTCTTTTATGAAAATAATAATAAGTTTTTAAATGGTGATGAGTTATCTGCGACCATCTGTTGTAAGATACAGAATTATAATTACCATTCAAGCACTTTTTCATCTACCAAACAATATGAAGAAGAATTTGTATGATTCTAACTATCATGAGATTGAACGAACTTATTTCAGTCAGATTTCGTTAAGCTGCCCTGTTGGCTTATATCATGGTTGTCGATCAAATTAAAATTAAAATTACATATTTATTTATGATCTTGTAATAAGCTCTTGGCCATGATAAGAAAGGTGATGTAATATTTTTCATTTATAGGTTGATTGTCTTTGACATCATTGCTATAGTGCGAGCAGAAATATTAGCAAGTTCAGAATTACCAATAATATTATCGGAGATCCAACCCGCGACCTTCTGATTTATTGAAGGGCGCCTCAACCAACTGTACTTCGACATAACCCTGAAGTATTACATTTTATAAGGAAGTATACAACAGTAAGGGTGATGAGAATTCTATATCTTGCTAACTGGATTGGATTTACATAAGAATTAAACTAGAATGCTACAGTTTCTGCGATTACACTAGAGTTATGTCTCCGAACCCAAGACTCTCACGTGCCTCAGGCTGTCGGGTCACAGACCCCTGACTTCCCCATTGCGACAGATACAAAGTATCAGTTTTGAGATGGCATGTTTATCTAATATGAACGATGCAGTTAACACAGAAGACCTTTCACCCTTCGGGTCATAAACAATCAACGTACAGGATTGAGTGATGAGTATGGTTAATTCCTAAGAAACCTTGGAGTGTAGATAAGAATGATGCATGCTATATAAAGAGGCTGATAAGACCAGCAAGAGGGATTTTTACCTCAAGAATTGAACAAGAACTATGTAGGAGTTTGCAGGGATAATCTCATTTATGTAACTTAGCAATAAAGCAGTTTATCACCATCAAAATATTTATCATCAAATCCTTCCAAAGTTATAAGAACTTAACTGGGGGCTCAGCCGGGTAATGTTAGCTAATATACGACTGAAAAGGAGCGCAACTTCTTTAACATTAAGAAGCCTTCAAGCCACCTATCAACTTTCGAAGGAACAACTACAACGGACATCGAGGATGCTGAAATTTCTGCTCATCTTGTCGGATATGTGAGTGACAAAAAAAACACTTTTTTTTGTGATTCTAAAAGTGCATATGTACAGTCCAAATAGATCTTTGCCTGCTTCACTTAAAACTGTAAACCTAAGTTCACAGACAACTTGACCTTTTCATTTCTTATTTTTAATGAAGGAAAAGCATTTACAAAATTGTTTTATTTTTTTTTTTTTCACTTCAATCCTCATATTCAAAATTACTGACACAGAATTACTTTCTAAATTTTAATATGCCCACATTGACTTATTGCCCGAGTTCGATGGTACACAATCTTGTAGCCTTGACTATTTTCTAGCAAGATGTGAATCTTTCTTAACTAGCCTTGACTATTTTCTAGCAAGATGTGAATCTTTCTTAACTAATTTCCATAGAGCTTCTACTGTCCCACGTGCTGATGTGATCAATGAATTCCTATTCAATGTAATTAAACCAAAGTTGAAACGAGAAGCAAGAAGTACTTTAGATGCAGTAGCGAACGTTAGCTACGATAAGTTCAAGGAAAAGTTTGTAAGGAAATTTGGCGATGTAATAGATGAAAGAATATTGCTCAAAGAAGTTTCAAATTGCTTTCAAAAACAGGCTGAATCTTATACTGATTATTGTGATCGCTTAAGTTCTCTATTAATTCGCTATAAAAGCCTTTGCAAAATTAACTATAGAGATCAAATCTTGGAACTAAAACTAATGGAAATCGAAGACTTGAGTCTCAATACTTTTAAAGCTGGAATCCTAGAGCCATATCGATTGTATTTGCGTTATGCTCAGATTACCGATCTTAAACATGCTCTTCGAATTTGTAGATCATATGATAATGATAGAGCCTATGAGAATTATATGAATCAATTAAGAGGTACACATAGACAGTATCTCACTTCTAACCCAAAGACCACAGACTAATGTTTTCAGAGGCCCCGTTCTTAATCCTTACATGTTCTTAAATTACTCTCCACTGCACAAACCATTAACTCCTTACGCTCAGGATCAAGCTAGAGTTGTGTATCAGAACCAAGGTAGGATTATGCAACCCCGAATACCGACACAAAATATTCCGAGATCCACACACCAAAACGTACAGGATCCAATACCCTTAACACCATCAGCAAGACCCTACCCTAGGCCTAACAATATAGGTAGACGATCCATTCCCCAAGCTCAAAGCAATTTTCCAACACCTATGTCAGGTATTTGAACAATTAGAGGTAATTTAAATACCCATTGTGCAACTGACGGACTTGAAAACATTGAAAATCCCTTCCCGGAAGAAACAGAACAGTTATACTGTGCAGAAGATAAGAATGACGAATACGATGCTTATAATGACCAATTAATTTACCCTACTGACTGTTTTGACGAGAAAAGTGTGGAACACCCTCCGGATTTTCGCTTGGCCTTGCTATTTCAAGCGAAGATTTGAACAATATTTATAACGCCCCTCAATTACCATTCATAACATTATTCGGACTTAAAATCTTAATTGATAGCGGTGCCTGTAATTCCATGATGAATCCTGAAATTGCTCACTCATTTTTCTCTGATTGTATTTTCAAAGAATAATTTTGTATTCAGTCAGTTTGCAACGACAACTGTATATCTCTCTGGTTAATTATTTAAGTATTTAAGTATTTATAAGCGTTGCTAAACAAGAAAAAAAGACAAAGGAACAACCCTATAACCTAACCAAATACTGGAATACAATATCCCAAATGCAAGATACAGAGTTAAATGCAAATCGAAATGTAAGTTAATATTTATATAACCCAATACTTATAGGATTCCTAATCTGACTACAGAAAATATCAAATTTGAAGGGAGCGTGAGGAAATGCCCACAGAGGGAGATCGAATTCTTCTGTACCGGGCAGAGTAGAGGGCAGAATTTGCAATACCACATAGAAAACTGGCAGCATTCAAACAGAGTAACAACTTTAATAAATAGAACAAGTCTCATAAAGTAGAGTACAGATCAACAATTAACAATAACTGCACATCCTGATAAATATTGTATAGTATTTAAAATAAATACACCCTAACAAATATATGTTCGTCTTTCAAGATTACTATTCCTATACTGAAACCTCCTTTCCCAATAATCTATACTTCTATTTAAATAAGCTGCACTAAGTACCTATAATGCCTATAATCCTGGACAAACCACTATAAATGGTAATTTTAGTCTATAATAAGTTGAAGGGTATTTATCCGAATATGCCCCAAAAAACCTAAGTAAGCCAAGGTAAATATAAATAGGGCTAAAGAGAGTTGAATCAACAATAGCAGGGCAAGTTAGATGACCAGAAGAGTCAGAAAATATTAATACTGATAAGGCATCAAAATATAAGGTCTAAGCATGAATAAATGTCCAAAACTCATTTTAGAAAACTAATGGGACATAAATACAAATGCTCAAAAACAATAGGCCTAGAATAAATTCAGAAAAATGTAAAGTATCAGAAAAACTAATATACGAACGCAATAGGCCTAGAATAAATTCAGAAAAATGTAAAGTAGCAAAATACTAAAGTGGCAAATAGATAGGCCTAGACTAAATTCAGAAAAATGAAAAGAATGAAAAATACTGAAATTGCAAATTGGTAGGCTTAGAAAAAATCCAGAAAAAAGTAAGGTATGAACAATACTGAAATTACAAATTGGTAGGCTTTGAGTAAATCCAGAAAAATGTAAGATATCAAAATTACTAAAGTGGCAAATCAATAGGCCTAGAATAAATTCAGAAAAATGTAAAGTAATAAAAATACTACTCTGGTAATCGATAGGCCTACACTAGCCTTAGATAAGCTGTAGAAAAGGTCAAACGGAAAATGCAGTATATAATGATCATACCATAAGAAGAGCAAAATAACTGTGTAATAATCCAGGGAAGAAATTAGAAAACCAGAAATTATAATTAGATAAAGGGACCGGATGCTCAAGCAATAACTTAAATAACTACTAAACCTCAAGTGTTAAGTATAAGTAAGCTTGACAAAAGCTACTTCGGAATATACTAGAAGATATAGGCCTACCGGGCTCAAATTAGTGAACAGTATTACAAGGCATTACGCCTATGAGACCACAAATCGAACTCTAGAATAGAACATTACAGCCCACTATGGAACTAGATTTTAAATAGCCAAAAACTTCAAATTTTAAGTACCAGGGCAGAATAAGATAGACACAATAATGGGAATTTTCCCCAAATACCCTATTAAGTTATACTCAACGAGTCATAAGTACCAGAAAAGCACAGGCCCCAAATTTTATTTTAAGTTAAGGCAAACGAACATCAAATTCATAAGAGTAAATTTGATCTTTCCAAATAATTGGGGAATGTATATTATATATCTCAAAATTCCCCTAAAGAAATCAATAACATGATTATAACTTTAAACAGCAAGGTATATTCTTGTTAATAATATATTCTCAGTTACGGGCATAATTTGGATAAATCCTAGGAAAGGAGTAGGCCTCACAATATCTGTCTAGAAACAAGAATTATTTGTAGTGAAAGAAATCTAACATGGCGACCATGCTTGTACAGGAAACGCCCCTTTGATTGGCAAAAGACATTGCTTCAAGGTCAAACTAACATATCGTTACAATAGTATGCAATCTATAATTTCAACTTTTCAATGAAAAAAGCATTATAGGAGATCATGCTAATAAATTTACAGAACTAGGCGTTGCCATAGCTAATGTAATATGACCATCACGGCACTAAAGCTTGCGTGAGGGATATATATATATATATATTAGTATATAATTCCAATTTACAGGATCTTTTTGAACGCAGATTTAACTGCCATAACACACCATCAAAAATGTAAAACAGAACATGGTTACCCTGACATTAACTTCAAGCGTAGATTAGCTACTCCATAGATTATCTCGACATTGTAATGGTAATTAACCAATTAAGAAATGAATTTAATACTGGAACTCTACTCTTGCATAATCATCGAATCCATTACTTATGACTGGCAATTGATAGTACAAGCTGTATTATCTCTCTCTTATTGAAACTAAACAGTGCTGAGGGCACAAAACTGATATTAAAGCTACGCCATAGTAAAATATATCGTTACTCACGACCAGGAACGAGAGAAAATCTCCAGGCGGCTCCCCACACAACCACACAGTTACACTCCTCCGGCGGATATAAGCAGGGAGGCACGAGGATCCAGTTACTCCAATTCCCCACGAGAGCGCGACACCGTACTAAAGACGTAACCGCAAAGAACTTAGAGTGCGGAGAGAGGTAATTTAAATTTCAAGAATCAGCATAGCAAAGCACTTAGAAGAAGCAGAGAGGAAATTTAAATTTTCAACCATTACAAGTTCATGCTCAAGCGATAGGTAATGACAATGTGCGATTTCCTATTTTTTCTGAATTTGATTTGAATGTCCCAGTAGACTTTCGAGTAATGCAGTGGCATAAGTACTTTGATGCATTAATTGGTACAGCCGATTTTGTTAAATTAGGTGCAAACATTGATTACCACAAAAAGTATTCACCTCACGAGGTAAAGATATACCTTTCCATCTCTATTCCCCTAATAAACAGAAGGATTTTCGAACATCCCTAGATCCACATTTTGTATCCATTCCGGTTAACATTAAACAAGGAGAAATAAATATATGCCACACTTCGACTGGAGCTGAATGCATTTTCCCGACGCCATATTACATGCAGATAATTATCAAGTAAGGTACCCTGTAGAAGACCCTATCGAGTTAAATTTTGACGGACCAGTATTTGTCGAACCACTCGAAAGTGTTAATGTTCAGAATCTCGAAATGAATACCATCACGGATAAAGATATCAGAGATTATCTGCGCACTCAACACATGAATGATCTAGAACAAGAAGCTATTTTTAAAGTATGCTCACAATACCCTGATATATTCTATTTTCCTGACTATGACTTATCTTTAACCAATGTAGTAAAACACTATATTAGGTCCAATTACGAATAACCGGTATATCAATAAAATTACCGGTATCCGCCCCAGCTCGAAGAAACAATTAATAAAGAGGTAGAAAGGTAGTATTAGAACAAGGTGCGATAACTCATAGTTATAGTTATATGATAACTTCTTACTGCAATCCAGTCTGGATAGTCCCAAAAAATCAAACGCCTCAGGTCAAAACAAATGGAGGTTAGTAATTGATTTCAGACAGCCTAATAAGAAAACTATTGAAGACAAATATCCCCTGCCTAGAATTGAGAAAATTCTTGATAATTCAGGTCGATGCCAATATTTTAGCACTTTATACCTAGCGCAAGGCTTCCACCAGATAGAAATGGATCCCAGATCTGTAGAAAAGACCGCTTTCACGGTAGATAATAGGCATCTAATCTTCCAACAAATGTGTTTTGGATTAAATAACGCACATCAAAAATTTCAAAGGGTTTTAGACAAAGTGTCCTACGCCCATTTCTTTATAAATTTTGCTTTGTCTATATCGACGAAATCATCGTATATAGCAAATCATTAGAAGAACACATCGAACACTTGACCAGAGAAGTCAATCTGAAAGTTCAGTTAGATAAGACCGAATTTCTCCACAAAGAGGTAGCCTTTATAGATCACGTTGTAACTCAGAATGGAATAAAACCCAATCCAGATAAGATAAAGGCTGTCAAAGAATACCCCATCCCAAGGACTGCTAAAGAAATAAAATAATTTATTGGCCTGGTAGGATTCTATAGAAAATTCATGAAGGATTTTGCTAAATTTGCACAACCAATAACTAGTCGCCTAAAGAAAGGATGTAAGTAGAGAACGCGGAATATAAAAACGCATTTGAGACCCTTAAAACACTTTTGATTAATGTCCCTGTTTTGTCATATCCTGATTTCAACGACCCTTTCACTCTAACCACTGACAGTTCTAATTTTGTTATTGGTAGCGTACATTCTCAAAAGGGACACCTGTAGAATATTATTCTAGAACTCTGAATTCTGCGGAAAGAAAATATTCAACCATAGAAAGAGAATTGCTTGCTATTGTAGATAGCTGCAAACACTTCAAACCATACTTATGGGGACGACATTTCCAGGTAGAAACTGACCATAGACCACTCCAATAGCTTTTCACACTAAAGGACCAAAGTTCGAGACTTTATCGCTGGAAAGTTAAGATTGAAGAATTTGATTTTGACATTAAGTATGTAAATGGGAAATCAACTGCGTAGCAGACGCCCTTAGTAGAATATAAGTAAATGAAAATGACGAAGCGGACTCCATTAGTCCCATCGTAGGAAACAGAGAGTATCTAAATAAACTCGACAACCAAACGGTTCATTCAAATCAAGAAGACCCGATTTTTACTTTAAAACTGTCAGAAAGAAATCTAAACCAAAACCGTAAACAAATGATAGTCAAATACGGCAATTCCCCTAAATTGATGGAACAAAAAGTCTTCAAAAGAAATACTAGACATAGTTACTCGAGAAAATTTGTATCAAGATTTAGAGGCTCTGTTATTGAAATTGATTATTGCTTCAAATAAATATTCAGTGTACTTTGAAGACCTAACTATAGAGATTCCCTTTATTCGAAGTTGTCAGAAACTCTTCTCTTCTGAAATCCTAATAATTCGATCAACTTTACTCCTAGAGGATGTAGAAAACAAAGAAAAACACAGACAAGTTATTTTTTCAGTATCACCATATTAATGACAATGGAATCAATGAAACCATTGAACACCTACAAACTAAGTTTTATTGGCCGCAATTGAGAGAACAGGTTAGAACTGTAATTAACCAGTGTAACATCTGCCAAAGAAACAAGTATGAAAGACACCCGAATAAGGTCGAGAACCAAGGTCCCATCAGTGCGGAACACCCCTATTCTCAAATTCATATCGATACGTTTCACTTCGAACAGAATAGAGTGTTAACCATTATCGATGTATTTTCTAAATACGGACAGGCTTATTTATTACTCAAAATGATTTTAATAACCTAATAAACATCGATATGAGCATCATTAGTGGCGCGGCAGACGTCCAATCTGTATTCCTCCTCTCTCCATGTGTTTTTCAGCATTGCAGGTGTAACATTTGCGACAGCCGCAACAATGCGATAGCACAGATCTGGTAGATCACGAACTGGTGTCTGGTAAACTTGATTCTTGACGAGCCCCCACAGAAAAAATTCGAGTGGCGTAATGTTTGGGCTTCTAGGGGGGCCAAGCAATCGAAGGACCCAATCCATCGTTGAGGGAACTCATTATCCAAGAACTCTCTCACAATATCCGCATAATGGCATGGAAGATCACGTTAGGAGGAAGTTGTGGCACAGCATACAACTGAAACATGTCTAGGTATGTTCTTGCATTAACAGTAGGCTCCGCGAAAAAGAATGGGCCTACGATTCTGTCCATCAGTGCACACCACACATTGAGTTTTGGGGGAGTTTCGTTCATACTGTACCACTGTGTGGGGATGTTCCGTCCCCCATATGCGGCAATTGTGTTTGTTAACCTTTCCGGAAGTGTAGAATGTAGCCTCGTCCGAGAAGCAAACCTTATCGAGGAATACCTCATTTTTATCAATTTTTGCCAGAATTGTTTCAGCAAATGATCTCCGTCGCTGTTTGTCTTCAGGATTGATTTGGTGACGAAGTTAAAGTTTGTACGCCCGTAGGCGCAAATGGACGACATCGTGTACTGTCGAACGAGGTAAAATTACCTCCCTACTGGCTCGTCGGATGGATTTACGGGGGCTCCTCTGAAAAGACGTATGGATTAATTCGTAACAGCCACTGGAACAGCGCGCTTGGTGTGGTGACCCGACTTTGAAATCAAACTCCCAGTTTCACGAAGCCATCTGTCACATTTCATGATTGTTACGTACGTTGGAACATCGTCAGTTGGTTGCAGTTGATATTCACGCCGAAATTGACGTTGTAGGCCTACCTAAGTAACAGATTTCAACTCCGCGAGAACAAGCACACAGAATTCCTTTTGCTGTGGAGTCCACATGGCTATTGACGCTAATTGGCTATTTCCACGTTCTGCGCATGCGCGCATTTGATGTACGCTCCTGCCATGCAAACACAAGAAACATTTTGAGTTACCTAACCCGTAGAAGCAAACCGGGTGTAAATATCAACAATACTTCTCAAGTAATAAAATAATGATGTGTTATACGTTTAAGCCGGACACACTGTAATGGCACAGCATTACCCATGTTGAATCAACTCTAATTTTATTTTTCACACCATGGCCTACTGAAAAAGATTACTCATGACCAAGGAGGTTATTTCAACAATGTCACAAAGGAATATTGCAAATCGCTGAGTATCGATTATCATGCAACCACCCCTTTGAACTCTTCGTCCAAGTCCCCTGTAGAGGGGATAGAGATAAGTTCACTCTTCTAGCGCAATTAATAGTCTCAGCCATTGCAAATTATAACTCTTCCATTCATTCTGTGACCATTCAATATTCATTATGGACCATACTATGACGCGCTAGATCATATCTTCACCCCTTCTAACAAAATTGATGAGTACATTCAAAGTCAAAATGGTCAAATTCGCATACAAGACAATAACCCAACATCTACCAACCCCACCTTCAATCACTCCTATGAAATTGGAGAAACATTTTATGTAATAAACCCTCTTACCAGAAATATGAAGTCTAAGGCCGGTATTCATAGTCGGTGACTTAAGAACCGACTTTATAAAGCTGAACTTATTTGACAAGTCGACTTATATGTTTTTCGTATTCATAGTATTCTTTAAAGTGGTGCTTTATCAAGTCTGACTTCATAAAGCTCTACTTATTCTACAGGGTGGTCCATATGTCATGTTACCCCCATACGTTTACATAACTTTATAACAATACAATATAATATATAGTGTATAATATAGTATATGATAGTATGGATTCAACGTCAACCAGGATGATTCATATTTACGCATCCAGAAGGTGACCACCATTATTTTCGTGGCACAAAATGATGCGTGGCCATGACCTGTATGATATTTTACCAAGCACGTTTCTGTTGATAGTTGTATCAAAGGCAGTCCTAACAGCGTCCTTCAATTGTTCTGTTGTTTGGTATTGTTGTTTTGATACCTTCTTCTTAATAATGCCCCAGAGGGCGTTTTCACAGGGCTTCTGGGAGGGCAATCCAGAGGCGCCGGAAGATGTACCGATCTGCGTCCTATCCACTTATTGGGAACAACTTCATTTAAATATTCCCTGACAATGATGGCATACTGGGACGGTGCTCCATCCTGTTGGAACCAGGAATGTTCCATTCTTTGGAGCTCTGGAACAAAAATATCTGTAACATGGCGAGATAGGAATGTTGATTGAATCGGTCATCAAAGAAATAGAGACCTGACAAACACTGAAACGAGGCTCTCTCCCAAACTGTAAGAGCCTGTGTCAGCCTTCTCTGCAAAAGAAACACTGAATTAGGGATAACAAGATATTTATTTGGGGGGTAACAAGACATATGGACCACCCTGTACATATTAAAGTCGAACATAATAATATGAAAAGTTGAACGTTCACTGCCATAACAATTGAATTAACCAATCGCATTCAAAAATTTTTCAGATTTCGTGTAATGCAAAGCCACCTGGTTACGTATTTCGCTATTGTAGTGTAAACATACAGACGGCGCTGTGCATTGTAAACAAAGAATTAAATTAATCCAGTCATATTGTGCAGCGTGTAAGTAAACAGATCAATAGTTTCTTCAGAATATTTTGTGTATGTATTAGCTTGGATATTGTTCATAATTAATACCGGTAGGCTTATGTATTTATTTCGATATTAATTATTGATTTAGAGAGATTCAAAACAGATTCGGAAGCTTTGGGCCGATATGAAATGCCAGCAGAGAGAAATGCTGATGAAAGATATGCGATTGATATCTCCAAAATTGTGTCTTGTTGAAAGTAAATCTGTTTTTAAATTCATTGTCACTGTAGAATTTTAATGGATTCATCATTTTTCTCAAATAACGCTTTGGGGTGTGAGCTTCTTCTATTTCCTCGCCCAGGTCCTCAAAATTACTATCCATGGTACTGGCTTAAACTGAAATAAGTCAGGGGGACCCTTGACTTGATAAAGTACGACTTATTTCGACAAATAAGTCGTACTTTAGTGACTATGAATAGCATTGAGTTCGACTTTGTCAAGTCTGACTTTATAAAGTAACTACGTCATAAGTCCGACTTGTTTGTGTCAGAAACTCAACTTAAGACGAGATTAAAGTTCGACTTTGATATAAGTACGATTTATTGCGACTATGAATACCGGCCTAAGAATCTGTACAATGAAGGTGTAATTGTAAAGATTGAAAGCAACAAAATTCATTGTAAGATGAAAAATGGGAAAATTCATGTAAGAAGTTTCAGAGATGTGAAGCCTAAAAGAAAATGTTCTTCTCTTACAGATACGTCTCAGGATATGGCACAATCCACTCCCAACCAGTAGAGACACAAGGTTTATATGCCGATTTCATTGGATCAGCAGTTGTAATTAATAATTATCACAAGTTTATGTTTCATTTTAATTTAACTAGTTTGTCTGATTACTATACTATTATTTATGATGCAACTAGTGCATTTATGCAAAGAGCTAACAAAACATTTCCCTATTTATTTTATGAATTAACTAAACGTATGCAAGATACTGAAGATAAATTAGCAAAATTGATACCTAGTAGACATATAAGTAAGATAGGTTTATTTAATGGTCTGGGAACCGTGGTTAAATTCATCTCAAGAAATTTAGACCAAGATGATTTAGATGATGTTCAGAAACAGATTAATTCTCTAAGAAAAAGTCGCTTTCAAGAGATTAAGCATATTAATAAACTCATATCCTTTAGTAATTCCATTGCACAATTTTTTTTATCATGAAATGAATCATGTTAATGTGAACGTAGGTATTGTCAAAGATATGTTATTAAAGACAGATCTCGAAATGGACTTAATGGAACACCACAAATATACAATAATTGTATATTGGTTGTATATTAATGTGTTTAAAAAGACTATACAAGATAATAGAAATTATAGAAAACCCTATCAGTTTATCGTTCAGTGATATGACTAATGTGGAACTGTTTTCGGAAAAAGATATAAGGGACATTGTGAATCATCTACACTCGGTCTATTCACAAAGAGCAATAATACACACAGACCCTTATAACCTGTATGAGAATCTCAAATTTACAAAAACACAAATAGTTGTGTTAGATAAGGAAATAGTTGTAATTCTTTCTGTACCTATAACTGACACTAATAGTTATCAGCTATATTTAGTTTATCCTGTACCCACTAAAACAAATGTAGTGCTCATCCCACCTGAAAGATATTACCTGCAAGGTGTGATGCCCCGATGGTCAGGTGTACAGTGTCATAGAGGTACTCGATATTATGTGTGTATGCATTACGACACGAGAATAACTGAATGCAATTTAACTAGATCAGATGGCTGTGAGTTCGCCTCTGTGAAGAACACTGTAAAACTATTTCAAATATTGAAAAGTGCATATATTCTTTTCTACAGTGTTAATACCGAAATAATGTTTCAGAATCGTCCTGAATCACAAGAAGTTGTACGAATCTCAGGACAGCATATTATTTATACTATTACTACTTGCCCAATTTCAGCTATGGACATTACGCTGGAACCCATTCCCACAAATTATATCCATACAATCCCGCTTTTTCATGTGGATACCGAACCCTTTGTATCCCATGAAATAAAATTCCAAGATATCCATGTTGATGTAAATAAATTAAAGTTGAATTTGGTACCTATAAGTGATTATGATGACCAAAGTGAAATCAATACTATTGACATTGGTATCATTGTAACATTGATATGTATTATAGTGTTGCTCTTCAAGAAAAGGTTACATAGATGGTTTGTATTATGTAGAGCAAAGTGTTTTAATTTTACTGAGGACAGTAATACACTAAGGGGAGGTGAGTTATGTGTCCGGACCCAAGACTCTCACGTGCCTCAGGCTGTCGGGTCACAGACCCCAGACTTCCCCATTGCGACAGATACAAAGTATCTGTTTTGAGATGATATGTTTATCTAATATGAATGATGCAGTTAACACAGAAGATCTTTCACCCTTCGGGTCATAAACAATCGACGTACAGGATTGAGTGATGAGTATGGTTATTTCCTGAGGCCGGGCACACACGTTACGATATACCGGTGAGGATTACCTGCACAGGTGACCTGTACAGGTAAACCGGAACGTGTGTGCCAGCCTCTGCAGGCCAAACTGCACAGGCGTAGCGACCTGCGCAGGCGTGTAGACCTGAGCGTGTGTGTGAGTCACTCCGGCACGATTATACAGTTTTTTAGGTTGTGGCTAGTTCCTTGAGTAGAGAGCGATTGTATTTCGTGATCATCGTGTCAAGCCGAAAACGGAACCAAGTGATAGAAGATGTAAGATTTAAGGCTTTCCTGGCGAATCTTATGTAGACAACACGCTATTGGGACCAGATCATCAGAGAGGCAATTGAAATTAGACTGGAAGACACAAACGTTAACAGGGATGAAGTTTTCACTATCAACCAGGCCTGGAACAAATTCATTCAGGACCTGAAAGGTAAAAGGAACATTTTGCACCCGAAAACAGAACAGCTACTCCCTGATTGGTCGACTCCGCCCAAAACGGGTTGGTATATATATTCCTTACATGTTATAACTCGACACTTCAGATTCCCTGAGGATGGAGGCAGCGTCAGCCTCGGAAACGTTTTACCACAACAAACTTCTCACCTGGCTGCAAACCCGAGAAGATTTTCTACACAAGTGATAGAAGAGTTTATTGAAATATATAGGTCAGAAAAAGTAAAGAGTACGTGAAAAGAGAGATGCAGCCTATGAAAGAATTGTGATTAAATTACAGCAGTTAGAACCCGATGCAACAAAGAAATCTCTAACTGTTGAGCCAGTATGAGAAATTGTATACGTCATCATATTATTGAATTCGCATTTCTGCAGACAAATGAACTCTTGGCATACGAGATTTATCCTTCCGGTTTCTTCAGAACCGGTAGGGATGGCGTTTTGTAAAGATGTCCGTTTTGGTGCTCCGTTCGAGTTAGGCCTTTAATTGAAATTGAGAAGCCTTTTAAAGTTATATTAGTGAAAGTGTGTTCTCACGGGTGTATGGAAGCACAGTAAGTAATTTGTCTGGGCGGATTTTACGATATTCTTCAGATAATACATATTTAAGAAATAGCCTAGGTCTTGCCATTGCCGCCATATTGATCATTTGGAATTTAATATTCGAATTGGTAATTGAAAATAATATTAGCTTCCCCGTCTGCATTTTATGTAATTTTATTGTGTCATAGTTATCACTCTTTCAGTTTAGATAATATTTTGGAGCAGCCACGGGTTATATTTTAATGTAGTTGGAAAATACGCGTCTCAACCGGATTCTCCTCACGGCTTGGGAATTTAGGAACGAAGGCTTCCCAAGAGTTAGTATTGTGTTAGGCCTTCATAATTTTAGGAGATCACCGTGTGCTGATTGTAGATAGATGGAAGACGAAATTAGGGTGAGTGCATATTTATTATTATTATAGAATGTCTAGAGTATGTTTGTGTAAGGCAGAGAGCTGGTGTGTTATTTAATGTATAGTTTGGCCCAGAATAATAGTATATGTGTTTGAAGCAAAATATATTGTTATAGAAAACTATAGGGTAGCAGGTTTAATTATTGTAGTTTGCGTATTTTGTGATTGTTCCCTCCTTTAGGACACAGGTTCCCTCTGGGTCGGTAGCAACTATCACGAGTGTCCAGGGACGAAAGAAAAGAAGAGGAGAGAAAATAAAAAAAGAGGTGATATATAAAATGGATGATTCAAAAGGCGGGTACAATATTGGTAGCAGAGCCTGGTTAGTTAAAATCCACGTTTTCTTGTGTTTTTGAAGCTAAAATTCTCCTCTAGATAACAACTGATTTTTCCCAGAATAATATTTTGCCGAAATTGTAATTCATTTGTGTACGCTCTGTTCTCTGCCTTTCAATCTGTATGTGTACTAATATATTTTATTATTTTTCAGGAGAATGTTTGTAGAAATAGAACGTTTCTATTTGATTTAAAAGAGGGCTTTTATTTTAATAATGTCTTTATGATGTCATAATGTGAAAGGGAGATTGATTGTTGTATTTCTTGGTTTTATGATTCCTCTTTATTTATATAAAAATTTTTGGTGATTGGTACAATCATTAATATTTTTATTGTCTTTTATATTTTTATTTTTATTTTCTTATTTATATACTTGGGGTAATATTAGTTATATATTTGGGTGCGATAATATGTCTTACGGTTTTATTTGATTGAGAATTTGGATTTGTGTGTTGATAATCATGGCCAGAGAATCTACTTTTTATTTAAATTACTTTGACCCATTTTTTTTGCTTATTATTGTGATGTTGTTGATAATATTATATTGTGCTTTTGGGAGCATGAGATTATTTTCTTATTATTTGTTTTTTGAAGGTAGTTTAATTCCTACATTATTTTTAATCTTAGGGTGAGGATATCAGCCTGAGCGATTGCAAGCTGGAATTTATTTATTATTTTATACTTTATTAGCGTCATTGCCTATATTAATAAGTATTTTTTGTATTTATAGCGATGTAGTTTTAAGATTTTCTTTATTAGGTATTTTTTTTAATAATAATTTATTATATTTGGGAATAATTATGGCCTTTTTGGTTAAAATACCTATATTTATAGTGCATTTGTGATTGCTCATGTGGAAGCTCCAATTTCTGGTTCAATAATTTTAGCAGGAGTACTATTAAAATTAGGTGGATATGGTTTATTGCGTGTATTTAATATATTATTGTATGTGGGGGTAAAAATGAATTATTTATGGATTTCTATTAGTTTAGTTGGGGGAGTATTAGTTTGATTAATTTGTTTACGACAAACTGATTTGAAGGCATTGATTGCTTATTCTTCTGTAGCTCATATAGGAATTGTTATTGGTGGCTTAATAACTTTGATATATTGAGGTGTTTGTGTTTCATACATTTTAATAATTGCTCATGGTTTATGTTCTTCTGGTTTATTTTGTTTAGCAAATATTACGTCTGAGCGATTTGGTAGTCGTAGATTAGTAGTTAATAACGGTTTAATAGTTTTTATACCAAGAATGGCAATATGATGATTTTTATTAAGATCTTGCAATATAGCGGCCCCTCCTTTAAATTTGATAGGTGAAATTGATTTAATAAATAGATTGGTTGGGTGATCTTGATTAACTATAATTATGCTAATTATATTGTCTTTTTTTAGTGCTGCATATACTTTGTATTTATTTTCTTATACTCAACATGGAAATAATTATTCTGGTATTTTTTCTTGTTCGTTAGGATTTGTGCGTGAATATTTATTGTTATTTTTGCATTGATTTCCTTTAAATTTATTAATTTTGAGGGGAGATTTTATTCTGTGAATATAAGCTATTTAGATAGTTTAAAATAAAACATTGGTTTGTGGTATCAAAAATATATAATGTATTCTAAGTTGTGAAATATATATTAATTTGTTTTATTAGATTTATTTTTTTGTTTTGTATTAGAATAGTTAATGTGGTTGTTGGAATTTATTTTGCTTTAAATGATTTAATTTATTTTGTTGAATGCACTATATGATAATTGGGACCCGTAAACTGTTGAAAGTCAGCTAAAAATTTTAATACCTGTTGGAACAGCAATAATTATGGTAGCGGAGGTAAAGTATGCCCGTGTATCAACATCTATTCCTACTGTAAATATGTGATGAGCTCATGCAACAAATCCAAGCAAACCAATTGCTAATATGGCAAAGATTATACCTAAATTTCCAAACGCTTCTTTTTTCCCACTTTCGTGGCAAATAATATGATTATATTATTATATTAAATTCTAGTTGTGTAGTAATAACATTATTATTTGATTATATATCTTTAATATTTATGGGATTTGTTTTATTTATTTCTGTTTTAGTAATTTATTATAGCGAGGATTACATGTATGGGGATGAGAATATTAATCGATTTATTTTTTTGGTATTGTTATTTGTAATATCTATAATATTTATAATTATAAGTCCTAATAAGTTATAATTATAATTTTTTGGGCTGGGATGGATTAGGGTTGGTATATTATTGTTTAGTAATTTATTATCAGAATGTAAAGTCATATAATGAAGGAATATTAACTGCATTATCTAATCGTGTTGGTGATGTTGCTTTATTAATAGTTATTGCATGAATGTTAAATTTTGGGAGATGGAATTATATTTTTTATTTGGAGTGTTTAAAACATAGTGTGGAAATGGAAGTTATTTTAATTTTAATTATAATTGCTGCTACAACTAGGAGAGCACAAATTCCATTTTCGTCATGACTACCAGCTGCTATAGCAGCTCCTACCCCCGTATCTGCCTTAGTTCATTCTTCTACTTTAGTTACGGCAGGGGTCTATTTATTAATTCGTTTTAGTGTAGGGTTTAATAATTGATTGAATACTTTATTATTATTGGTTGCTGGTTTGACAATATTTATAGCAGGTTTAGGGGCTAATTTTGAATTTGATTTAAAGAAAATTATTGCTTTATCAACTTTAAGTCAGTTAGGTTTAATAGTGAGTGTTTTGGCTTTAGGTTATTTAAAGTTAGCTTTTTTTCATTTGTTGACTCATGCTTTATTTAAGGCATTGTTATTTATATGTGCGGGGTTATTATTCATTCAGTAAAGGACTCTCAGGATATTCGATTTATAGGAGGGTTAAGTTTTCAAATACCATTAATATCTTCTTGTTTAATAGTGTCTAATTTCGCTTTATGTGGAATGCACTTTTTAGCTGGATTTTATTCGAGGGATATAATCTTGGAGACGGTTTCTTTGAATAATGTAAATATTTTTATTTTTATTTTTTATTTTTATTTTTTTTTTTCTACTGGCTTGACTGTGTGTTATAGATTCCGTTTATTTTATTATACTTTATGTGGTGAATTTAATTTAAGCTCTTTTTCATTTATGGGTGAGGAACATTTTTATATAATGAGGAGAATAATTGGTTTGTTAATTATAGTAGTTTTGAGGGGGAACAATTTTAAGATGAATTATTTTTCCTACTCCTATTTTTATTTGTTTACCAGTTTCAATAAAAATTATAGTAATTATTGTAAGAGTAATTGGCGGGTGAGTGGGCGATGACCTTTCAAAGTATAAGATCTGGTTGTCATTATTAATATTTTTTTTATTATCTTGGGAATGTTCTAGGGTCTATATGGTTTATACCATATATTTTTACATATGGGGTATCTTGTTATCCTTTATTAATTGGATATAAATCGTTTAAGGTTTTTGATTCTGGTTGGAGAGAATATTTTGGTGGGCAAGGTGTATTTTATATATTTACTTTATTTGGAAACATAAGTCAGTGGTATGAATATAATAATTTAAAAACTTTTATGATATTTTTTGTTATATGATTTATTTTTATTTTTATAATTCTGTTGTATTAAACTTAAATAGCTTAAGATGTAAAGCACAACACTGAAGATGTTGGGATAATGTAAATGTTTTTAAGTATTTATAAAAAATATTTTTATTTTTACAGTAAAAATGTAATGTTTTATTTAAACTACATAAATTAGAAATATAAACGGATTTTAACCGTTAAAATGATAAGTTAGCAGCTTTCATTTGAGCTTCATATTTCCTTAACTGGAATGAAAATTCAATTATATTATTAACAGTAATATACCTCTATTTTGGTTTCAGTTAAAATAAGGATAATTTAATATCAAAGATTAGGTCGAAACTAATTGCAATTATTTGCTTCATATTAAAGATGAATTGAATATTCAATACCTTTTGAATGCAAATCAAATATTATAATTAACTATCATTCTTTAATTTAATCATTCTAGTGATTTTTTGTTTCATTCATGATATAGTCCTAAAAGAAGAATCATAAGGAAAATTATTCTAATAGTGATTCATATTTTGATATTTGAAAAATATAGGATAATCATTATGGGTAAAAATAGGGCAATTTCTACATCGAAGATAAGGAAAATAACTCTAATTAAGAAAAATCGTAGCGAGAAAGGTAGTCGGGCTGAGTTTTTTGGGTCAAACCCACATTCGAATGGTGATGATTTTTCTCGATCTTCGATTGATTTTTTTCTAGTAGTCAAGCTAATAATATGATTGTTGTGAATAGTAGTAGAATAATTATTGTTGTTATGATTATTATGATTATAATTATTTACTTTGCGTTAAGCAAGCTTTTTGATTGGAAGTCAAATATACTTATTATATTAAGTAAATGTTATCTACCTCATCAGTAAATTGAAATATATAAGAATAATCATACGATATCTACAAAATGTCAATATCAGGCGGCGGCTTCGAATCCAAAATGATGCTTTGAAGAAAAGTGAAAGTTTATGTGTCGTAGAAGGCAGAATAAAAGGAAAGTAGTTCCAATAATTACGTGAATTCCGTGAAAGCCTGTAGCTATAAAAAATGAGGAGCCATAAATGGAATCAGTGATTGTAAAGGGAGCTTCAATATATTCATATGCTTGTGAAGCAGTGAAGTAGAAACCTAAAATTACTGTGAAGAATAGCCCTTGTAGGGATTGATTATAATTATTTTCTAATAAACCATGATGTGCTCATGTAACTGTTACTCCAGAGGATAATAGAATAGTTGTATTGAGTAATGGGATTTGTAAAGGGTTGAATGGTATAATTCCTATAGGGGGTCAAATTGATCCAATTTCGATAGTAGGGGATAAGCTTCTGTGAAAGAAGGCTAAAAAAAAAGAGATGAAGAAAAAAATTTCTGAGATAATAAATAAAATTATACCTCAACGAAGGCCTTTAGTTACAAAATTGGTATGAAGACCCTGATAAGTTCCTTCTCGGGTAATGTCTCGTCATCATTGATATATTGTTAAAATTATAATTGACATACCAATTATTATTAGTTCTTGATTAAATTGATGAAATCATTTAATTAATCCTATTATTATAATAAAAGCACCAATAGCCCCGGTAATGGGCCATGGGCTATAATTTACTTAGTGGAATGGATGGTTAGCATGATTTTTCATTAGTTAACTTCTCTAGAGTATAATGTTCTTAATACTGCAAATACGTAGGATTGAATTACAGCGACTGCTGACTCTAGTATTAATAATGCGATTTGTGTACCAATAAGTAGTCTTAGTAAGCTAAGATTTAAATTGGGACCCGTCTTTCCTAATAGTGTTAAAAGTAGATGTCCAACAATTATGTTTGCTGCAAGACGTACTGCTAGAGTACCTGGTCGGATTATATTTCTGATAGTTTCAATACACACTATGAATGGTATAAGGATCGGGGGCGTTCCTTGAGGGACTAAATGGGCAAATATATGTTGGGTATTATTAATTCAACCGAAAATTTTAAATCTTAATCAGAGAGGCAGGGCTAGGGTGAGTGTAAGAGTTATATGGCTGGTACTAGTAAAGATATATGGGAATAGACCTACAAAATTGTTGAATATAATAATGGAAAATAAGGAAATAAAAATGAAAGAGGATCCTTTATTAATTTTTTTATTACCAATTAAAGTTTTGAATTCTAGATGTAGATTTCATAAGATTTTGTTTCATAGGATAAAATGTCAAGATGGAATTAATCAGTATGTGGAAGGAATTAAAAGTAATCCTAGAAGGGTTCTCAGCCAGTTAAGAGATAAATTATTTAATCTGGTTGATGGGTCAAAAACTGAGAATAAATTTCTTATCATTTTCAATTTATTTAATTGATAAATATATTATTTGTAGTATTTTGTGAGGGATATGGTAAATACGAATAATAATTTGTAAAGTTGAATAATAAGAATGTGAATGAAAACAAGAGGAATAAAGTGAGTCATCTAAGTGGTATTATTTGTGGAATAGAAGAATATCTTTAAGGATAATTTTAGCTTGACAAGCTAATGTTATTAGATTTAACTAATTCTTCTCATCAGAAGTAGATGCTATATTACTATAAATTGGTTTAAGAGACCATTACTTGCTTTCAGTCATCTGATGGATTATGTTAATGTTGAAATTCAGCGGATAAATTTGTTTGTGGATACTCTTTCAATTACAATAGGAATAAAACTGTGGTTAGCCCCACAAATTTCTGAGCATTGACCATAAAATACCCCTGGCCGATTAATTAAGAAATTAGTTTGATTTAGACGGCCAGGGGTAGCATCTGCTTTTACTCCTAATCTTGGAATAGTTGAGGAGTGTAGGAGATCTGCAGCTGTAATAATAATTAAACGAATGAATGTATTTATTGGTAATGTGGTTCGATTATCTACATCTAAAAGTCGAAAATTGTTAATTAATAATTCATCTTGTGGGATTATGTATGAATCAAATTCTACTTTGAGAAAATCTGAATACTCATAACTTCAATATCATTGATGTCCAATAGTTTTTAGAGTTACGATTGGATTATTAACTTCGTCTATTAAGTAAAGTATTCGGAGAGAAGGGATTGCAATAAAAACTAAAATTACCGCAGGTGCAATAGTTCAAGCAATTTCAATTAATTGTCCTTCGAGTAGAAATCGATCAATGTAATTATTGTTGAAAAATATAATTATTATGTTGGATACAATTGCTAAGATTATAATAATAATTATTAGGGCATGATCGTGAAAATAAATCAGTTGTTCTATAATTGGGGAGGCTCTATCTTGTAAATTTATATTGGCTCATGTTGTCATTAAATATTCTAATAAAAGTTGAAACTTTATATTTGGGGCTTAAATCCACTGCACTTCTCTGCCATATTAGATAGTTTACGATTGTTGGTAATTTAGAATAACTATGTTCGGCTGGGGGGATATTTTGAATCATTCAATTGAAATATTGATTTGTGAGGTGAAAAGAGATTGCCGATTAACTAATATACTTTCTCATATGATGAAAATGAATATGACAATGCTTACAAATGAGATCATTGATCCAACTGATGATATAACATTTCAGGCAGTGTAAGCGTCTGGATAATCAGAATATCGGCGAGGCATTCCTGCTAGCCCAAGAAAATGTTGGGGAAAGAAAGTTAAGTTTACACCTATAAATATAATTGCAAATTGAATTTTTAATCATTTTGGATTTAATGATAATCCTGTAAATAAAGGATATCATTGTACAAAGCCTGCTATAATAGCAAATACTGCTCCTATTGATAATACATAATGAAAGTGAGCTACTACATAGTATGTGTCATGTAAGATAATATCAATGGATGAATTGGCTAGAATAATTCCCGTTAGACCGCCAATAGTAAATAAGATACAAATCCTAAAGATATAAACTTCTGGGTGTCCAAAAAATCAAAATAAATGTTGGTATAAAATAGGATCACCCCCTCCTGCGGGATCAAAGAAGGAGGTATTAAGATTACTGTCTGTTAATAATATAGGCTAGTGATTGCACCGGCTAATACTGGTAAAGATAATAACAATAATAGGGCAGTAATACCTACAGATCATACAAATAGAGGGATTTGTTCCGTGTTATATTAATTGGTTTTATATTGATGATTGTGGAAATAAAATTAACTGCCCCTAAAATGGAAGATACACCGGCGAGGTGTAATGAAAAAATTGCTAAGTCAACAGAAGCTCCTGCATGTGCAATACCTCTGGCTAAAGGAGGATAAACTGTTCATCCTGTTCCTGCTCCTCTTTCTACTAAACTTCTTATAAGAAGAAGTGTTAAGGATGGTGGTAGTAATCAAAATCTTATATTATTTATTCGTGGGAAAGCTATATCTGGTGCACCCAATATTAAAGGTACTAATCTATTACCAAAACCTCCAATTAGAATGGGTATAACTATAAAAAAATTATAATGAATGCGTGGGCTGTGACAATAACATTATAGATTTGATCATCTCCGATTAAAGAACCTGGTTGATTTAGTTCAGCACGGATTAATATACTTAGGGAAGTTCCTACCATACCTGATCAGGCACCAAAAATGAAGTATAATGTGCCAATATCTTTATGATTAGTTGAAAATAATCACAGTTTCAAGAGTAGGGTGACTGAGATATTAAGGTGATAGATTGTAAATCTATTTAGGAGGTTTACTCTCCTACTAGGTCTTATATTCATATAATGATAGTGGAATGCAATTCTACAGGAGTAAGTTATTACTAAGACTTAAAGAATAGCTCTTTATTAATAGCTTTGAAGGATACCAGTTTATTTAACTTAAAGTCTTCAAAACTATTAATAAATGTTGATTAGAGATGTACATAAAGAAAGGCCCACTAATGAGATTGTTGAAACTAAGATTATTATGTAAATGTGGTTATATTCCGGATTAACTGTATTTCAATTACACTCTAAATTTAATATTAGTAAAGATGTGTAAGAAATGCGTAAGTAGTAGTACAATGTAATTAATGAGAAAGTAACTATTAGGGTGATTAATAAGTAATTTTAGTTTAAGGTTAAAGATTGAATAATAATTCATTTAGGTAGGAAACCTAAAAAGGGAGGTAAACCGCCAAGTGAGAGTAGTGATGAAAATATTAGAAATTTTATGATTGATTTATTTTTTATAATTGGTTGAATTTGATTAATTGTAGAGATTTGAAATGGGTTAATGATTAAAATAATTGTATAGGTTAATAGGATGTAAATTGAAAAATATAATCATCAATAATTATTTCCAATAGATATTGCAGTCAAAATTCAACCAATATGATTAATAGATGAATAAGTAAGAATTTTTCGGATGGAAATTTGATTATAGCCACCAATGGCGCCAGTAGCAATAGATAATATGATGATAATGAATAAGAAGGAATTAATGGTTAAGGAATATGAAACAAGGGATAGTGGGGCAATTTTTTGAATTGTTATTAAAATGAAGCAATTATTTCATTCTAATCCTTCTATGAATTAATGTAAAGATTTTATGTTTCAGGGAATTCTTTATGAGTTTAATTTAATTATTTTATTTTACAGGGGATTTTCTGTGTATATTATGTTACCGAAATTTAACGTATGTAACTAATATCTCCTGTATTGTGTGTTACATGTAATGAATGCTATGAAAATTAGTGTGAGAAATCGAGATTCATTGAGGAGAATGGTTATTGAATGGTTATTGAAGGAGGATGTTAAGTATGAATTGCAGACTAGAGGGGTACAGGTTCGGGAAAAGCAGAATGTAACCGTCATGAGGAAATTGTTATCAGAGAACCGAGTGGCTGTGGTGGATCTAAAAAATCTTGGTGAGTTTGATTGTAGTTTTATTATTGAAAATATTGAAGATAAATACAATGATTTGGCGGAAATTGTGAATAATGCAGAAAAAATGTTGCCATTACAGGTAAATAACATAGTCGTTTAGATCAGGCTTATAATCAATGTTTAGGTCTGTTAACAGTGGCAACGGACATTGAATTGATTAATAAGTGTAGGATCTTGTGTGTTAAAATCGATGAGACAAAGAATATGTTGAGAAATAAAATGATAAATATAAATGAGCCCCATATGACTGATGAAGTGAGCAGACCCGAAAGTGAATGTAGGTTAGGGTGTAACGTAAATCTTGCTCATTCTGAGAATAGTATGTTGATGGCATTTCCGCAAGAATCAGGTCAGAACATTAATAGTAATGCCCCTGCAGCATTTGGTTATGAATTTAGTAAACTGCAACATCCTATATCTCAGCTATTGCACTAGGCTGGACAGTTTGATGATAATTCTTTGCAGAATGTAATTTCATTTATGCCTGCTGATAGAGCAAGTCGCTGTTTTCAGTCTAAGCGAAAAGGCTATTCTAGCAGTAGTGTTTTCAAAATTAAATGGCAGTTTAAAGGATCTTGCTAGTAATGTGCTCAAGAATGGCGAGAGCCTTGACGTATTTCACGAAAAGATTTTGTCTAGATATCTAACTATAAGAGCTAGGAGTTCACTTCTGAATGAATATTTTAATAGAGTCCAGCAGCCCAATGAACCTTTTTCTGAGTATGTCAAATCACTGAAATTGTATGCCTCAGCTTTTAAGTTGCAATTAAGCGAATGTGAGATAACTCAGATCATTATCGATGGCATGAATCCCGTGAGTATATCCCAAGCGGTTTTTCAGGCTAGGCCGACTTCTCTTGACCAGCTGGAAACCTTGTGTTGTCGCCTAAATGCTATTAGATTTTCTGATTCAGTGCGGGCAGAGAATAGTAAAGAATCAAGTACCAGTTTTAATAGTAGTGAGGTTAATAGAGTAACAGTTAACGAAGAACAGAGAGGCAGTAATAGTAACTCGAGTGAGGTTAGAAAATCTGTAGAGCGAAGAAAATGTATTGAATGCGGAAGGGTAGGACATATTAGGCAGAACTGTTTCAGGCTGACTCGTGGGCGTGATGGTACTCGAGGTGGTGTCCGTGGTGCTACCACACAGACTCTTAAAAGGTAAATGTTGAAAACAGGTAAGAAAATGTGTACATAGTTTAGAGAATTGTTAGTTATTGTTTGTAGTTAGTGAATAGGGTGGTTCGTAGTAGTTTTGTTGTTGTTCTTGCTGTGTGAGTTGATTTCTTTCTTTGGTGTGGTGAGCCATCCCGTTGGCCTGGGGAAAAAAGGTGGAGGCGCTCAGCTAAGGGTGCTGTTGTTGTCCTCAGAATTGTTCTGGCCGAGCGTGGAGCTTGTTGGTACATCCAGGTGGATGTACTCTTGGTTAGTTCACTTAAGGGAAGTTGTTTTTCTTTTTCAGCTGGAGCGACTGGCAGACTATTTAATTCCACTGAATTCTGATATGCGTTGGATCATCTTGTATGCTTTGAAATTTTGATTTTTCCCGGATATGACAGAAAGAAAGATTAACCAGAGGGGAGTTACATGATGAAAAGTTAGGTAATACTTTGAAGTGAAATAGCTGTGGACTGGTAGAAGACAAGAGTAGGGCTAATAAACAGATTATTTTGCCTGAATAATAAGAAACTGTGAGGTGAAGGAAAATTTTGAGGAATTAGAGAAGGACTAATAAAAATGTTATTTTGTCCGAATTATGAGGCAGCGTAATATGAAAGAGGTATCTTCTTTTAGGCAAATCCTTA
The DNA here is from genome assembly GCA_964059195.1 of Ectobius pallidus. Lineage (NCBI taxonomy): Eukaryota > Metazoa > Arthropoda > Insecta > Blattodea > Ectobiidae > Ectobius > Ectobius pallidus. The sequence goes on along the minus strand of CAXKWD010000003.1, from coordinate 135,738,426 downwards.
CTGAATTAGTACTTGAGATAGGCCAGCCTCGGATTCATAGGGAAGAAGTGTGTGTGTGTATGGTTGTTATATATTATACTGGTGGCAAGACAAACTTCTTGCAGACGTTGCAGTGAAGTAGGGTCAATAGCCAGGAATGTGTTAAAGTGATTAAAGTGTGATGCGAGAAATTTGATTAGAAAACTGTCGTTGTGTCCTTCACACAGTAAAGTTTATGCTAGTTGAGAGAATAAATCAGTTATAGGATAGTTCACAGAGGTTAAGTTAGTTCGGAGATGACGTTTTACCTTTCTTGAGTATTTAAAGGGATAACTGAGATATTTTTAAGAGATTTAAGATCGTGAATAAAAGTAGAAATGAGGTAAACAGGGGATTTTAAGATTTGAGATCGTAATGGGAATAAAAAATAGAGAAGTTCTAGTCAGGGAAATTGATCAAAACGGATTTTATGGAAGATGAAGCGAAAATGATTATTAAATGCAAGATTGAATAGCATGTGAAATGGAAGATCATAAAGTTTCACAGATTTTAGATCCACTGCATTCCTTAAGGGTTTAGAAGTGTGTTAAAATGAATTCCAGGATATTAAATGTAAGAATTGATAAAAAGGAACTTATTTTGGCAGTGAAGGAGTATGAAATATGTGCGATGTATGTATTTACTGTAAGAATTTTATTTTCAAGGATTTATTAGGTTGATTGTGGTAGGCACTATGAATTATGAGAGCGTTTTGATATGTGTGATGGTTAGTTATCTGAAGAAAGGCCCAAAATCTACAATTTGATAAAGTAAACAGTAGTATGAGTTGTTTTAAGAAAGGATGTTTAACATAATTGTTGTATGGGAAATGAATTAAGTGATTTTAATCAATGTTCAACAAGGAAATTTTGTAAGAGAAGGAAAGAAATTAGTCCCATTTATATTATGTATTTGTAGTCCCTGGTGTTAGGACTTTTTCTGCCGCTCGTCTTCGTTTTTCAGCTTTTCGAGGAGCGGGGTAAGGTGGAAAACCCACAATACTGCTGAGACTGCATGCGGAGATAGAGTGCACGCAGCTACGTATGGTGAGAATTTTGGCTGTGGCAGGGCCCGCCCAGCTAACTCAAAGACTATACATCACCAATAATGTCTGCGATGGTCAATGGAGATGCTGTGATCAGGAGACACTGAGTCAACATAGGTGCTCACCCAGCCAAGGTATGATTCAGTATTCATCTATAAGTATCACAATATGGACATTATGACCGTGATAAGTATATAGTCTCTTGGTTGTTGTGCTTCGGACTCTTAAGCACATGAAAGACTCCGTGTTTTATTCATGAGCCAGTGCTTATGTCAGTTGTAGCAATATACTGTTCGGTACGGTTTGGTGAAAGCTGTGTACCTGCAACTCGGTAAAGGACTGGTGTAGAAATGAACACTGTACTTGAGCGTTTTGGGTTGGACATAGCATGTCGTAAGTCTCACTAAGGCAGTAAATTCTTGTTGTCCCCATATTCCTTTCGCATTTTAACATCAAGATGTAGTAATGAAAAAACTGGAACCGTCAAAAAGCGAGCGAACTAGTTTAACTGAAATTTGATAATGAGTTCTGTTAAAGAAGAACAAATGACGAATTCGGAATATTATTGGAAATGAAGGACATTATCATTTAAAAGAAAATCGTAGCGACTGGTAAAATTGAATTTCGGCTATATGTAATTTAAATTTGAGGACTCAAGAAAGAAGACTAAAGGGAATAGAATTTATTTATGTAAATTGATGAAATTGGGCCTTTTTAGGATGTAAATTTTGTATGGAGTGTCTGATAAAGATTGCATTATGTCATGAAGTGTGTAGAAGATAAGTTAATGTATGCGATGTGTTGTATGATAAGTAAACAAAATTTAGGAACTTAAATTAAGATAAGCCTTTAGTATTGAAACTACGTTTCACGTCCAAGGGAGAGTGGATGAGCCAGTATGAGAAATTGTATACGTCATCATATTATTGAATTCGCATTCCTGCAGACAAATGAAGTCTTGCGCATGCGAGCTTTATCCATCCGGTTTCTTCAGAACCGGTTGGGATGGCGTTTTGTAAAGATGTTCGTTTTGGTGCTCCGTTCGATTTAGGCCTTTATTTGAATTTGAGAAGTCTTTTAAAGTTATATTAGTGAAAGTGTGTTCTCACGGGTGTATGGAAGCAAAGTAAGTAATTTGTCTGGGCGGATGGTAAGATATTCTTCAGATAATGCATGATTAAGAAATAGCCTAGGCCTTTCCATTGCCGCAATATTATTCATTTGGAATTTAATATTTGAATTGGTAATTGAAATTAATATTAGCTTCCCCGTCTGCATATTATGTAATTTTATTGTGTCATAGTTATCACTCTTTCAGTTTAGATAATATTTTGGAGCAGCCACGGGTTATATTTTAATGTAGTTGGAAAATACGCGTCTCAACCGGATTCTCCTCACGGCTTGGGAATTTAGTAACGAAGGCTTCCCAAGAGTGAGTATTGTGTGTTAGGTCTTCATAATTTTAGGTGATCACCGTGTGCTGATTGTAGATGGATGGAAGACGAAATTAGGGTGAGTGCATATTTATTATTATTATAGAATGTCTAGAGTATGTTTGTGTAAGGCAGAGAGCTGGTGTGTTATTTAATGTATAGTTTGGCCCAGCATATTATATGTGTATGAAGCAAAATATATTGTTATAGCAAACTATAGGGTAGCAGGTTTAATTATTGTAGTTTGCGTATTTTGTGATTGTCCCCTCGTTTAGGACACAGTTTCCCTCTGGGTCGGTAGCAACTTCCACGAGTGTCCAGGGACGAAAGAGAAGAAGAGGAGAGACGATAAAAAAGAAGTGATATACCTAAAAAGGATGATTCAAAAGGGGGGTACAATGTCAATGAAATCAGGAGCTTCAACAGTCAACGTATACATTTCAAAATTGTGGTCTTTAGATTTGTTCTCTTTTCTTGGCGATCAGGACACTCCTTGGATGACGAGGACGACTTGGATGACAAACCGTTAAGCGATCGCGTCGTCTCCTTGTTTGCTCGCCATCTCTTGACTGAGTTAAAATCTTCCGGTTTACCGTAGCGTGTGTGTGTGCTCTAGCCTGCACAGGTATACCTTTCCGGTTTACCTGCTCATGTTTACCTGACATGTATATCGTAACGTGTATGGCCGGCCATACACGTTACGATATACCTGTCACGTAAACCGGAAAGGTATACCTGTGCAGGCTAGACCACACACACGCTACGGTAAACCGGAAAATTTTAACTCAGTCAAGAGATGGCGAGCAAACAAGAAGACGACGCGATCGCTTTACGGTTTGTCATCCAAGTCGTCCTCGTCATCCATGGAGTGCCTTGATCTCCAAGAAAAGAGAACAAATCAAAGTACCACAATTTTGAAGTGTATACGTTGTCTGTTGAAGCTCCGGATTTCATTGACATATCACGTTTCTTCTTCTCTTTACATACATTACTTCTTAAATTATTATTTTTTTTAAATTACAGATTTCTTTGTTGCATCGGGTTCTAACTCCTTTAATTTAATCACAAGTCTTTCATAGGCTGCATCTATCTTTTCACATTCTTGGTACTCTTTACTTTTTCTGACCTATATATTTCAATAAACTCTTCTATCACTTGGTTCCGTTTTCGGCTTAACATGATGATCACGAAATACAAAGACGGACCGACGCTTTCTACTCAAGGAACTAACCACAACCTATAAAACTGTACAGGCGTGCCGGAGTGAGGCGGGCCATACACGTTACGGTATACCGGTGAGGTTTACCTGCACAGGTAAACCGGAAAGGTATACCTGTGCAGGCTAGAGCACACACACGCTACGGTAAACCGGAAGGTTTTAACTCAGTCGAGAGATGGCGAGCAAACAAGAAGACGACGCGATCGCTCTAGTAGGTTTGTTAGTGACCATGAAGTGTAAAAAGAAGCGAAAACGCACAGCCTGGTGTAAAGATTGGCTTACAAAGAGAAATGAATACACTCATACAAGATTACTAAAACAGTTAAGTTCAGATCCTACAGATTACCGTAGTTATTTGCGGATAAATGAAGAAGTCTACCAAACACTGTTGTCACTCTAATACAGAAGAAAAATACAATTATGAGGATTTCTATTTCTCCCCATGAAAGACTGACAGCTACTTTGAGGTTTCTTGCAACGGGTCGATCGTACGAATGTCTCAAGTATTCTACTATAATATCACCCCAAGCTCTTGGCAAAATAATTTCGGAGACATGTGAAGCCATCCATAGGCGTAACCAGGCCGACCATATGGGGGGGTTATAACATCCGCGGGGTCTGGGGGGGTATGATACCCCCCCCCCCAGAGAAAGGGGGGTCCGGGGGTTCTCCCCCGGAAAATTTTAATAATTAAGATGCAAAATAACGAGTTTTAAGCTTCCATGGGTCCCCCCGGAAAATGTTAAAAATTTAGACGCAAAATAACGAGTCTTAAGCTTCCCACGCTTTATACTTGTATTAAGTAATTTATGGGCAGACATAAAAAATGATACAATTTTCCTTTTTTTAATCAATGGGGGGGGGGTTCAAACCCCCAAAACCCCCCCTCGGTACGCCTATGAAGCCATCTACAATGTGCTGAAAAAAGTGTATCTTCAGGTATGTATAGGCCGGGCACACACGTTACGATATACCGGTGAGGTTTACCTGCATAGGTGACCTGTAGAGGTAAACCGGAGCGTGTGTGCCAACCAAACTGCACAGGCGTAGCGACCTGCGCAGGCGACCGGAGATGAATTGAAAATCCATTCTTTCTACCTGCGCAGGTGTGTAGACCTGAGCGTGTGTGTGAGTCACTCCGGCACGCCTGTACAGTTTCACTTTCTCGCATATACGTAGTATAGAGCAAGTATTGTGATCGTGACAAAAAATCAAAATCGAAATCGAGATAACACCGGGAAAGCATGTTTCACGATGCCTCGAAACCGAAAAAAGTGTTTTTGGAATGACGTCTGTCCGTCTGTGGACAAGCACAGAGGATAAACGGTCTATTGTATTTACTTCATTTCTTGAATCAATGAATTTTTCGAAATTTTATCGAACTGCCCAGAATTTCGGTTTTATAACTGAAATACTAAGATGACTTTCATAAAAACTTTTTTAAAACTTTTGATTTTATAAAAATTGGCTCTAACGATTTTAATAAAAATGTAAAATTGGAAACTTTTATCTGTGGCTAATAAAATAGCTATATCCATTTCTCTGCAAAAATGACTTTACTCGTATCGATTTTCAATTTTTCTAGATTATCTCCATTACAGTAGATACATGAAAACCTACCACAGTAAAGTTGTAGAGAAGATTATAAAGAACTTTTATTGTTAAATACATTTATTTATAAAATGAATAGGTATCAAGATAAAAACAAAATAACTTGACTGAAATGTGAATTTCAGAACATACATTTTTATTAAAATAGGAATAAAATTCTTTTGTTGCCCATAGTGACAAGAATACTATAATCTAGATATTGTTGTGAAATGTAGTCAGTTTACCACAGTCGTAATGAACACACCAAAATCAATTAGAGCGAGGTGGTATAGGGTAATAGGGAAGAGATCCTGGGTTCAAATCAAACCTCGTGGCCACCCAAATTTACCAGTAAACTCTTATAATAACTCATTCGTGCAGCATTTGCTTCTATTGTTCGGCTCTAGGCCTATATCAATGTATCCTGCATTTTTGCCTTTGAGATTGAGGAAAAAATACAAACCCCAAGTTGTTATTATTATTATTATTATTATTATTATTATTATTATTATTATTATTATTATTATTATTATTATTATTAGTATTATTATACTTGTTAGTTTTTTGAAAATGTAATAAATAACATTTGTGTCTATGGGTACGTATACATCTGCGCTCCTCTTGCGCTCTGCTCCGCACGCGTGACGCTCGGAAGGCAGATTGGTACGGCATTTTGAGGTGCACGCGAACCGCTAGCATGCCGCTCGCCGCGATCCGTCCCCTGTCGGTTTTTTCGACGAACACAAAGGATTTCTGATTTCACATTGGGACGTGTTTTTGGTAGTTGCGCTCCGCTCCGCTCGCGTGCCGCTCGCGCTCCTCCTGCGCTCCTGAAACTTAACACCTGCAACAACACCTTAACAACAATTAAATGTCAGACTTGAAGGGTTAAAAGTACATTCGAACAATGAAGATAATATCACTGATTGGATCCATCCGATCTTGAAAAATCATAAACTGCTAACATCCAATCAAAATAGCCCATTTATGCTATCATCTCTTTATAAATTTAAAAATTCTAAATACAATTTACATTGGAGTGTTAACTATATTCTCACAAACCTACAAAGGAAATGCACAATATCCTTGTAAATAATACCCTGGGCATAAAACGCTAGACAACAAATGTTTGATGTTTTTGCTGATCTTTATATTTTTCCTTCAGATATGGGATGGTTTTTTAGGCTACCTATTGCAATCGATACCATGTCATGATTTTAGAAAAATTCTTTCCTATCTTTACGTTTCATGCTTCCCTCAGTACGAAACCACCGCCCGTTCAAATTGTTATATATATACAGTACATCTTTACACTCTAGCGGCCGTAATTTTGCAGATATTTGAACCAAATTGTATTATGTTATTTCTAGGTCCAATAGTTCAAACATATTCGTTAATGAGCAAAATTTGCCCAATGGGGATGTCGCGGGAGGGGGTTGAAATTTTGAAAACTTTATATCTTGGCCCCTAAGAAGCATAGAGGGAAACTTTGTTCAAAGAAATTAGAGTACTCCCTATGGAGTTCACAGTGACATCAACGATTCGGAGGTTTTGGGGGTACGAGAGGGGGTGGGGGTGGGGGTGGAAATTCGAAATTTTTGAAACCACGTCTTGTGGGGTATCATTGAAAAGTTCTTGATGAGTACTCTACAAATCAATAACTCGTTTCTCGATAGCTCTCATTTAAGGCGAGATTTGAATGTTTGAAAAAGTGCTCTTTCCTCTTTTTTGCAATTATTATTGCGGGTTGGTCATGCCAAGGCTAAAGAAGAAGAGTGCTACGCAGTGACAGTAAATTAAACCACAAGCGCTTTGAAATCTACCTCAGCCTGTAGGCTGCCTAAAGGGATTTTTTTCTCTTGATCTGTTTCTTTGATCTCAAAATGTATTGTTGGATAAGGTTAATTTTCAGTTCAAATAAAGATGGCATTCTACCTTAACTCAAAGCTTCTCGGTACTTAGGGTAATTTTGTTTCTGATTGTGGGTTTGTTTGTTACTAATAGGAAGGAAATTTACCTTAAACCCACGTTGAGAAGGAAATAAGGTATTTTCCTCTATCATAATGGACATAAGGCTGATTTCCTTCTTAACGCAGCTAATTTTGGAGTTGAGACATTTTAGATAGGCCTCAAAAAGGGCTTAGGGATGTAAAATCTGTGATTTTATTATTTCAGCAGATTTTGAACAACATGTACATGGTGGATATGCATGTAACTCATTTTCGGCAAAAATTGGAATTAAGGCTTTTTTGCCTAGCACGGTAGTGTTGAACATTTTAGCAAGATAACACACAAAATATTAGGCCTAATGATGAAAGCTAGTGGTTCGCAGTAGGTTTGTCGCTTTCCTATGGAACGCGGGAGGAGCGCTGTGAAAATAATTTCAACGAGCAGCACGCGAGCGGCACGCGTGCGGAGCAGAGCGCATATGTATACGCAGCATTACACTTCATGGCCACTAACAAACCGACTAAAGCGATCGCGTCTTCTTGTTTGCTCGCCATCTCTCGACTGAGTTTACTGTACAGGCGTGCCGGAGTGACTCACACACACGCTCAGGTCTACACGCCTGCGCAGGTAGAAAGAATTGAATTTCGATTCTTCTCCGGTCGTCTGCGCAGGTCGCTACGCCTGTGCAGTTTGACCTGCAGCGGCTGGCACACACGCTCCGGTTTACCTGTACAGGTCACACGCGATCAGATCTACTCGCCTGCGCAGGTAGAAAGAATTTAATTTCAATTCTTCTCCGGTCGCCTGCGCAGGTCGCCAAGTCTGTGCAGTTTGGCCTGCAGCGGCCTGCACGCTCCGGTTTATCGTAACGTGTGTGCCCGGCCTATGCCCGGCCTTAGAAACCTTGGAGTGTAGATAAAAATGATGCATGCTATATAAAGAGGCTGTTAAGAGCAGTAAGAGGGATTTTTACCTCAAGAATTGAACAAGAACTATGTAGGAGTTTGCAGGGAGAATCTCGTCTATGTAACTTAGCAATAAACAGTTTATCACCATCAAAAATTTTATTTCAAATCCTTCCAAAGTTATAAGAACTTAACTTTAGAACCTAGTGAAAAGTGCTGCATGAGTCTCAACATATCCAGAGTTATTTTCAATGCTACATTCTGTGGATATATTACTCATCCGTTTTATCAGTTTTAGGCTGTCACACAATTGAAATAAATCTGACACGATTCCAAGAAAACGCATGCGTTTTTCTCTTTCATAAAGGCTATCCAGTTACAGTTATGTAGCCTACCTACACAATGTAGTGTATATAGTTAGTCGCCATTAAAAAGCTAACCGGCTTAAATTTTTTATCTACATGCTGGCAATATGACACGTATGCTACTCCAGTTTGAAAGATGATGCTTGGATTCTGGTTAGAAGGGAAAGTAATCAGAGTCATTTTCAGCATCTGCCTCCTCTGCTTAAAAGCAAACTTTGTTCCGCAGATGGTAATACTTTTGCTACAGCAGTGTTCATTTTCCATTTTACAAGTCATACATTTTCATTAAAAACTCTACAGCTTATAAGCCATACCTGAACCCCGTTAAACATATGATACCATAAAGGGTGTAGTCTCGTAAAAATATTAAATTCTGTAATGGTCACTTGCAACAGTAAAACATTATTAGTTCAGCAATTAAGGTTATAACATTGTCCGCATAAATTTTGGAAGCTATATACGAATATTTAGTATGTTATCTGAAATTAATAAAATAAACCATTGTAAAAAAGAGTTGAATACGTCAATTTTTACAAGTTGACTGTAACGACTTAAATAATTTCACACTTACTTCCCCTGCCCGTACCGTATGAATTAACGTAGTGAAAATATTGTGTTCGACTCCGAAATTAGAAGTATAGTTTTTAACATAAATTAACATAAAAGGGTTGCTACCTCAATATTGAGAACGCTTAGAGTAAAGACATTTACAGGGTCTACAGGTCCATAGGAAGTTGTAACTGAATCACTTTTAACGAAATTTTATAAATGTCTGGGTAGTAAACTTATGATAGTGAAAAATAGAGAAAAGTAGAAAGCATTTTATTACATCAGGACCCATTTGGTAAGTTTATCCATTTTATTCTGGCTTGCTTAATGAATATTCCTATCTGGATTAAATTGGTTAACGGGATTTTAATCATTTCACGCATTGATAGTAATTTATCAGATTACAGAGTTAGTTGGCCATATCCAGGGCTGCTGCCATATATCTCCACTAAATGCTGTGTGGTGTAGGGGGAAGTCCCATGACGTCAATATAATTGCATTATAAAGAGAGTGAGGGTGTTATATCATAAATGTACACTCAGTTCTTTTTCCAAACGCAGGAATAAGACTTATAAATGTTACAAAGACCAATAAAACTGTTAGGTACGTACCGGTAATGAGTATTCGTGTTAGCCTGTTTAGTTTTTATTAATACTTCTGAACAGCGGAGGCAAAAGTCATTATTACAAGACGGAATTTTGGAGAGAATTATTATTGATGATACAAGTGGTAAAAGAGTTATTTATTTTGCGGTAGGTATGTTTGCGAAACGAGCCCATAAGTTGTGATGTACCTATCTGCATAAAGTTCACTGTTCGCATTACAGAATATGCTGCAAATGAAGCATGTTAGAATCTGACTTACATTTTAAAATCCATAGTCATATCAATTGTGTTTTCTTTGACCCTTATTAGTTAAGGTGATAAGCTTACGAGTGATTAATATTCATGCTGTCAGTAATATATGCACTAAACGATATTTTTGTTAATAGTGTGATTTTGAAAGCTTCCTGAGCACTTCTAATAATATTAAAATTTGTATTATTATGCTTGCTTTTTTTCTTGATTGTAAGAGTAATTGAAATTACTAAACTTATTTGATACATAATAAAACCACATCTCTTGATATCAGAACAGAATAAAATCAGTTTCTTAGGATTGTTCCGTTATGTTTTAGTTCGTAGTAGGTCATGCTTCTGTAATTCGTTTTTAGCAGGCCTTGCTTGCTATCTTGTTTTTTATTTATAATTGAACAAATGAATTTCAAATATTTGTTATTTATGGGTATTGTAATATCAAAATTATATTCTTTTTGTGTCTTGCATCCAATCAGAGACTGGATAATTTATCATATTGTTTTGATAGCCAATAAGGCTTTACTTTAGCTTCATTCTTTTTCTTTATCGATTCAAGTCAACTGTGTCTCATTAAGACATTAGTTCTTCTAGGCTTTAAATGCCTATTCTTCCTCATAATCAATTCAACTACTACTCATAAAGACATGAGTTTTCTTCTTGGCTTATCAATGCCTATCTTTACCTATCAGATAGATCTGGTGGTTCACTTTCAATAGCTGAAACAATCAGCTCTTCGATTCACATTAAGGTTTCATATGCCTTATTGATTCTGAAGACTACTAACGATCTAAATACTATTATCACCCATCGTGTGATTCATCGAGTCTTCTTCATTTTGGTGTTGGCGTCGCAAGATCTCAAGCTAACATCTTTAACAACTATCAAAAGGTGGTATTTAATCAATTCAAAGGTACGTCATTTACTACTTAATTTATTTGAAGAACAATTTGGACGTAATTTCATCATTGAACTAAATATACGTGTGGTTTTGATCGAACTGATTAAGCCATCTCAAAGATATTTATGACCTTTAACTAAGGAATTTGTATTAAACATTGTGATATCTACAATTTCATCAGTGTTTATGAATAATAATATTATATACGTCCAAGGAATCCAGAATTTATAAACTGAGCATGATTTATGTATTGTTGTTTGTGACAATAAATTGTTACATACCAGAGAAATCTATCTAAAATGTATTGGGCAAGTTTGGCTTATCTATTTATAGTTTAAGTCTCTATCTCAAGAAGTGCTACGTCCTATGAATCTTGTGTACAGTCCGCTTGCTCTCAGCTTGCCCGTACAAGGATTACGTATAATCCCCACCTCACTAGTTACGTAAATAAAATATAGCCTTACCAGGTAGGCTTACAATTAATAACACTGACATTTTTCAAAGGGACACAATTGTTAACATTCAATGTAAAATAATTTCTTATGAGAACTGATAAAATAAATAAAATCAGGTAAACTGATGCAACAAAGTGCAAGAATGCTTTTGTTTAATCAGTGATAATTGCAATTATGACATACAGAAAATAATATTTTTTTAAAATCCATTTCCGAGTTAAGCTCCAGATCGATCCATTAAGTTGAGCTTACGGAAGAACAAAGGTATAAAGTTTGATAAGCATATGTGAAGGAATATGTGGTTATTTGCCATAGCTAACTGTATTGCAACTTCCAAAGCCGTTGGCCTATATGAACACTGTTAAACAGTTGTCATGAGAACTAATTTGCATTTGATATATTCTTTCTAATGTATTATAATATAGGCACTAAATTGGGCATTACTCCGGTAGCGTTCAACCGATTTGGTCCAATATCAACAGGCTTCTTCCCACGGACGTTATAAATGCGTATACCAAGTTTCATGAAAATCCTTTAAAGCGTAGGCCTACTTGAGTTATTGAGCGTACAGGCACACGGACCAACGGGCAGTCAGACAGAAAGACGGACAGACATTTTCCAGTCCCCACACAATCTCATAAAGCACCATTCTGGCACTTAAATAGAAATTGATAGAGAATTTTCTTAACAATGTTGTTACCAATGTTGCTGGAGTAAATTCCCTATCGTTTCTAAAAATAATATAACTATTAGGCCTATATGTGAATCTTGTTTATAGATTACATACAGTATGTATAGTAGAGGCCTAACACGATACAATGCGATATTAATAGATTATTAAGCTAAACTTCAGAAAATCGTGACCGCTATCTCAGCCAGGCCGTACCCAGTGAGACCAAGCCTACAATGTCGCCAATATTACAAACATGACTACATGGCGATTGAAGTCTGTAGAAGTGTAGATAAACCACCCGACACGACACGCCGCGCCGCGTATTATTTCGTAATCTCATACGAAATAACACATCCATAATACGATGGTAAATACAAGTTAACGAATAAAATCAGTATTAATACTATTAATACAGTGTGTCCCACGCAAGAGTTGGCCAATGACGCGGCTTCCTGCGGCGCGGCGGGCACAACTCCAACTCCCGAGCGATCGGGTGAAATATCTACGATAATAATGCCGCGATGAGTGTAACGATTCAGGTTCTCACATTTACAGTTAAAATTACAATGAAAATAAACACATACCTCATCACAAGAGATGTTGGAAATGTTCTCCTCTTGCATTTTAGGAAATTTTCTTTCACGCGCATCAGTTCAGCTTCCGAGATAAAGTTAATTTCTCTTGTGATATTGTCTTTAAGTTCTTCTAATGTATGGGAAATTGACCTATACACTTTATTTTTCAAGTTTCCCCATAAATAATATTCACATACTGTTAGAAGAACTTAAAGACAATATCACCTAGGCCTATCACAAGAGAAATGAACTCTGTCTCGGAAGCTGAACTTATCCGCGTGGAAGAAAATTTGCTAAAAAGGTGCCAGTATTGTGTGGATGCAAAAGGAGAGCATTTCCAACATCTCTTGTGATGAGGTACATGGTTATTTTCATTGTAGTTTTAACTATACATGTGAGAACCTGAATCGTTTCACCCATCGCGGCATTATTAGCGTAGATATTTCACCCGATCGCTCGGGAGTTGGAGCTGTGCCCGCCGCGCCGCACGAACCCGCGTCATTGGCCAACTCTTGCGTGGGACACACTGTAGGTATTAATAGATTATTGTAAGTCTACATTATCAGTCTGGCTTTGGTTCAGACTTCAGAGTACAGTACACTCTAGCCGTCAAGGTGGCTCATGCTTAGCGCGTGGGCCTGGCATGCTAGCGGTCCCGAGTTCAAATCTCGGGGCCGGCGGACGTGTCATTTGTGGTGGACAAAGCCGTGACCTTTGGGGGTTTTTCTCGGGGATCCTCACGTTTCCCCCTTCATTCATTCCACCAACACTTTCCACTTCAACTTCCTATCCCCCTCATTATCATCCCGCTCCCCTTTACTGGTTTTCGGGCCAGCTCCTGCTGCAGACTCTGCTGCGGGCCTCCCCCCGTCCTGCCCCGTATCTTATGGTCAAGAGTTGCTGTTGGTGTCCCGTGTCTTTGGGGCTCTCCGAGGGACCCTTGGTTAGTGGCGCACGTCATGGTGTGCCGCGCCTATGGGGCTCTTGTAGAAGGGACCCTGGGTACGGTACACGTGGAGCGGTACCTGGTCTTAGCTGGATGTAGGGGAGCTCCGTGGGGGCTGTGGTGGAGTCTGGTGACAGGGGGGCCTTAGGGCATGCACATCATTCCGTCTCCTAGGGGGTGCAAAAAGGGCCCGCCTATGTGGCCTACTTGCGCGAGCCCGTCAGGGCTCAGCCCCTGAACCATACTGTCGTATCCCAGGGTCCTATATTTATTCTGACACCTTTTACCCCGGGACACGATTTATCAGGATGGCTCAAAATATATATTTGCATCTTAACCACGAGGACAAGGGCAAGGAACGGAACATCTCCATGCGCAAATCACAAAAGCTAGTTTACCCAAAATAACAAAATGACTAGGTTTATTAATATTAAAATAAATTGAAATTACATAGTGTACTTACATACTGACTTCATGATGAATAACACACAAATTAAAATAAACTTGCACCGGGGTGCCGTCGATCCTGTCGTGAAGAGTGTAGAGTAGCAAGAGGGCCGAACTGGTCAGTCCGCCCGTTTTATAACATCGTGCGTCAATACGTCTATCCATTTGGCACCCATGACGTTTCAAACCAAAACTCCTTACTTGCAGTTTTCCTTTTCCGCGTATTTCTTAACTTTACTACTTTAAAATACTTATTTCGTATTTCGCAATTACTAGACTGTCAACCACCTTTGAAATGCAATTCCGCAAATCATCAACAAGTTATGAATACGTTGTGCAACGCTAAATTGACACTTATATTTCCTGGTTTACCCAGCCCAATGTCTGGCCTGTTTGCGATCCATTTAGAGGGTCTGGTTTCCAAATTTTTTAAGATATTACAATACCATACCATAGTACACTCTATCTGAATGATCGCACACTAACCTGGTCTGCACACTTTGAGACCTTTTGGTCTGTTTGACATAGCATCATTTAAGTTGAAAGTAGTGGGGATGTTGAGTGCTGTGTCTGTTGTATGCGCAGAATGTGTTCGTGGGTTGAAGTTAGGGTATTATGGGAGTATATGTGTGTTCCAAGTCTTCATCTCCAATTATCATGGATATTCGGATTTGGATGCTGATGATTCCTATTCAAGGTAGGCCATTTAGTTATATCAAGAGCTAATTTCAATGTTCTAGAGCAGCGTTTCTCAACCTTTTTGAACCCGACGACCTCTAAAATGTCTAACAAATTTTACGGACCCATAATTTTACATCCCATTTCTAAAAGAAGGCCTATATTCTTAATATTTGGGGTTTTAATTATAGGTCATTATAACGAAATATGTGAAAAAATTTCACTTCTTTACTACGTAAACTCATCTAAAGACAAATCGGATAAAAATACAAGTCATCCATTAATATAATATTCATATAGAAGGTAGAGAAGGTGCTCCAGGAATAAAAAATTACTATGAAAATAAAACAGCTTACCTAAGTTCTGTATTACATTTTCTGTACTTAGCCTTATATGACACAAATAGTTATTTGAGTTATATTAATTTAATATCGGCATACGTATTGATTTTTGTATGTAAATAGCCTGCCATTTTCGTCGCTCCGGTTACTATTTACTACAGTCAGTAGACGTTTATTTCGCTAAGTAGTACTTGTTTGGTGCATACAAAGAAAGGCAAACGCTGAACAGCTAAATTTTCATTTTGCAGTAATTAATTGGCAGGTTAAGTTCACGAACCCCGAGTAATAATTAATATTTAATTTTGCAATAATTGACAGATTATTTTTCCCGTTGAACGAGCAGTGAAGAATTAATTTTTCCGCTAAACTGAAAGGTCTACTATATAGCTCACACCTAGGTTTCTACGCGGGTTCTAGCATGAACACCAACACTCCCATTAGATACCGATGAACTTTTGTCTCATTGATTATATGCGCATAGGCAGGACAACTGCTATATTCACGCGCCAATGCTACTGGGCTGTTGCTGGTCAGTTTATAGCCCTGTTTCTGGATTACGTGGCCCAACGACTCCCTCCCTTCCCGCAGTACAGCTGAGCAGACGATTCTCGTAAATACGCATCACCTCATAGCACCATTTTACCTTAGTTTTGTGGGAACTTCTTAGTGGTTTTACATATATTCAGGGCATTCTTACCAGCAAAAGGTGTTTATATGGAATTTACAGGTTTTTCGTAAAGAATAGAAAGAAATAAGCAGATATGAGCTATGGAAGTCACACCACGACAATCCTTGGTAGCCCTGCCAGCCGGGTAGCACCCATTCGTATCAAGTTCACGATGTCGCCAATATTAACAACATGACTATGGTCGGTACTTGCAGACTGCACTTAGCAGCTGGCAGAGTTGTCTATGGATTAAAAATGTTATTTTGTATTGGATAATTCGACGTAAATACAGGATGATTAATAACATCAGTGTTAGTAGGAGTTACCACAAAAATTTATTTTAAAAAAATATGGAACTTATTATTTGGTCACTAGTAAACATAATTATGCTGGCGTATTATTTAGAATAAAATAATCCGATGCGGTCTTTAGTCGCGCAGCAAATTTCACTGTTGACTGGCTTTGGCGTTGATGAGCTGTTCCAAATTCCTTTTGTGTTGAGCATTCACAAAAAAGGAGATATGACAGTGGGAGTAGGAATAAGTCATAGTAACTAAGGATGGGCGCAAGTTGAGACACAGTTTGGTGTGGTGTGGAGTGGTGTGGTGTGGTGAGGTGTGGTGTGGCGTGGCGTGGCGTGGCGTGGCGTGGCGTGGCGTGGCGTGGCGTGGCGTGGCGTGGCGTGGCGTGGCGTGGCGTGGCGTGGCGTGGCGTGGCGTGGCGTGGCGTGGCGTGGCGAGGCGAGGTGACACAGAGTGGGCAGAAAATCAGGATTCAATCAACTGGGAAGTTTCAGATTTGTAATTAATAATAAAATGAAGACGTCATCTTCAAATTTATTTTCAGCTTATACAAATGTTTATAATCATGAGCAGTAAAAAAAAGAAGGTAAACTGATGTTACAAAGTGCCAGAATGATTTTGTTTAATCAGTTATAATAATTGCAATTATGATATGCAGAAAATTATTTTTTTAAATAGATTTCCGGGTTAAGCTCCAGATTGATTCATTAAGCAAACTTACGGATGAACAAAGGTCTAGTTTTTTTAAAATCAGATTAACATCGTCTAGCATCGCAGGATTATACTGATCTGTGATATCTTTATATTCACACGCTCACATAAAAATATACAAAATATGTCAGTTCGGCCGGTTACGGGATTTGAACCAGGGACCTCTAAAATGCGAGTCCAAGACGTTACTATCTCGGCCACCTCGCTAAGTTTAACGGTCTTGTTTCATAAACATATGTCAAGGAATAGTGTTCTTTGGCAAAGCTAAATGTATCGCAACTTTCAAAGTCGTATATTAACACACCAAACCAGTATGTTGTTATCAGAACTGATTTACAATTGATAAATTCTTTCTACTATATTACCATAAAATAGGCACTAAATTGGGCTTTACTAAGGTACCGGTCAACCGATTTGGTCCAATAGCAATAGGCTTCATCCCATGGAAATTATAAATGCGTATACCAAGTTTCGTGAAAGATGCCAAGATTTCTACATGTTCATTGCATATTCCTTGTTTCGTTTTCCGATAAAGCGTATTTGAGCTATAGCGCGTCCAGACACACCGGACGGACGGACAGACAGACAGACATTTTCCCGACCCCCACACAATCTCTTATAAAGTACCACTCTAGCACTTCAAAGCATTGCACCATTCTGAAACGAAACGATTAATTTTCTCAGAATGATTTTATTTACTACGAACTACCAATTAGTTTCGTTTCTCTTTATAAGTTTTTCCGTTCTAAATTAAACTTAGTATCTAACCGTTATTTGAAAAGTAACTTTAATTTAAATTGAATGATTGAGGAAAAAGGTAGTGTTACATTGACATTAAAAATATGAAACATTAGAAAACGTATATTAAAATCTATATATTCATTATGTCTTAAAGATGAATTGTCATATCATAATTATTAATTATATATATGTTCTCAATACTTTCCATTAAAGCACGCGATCTATCTGCCGAGGAACTGATCCTCCGGGTGCATTAAAGTATTCTGTGAACGTTTTACGAATCCGCAAAGCCAGAGATCCACTTCGGGCATTCGTTTCATGCAGTGGTTGTAATTGGTACTGTTGCAAACGTGAGTACAATATATGTACATTTATGTTTGACAATAAATATTACTACTAATAACTATTAATTAATATTATGACATTCTGCTCGAGTTATCATAAGCATTGGCTCTTAACTTTAGCCTCACTAGGTGTGTGTCTACCATGCCTCTTCGGTTAAAAATGGAGTCATTTTTAGGTATGTCTAAAGCAGTCAGTCAATTAGAGGAACACTTTTTGAACGTTACTTATTTCATCATCTATTTTGTTTCAAGGGAAATCATGAGTACATTCTAGTACATTAATTTTTCATTGTAAATTAACTTAAATATCATTTGCTTATCACTTAAAGTATTCAAATTAAAAATGAAAAGGTGTGAGGTGATGATAAAACAAACTGAAAAGTTATTTGAATGAGACACTACATTTTCTTGATAAAATGTTCATTAAGTACTTTGTGTGCCCACCATTTGCCACTAATACTGCCGCACACATTTGAGACTTCTAATAATCTTCCTGGCGACCCTTTGAGGAAAGGTCTCTCATTCCTCATGAAGGACCACTTCCACTTATGGTAGAGTCTTAGGGGCTCTTTATCCAAGATATCCAAGATGTGTTCGATTGGGTTTTAATCTGGGCTGTTTGCAGGCCAACTCATTGTACGGATATCGAAAAACGTGCGCTCCATGTACTGTGTTTGAAATGTGGACCGTTGAAACGATTTCAAAAATCCGTTTCCTGGGCCCTCTGGTGAGGCCTTTTGTATTTATATATATTTTCGTATTGTGCTCCCGCCTATGCCGGCAGCTTTGTTAAAGCCTAACATTTTCATTCTTTATTCTTTGATTAACCTCTTGTGCGTGCGGTTTAGTACCCGTTAGTTCTGATATCTCTTTTTCTAAATGTTTTTTCTAAAGCTCTTCTGCTTACGCCGTCCTAGCCCTCTGGTGTGGGGTTTATGATTTACATTTATTCTTGCTGTTTGGTGCTGCCACCTATGTTCGCTAGCGTTAGAGGTCTGACTCGGCGGCCGAGTTAGTGGGTGTTTGTGTTCCGTTCAGTGTGGCACGTTTTTCTGGATCGTCCTCCTGGCTGATGTGAGTACCGTTGCTTCATTAATCAATTATGATATAGCTTTTTGCAAGTTCTAAGCCTTAAGCATGAATGAAATTGCTTGTCGAAATTTAGAGACATTCACAAAATTATTCTAGCTACTTGCACTAATTAGCCATTTCATTGTAAGCCGTATGCTATAATGATTAGTATGCGTTTCTTAACTTTGCATGGGTATTTGTTAATTTGGTTAATTAATCACCAGTCCGGTAAATTGTTCTTGTGTTGGGCATGAGTTTCACGATATTTTATGCCTTGTAGTGATCGCCATTTTTGTTGGGTTTGAGGTCACGTACCTTCTGGGCGCGTTTGCTAATGCGTGATATTTAAGCTCATTTGCCGGTTATACATTTGTATTGCGATTCAGTAATTGCATATAGTTTCCTTCATTCCAGAGTTTTTTGGTAATTTTTACAGGCCCTTTTGAAATGTATATATACATAGATTTTGTATAGAAAACTTGTGAGTGAGTTTTCTTAACTAAGCGTGTCATGCATTACTAGATCGTGCTGCCGTCTTTCTGGAGTTACGAGTGGGTTCATTTTCTTGGTCAGTTCGTCAATTCGTGCTATCAAGTTTGAGTTATTAACTAGCTGTTTCTTAAAAGATGCTTAGGTGAAGTGTAGCCACATCCTTCGTAATTCTAGACTTAACCTTTATTGTATGCCAGGCATATTATTTGTCCTTAAAATGTTGGATACCTTTGGTAATGTTCTTGAGCAATAAGGCTCAGACTGTGTAAAAGGCCAACAGCATAGTGCCTTTCTGTACTCCTCACGTTTATATATTCTGCTATTTATATACTAAATTATTCATATGCGCATAGATATTAATTTAGCGAAATTGCTATTATTGTCCCTTATACTGCATTGTTGGGATTCACGAATGTTCTCTTAACTTCATGATAATTATTATAGTCAAGCTACATTTTGCTCCTGGGTGATTTGTATATTTACACCAGCTCATGTTAAATATTTCTATCAGGGAGAGAGACCTTTTCCATGGGATTTCTTTAATCATTTTGTGGTTCCTTCCCTGGGTTTGTTGTATTCAGTTTGACAATACTCTAGATCCCAGTGTGTTTTGCGTTCAATATAAATTAGTATATTGCTGTTTAGATGCCTCATTCATCTAGTGAATTTACATAAAGGATTTTTACTTTAATTTGGCCTGTAGTCTGTTGGAAATTTCTTGAGGTGAAAACGTTCTCGTGTATCCCAGGGATGCATTTTCTCATGTCCTTGTAGGCCTACCTTTTCTTCTACCTATTTATCTGGTCACGTGTCAACGGACATTGAGTTCTTCTTCATAAAGAAGTTGAATTATTAATTAATTATTGAGGCCCATTTATACTTAAGCTAGTAGCTTTAAAGATTTTTGGTCATATTCTCATTACACGTGGATGGTTTTCCTATTCTTGTTATTATGGTAAATAATGGAAGCTGTCTGTTAAGAAACTTAGCTTGGGCCTATTGAATAAGGAAGTTTTGATCAAGTTAGAAACTTTACCTTGTTGAGGAGTGTTAAGGCTTATTGTCCCCTTTATACTCAACTGCGTTATGATAATTATTATATCTATCCCTCGTGTGAATCCTACTTGCTTTGGTTTGGGGGGCGGGAAATGAGGAAACGCCATTATGGCGGCGAAGGAACAGACGCCTAACACATAATACCACAATCAGAATTACTTACGTGCTACCCAGCTTGCAACAACGCACTACAGACATGCAAATACAAACCCAAAACCATGAGAATAAAATACAAGAACAATAAGTCAGTTAAACTCGCACAAAGTAATAACCAAAACACAAGCCAAAACGGCAACGATTTCCCTGGGAGGCGGCCATTGTTGATTACCCCGAGAGTCTTCCTTCCAATTTAGAAGTCGGTAAAAACAGAGCAGGGAGAAGAGAAACTGTAAGCCGGCGCGCTCTATTGAGTACAAGGAGAAACACCAGCAGCAGACTATAATAGTAAAACCCGCTTCATAATGTTTTGAGAGCAAAACACACCCTCAGATACAATGTCAGAGCTTAAATAAATTAATGAATACTATAATATGTCCTAAAAGCAATTAATTATCCTAATTATGATTAATAATTTCGTAAAATAATGCCAGAAACAGCACTCTCTGTTGGTGGCCAGCGGAACTACAGCTGCTTCCAATGGTGCCACAAGAACAAGTGCAACATTTACCTTTGTGTTGCAGCACAATTCACCTGCCCCTTGACTTAAAACATATTATGTTTTCATACACCTTTTAGCAGAACAAAAAGAGCAAAAAATCAATTACATTAGGTTAGTGAATTAAGAGGGGAAAAAATTTGAAAGCTGGAACAGTCTGGTATGAAGATGGGAGACTCACATAATAATTCTTGAACAAAAATTCATCCATGTACTAGTCACATCTACGTCGGTCCCAACACCATAATATTGTATGGCATCAAACAGGAAGAGGTCCGCCACCCTAGGCTACAGAACTCTTATGAGGCTAACTTCGGAGTAAAGGCACTTGGGTCTCTTCACTGAGTTTCACACGCCGCTGGTTCTGGCCCGCAGGCAAGAAAACTTCCAGATTGAGGTACTAACAACAAAATAAGGGGGTCACAGAGAAAGGAGGTATCATACCTTGATTTGGTAGGTATCGCGTCTGGTCCCACCTACCATAGTAATGCACTCACACTCACTCAAGACCGTCCCCGTCAATTCTGGCACAGTGGTGAAATTTGGCAGTTGGCTGACATTGCAGACGAGGATCCTCAACATGTTAATTTTCAGCTGAAAGACTGCGTCAGCTCAACCAGCACAGGAGGTAGTTTTTTTTGGTAACCCATTTCTTGATGGTGTGTGACTTGTAGTTGTTTGTGAGTAAGTCCCCATCTCTACCAGCCGTCCAAGGACTCAAACTGTAACATATTTAAACGAAGCGGCAGAGAAAGAACCAAAGACAATATTCCCAATAGGGATATTCAAAGGTGGTTAGTTTAAGACAGAATAAATGATCCAAAGGGGAGGTGACAAAATTCACTTAATTTTAAATAATGTTTAGGCAAGCTTCTAATTACAATTTCCTTAAAATAACTCTTAACTAACATCTACAAACAAAATACCCTTTTTACTGAAATATAATTTGAAACCCATTATTGACATATTAATTTGCTGAACTGGTGAACTCACAATTGCATGTGATCAGCACAGGAGATCCGGAAGCTGAAACATACTTAAAGAGACACATTGAACTCAACGTGCAATTCATTTCCCTTTTAAGTGGGTAACATGAGTTTTAAAAGTATGTCCAGTGGATCGGTCCCTAACCAATACTGTGACTGGGGTAAGAAACTCTACAATAACAAACGGTCCACTGAATTTCTGAGCTAACTTTCCTGTATATCTGGCAGCAGCATTACTGCGTGAAAAATTCTTTACGTAGACTTCATCTCCTACAGAAAACTTAACTTCACGCCTACCCTTATTGTATCTTTGCATCCTCTTATTATGAGAAAGTTTAAGGTTGGCTGAGGCTCTTTTCCACATATCCTTCACCTTATGAGATTCTCTATGGTCAGGTAAAAGGTCATTAATCGACCAAAGATTGCACAAGGGATTATTTGGCCAGAAACCCAACATTAAAGATATAGGAGGGAACAAGTGCGCCTCATGCTTCGCAGTATTAAAAGCAAACTGAAGCCAATATAAATTGTTATACCACGAAGAATGATCTTCCGAGTGATAAGCAATTAAAGCTGCTTTCAGGTTGCGATTAATACGCTCCACATGTGAGGCTTGGGGAAAATAAGGAGACGTAGTAATATGCCTAATGCCCAGATCAAAACAGAAATTATTAAATTTTCGTGAAACAAAATAGCTCGCATTATCCGACACAAGAGACCGTGGAAATCCGACGACAGCAAAGATCATTTTCAGACATTCTATAGTAATGTTAGTATTGGAATCCCTGACGGGGAACATCCAAACAAACTTAGTGAATGAATCTACCGCGGTCAAAATATAAAGATTACCCGACTTTGATCGAGGGAACGTTCCTACATAATCAATGAATATTCTATCCATTGGGGCTTTAGGAATTTCAGATGCAAGGAAACCTACTTTGGTCATCTGTGCAGGCTTAGAACAGACACAGATCTGACAAGCCTTCACTCTGGCCCTCACATCGGCATCCATGCCTTTCCATAAGAAATGTTCTCTGATCATATTTCGAGTTTTGTCAAAACCTAAGTGACCTCCAACTGGTGATTCATGAAAATACGCGAATACTATATCCACTAATGCGGAAGGCAAAATAATTTTAGCCGGCATTCTTCCTGTGGGAGCACTATAAAGGACATTTGATTTCAGAATATACTGGGGCAACTGCTCACCAGCTTTAATTCTATCTATTATTGGACCTATGAGCTCATCACCAGCCTGAAACTCTTGAATCGATTTAAACGCCAGAGGAAAATCAGATAATATCCCCGCCACCAACTGCGTGGGAATTTCAGAACTTTGATTGACAACTGGTTTCGATTCAGACTGAGGTTCTAGTTGGAACATTCTGGATACGGTGTCGGCAACCAGGTTGTCAACACCTCTTATATGCTTGGCATTAAACTTAAATGCAGAAAGACGAATCGCCCATCTGGCAATTCTACCAGTCGTACGAGGTTTAGCCAAAACCCAGCTGAGAGCTTGGCAGTCTGTTTCAAGATCAAATTCCACATGTTCAATGTACATGCGGAACTTCTCTACAGAGAACAGCACTGCCAAGGCCTCAAGCTCGTACATAGAATAAATTCTCTCCTGAGCAGTCAAGGTTCGAGACGCATAAGCTACTGGCCTACGCCCTTCAGGAGATTCTTGTAACAAAACACATCCCAGAGCTACTGGGGACGCATCGCTTTGAATGACGAACCTTTTTGAGAAATCTGGCATCATAAGAACCGGAGGATTGGCAATATGAAGTTTCAACTCATCAAAAGCCTTTTGACACTCATCCGACCAAGAAAATTTACATCCTTTTCTTCTTAAGGCATTCAATGGTGCAGGAATATGGGCAAGATTAGGAATAAATTGATGAAAGAAATTTACCATGCCAATAAACCTGGCAACACCTTTAACATCTCTGGGAGAGCGAAATTCTCTAATAGCACGAGTCCGTTCCGGGTCAATTGTCACTCCCTCAGCAGAGACAATATGGCTTAAAAACGACAGTTTGCGGGCGGCCATGGTGACCTTCTCCGGGTTAACTGTGAGTCCAGCCGCCCTAAGGCGCTCGAGCACAACTCGCACATGATCTAGATGCTCATCAAGGGACTGAGAATAAATGACCATTTCATCTAGGTAATGGTACACATACTCAAACTTCACGTCTGAGAAAACGCCGTCCAGTAGTCTCGTCAGGACTTGAGCTCCCGTGGCAAGGCCAAATGGGACGCAATTAAATTCATAGACGTTCCAATCTGTACAGAAAGCGGTCAACCTCTTAGACTTTTCTGTAAGTGGAATCTGATAATAAGCTTTATTTAAGTCAAAAGATGTAAAGAACTTAGCACCCGAAAAGAAACCAAAGGAAGAATGTAAATCAGGCATTGGGACAGAGTCTATTTTGATTTTGGAGTTAAGATATCTATAGTCGACGACCGGACGAAATTTACCACCACTTTTCTCCACCAAGAAAATCGGACTACTGTAATTAGACTTCGATGGCCTAATCACACCTTGGTCCAACATAGTGTTGACAGGTTCCTTTAAGATTTTGAGTTTTAGCGGGCAGAGTCTGTACGGCGGACGCCTTACTGGCTGAGAATCAAGAAGCTCGATCTCATACTCTAGCACATCGGTACGTCCCAATTCGGTTGTTAAGACATCCGGATACTCATGAAGCAATTGACTGACTCTATCACTTTTATATGGAGTCAAATGACTTAGGTCCACACTAATCATATTCACTGAATCGTCCGGATCCAGATTCAAACATGGTCCATTAGGCTCAACCAACTTCGATGCCTTAATTGGTTTGTAGAAAAAAGGGGGCTTGATAAACTTAACTTTTGCGCTTGGGGAAAATTTGAAAAATGCTTCCTGCTCCATAATATCTAACAACAAGCCTGCACGCTTCATGAAATTCGCACCTAAAATCATGGGCATAATCAAATTATCTACCACAATAAAATCCATTGTCCAAGTGAAATTCAAAATCCGAATCTTCAACTTAACTTTACCACGGATGTCCAGAGACCTAGAGTCGGCCGTACTTTTTTTTTTTTTTTTTTTTTTTTTTTATTTGACCATAGTTGACCCAGAGTCCCACAGCCGGAGGCTACACTACTGGGGAGAATACAGATAATACATAGACTAATATTTACATACAATTTGCTATCTTGGTTTCAAGGCTTCGGTGTATGTGTAGATGATGATGTGAGTGATGAATTAGCGAAGGGTGAATATTTACAACATGGTACATGGCAATGATCAGAAGCAGTCAGTACATATGTAGAAGATGACGATGAGGTGAATGATGAGTTAATGCAGGGCGAATATTTGCAACACACTAGAATTACATAAACTGGGAGGAATTTGTATACATGTAGAAGATGATGATGAGGTGAGTGATGAATTAGCGGAGGGTGAATATTTACAACGTAATAAAATGGCCGTCTGTACATGCTTAGAGGATAATGAGGTGAACGATGAATTGCTGAAGGTTGAATGTTTACAACACAGTAACATGGCAATCAGGAAGTCAAAGTCTTATACAGAATTAATATATACAAAAGAGTGAAATCGTGAGCGAGTTGAAGAGAAGACAACAAAATGTTTTTGTTCACTATGGAATCAGAGTTAGTCTTCTTCTGAATTTCTTCTCTCTTCGATGACACGTCGAGCAAAAGTCTTGAAGGCCTCGTGGGTCGTTCTACCGGTCCAGTAGCTCAGCTCCGGCGCCCATTGTACTCCTTCCGCCGTGGCGATGCGTATCAGTTCGCGCCTTGCTTCCCTATGGCGTGGGCAGGTGTACAGCGCGTGGTAGGCTGTGTCCTCCTCACAGTCTTCGCAGCAACACAGACTGTCGTCGGCAAGGTTGAACCTGGCCAAATTTGCCAGGAAGAGGCCATGGCCCGTGTAGAGCTGCGCAGTCGCGAAGTCTGGGGTTATCCACTTCTGCTGGATCCTCGTCCTGACGCTGGGGAAAAAGCTCTTTGTGAGGAGCCCATTCGGAGTGGTCTGCCATCGGCGCTCCCACTGGCTGATGGTTTGCCATCTGAGGAGGCTTTTGAGCTGGGAGCTTGTTCTGTCTCTATAGGTAGCTTCTGTTACCTGGAGCTGGCCTATTTGTGTAGGCATACCTTTCTTTAGGTCGTAAGCCACGACCCTTTCGTCTAGCAGCAGATCTGCTGGCACTACCCCTGCGATGGTGATAAGGGCGTCTGTAGAGACGGTGGAGTATGCTCTGGTGACTCGCAATAGTGCCTGGCGTTGTGCGGACAGGATCTTCTTTTTGTGTCTGGCGTTGATATAGGGTGCCCATCCCTTGGCCGCGTACGTTAAGACAGGTACAAAGACGGCGTGGTAGAGGATCCTGTAGTTGGTGTATCGGTAGCCCCAGTTTTGACCCGATAGCCTTCCCAGAGCCTGGAACAGGGTGACAGCCGAGGCACAAGCCCTGTCCACCTGCTTGTCCATTTTGTTTCCTGCCTGGAGCTCCACTCCCAGGTATCTTAGCTGTTGGACGTTTCTCAGTCTCGTACCGTCAGCGAAGATGCGTGGTGGTCGCTCGGGATCTAGGAAGCCCTTAAGGAGTAATGTTCTGGTTTTGTCGGTGGATAGTCTCAGCTTTACTTTTGAGCACCAGTCTGAGAAGATTCGCATCGCTTCATTGCCCTTCTGCTCGAGCCCAGTCCTAGAGTTGGCCTCCAGTAGGAGTACCAGGTCGTCAGCGAATGCGATGGCCTTGACGTTCTGGATGTTTTCAATTTGTCGAAGGGCTTCGTCGAAAAGAAGGTTCCACAGCTTTGGTCCTAGAACTGACCCTTGAGGACAGCCCATGGTGACTGATTTGGTCTTCTTGTGGAAGTTGTCTTTGACTGTTACCTTCCTGTTGCGGAAATAATCCTGTATGGTCGCGTAGATGTTGGGTGGGCATTGAATTTCTCTGAGTCTTTTAAGTACTTGGGGCCACCAGACATTGTCAAAGGCCCCTTGTATGTCAATAAACACTCCATGCACATATTTATATTCGGAGGATCTGATGAAGATTTGGAGCTCCCTGATAGCATCCTCGGTGCTGCGGGCCTCTCTGAAGCCATATTGTTGGTCAGAGAGGGAAATTTCTATGCTGGCGTTTAGTTGGGATAGGATCAGTCTTTCTAGGATTTTTCCCATGACGGGTAGGAGACAGATAGGTCTACAAGGCTCCACATCTTTATTCAATTTAGGCACTTTCTGCGAACAACACATCTTGTTGAATGCATCTAAGGAGAGCAAGCTTACCGCAGCTCCACTATCTAAAAGCGCTGAGAAAACATGGTTACATGATTCTACACTAATCAGTGGCAAGCTGCTATCAAGATTACCCCGAATTCCACATAAAAGTCCGTTCCGAGAGACACATTTGGGGTTATTTACTTTGGGATACAACTTATAACTATATTTACACTTAGAAGAGTCAAATCCAGTCATAAAATTAAACTTATTTACACGGTGAGGCTTATCTCTCTGATTATTATTTACAATTTTATCAGACACTTCCTGATTATATACACAACCACTCCCTTTCACACTGTTCACATTCACACGCTCATGACGACAGTCATCAAGATGATGAACGTTCTGACCACTGCCGCGAGTGACAACATGTACACCCTGGTACCTGGGGTGTACACGATCTCATTGGCTTTGAGCAGACTGGTCATTACTTCCATTATCAGGGCGTCGTCTGAGATCAGGACAGTTACTTCTCACATGACCAAACCTTCCGCACTGAAAACATTTACGCCTATCTACAGCACCATTCTGTTGCCTCACCTGTCTTGGATTACTATCAGAGGGAATATTTACAAGATTTCTGTGAGAAGTATAGCGAAGCGAGTCTGAATAACTTATAGAATTGACCCTAGCACACAGTGTGTCCAATTGTCTGTACGTAGTAGGCCTACCTTCAAACACTACCTGTGACGGAGTCTCAGGGGCCATACCATCCACTATGTTGCTTACAATTTCATTTTCAGACAAATTTAAACGGAACACAGTGGCATACAATTTTATTGAGTGAACATATTTAGCAAAAGGTTCCTGAAATTCTTGGACTCGATAAAAATATTTATTAAGCAGAGAACTTCTTGCTCTAATCGGAAAATAAACGCCTAATAACTTTTCATGGAATCTATCTAGATCCAAACCACTAAGCACAGAATCCGTAACTACATCACGCAGTCCACCGTTCAGTTGAGAAGAAATTATGGCCAGCAAGGACTGTTCACTGAAGTTAAAAATTTTTGCTTGTGTTTTGATCTCGCAAATAAACTTAATGAATTCCAGAATTCTTTCAAGTGAACTATCATTGAAACGGTACACTGTTTCTAATGCACGAGCCAAAGGATGAGGTAAGTTGGAAAAATTAGGAGTGATTTGGGGAGGAGGGACACTCAGATGAGTTTGAGACAAGCAATGTGACAAACTGTCCACATGGGACAGGGATGGAAATTGTTGGGCAGCCTCAGCTTTGATTACACTCACAGGAACTTCCTGGAATACTGGCGAGCAAATTCCAGTCGGTTCTAGGCCTGCCATTTCTGTATTACTCACAGTTTGGATAAGGTCAGCATCGGGTTTCATCTTTTTTACCAGACTGATGGTCTGTTCAATATCTGCCATCAGTAATGCCCATTTTCATCTCACAACAGCATCTTCAATTGTATTCATAAGATCAACAACACGGTTGAATAAGTTATTCAACTTTCCCACCACTCGGGCCTTCTGCTTTGAATTCAGACCACCTAATTCTATTTCCAATTTAAGATTATCTAATCTGTCTTCGATGCTAAGAAATAGTTTCAATATTGATCTCACCGAGAAATCGAAGATCCACCGGACATCCTACAACCGAGTGCAGTTTCTGCCTTAACTCAACCACACTTTGTAACTCTTTGGCAGGGATGCCTCGAATATTCAACTCGTAGATTAAGTCCTGCTTCAACAGGTATTCAAGCTGTACCGGTCTCCGGTTCATGGTGATCACATGCAAAAACAGGGGACAACTATTAGCTACTTAGCAGAGCCGGTTTGGCTTACACATTCTTATTAAAATAAAAAATTTCCTTTTAAAAATTTGAAAGAAATAAGATTAAATCTCTGGAATTAAAATAAATTCATTGTTATTTAAAACTCTAAAATAAAAATAAGTTCATTAGTATTGTACCAGAAGAAACCAAGAACTGGTGGCCAAATCAGAAATATTAATAAAATAAAAGACAAGGGAGAAACAAAGAATCGTGGCGATTAACCGCGCTCAGAAGCTACCAATATGTACCCGCCCTAAGGGATTAGTGGAAGGAAAAATAGATAAACCACCCCAGGAAAACTAACCTACAACAAAAACGGGCCCATCCCAAAGGTCATGGTGAATACCCAGGCGGAACAGAGAATATTAACCCTTGGTTTCCTCTGATAACAATTAGTATTGACAGATAAAATACATGAATTAATTGAAGCCATAAATATAACACATAAACATAAATTCCCTGTCCTACAAATAAAACCCTTTTTTTACCTGAAATAAATAATATGTTTACTAATTCATTTGGACAAATATGTCAAGATAAAAACACAACTTGGCTTGGACTTTTTACATGTTTTCATTTCATTAAGCCATTGAGAAGGTGTGAGTTATATGCGTTGATATTTATAATTGACAAAACTGGCATTTTCCAAATCACTAAAATAATTAGGACGATTCCCAGGCGAAAATGATAATCTTAATTCATTTTAAAAAAACATATATACAGGCACTGGGACCGAAATGTAATTTAAAATTAGTTCTGAAGGGAGATGAACCTAAATCAAAACAGTTTGAACCTCTCCATGTTCAAACTACGGAAACCACCAATGGCCAATTAAGGGAGCAGTTGCCAGGCTGTGTAATTACGAAATACACAAAAAATATTAAATATATTATATTAAATAATAATTATAACCTTAAACCATTCAAAGGAGTAAACACAGTTTGGGTTTGTACGTAAGCAAAAGGCAAGGCTACAAGAATGGCGGGACACAACCTATGCTTGGCGCGAAAACGCCGAAGCCAAAAAAGGATAGGAAAAGAAACTAAAGGAAACTGAGCCTAAGATAGATACAGGGAGAAAATAATAATGAAACTACAACTACCTACACCAAATCGCAACACTACTAGCAGGGGTACTGAATTACTATACTAAACCTGGGGGGCGGGAAATGAGGAAACGCCATTATGGCGGCGAAGGAACAGACGCCTAACACATAATACCACAATCAGAATTACTTACGTGCTACCCAGCTTGCAACAACGCACTACAGACATGCAAATACAAACCCAAAACCATGAGAATAAAATACAAGAACAATAAGTCAGTTAAACTCGCAAAAAAAGTAATAACCAAAACACAAGCCAAAACGGCAACGATTTCCCTGGGAGGCGGCCATTGTTGATTACCCCGAGAGTCTTCCTTCCAATTTAGAAGTCGGTAAAAACAGAGCAGGGAGAAGAGAAACTGTAAGCCGGCGCGCTCTATTGAGTACAAGGAGAAACACCAGCAGCAGACTATAATAGTAAAACCCGCTTCATAATGTTTTGAGAGCAAAACACACCCTCAATGTCAGAGCTTAAATAAATTAATGAATACTATAATATGTCCTAAAAGCAATTAATTATCCTAATTATGCTTAATAATTTCGTAAAATAATGCCAGAAACAGCACTCTCTGTTGGTGGCCAGCGGAACTACAGCTGCTTCCAATGGTGCCACAAGAACAAGTGCAACATTTACCTTTGTGTTGCAGCACAATTTGTAAACAATTTTCCCAAAAAATAGTGGTTCCAATCTTAACATAACATTCTGTTACTTTTGCTTTATTACTCAGAGATATACAAAGAGGGGATGAGAGTTTTAGATATTATCTCGGGGAAACCATAGCTCGTATCTGGGTCATTTTTAAATTTCTCTTTTCGAAAAAGGCTAAATTTCACGTTATCCTGTTATTCAAAACCTTTAGAATCCATATTGAACAACATTTCTCTTATATGAAAATTGTAGATGGAAGTGCCCAAACTTATATCTGGCACCTAGAAAAATTGTAAATCGTAACATGGAAACAGCCTCTTTATGGAAAAGACCTACAACAACACATCGCTCCATCATCCATCTTTCAGATCAGACAAACGTTTGCAATTAAGGAGAATTACATTTTCGAGTAACCGTAGCACCACCCATTCTAATTGCATTCACGTATTCTGCGCCGAGAAGCCTACAATTATGCCTGTGCGTTAAGATCTAACGAGTCGAAAGTTTGTCGGTTGCCTAGGAGTGCTAGCATGCAAGTTAGGGTCCGCGTAACCCCTTGGAACTCCTTGCGTAGGAACTCAGATATGACCTATAGTAAACCCTTTATTTCTAATAGACAAAATAAATGTATTATTATTTAACATTTAGGGATATTAGTTCCAATCAATATTCTAAACTTGCATGTATTGTGAAAAATTCATAAAACAAAACACACAGAATAAGTGGCACAATTTTACTAATCTGATATGAGGATTCAGCAGATTTTAAACACATTTATCCACTGCTGTTTGCTACACAGATCACATATGCTCGAATCTAATTCTGGACACGTTCGAAATTCCTATGATAACACATTTTCAGCCTGAATTTAATAGCCTATTTGTTTTGAAACAGCAATCTTCCTAATTAAAATGCCATTCTTTCTAATATGAATTGACCTTTAACTACACTGTTTTTCAAATAAGGTGTCTTCTAAATCTGTTAGAAGTGATTTCAAGAGCATAGGAACACACACATACCTGAGTTTGCATCTGTTTACAACCTACTACTGTACTCCTGTAATTGGCGCAATTTTCCCGATCTCACTATAACGAATTAAGAGGAGAAATTCAACAATTACTGTCAGGACCCTTTATTCTTAAAACATATGAAACACATTCCTATATTTTCAAGCATTAATTCCTAATATGTAAGGATGTGTGTGAAATTGTGAATTTTTAATATCACAAATAGTAATAGGAGCTAAGGTGAAATATTGCACTATTTTATAGACAAAGAAAAGCTCAATTAGATAAAATGGAAGTAATTTATTTGATTACCTGATATTTTAAAATAGTTGTGCTACTGTGGATAGGGGTTTATAATATCGGTTGTTTTGTATTCCAGATGTCTACATGTACCGTGCCAACATCTGTGTACAACATTAACATGGAGTTCAAAGTGCCTTTCGGTAAGTAGTAATTTATTTTACTGAAACAGATGTTAAAAGATAATCATGCCTTACTATTGGGATCGGTGAGCGAAAGGAAAATCCTGGCATTTCGTATCCCTTTTACGTTTTAGCATTTGTATAGAGAGAAAGTATTTTAATCGTGACAAAAATCGAAATCGATTTATTACTAGGAAATCATGTCTCACAATGTCTAGAAGTCGAAAGTGTTTTCTTTTTAGAATGTCCGTCAGTCTGTTTGTTTGGTACAGTTGCGGGAAAGCGGTTCATTGAGTTTCCTTTTCTAAAAATAATAAATATGGACTTTGTTGGACATTTATTGATAGGTTACCCTTAGAATTGGGTTTCTATAACTGATATATTAAGACAACTTTTCATGATTTTTTTTTAATGGCCTTAAACGATTTTAATGAAAATGCAACCCTATCTATTACTAATTTTCTAAAAACAATTTTAATATTTTTAATATTAATATTACAAAGATTCTAATTACAAAAATCCAGGTTCAAAAATGTTCTACTATGGAAAAAAACTTACATGAAACACAACAAATTTAAATTTTTTATACAATAATAAATTTTGATAATATTAAGAAATACACCCGAATGAACAAGGTTGCTCGTGCTCGGATGGAAGTCCAAAGATAGCAGAGTGTTAAAGGAGGAGAGACAAAGAGCAGAGTGAAAAAAAATGATAAAAATAATTGTGATGTAACTTATTTATAGTACGACAATTTAAAAAAAATAAAGAGTTAATATAAAAACAAAGCATAAAACCTAGGAGATTGCTAGCAGTAAAACAGATAATTTTTATACTATTAAATTTTGTAACGAGTTACGCTGACAGCTCAAGGTACATTCTGATTATAAAATTATAAAAGCGGGGACCAGAATTAATGCTATGTTTTAACCCTGCGGATGTGAGACATTTTGGTTCTGTTAGAGGTCTAGTCTTGTATATATAATCACTTGATGTGTATTTTTTTACGATGTTTTTGAAGTATTTTAAAAAGAAAATTTCTAAAGTTGTTCAAATTTGAAATACAGTACTGATACAAGGGCCTACTCGTTTTTCCGAAAAATTACTTAAGGGATAGTTTACTCATGTTCATTTTCGATTTTTCTTGGCTATCTCCACTATAGTAGAAGATATGTGAAATCCTAGTAGAATAAAATTGTAGAAACAATATTTACAATTAATAAAATTTTTGATATACCGGTACACATTTCTTTATACAATTAATAGGTCTCGAGTTAGAAACGGAATACGTGTGACTTCAATACGTAGTCTCCGAAGGCAAGTCTTATGAATAATGATATTCTCTTTTCGCAAATAGTAATAATAACAAGGAAACTACGGTTATCAATCCGCGCGAGATGGCAGAGATAAGAGATCCCGGGTTTGAAACCCAAATCTCGTGGCCGACTAATTTGACATGGGTTTTTCATGGTTTCTTCAATCGCAAAGGCAAACTTCTGGTTTACATGCTATGTTTATTTTCCATTACATATCGGCGCTATGTCGCCCAGTATCATACTCATTTGAAGTAAATATTTAAATACAAGCATTATATTTGCAAAGACAACTAACTTCAATGAAAGTCTGCAATGGGAAAATTTATTCCGTACTTTTCGTCTGCTGACGTGAAAAGAAAATTAGGAAGTAAAGATAATACTTACTAAGTTAAGCGCTATGACTTTTTTCTCACAAAAGTGTCCTCTTGTGACAAAACATGGTATTTCAATTGTTTGTTTCTTTGTTTGTTTGTTTATTCTGCTGTTAAAATCTGCACAATTATTTTACTGCCTCATTACAAGATGTCGACACAGGAATTAGTTACATTTCTTCCTTGCATTATTAATTTTTCATTAATTTTAACAAGTTCGTAATTTATTTTTACAACAGTGCATGTAAGTGCGAGTATTCGAGAAAAAGAAGACTACAGCATGACCGGGTTTTCTCGATTCATCACCTTGGGTCACTGCTTGCCTACTAGTAGCAAAACTAAGATTTTCATAACAGAAAGTTTTATTACTCTTACTGCCGTCGATGTCGCAATTACCGCATTCGTTTAGTTGTCCTTTCAAAGCTTTAAATCATTATTTTGTATTAGATACTTTTCAGAAACATAATCATACAATGTCATATTCCCTTTACAGCGGAAGCTTTTCAAAGTGAGTCTAGAACATTCTGAGAGAGAAACTTGCTTTTGAGCATTGTAAGTAGACTTGGTCTCTGCAAAATCGGGTTGTCAGACCCGTGAGAATCAGACATGGTGTACATGTGTCTTTGTTGTGCTCCCCGTCACGCATCTACTCCTTCAGATAAACTCGTCTCTAGGCGTGACAGACACCACAATAAGAGACGTATTACTGTGCTCCCTTCAGATCTCATTGTGCTCAGTAAGCAACATAGTGGTTATACAACGATGTAGCAAGCTTTGATTACATGGAGATATTAGACTTCTTATATTAATAAAAATAATAATAACAACAACAACAACCCAAATTAACTGGGTTTAATTCCTTGGGGAGGTTTTCCGTGTGATCACCTCACATATACACAAGGAAGACTTGCAGACACACACTGGTACGTCTACAGGTGGGGGAGGGGAAGCGGACCTACTAAAATATTTAAGTTGCCGATATTAGCCACTGCGCATGTCTAGCGCATTCACAGGATAGCAAGGAATGTATTGAAATTTGTTCTAGACAATATAGACAATCAATTGAGAAAGAATTTCACGTAATTGCATTGCTTGTGAAAGCAAACGTTTCCGTTACATCTCTTACATTTATTTACCTATTACAAGACTCAGTAAACAGCTACAAGAGTCGGTCCGCTTCCCCCTCCCCCACCTGTAAACATTCACATGTTATGGAAACTCGAAAACACAGGCGGAAACATGCACCTATCCACACATAAATACCATAAAACGTACACAGGAATTAGTCATGTACTCAAAAATATATATTTCTGTAGTTCAAGATGCTAATTCTATTGTGTTTGAAGTTTAGAAAAACTAAATGGAATCACTGTGTATATGTAAAAAAAAGTTATACGTAAGACACTCAGCACTGTTTCTTCAAAGAATGAGTAAAATTAATTTTCTCAACTTCAGTAATGTGGGTTTAGAGTAGGGTGTCTACTCGTCCCGTTTTTGACAAAATGTCCCGCTGTCCCGAAATTTTTATTGGGGATACTCAAATTTCCCGCTTTTTTGTTATTGTGATTGGCCAGTGTGTTTCACGCTACATTAATAAAGGTTACAACAGTGAAGTTCTTGCTCATTGTTAAAACATACTTTAATGGAGTATATATGAGCTGATTTTTATGATAAATATTATAAGAAAGAACACACTTGTTGATAGAATATATAAAAGTTAAATGTACAGTGACAATGAGACATCTAAATCTGTGGAAAAGATTATCTACACTAGTCTGCAGAAGAAATATAAGAAGTAATTTGGGATAATTTGTGTGCATGAAAAAAAGGTAAGTTATAAATATTCCCTAAATTTTGTTAATTAAATTTTTGTTCCTCTTTCCCTCAATTGTCTCAGGTTTTTACAAAATAAATGAAGATGTCCCGTTTTTATATAAACATTATAAGGACACCCTAGCTCAGAGGTACGCATTTAATTAATTCTTCGAACGATTGTATAAACCTATGGTATCTAATAGGGTGGGTCGAAAAACATCATTTTTTTAATCGCTATAGTGCGGGAAACTTCCCTCATGTAATAAGAAGAAAAACAACGTACAATCTTTTTTTAATCAGTTGACATCTTCCCTTTGCGCATCGCACTTAAAGTTTATAAAAACTGACGAATTTGAATATTTTTGTAATTTTTATTAATACTAATTATAGTTCTATGATTGATACGCTATAGTTTGTTATGCTCGTTTTATGGTTCATTAATTTTAAATAAATTAGAATATCATTTATATTTTAATGTTTTCTGTTCGAACCATGTGTTCGAAAAACGGGAATTTAAAGAAAAATTGGCAAGTTTCATCGTGCAGATTTTCGCCCGCTTTGTCAGATCAAAACACTCAGAACTCACGACAAAGGAGGGGTAAGACAAGTAAGATCCACCCACGCCCTATCGAACCAAACATCCAAAGTAGGGGTCTGTTATTTACATTATATTTTTAAAATATTTACAAAAAATTTAGTAGGATTCAGAGGTTGACTGCTATATATGATTCTCTTAAAGAGAGATACTTTAGGAAGAAATCAGGCCCAGGCTAACTTTATAATAACCTATATCTGATATAGCCATCCCTGAAGGCTAAATATGTACGGTTGCCTCGTTCAGGTAAAGGCCTTTGTACTCGAGGACAATAGTGGCAGACAGTACTAAAGGCCATTACTGGCAGCCAGTACTAAAGGCCATTACTGGCCGCCAGTACTAAAGGCCATTACTGGCCGCCAGTAAAATTCCCTTCATTGGGTCGTATGAATAAAGATGAGAAATTACTTTTTAGTCCAAGTTTTGAGAAAATTCTTACATCCGTATCATTAAAATTTACTCATCTTAAGAGCAATTTCTCTGGCTAAGAGAATTTGCTCAACAATATTCAGCGTTGCGCAATTTTCTCACTTTGGTATGATTAAAAATTATAATTTACTCACAGGTCGGAGAAATTGCTCACAAATTTTGGAGCAACCTCAATAGGTGACTTCAAATAAACTGAGCAACACTAGTTTACTGCAATGGCAGATTATTTGATAGTTTAGATGTAAAAACATTGGCAGAAACTCATCGGTGATTGATTATAAATAGGGTTCCGACGTTTATGACAAAAGAATTGAAAATATGACTGCAAATATTACCTTCAAAGTGACTAAATATGACCCCAAAATCCTAAACATGACCTCATAAAGGAACATATTTTCTAAAAATAAATGTTCCACATTTAAACGTTTAATGACACTAAATTATTATATCACATTAATTCAATCAGATAATCACTTTTTAACAATTTTACAGTTGATTTACAGTTTTACTTGTAAAAAAACTTCTAATCTGTTAATGTTTTTAGATGCCACTGCAAATGTGAACTGTTAATATTTTTAAAATATGTATAATATTGGAAGTTTTTAACTACAAGGAGGAAGAGGTATTTGTTCTATTACATGTTGTTGCCCCTTCACATTTCAGTTACAGTAAAACAAACAAAAAATTGTGACTCTTTTTTGGAAACAAATTTAAGTCGACAATAATTGAGTTCGCATACTGCATAACTGTGCTCTTCTACCGCGTTTATAACTGCAATATGACGTTAAATTACAAATATGACCGAAATATGACCAAGGCCATGAAAATGACAAAAATATGACATTACATGCAAAATGAAGATGGTCCTATTAGGATAATAAATGTGCAAGTCATGTTTAATTTGTGTTTGCGGCGAGAATGGAGGACAGAGTAAAAATATGACAGTTCATAAACATCCGAACCCTAATTATAAATGTCAACGCACATTTTGGGTCTGGAAATTAGTGAAATAAGAGAGGAAGAAACGATGTGAATTTTCTTAGAATGCATAGACGATCCAGTATTTCTGACTGGAGTAGTAGAAGATGACGGTGTGAATCAAAGTGCAGTACTTCTTATAATTTATTGTGTTATTGATGCAATAATAAGAAAAGCACATGATTTCCTAAAAGTCTCCATTAATCTGGATCTGCAAAAGCTGAATAGCAGCAACGATATAAGTAGTGTGCTTTTCCCACCTGCCCCTAGGGTGGAGTCCCGATACAGTCCCGCAACATTGGGTGGAGCAGGGGCAAAGACCACATTGTTCAAAGTCCACAAATGACGTCATCCAATATGGCGGCGCGTGACCGGAAGTAGGTTCCACATTCCATCACGAAGCGCAAAATCAACGTCATCATTATATTTAACCATACAATTATATCCGTAAGATGTCTATTTTTCTAAAACCTAGCGACTCAGCCTAGAGTAAATGCGGCCGGTGCGTAAGGCTGTTAACCTTATTATTATAATAATATTACTTCTTTGTTTACACATCGAATTCTGAAATATATTACAACATATATTTTAAGCCTTCATGTATTTTTATAATTATATTTCACCATACGAGTTTTCTGTAAGATGTTTATTTTTCTAAAACCTAGCTAATCAGCCTGGAGTAAATGCGGCCGATCCCTAAGGCTGTTAACCTTAACGTACATATTATTATTATATTACTTCTTTGTTTACACATCGAATTCTAAAATATATTACGATAACATATATTTTAAACCTTTATGTATTTTTTTATAATTATATTTCACCATTCAATTTTGTCATAAGATATTAATTTTAGGCCTGAGATTAACTCAGCCTCGTTCTTACCGGTCAGTGTATAATATTAAGTTTTAAGTTTTGCTAATGTGACCGGTGCGCGATCTTACGTGTTGAATGAGCTTCAAACCCTCGGTATAATGAGGTAATAATATTATGTTAATAATTACAGGTTTCTATAATGCCGATACAGTATTATAAGGAAAGCCAGTGAATGTTTTTAATCATATGCGTACAGAGATTTGTGATTACGCATTCAGAATCTCAAGTCGCAACACTAGTTTCGCTGACGCAAGAGTTCATAGTATCAACGCTCAAATGACTGTAATATCTTCATGTCACATTCATTCAGTTTAAATCTCAATCGTAATATTATAAAACCACAGTCCAGTACCTTTAATTTTTAAATTATTAATCAATGTTATTCTGTTGCGATATATTATAAGCCTCTATATTCATATTCGCTCGACCTTGTATCAATGTTGTACAGCAAGATGCATAATTCTTATCGCTATCTCGCGTGTTAAAACAGTCTCTT
Source organism: Ectobius pallidus (assembly GCA_964059195.1). Taxonomy (NCBI): domain Eukaryota; kingdom Metazoa; phylum Arthropoda; class Insecta; order Blattodea; family Ectobiidae; genus Ectobius; species Ectobius pallidus. The sequence continues at coordinate 135,699,292 of CAXKWD010000003.1, read as the reverse complement.
TAAATGTTCACTCATTGTCAAAACACTCCTTTCCCTGTAATACATCATTCATTAGGCATTATGTTTAATTTATTAATCTTTCTGTTTTCCTAATGCTTTTATTAATTCGAGGTTTCATTCTACGCTTTGAATATCCTAATACACTGTCAAATATTTCATTCATAATTAAGTACTATGAATTCTCACCGGTGAGGGGGAGAGTAAGCGGAATAGTAGTCTACCATTACATTTCGCAGTACCAAGAGCGCATATGCAGTCAAGCCGTCTTCCTAGCTGGTCAGCTCTCTAAACTCCATTTTTTTTACCAGTCTGAGAAGTAGTCATACAAAAATGACTTCTAGTGCAAGGTTAAAATGACTTTTAGCGCGCAATTTAAAATTATGAACAAATTACATTGTGTTGTATTTGTAATATATTGTTACGAGAGAGTTTTCTTATACGTCTCATTTCACAATAGGTATCATATTACCAAAGTCAGCATTTTATTTTCCACGTTTTGTCACATAAGCCCCGCGGATCATATTAATTCTTTGTTCACATTATGTTATACGAACTAAAACATAATGCTGTGTCAGCATTTTTTTCAAATGTATACCAGACGTATCTTGAATCAAAAGGTTAATTTTACCATTTCTTTATTTATATGCCTTGTGTGTATAATTTATTAATCTTTATGTGTAATATTATGTTGGCCACATACCACCCCACAATCTTACCATTTGCCCATGGTACATGATACATCAGTCAAGTGGTAGGCCAAGTCCCTCAAGGGATGTAGCGCCACGGAGTTTTAGAGTTTAGCTGTTTAAATATGCATTACCTATTTGTATGTACGCTGCTTTCATTCACCGTTCTGCAAACGGACTTGGTCAAAATGTTTACTTTATACATTTAATTGTAAAAAATCATGTAACAGTCCTATTACAAATAGTAGAAACTCAAAATAGCTGGAGGTTCGAGTTTTCAAAACTTACAATTTTGTTCCATATTTAGACTTTGAATTAAAATTATGTTTTTATTTTGTAAGATCAGCATTAATTTTTACTATGAACCACAACGGTGGCGCGGGTCCAAACACCATCATATCTTCCACTGATATTTATTTATTTATTTATTTATTACAAGAGATATTACAAGAGGTATTACATTTAGTAATACACCCGAATGAGCAAGACTGCTCGTGCTCGGGTGCCGTTTCAAAAATATCAAAGTGAAGAAAGAGGAGAGACAAAGAAATAGAGTGTATAATGTGCTTAACTAAAAAAGAAAGTAAAACAAAAACATTAAAACATAAAAACATAAATACTTAAAAGGAGTGAAACAAAAATTACTTAAAAGCTAAAAAATTACAAAAAATTCTTTACATATCTATTAAATTTAACAGTGGAGTGTGCTGAGAGATCAGGATTTTTTCTGATAATTGAGTTATAGAAGCGCGGTCCAAAATTAATGCTATGCTTTAATCCTGCCGATGTGAGACATTTGGGTTCTAATAGGAGTAATATCATAGGTTGTAAACCTATCATAGTAATATCATAGTAATAGGAGTAAAATATCATTCAAGATGGATGCGCGCTATCCACGAATCCACATGAGCCCACACGGGATCACATTTGGTTGGTGGACCAAGCGCACTATTTAAAATTAAACATTCAAAATGGTGAAATTGTGGAGGAAATTCAAGATGTCGGCTAGCGCAAGTTTTTATAAATTTTTAAGTCCGATTTTGCATTGTACAAGACTTCCATCTATATTTTACATTTAGATTTTATGTTACATTTGTACATGTTTGCATCATCACCGTTACAGGATATGTTCAAGGTCGCGCGTCTCATACCACACCGGATGATATTACGCCTCGTCACCAGTTTTTTTAACATACATCATTGCATTCTATGATTATCCTCCTTCTCTTTCCCTCTTTATTTTATTGGATTCTGGCACGAGATTTGAAATTATGATCAAAAGACTTCTGGCGGGAGATTTGAAATTGTATGGTCAATGGTGAGTATGTTAATATTCTTATGAGAGAGTTCTGTACATTTTAAAATTTATTCAGCGTGAGGTTTCAGACCGGATGTGCGTCTCACATGACACAAGAACAAGAGTTTTTTTTTCAGACGTATCTTTAAACAAGAGGTTAATTTTTTATTCACATGCAAGAAATGAAATATCTACGGATAATCCTCAATTAGAAAATTCTTTATGTATGAAGTCATCACTACAAACTTGTCCGAACTTGTTTCAAGGTTATACACAGCACGTGCTGAAGGAATGAAATATTTGACAGTGTATTAGGATATTCAAAGCGTAGAATGAAACAACGAATTAATAAAAGCATTAGGAAAAACATAAAGATTAATAAATTAAACATAATGCCTAATAAATGATGTATTACAGGGAAAGGAGTGTTTTGACATTGAGTGAACATTTAAAGAGACTGTTTTAACACGCGAGATAGCGATAAGAATTATGCATCCTGCTGTACAACATTGGTACAAGGTCGAGCGAATATGAATATAGAGGCTTATAATATATCGCAACAGAATAACATTGAATAATAATTTAAAAATTAAAGGTACTGGACTGTGGTTTTATAATATTACGATTGAGATTTAAACTGAATGAATGTGACATGAAGATGTTACAGTCACTTGAGCGTTGATACTATGAACTCTTGCGTCAGCGAAACTAGTGTTGCGAGTTGAGATTCTGAATGCGTAATCACAAATCTCTGTACGCATATGATTAAAAACATTCACTGGCTTTCCTTATAATACTGTATCGGCATTATAAAAACCAGTAATTATTAACATAATATTATTCCCTCATTATACCAAAGGTTTGAAGCTCATTCAACACGTAAGATCGCGCACCGGTCACATTAGCAAAACTTACAACTTAATATTATACACTGACCGGTAAGAACGAGGCTGAGTTAACCTCAGGGCTAAACTTAATATCTTATGACAAATTTGAATGGTGAAATATAATTATAAAAAAATACATAAAGGTTTAAAATATAGGCCTATGTTATCGTAATATATTTTAGAATTTGATGTGTAAACAAAGAAGTAATATAATAGTAATATGTACGTTAAGGTTAACAGCCTTAGGCAGCGGCCGCATTTACTCCAGTCTGAGTCGCTAGGTTTTAGAAAAATAAACATCTTACAGAAAATTCGTATGATGAAATATAATTATAAAATACATGAAGGCTTAAAATATATGTTGTAATATATCTTAGAATTCGATGTGTAAACAAAGAAGTAATAATAATAATACTAATAATAAGGTTAACAGCCTTACGCACCGGCCGCATTTACTCTAGGCTGAGTCGCTAGGTTTTAGAAAAATAGATATCTTACGGATATAATTGTATGGTTAAATATAATGATGACGTTGCATTTTCTCTTCGTGATGGAATGTGGAACCTACTTCCGGTCACGCGCCGCCATATTGGATGACGTCATTTGTGGACTTTGAACGATGTGGTGCAACGCTTAACAAGGTTTGTTTATATTTTAATGTTGCTAGGGTAAATTGGAATAACAGAATTTAGTAATTATTAGAATTGTTTAATATAAATGATTACCTTAATTAAATGAAGTAACTCTTAATAAAGGGAATAAATATGATGTATAATATATATACTTAATGTCTTACTTGATACTTATTTGCAGGTACCAAACTTCCATAATAATAATTCAAAAGCTGGAAGAGCATGTGGACAAGTCCCAGAAAGGCCGAAGATACATCTCCAATACAGGATGAAAAGGAAGGGAGAGCAAAGGGGCAATAGCAGCTGAGCATAAATCCCCAAAATTCCAACAATGAGTTTTAATGTATAATTTAACAACAATGTACAATATAAAGTATTCTTGAATAAATAACATTGACCATAAATGACTAGAAATTCATTATTAAATGGTGAAATCTCTAATTATTAAGAAATCCTTAAGTCACAACTCAGTAAGATACCAAGAATAATTCTGGAACCGCAAATCACCTAATCTCCAAAACCTGATTTTGTATAAATAGCATAAATATGAATAGGTTACCAATAATGGTTAGGCCTATCTAAGTTCAATGCCAGACCTAATAATTTAGAATATTTAGAATACCAGAGAAGAAAGTCAAAGCCCACGGCTATATACAATTTACATTAAGGTTAACAAAATTTATAATTAGGCCTACCTAATTTCCAATAGTAGGTAATATTTCAAAGTATTTTAGAATACACAAATTATCTAGAATTTGCTTTAAGAAAATATTCTCATGAACTATAATTAGGCCTACCTAATTTCCAATAGAAAGTAATATTTCAAAATATTTTAGAATATAAAGGAGACAAGAGAAACTGAGAATTTATTTAGAATTTACTTAAGAAATAATACCCATGAACTATAATTAGGCCTACCTAATTTCCAATAGTAGGTAATATTTCAAAGTATTTTAGAATACACAAATTATCTAGAATTTGCTTTAAGAAAATATTCTCATGCACTATAATTAGGCCTACCTAATTTCCAATAGAAGGTAATATAATTTGGAATAATAGGAAGAAGAAAAACAATAAGAAAAATCCAGAACCAGAATGTAATTAAATATAACTGCACCCACAAAATATCTAATAAAAAATAAGCTGCATAAACAGAAGTTTTACTTTTGAAAAAAGAATTTAATATGAAAATATTTATGTAAAAAATGCAAAGAACTGAACAAGTAAGTTAAGAAAATCAGCCTGCAGAATAGCCAAAATATGAATACAAAAAATCAAACTATAGAATTACAGAATAATATCAAATACAAAGGTTCACTGAATATAACCAAGCAAGCTACACGCAATGTAGCCTATAAAAATAGCCTAGAAAATTTAAACAAGCTATGGGTGCAGAGAAGTAATAGATTTTATTTATTTAGAAAAAAGGGGAGACTACAGGAACTGAAACTATCCCTATACTTTAACTACAATGTAAAGAGAAGAAGAAACTAGCTTGTCATAATTCAGTAATGTATTAATTGAAATCTGGTAGAAAAATTTAAAAAAAAGGTAATCTACTTGGCATGTATCACTATACATAGAAGGAAGGTTAATTTCCATAAATATACAAATAATGTCTGGCATGACCTAGAATGACGAACCTTGAACCATGCTATATGTTCCACATAATTATGTATATTTGGTAGAACTATACTTAGCCTGCAACTTGAAAATATATTACCCAGAGTAACTATATGAACCAGAACAATTTATTTAAATAACAAGCCCTAGCAGCACCTGTATAAAAATTCAGTTGAAGCCCTCTAACACTATACAACAATTTGAGTATCTGAATGCTAATATCTTTCTGAAATATGCTAGCTAAAGAAGGGTATACTAGAATTTATAACAAAGACAATTTTTCAAGCCAAAATAACAAGTTATGAAATGCAATACGGAATACAGGCTAGATAACTTTATTCAAATGGCATGGTGACATTTAACACTAAACTTGAAACAAATAGAAACGACAGTTAATGGCTTATATAAATATATCATCTGGGACAGCAATTACGTGACAAGTTCTACCCAAGATGCAACGGGGTAAGCAAATGGCGACGATACGCCCACTAAAGAAATTCTTTTAAGCAGTATCTATGAAATGGCAAAATCCTACTAATTCTAGCAGGGAAACCTCAGACAATTATTCCGCAAAATATACATATTAAGAGAATGTAAGTAATAATTTCTTGTGCTAAACTACAATCTCATGAACTACGGGCATCGAACGCTACAAGGTCACTGATCTCAGACAGGACGCTTTTCAACATGACAGTTTTCATGATGCCTAGCAATAAGTAACTTGATACAAAATTTGTTCCTTATCCAAGAGGTCCATAACTATAAGCACACGAATTTAACTAACCCTGATAATAAGACTTTTCCATGTCCTTTCCTGCCTAAATTATATTAACAGCAAATATGAATTCTGGCATGATGTGCTGAAGGCACTTAGAATTAATTTTACATAACAAGTAGTGACGATCACGCTACTCACACAGAAACCGGAGAGGCTGACTCATCCTCGCAGCTCCCACACAAACCAGGCAGATGCCTAACACAGTCTGGCTCACAGAAAGAAACATGATCACCACTACGGCTCGGTATGCAGCGGCGAAATCGTACACTACTTAAGACAGAGAGTGTAGGCGGAGGGGATGGAATCGCGGCAACTTTAAACAGCGTTACAGCCCTCCCCTCTGACTACACAAAAAAAAATGCAAGTTTTTTTTATACCAGATCAGTTAGAAAACCCACAAAACACATGTAACCCCCAAAATTCATACAAGCAATACAATAGTAGAACAAAATAGACCCTGTTATCAGAACACAATTAATATTACCCTGTACAGTTCATAATGACTCATAGTCTTTAAGTTAAACAAGAAATTTTAAAGTAGATATATATTTTTTTTTGAAAAAAGCTCATATCTTGATGCATAAGTTCTCTTGAGTGTCTTTGAATGAATGAAACGAAGGGACAATACCATGATATAATATACCAAACTTACTCACATTTTATGTAGAATTTATCTGCATTTTTCTGAGACTGAACAATACTGCGGCCGGCAATAAACACATGCCTTAAGCCAAATATATATATATCACTCACCAGGATGATTTACCACATATTTTAGTGATGAACTGATAAGCACTCACAACAAATCGTCGCCAATATCCAAATTAGGCCACGAAACACCAAATCACCACAAGGTCCATTCTTGAGTGAAAGAAGAGGTGCGAATCAGTCGATGTGAAGAGTGCAACATACTTCATAGGAGAAGATGGAGCGGGCTCGAAGAAAGAAGACTGCTGGAAGAATAAGTGGCTCATGACTCCGGCCACCCATGTCGGATGACAAAATGCAAGTTAGGGCCGTCGCCCCATGAGTCAGGCACAACACAACGAGAGGTACCGCGGATACCTCGAAGAGTGACAGCAGGAGCTCCGCAGCATCACACTGTCCAAGTCGGTAGTCCAAATAGGTAGTAACACTGTGAGGATTGCACAGCTGAATGCTATGCGGAGTGCGGCCGTGCTCACGGAAGTGAGGAAGGTTTCAGAAGAGCTGCGTTTGGATGTGCTTTGCTTACAAGAGCCATACAGCATCGCAGACAAAATTCCTAGAATGCATGCAACTTCCAGAGTTGCATGCTATGGAATTAAACCAATGGCAGCTTCAGTAATTTTCAACAACAAAATACAAGTCGTAAAAATTTCCAGATTTTCGGACACCCACTGTATTGTATTGGAAATTAATTTTCAGAATATTTCTTTCATTTTAGCAAATCTTTACTTTCAATACAGTGAAGGAATTGAACAATATATAAATAAATTAGATTACATTTGTACAGTATATAGTAGAAAGCCCATAATTATTGTTGCAGACTGTAATGCAAAATCGCCTTGGTGGCACAGCAAACGTAGAGATGATAAAGGAGAACTTTTAGAAGAACTAATAATGGCAAAAGGATTAAATGTAGTAAATAAACCTGGACATCCCCCTACCTTCGCTAATAGAGCAGGTGGGGATGAAAACATAGATATAACTTTAGCAAGCGACTCAGCAGTGCAGCTCTTAAGGAATTGGAGGGTCACTGAAAACTTTACCACCAGTGATCATAACTTAATAATGTTTGACATTCAAAAAGTTGAGGTCTCGGCCAATGTGCAAATGTGCACAACAAGACCCTTCAACCTGAAGCAAGCAAGCTGGGACGTTTTGAGAAATTCATTTAGACTTCCTCCTCCTGTGCGACCAGGCGATGATGTAGATGAAGCTGCCAGACGTATTACAAAGAACATAACTGAAGCGATGACGAAGGCGATACCCAAACACAAGCAATCAAGGGATAAATATCGACCTTGGTCCGATGCACTCACACGCCTACGCGCGCGGGTGCGGAAGGCAAGAAAGATATATAAAAAATCCATGATATTCGAGGACAGAAATCAGAAGCTTGAAAACTACCGAAATCTAAAGTCTCAGTATCATAACAAAATTAAAGAACTTAGAGTTAAATGCTGGACCGGATATGTCGAAGATATATTAAAAACTGATCCGTGGGGGATGCCGTATAAGATCATGTCGGAAAAAATCAGGACACCTGCCATGATTGCTACCTTAAATAAGGGAGATGGAACCATGACTGAGGATTGGGTAACCTCCATGCAACTACTGCTTGATCGTTTGCTCCCAGATGATGATGGCTCAGGGGAAACCCAGCATCATATACAGCTTAGAGAGGAATTAACGAACATATATAGAACTGAAACTGTTGTCTTCCCCTTCTCGAAGGAGGAGGTGGAGTCGGCAATTCGGAAGATGAGAAAGAAGAAGGTCCCTGGTGAGGACGGTATTCAGGCAGAGATACTTCAATATTTGGCAGACATTGTCTCCCCATGGCTAAGGGATCTCTATAATGAATGCCTAGTTCAAGGTCGAGTACCCAGTTGTTGGAAGGTGGCCAAAGTCATAATCCTGTCCAAAGGGAAAGATAAGGACGAGAAAGAAGTAAAATCGTACAGACCAATCTGCCTTCTTAACAACTTGGGGAAAATCCAAGAGCGGCTTCTGAATAGCAGAATCCATGAACTTAGACTCATGAAGGGGGTTAATGAATGCCAGTATGGCTTCAGGAAAGGACGATCTACTGATCATGCCATCAATGAAGTAATGGAGAGAATTCGGACCTCAGAACGTAAATACGTAATGGCCATCTTTATAGACATTGCTGGTGCCTTTGATAACTTGTGGTGGCCCTATCTCTTCAAGCAATTGCGAAACCTCGAATGCCCCGCCCCACTTTACAGCTCTCTCAGGGATTACTGTGAAAATCGAAGAGTGTATATAGAAGGAACAAATGCCAAACTGCAAAAAAGGATTACAAAAGGCTGTCCTCAGGGCTCGGTCTTAGGACCGACGTTCTGGGACATTGGCATGGAACCTCTTCTGGACCTGTTGCGGGAGAGGGGGGACGTCTGTGTAGCTTACGCAGACGATCTTCTCATCCTAGCTCAGGGCGACAGTAGGAGGGAACTTGAAGAACAGGCAAACTCTGCACTGAGGGCTGTGGATGAGTGGTGCAGTGAGGCAAAACTGCGTATTGCGGCAAATAAAACCACATACGTTGTTTTGAAAGGCAAATTGAAGAGGCGTCCCACCATAAGACTGAATGACAACGTAATCTCAAGATCGAAGTCGGCAAAGTACCTTGGAGTATACATGAATGAAAACTGCAGATTCAAACCCCATGTGGAGATGGTGCGTCTTAAGGGTGAGAAGATAATGATGAAACTCGCCAATATTGGAATGAGGAAGTTCAAAGTTAATCTGCAAACAATTAAGACGTACCATAGTGCTATCTTAGCCGCCATTGTTGGGTATGGGGCTGCAGTTTGGGCTCATAAAGCCAATGAAGTGTATGTTAAATGAATGCTTAGGAGATCCCAAAGGAAAATTCTGATAAGGTTCACCGGTGCATTTAGAACAACTCCAACTCTCGCTCTGCTTGTGGCCACTGGTATATGGCCTCTCGACCTCCTTGTCAGGTGGAAGGGAGCCATGTACTGGAGGAAGAAGGAAAGAATGGATAAAATTGAGAGTATTGTGGGTCTCCGAACTCTGGATAAAACCAGAATTAGGAGACACCTCATACACGAGTGGCAGGAGGAATGGACCGCGGCAGAAGCGGGAGGTAGGACCAGAAAATACTTCCCGAACATCCAGGAGCGACTGCGACTGCGACATGTGACACCGAGCAAAGGTATGATACACTTCATCACGGGCCATGGTCCGTATGGAGTGTACCTGCACAAAATTAAGAGAAGACAGACAGATGAATGCGGAACTTGCGAGGGAGTCACAGAGTCAGCAGAGCACGTCTTGTTCGAGTGTACCGGTGCCTCTGAAGAAGTGAAAGAACTTAGAACAACTGTACAGGGTTTCCAGATTGCAGACTTATTGAGGCGAAAAGACAAATACTCTTTACTTGAGACTCTGACAGACGTTGCCTCCAAGGAGGCAGCAGAGACGTTCAGGGTTGACAGAGTGGACAGAATAAACAGACACAGACAAGACGAAGACGAAAACAATGAAACTCTTACTCCCTCCAGGAGATCCAGTCGCCTACAGAGTGCTCAGAACCCTGTGGAGATTAGGGAGCCGGAAGCTCAACCACATGTGGAAGAGCGACCGGAACCCGAAGCCATAAACAGGAGGAGGGAACTCTGGGAATCCACAGCAAGATGAGAAGAGTGGGGGCAGCGAGAAGACTTCGGGAGAGGAAAGAGGAAGACTATAGACAATATTTGCAAGTGAAAGTGTAAAATGTGAAATTATATTATAGTAGGAGTAGAAATTTTCAATTTCATTTAACTAGAGTAGAAGCTGGAGCACACCGAAGAACAACTTTGAAATGTAAATTTAAATGAATACCGGTGAGCTTCAGCTGTAGTGTTAGTAAAATAGCTCTAGAAGCAATAGTTTTATCTTTTATTTCATTTATAGTGTAGTATAGTATAGTGTAGTTTAAGTTCCGACTACTGGTCTCCAGTAGAAGGAACAAGTAGAGTAGGTTTTATTATTATTATTATTATTTTTTTTTTCCTTTTCTTCTTTCTTAATAAAAGGACATATAGAATAATAGAATACTGTTCAATGCATAGAAAAATTTGTCCTTAGTATATAATAATTGTAAAATGAACATTTGTATAAAGGCAATTAATAAAAGCCATGCGAGTAAGTCCTGGCTTTTATTAAAGATGCCAGGATGAAAGAAATAAAGGACGACTATTATTATTATGTCCAAGTCGGTGGTATCTTCATAGAGTAGACTCAGACATGAAACAGAATGTTGAAAATGGTGAGTAGAGTCCAACACACACACACTACCACAGTGGGAGGGGGACCGGTACAACCCACAAATATAAGGTGTCTAAATATCTGTGTTGGTTCTTTAATAGGTTCACTATACATGGAAAACTTTGTAAGGTTGAACGAAGAATTTATCTCTTAAATGTCCAAATGAAGAGTTCAATATCGGCGCACAAATGCTTTCTTCTATATAATGTCCTTTTTGCGGAAAAGTGTCCAATTATGGAGATGATTTGCAGAATGTCTTCTAATTTTTTTTTTTTTTTTTTTTTTTTTTACTTTCTTGGTATATCCAATATACATTCTTGATTTAGTTCACTCTTAAAATATGGTCACATTCAACCCTGATAATACTTTATTATCCTTTTTTTTTGTCTTGGGCCTAGTTTTTTGTTTATTTTTAAAACAGACTGTGTTTTGATTAGTTAAATTGACATTTTCGAGTTTATAATCTAGATTGTTTAGTTTTTTTTTTTTTGATAAGGGGCCCCTTAAAATAATTGAGACTGGAGGGAAGAAGACAGCTCCCTCGGCTAAAGTAGGAGCAGCGAAATCGTCACAATAAGGATTCTTTTAAAGCAATTACATATGCAAATAATACACATAAATACGTGTACAGAAGAAAAGGACAAGATTAGATAACAAGTATTGACAATAGAGATTTGCACTACAATTACAAGTGCCTGAAAAACATTACACTAGCTAAACTCTAAACATTACACAAAACCCTGGATAAGGAACAACACAAAAACTAACACTTCTTCAACTGAGAAATGTGACATCTTTTAACAGACTTATCATTAAAATGTTCAACCAAGAAGGTGACTGAAAAATGGCATATGGAGTGCATGGCGGAGTCACCAAAAAAGAATTCCCACGATACATGAACATTCACCGCCATAATGAATTGGACAAATGGCAGAATGAAAAATAACTAATAAACGTAATATATGTGGAACATATATACTCTCCCCTCTCGCCTGAATTGGAGAAGCCGCTACCATGCAACACTTAACAAGGTTTGGTTATATTTTAATGTTGCTAGGGTAAATTGGAATAACAGAATTTAGTAATTATTAGAATTGTTTAATATAAATGATTACCTTAATTAAATGAAGTAACTCTTAATAAAGGGAATAAATATGATGGAAGCGTGCTGGGCCCATAACCCAGAGGTCCGGAGATCGAAACTACGCTCTGCTACCATGCAACGCTTAACAAGGTTTGGTTATATTTTAATGTTGCTAGGGTAAATTGGAATAACAGAATTTAGTAATTATTAGAATTGTTTAATATAAATGATTACCTTAATTAAATGAAGTAACTCTTAATAAAGGGAATAAATATGATGTATAATATATATACTTAATGTCTTACTTGATACTTATTTGCAGGTACCAAACTTCCATAATAATAATTCAAATTCAAAAGCTGGAAGAGCATGTGGACAAGTCCCAGAAAGGCCGAAGATACATCTCCAATACAGGGTGAAAAGGAAGGGAGAGCAAAGGGGCAATAGCAGCTGAGCATAAATCCCCAAAATTCCAACAATGAGTTTTAATGTATAATTTAACAACAATGTACAATATAAAGTATTCTTGAATAAATAACATTGACCATAAATGACTAGAAATTCATTATTAAATGGTGAAATCTCTAATTATTAAGAAATCCTTAAGTCACAACTCAGTAAGATACCAAGAATAATTCTGGAACCGCAAATCACCTAATCTCCAAAACCTGATTTTGTATAAATAGCATAAATATGAATAGGTTACCAATAATGGTTAGGCCTATCTAAGTTCAATGCCAGACCTAATAATTTAGAATATTTAGAATACCAGAGAAGAAAGTCAAAGCCCACGGCTATATACAATTTACATTAAGGTTAACAAAATTTATAATTAGGCCTACCTAATTTCCAATAGTAGGTAATATTTCAAAGTATTTTAGAATACACAAATTATCTAGAATTTGCTTTAAGAAAATATTCTCATGAACTATAATTAGGCCTACCTAATTTCCAATAGAAAGTAATATTTCAAAATATTTTAGAATATAAAGGAGACAAGAGAAACTGAGAATTTATTTAGAATTTACTTAAGAAATAATACCCATGAACTATAATTAGGCCTACCTAATTTCCAATAGTAGGTAATATTTCAAAGTATTTTAGAATACACAAATTATCTAGAATTTGCTTTAAGAAAATATTCTCATGCACTATAATTAGGCCTACCTAATTTCCAATAGAAGGTAATATAATTTGGAATAATAGGAAGAAGAAAAACAATAAGAAAAATCCAGAACCAGAATGTAATTAAATATAACTGCACCCACAAAATATCTAATAAAAAATAAGCTGCATAAACAGAAGTTTTACTTTTGAAAAAAGAATTTAATATGAAAATATTTATGTAAAAAATGCAAAGAACTGAACAAGTAAGTTAAGAAAATCAGCCTGCAGAATAGCCAAAATATGAATACAAAAAATCAAACTATAGAATTACAGAATAATATCAAATACAAAGGTTCACTGAATATAACCAAGCAAGCTACACGCAATGTAGCCTATAAAAATAGCCTAGAAAATTTAAACAAGCTATGGGTGCAGAGAAGTAATAGATTTTATTTATTTAGAAAAAAGGGGAGACTACAGGAACTGAAACTATCCCTATACTTTAACTACAATGTAAAGAGAAGAAGAAACTAGCTTGTCATAATTCAGTAATGTATTAATTGAAATCTGGTAGAAAAATTTAAAAAAAAGGTAATCTACTTGGCATGTATCACTATACATAGAAGGAAGGTTAATTTCCATAAATATACAAATAATGTCTGGCATGACCTAGAATGACGAACCTTGAACCCTGCTATATGTTCCACATAATTATGTATATTTGGTAGAACTATACTTAGCCTGCAACTTGAAAATATATTACCCAGAGTAACTATATGAACCAGAACAATTTATTTAAATAACAAGCCCTAGCAGCACCTGTATAAAAATTCAGTTGAAGCCCTCTAACACTATACAACAATTTGAGTATCTGAATGCTAATATCTTTCTGAAATATGCTAGCTAAAGAAGGGTATACTAGAATTTATAACAAAGACAATTTTTCAAGCCAAAATAACAAGTTATGAAATGCAATACGGAATACAGGCTAGATAACTTTATTCAAATGGCATGGTGACATTTAACACTAAACTTGAAACAAATAGAAACGACAGTTAATGGCTTATATAAATATATCATCTGGGACAGCAATTACGTGACAAGTTCTACCCAAGATGCAACGGGGTAAGCAAATGGCGACGATACGCCCACTAAAGAAATTCTTTTAAGCAGTATCTATGAAATGGCAAAATCCTACTAATTCTAGCAGAGAAACCTCAGACAATTATTCCGCAAAATATACATATTAAGAGAATGTAAGTAATAATTTCTTGTGCTAAACTACAATCTCATGAACTACGGGCATCGAACGCTACAAGGTCACTGATCTCAGACAGGACGCTTTTCAACATGACAGTTTTCATGATGCCTAGCAATAAGTAACTTGATACAAAATTTGTTCCTTATCCAAGAGGTCCATAACTATAAGCACACGAATTTAACTAACCCTGATAATAAGACTTTTCCATGTCCTTTCCTGCCTAAATTATATTAACAGCAAATATGAATTCTGGCATGATGTGCTGAAGGCACTTAGAATTAATTTTACATAATAAGTAGTGACGATCACGCTACTCACACAGAAACCGGAGAGGCTGACTCATCCTCGCAGCTCCCACACAAACCAGGCAGATGCCTAACACAGTCTGGCTCACAGAAAGAAACATGATCACCACTACGGCTCGGTATGCAGCGGCGAAATCGTACACTACTTAAGACAGAGAGTGTAGGCGGAGGGAATGGAATCGCGGCAACTTTAAACAGCGTTACAGTGGACTTTGCCCCTGCTCCACCCAATGTTGTGGGACTGTATCGGGCCTCCACCCTAGGGTAGGTGGGAAAAGCACACTACTGTTATATACTACTTTTCCTGCTGCAATAGGATCTACTTATTGTACTCATGTACCTATCCATATAGAAGCCTAGAATTCATGCAGACGACTTTTTTTTTTGCCCACCACCGCCCTCGGAGCCTCGACCATAGGCCATACTCCGGTCCCAACAACTTTTCGGCGCTTGTGTTCTATTGCTCTACTTTTCGCTCTTGTGTACTTTAAGCTTGTGGGACCTAGGTATTTTAACCGAAAAGTGGTGGCCAGTAATGTACAAGCTATTTGTAATTTTAAAGAACTATTCACTAATTTTGACGCTACTTGGCCAGGGTCAGTACATGATTTGCGCATTTGGAAAATTCTGATGTGTATAAATTAACGATGAAAATCGAACAAATGCACATTTTCTGGGCGATGCAATAGCTTTTTAGCTCATGCATGGACGTCCGCAGAAATTTTGTCAAAGGGGGGAGCAAATGAAGAAATTATTGCCACCCCCACCAACACTATGCTACTATAATAATATCAATAATAATAATTATAATAATAATAATAATAATAATAATTATTATTATTATTATTATTATTATTATTATTATTATTATTATTATTATCCACATCATCATCATCCACATCCTTGATTTAATGTAGTTGGCCCATGAGTATGGATACACAGTAAAAATTTAATATATTATCTACCCCTTACAATTTCACTTACTATTCACATAAAGGGGTGAGACTATCTATTGCTTTACCTTCATTGCAATAAATTGCTTTGCAGGAAATGATTTCAAGTTTAGTTGAATTAATTATTCCTACATGCTCATATCTGAGAAGTCAGCTGTTACCACTCGTTTTTCTTCATTTTGCCCAAACAACTTTTATTATAGTACGTGGAAACCTAAGCTTCACTTCATATTAGTTGTAATAGTTATAATAATTTAGTTTACAGATTTATGTATAAACAAAATTTCCAGAGGGGGCTGCGGCCCCACCCATTACGCACGCCCATGAGCTCATGGCATTCACCGAAATAGTATTTCCCCACATGATAAATTTTATAATAAGTGTACAGACTAAGTAATGCAAGTGCAATAACTGAAAGGAGTTTTAGGCAAGTCAAAAAAATTTCCTATTTTTCAAAGCAAGAGAAGAATTCAATAGCGAAAGTTCTGTCAGTTATAATGTGCAGTTTTTGTGCTCCATCTAAATTTAGGTGGGATGGACTTCTCCAGTAGGCCTACAACTTGATGATCTGTTACAATTATTTAATATTATATAGAAAAACAAGATTGTAATATGCATTTAAAAATGCGTTATAACTTAAATGCTGGTATCTAGACAACCTTGAATTAATTAGAAATAGTAATAGTTACTTTTCCTGAAGGGCAAGGATGTGTTTGAAAACGTATGACCTAGCATAACACATTTATTTTGTGCATGTGATGTGTGTTGATGAATGAAGAGCTCCTTTGTTTGTTTATCTTAGTCATGTTTAGCTGTGAAAAGAACTGTTGGTGAGGGGAGGTAATTACTCCCATCAAGAAGTAATTTCTCCACACTCAAAGGCAACTTTTAATGATACCAAATGGAGAAATTGCTCTTAGGTTGAGTATATTACTTTTACTCAAAAGAGTCTTCTCTGGAGAAATTGCTCCGTTGTATTCATACGACCCTGTCCCCGTGTGTAAGGGAACTTGCCCTTTCAACGGCCAGTAATGGACAATTTCTACTGGAAGCACTAAAGTCAAACATGTTGCACAGGAGGACAATAGTGACTGCCAGTACTGGCTGCCAGAAGTGGCCGCCAATGAACCTGCCGGTCAGTAGACTTGCACACGGGACCAGTAGGCCTACTGGCTTCCACTAAACTCTCCTAGAGGTAACCAGTACTAAATGCAGGGTGTGTTTTCAAGTACACGGATGGTGATAAAGAGTATGAGGAGGCATTTTATGAGGCCCCTGGTGAAGTAATATTGTTTGAGTGAAGAGCTACAAGAAAAATTATATCACATAACTTTGTTAATGAAAATAATTTGGTAACTTTTAAAAAAATAAAGTCAACAAAATACATTATGGTCAACATTGTCATAACATACTCTTAAATAGGGCTAAAGCCAAAACAAACTTACTAAATTACATTTTTGTTATCACCAACGTCTCTCACAAAGCTATCAACTGTATTAAAGCATGGCAGTTTCGGTACGTATGGTACGTACGGTACGTCTCTAATTTTTCCCTTGTGTTATTCGCTCAAAAGCTTTCCTCAACTCAATTCTGCAGGTGGTCTTAAAAACCATTATACGGGCTCTTAAAAACCTAAATCTGGTTCACCTATATCAAGTCCAATGAGATCAACTCTCAACTTCACCATGGTATTTTCCCTTTTAAGTCTTGTTAGTATAATCCTCTTGCCGAATGTTCCACAACAGCTCGTAGTTCTGATAGGTGTGTAGAAGACTAAATATATTTACCGGGCTCCATCTGATAGGTAGTTTAGACTGAGCTTCCTTTCTCACTTGCTTTGAACATATTTTATTCAACACAACTCGCTAAACACATCTACAAATTCAGGCGGTATACTGGCATAGACCCGTCCACTAATAATATTGCTGCTAATGGGTCACGTGACCTGTCATGTGGGATCACGTGATTGATTACTGGACGCTCCAACGGCCACTGAGATTTGGGGAGAGTCCTACACTGCTGTGTGACGTCACCGCTAGCCCTAGCGTAGCCGTAGCCCTAGGATTAAGGAGCTACATACCAAAGTAATGATGGGAAGAAATAACACAAAAACGCTATCGCTTTAACAACAATAATAGGCCTACATGTATCCTTAGTAAAGGTAGAATGCACACGATCATGTATATAAAGAGGATTTAACACAAAATAAAATAAATATTTAACACAGGTACAAATAAAAATAGTGCAGTTTTACGAAGTTAGGAAAGAGTTTGTCTGACTCAGAGTAAAGTAATCTAGTAGATACAACTTAGATTTTGTTTGAATGGTTTTTAAGTTAACATTTTTAAGTATGTGTGCTTATTTCAGGTAAATTATTCTAAATTATGGAAGAATGCTTGAAAAGGATAGACTTTAGTCTACTTTGCGATCGTCTTGACTTTAAAAAATAAATTTCTTAATTAGATCGATGTGCAGTTATGTACGTATGTCACAATTTAAGTACAGAGTGTGTAATCATAGATATTACACAATTATTATAAACAAAGAGGAATAGCAAATAGAGGTTTTAAAAGTGAAAAACATGGAATAATGCTTTTCGGAGGCAGAAGACTGGAAAATGTAACCAAATAAAATAAGCGCAGGGAATAACAATTATTATACTGTATTTTTAAACCAATCTATATTCTGCTTACATAACATTTTAAATAAACATTTAAAATGTTTCAAGGAGCTCACGTCATAGATGTTCACAGGTATATTTTTTAAATGTATATTTAAATAGTCGTGAGTCAATTGACCGACAGCATTTAAATGGTCAAAAGGTTCAAGACTCAGTACTGAGTAATTTATTCATGTTTTTCACGTAAAAATGGATTTTAAGGGCGCTTATAATAAAATAATGCAAAAAAATCATAAACTCACCTAGAATTACTTTCGGCAGAAATATGACTTCTCGTTTTCCATTTTTTTGCAGTTAACAATAGATCCATTGTTGTATATGCCCCTCCCAGTGGGCGAGGGCCAATCAGCTTTATGGGTACTTGTAATTATTCAGTTTCTGAAAGACGTTTTATTAGGGGAGTCCTACATAAATGTTCAAGGATTTTTACGTTAATTCTGGCGTTTTATGGAATAAGAGGATTCCTAATTCCTTTGCATGGGGTAAAGTATAATTCTCGTAGTACTATTATTTCATAGTGAAACACACGATCACTTATTATTATTTTTTTTTTTGCTAAGTACCTCAATAAGGTGGTACAAAAATTTAAAGTATATTGTGTATAACCAAAGCCATTGAAAGTCCCGCAAAATAATTGTATGTGCCATTGAAACCAGGTGATTTAGAGGCATTTCTTCATAACTTCTACGAAACCTCTTACAAGTAATTTTCAGTCGATGATAATTAACAAATTATGACTGGCACGTAACAGTGAAGCTATATTACACTAACATTGTACACTGAAATCGAGACAACATAAATAATGCGATGTACTGACCCTAGTAACGAAACTTGAGGCCAATAATTATAAATAATATATATATAATATTTTGTATACAGGCTATAAAGATTCACCAATTATTAAATTCTGGCGAGAATAATATAGCACATATACAACCTAACTAATAAGAACTTTAAATCAATATTATTATTAATGAATTCCCAAAAATACAGAACCCTATTTTACCAGATGGCATATTAGGGTTACAGATTAAACATATATACAAAGTATACAGTAAACTATATATATATTACAATTTTGCAAAAACGCTAGTCATGAAACTTAAAACAACTTTATAACTTTGTTTATTTAAGAAGAGACGGTAGATTGGTGTAGTAAAGTCAAAATGTAGAAAATTTAAATATAATATTAACTGATAACGTTCATGCGTAAATAATGGACAATGAAATAAGAGGTGCCGAACAGATTGGCTTTCCTCTTTACATTTACAATTTGCAGAGGTAGAAATTTTAAATCTATGTAAGTATTCACTAAATTTTCCATTCCCTGTTAAGAATTGAGTCATAATATAATCCGGAATCAAAAGTGTACAAGCTATTCTATCTTGCACTCTTGGGAAAAACAAATCTTTCGTTGGGCTGCCGTTATTCGTTTCTTGCCAAATACGATCCCATTGGCTGTGCATATGTTCTCTTAATGTTTTCTTAATGAAGGATATAGGGCATAAACTATAAGAAGTTTTAACATTTGAAGAAGCACCTAGCTTAGCTAATTCATCTGCTTTCTCATTCCCTAAATTTCCCATGTGACCTCGGACCCAGGTTAAACAAATATGAATTGTGCTTGTATTTAGTGCATGTCTAATGTCTGTGGCTAGTGCATCCTTATTATATTTATCATCAATGGCTTGTAAAGCCGATTGTGAGTCACTGTTTATGCAAGCACTATTGCTACCATCAGTACACCATTTAACAGCTTCTTTTATGGCGAACAATTCCGCTTGAAACACAGAACAGTGTGACGATAGTTTATACAAAGCAGAATAAATTTCAGAAACACTATTATCATAATCCACAAAAGCACATCCCACCATAACTTCTTGAGTTTCACAATCAATGTAACGTGACCCATCTGTATAAATGTAGTAAGAATGTTGGTCTATAAGTTCAGAACACAATTGCATGAAACTGGTGTTATAATGTGCTGGATGGCCGAGTAAACTCCAATGCACCGGTGTTTGTAGTTGTAAATGGGAGACAATACTGGGATCTTTCGACCTCTCTTAATATTATTTATACTAGCCAAGAAGAGACCACTCAAATATAAGGGCTCTATGGCAGCTACAATTTGTGCAGAATCAGTAGAAATTGTACGATAACCTCTTATCATTCGTAGAAGAAATCCTCTTTGTATTTGTTGTAATTTTTTCTGAGCCCATTTTTTATGTAAAATATCTTCATAGGCAGCAACACAATATAAAAGAAGAGGCTCAATCGCTCGGCGATAAATAATTTTCAGTGCGGAGTAATTAAATCCCAACTAGGTCTGGATGCTTTAGATAAGTTAAGAAGAAGTTTACTGGCTTTGTTGGCAATATTAAGACAGCACTTGTGCACGACACTTGAAACTAGAACTGTCTGATGGGGAACTGGTGTTTTAAATATTTTAAATGGGAGTCTTGCTTCACAATGTACATTTTTTACATCTGAAAGGTAAAGTCACATTTTTCTATCCCTTAACCCATTCTTTGTCTTCACTGGGGTGGCAAGTTTTGGAAAGAATATTATTTTGTCAAATTTAGTGTAGGTGGTCAGCTCAACAAGGAAATTGTCTGCCTATCTATAAGCTATTAATAAATCTGCTGGTGTCAATAAATAAAATGGATAGGCCCTTTAGGTTTGAATAAAGAATTATCTACAGAAGGGTAAACTTGCCTCTACGTGAGACAAAAAAAAATCGTATAAACTATTTCCCATTTTCTGAGTCATAACCAAACGAGCTGTAAAAGTACCCCAATAAATTTAAAGAGAGAAGCCTTGCCAGAGAAATATAAGATGTTTGTGTGTTTTCTTCATTTTTTCTTCCACAGTATGCTTTACAGGAACCAGCAGCTTAAATATTTTAATTTGTTTCAAATGCCTCATTACGTTTTGTTACGGCCTATTCGTTTGAGGCCTGAGCACTCAGAAATGGTCTCTCTTTTAAGCCATACCCCTTGCAAGATCATATGTAGTCTATCTTTACGGAAACTTGTATTATTGTAGTTAAAAATGAGTTTTATTCCCATCATTGCCATTGTATGTAGCTGTTTAAACCCTCATGCAGGGTTAGGGGTGACGTCACATCCATCGTGCTCAATACGCATGCGCGTCCAACGAGACAGCCTTATACTACCCTTGGCCGTCCCTAGCTTCAGGTCGAAGCCTCGGTAACAAGTTTGACACATCTCTCGACTGCCTGAGAGTGACTGAAATATTCTTATGTCTCTGATGGGCTTAGGGTCGGAATTGATGAGTAATTGAATATCATCGTCACATACTTCCTATAGCATTGGGGTAGGTTACAACGGGTAAGTGTTCCAATGAATAATTTCAGTATATTCCGTAGTTTCAAAGCTTGTCTTAGGTTTCATGAAATTTCTAGTAGGTTTCCCTTTAGAGATGGTTTGTCTTCTTTCTCAAATTCTCTCCTATATGCAAGATTTCGAATGAGCTCTTTCTTCAGTCATCACAATATATTTCACGACTATGCAAGAAACGCGTTGTGATCAATTACTGGATTAACAAGTTGAAGTAGGACATCAGATAAATACCGAAATGTTTGAATTACAAGAAAATATGTTTAGAGCTGCCAGTAGAGCAGCTGTTTAGAGCTGTTTGCTCTTTTTTAACTTGAACAAAACAGGCATGTAAGATTTCAAGACACAATTGTTTGTAAATATTTGTTTCGAGTTGATACAGTTAACTATCAAAGTTGATCTGGAAAAGCAAATTCGACAGATGAATAGTGAGTTAGAAACTGAGTTGAATAAATCCTTCGATAATGTTCATCAGCTACTTGCTGAAAACAAGCAATTGATTTCCGATCAATCTGACAAGGTTTCCGCTTATATTTTAAAGATGGAAAGTCTGCAATCTGAAAACAGTGCTCTTCGGAAGGAACTAGTTGAAACAAAGCAACAATTAGAAGAGTTACAGCAATATACAAGGAGTTACATGGTAGATATTGTAGGTATTCCTAAATCGCCTCTAGAAGATGTATCGCATCTGGTCATGAAGGTAGGAGAAGCTCTGGGTACTGAAATCACACTGACTGATATTGAAGCTTGTCATCGACTTAAGCGGTATCCTCATCAACCAAGTGCTCCAATTGTGGTGAAATTTGTTCACCGGGTTGTGAAGGATAATTTGATGCGAAAAAGGAAAATTGTGCATCAGCTATGCTCCAGTAGCATTGGTTTCAGCTCTAGCGAGCCTATATTTATTAATCACAGTCTCACTCCGTATAGGCGAGGTCTTCTATCTCAAGCTAGAAAACTAAAGAGAGAAAAGGATTTTGCTTTTGTATGGGTAGATCCCACAGGAGAAATTAAATTTAAAAAGAAGGCAGATGATAAATTTACATATCGTATCCGATCAATTACTGATCTGGAAAGTTTGATTTAATTCTGATACATATTTATGTTTAAGAAGTTTCTCATTCGAATTTCGATGTCTTGTTTTCATGACAAAATTTCAATTTACTATCAAAATGTTCGAGGTCTAAATACAGTGTGTCCGGCTTAAACGTATAACATTTCATTATTTTATTACTTGAGAAGTATTATTGATATTTACACCCGGTTTGCTTCTACGGGTAGAGTAACTCAAAATGTTGTTTTAATAACCTAATAAACTTCGATATGAGCATCATTAGTGGCGCGGCAGACGTCCAATCTGTATTCCACCTCTCTCCATGTGTTTTGCAGCATTGCATTTGCGACAGCTGCAACAATGCGATAGCACAGATCTGGTAGATCACGAACTGGTGTCTGGTAAACTTGATTCTTGACGAGCCCCCACAGAAAAAAATCGAGTGGCGTAATGTTTGGGCTTCTCCGTCGCTGCTTGTCTTCAGGATTGATTTGGTGACGAAGTTGAAGTTTGTACGCCCGTAGGCGCAACCTTTCATGGACGACATCGTGTACTGTCGAACGAGGTAAAATTACCTCCCTACTTGCTCGTCGGATGGATTTACGAGGGCTCCTCTGAAAAGACGTATGGATTAATTGGTAACAGACACTGGAACAGCGCGCTTGGTGTGGTGACCCGACTTTGAAATCAAACTCTCAGTTTCACGAAGCCATCTGTCACATTTCATGATTGTTACGTACGTTGGAACATCGTCAGTTGGTCCCAGTTGATATTAACGCCAAAATCGACGTTGTAGGCCTACCTAAGTAACAGATTTCAACTCCGCGAGAACAAGCACACAGAATGCCCTTTGCTGTGGAGTCCACATGGCTATTGACGCTAATTGGCTATTTCCACGTTCTGCGCATGCGCGCATTTGATGTACGCTCCTGCCATGCAAACACAAGAAACATTTTGAGTTACCTAACCCGTAGAAGCAAACCGGGTGTAAATATCAACAATACTTCTCAAGTAATAAAATAATGAAATGTTATACGTTTAAGCCGGACACACTGTACTAAAACTCATGACTTTTACACTAGTATGCTATTAGTAAATTATGATGTCATCCTGTTGACTGAGACATGGTTAACACGGAGTGTTAAGAACAGTGAATTATTACCTAATGATTTTAATGTTTTTAGGAAAGATAGGATACTGAAAAGAGGGGGAGGATTATTAATTGCTATGCATAATTCAATTCCAGCTGTTACAATAGAGTTTCCTAATGATACTTTTGAAAGCGTATGTGTTAAATGTAAATTCCCAGCTAGTGTGTATTATATTATCTCTGTGTATTTTCCACCAAATAGCTCATTGGATTCATACTTGAGATTTTTTTCTTTAGTACATGACATTCCAGATATTCATTATATGATCTGTTCATTATATGATATATATATCTGTTGTCACTGGTAAAGATTATGATTTTCTTCATGGAGGGCCGTGCTTAAGGGCATTATCTAATTTCCTTTCTCTGTATAACATGAAATCTGAAAATAACATTTTGAATTGTAATAATTGCACTCTTGACCTAATTTTAACAAATATGCTTTACGTTGAAGTCTTTACGGATGTTGATCCTATTCTTACTGAAGATCGATACCATCCTGCACTCAATATAAAAATTCGAGGACTTAAACAGAAATGTCGTAGTGGATCTCATATTACATTATACAACTTCCAACATGAAAATTTTGATAAGTTTTATTCATTACTTCGGGAAGTAGATTGGAGTTATCTTGATTCTTTTAATTATCCGAATGTAATGCTCTCTAGTTTTTATGATCGATTAAACACTATTATTGAAGCGTCGGTGCCTCAAAAAGTTATAAATAACAATTCAATATATCCTATTTGGTTTACCAAGGAGATAATTCGAACTCTGAAACAAAAGGAATATTTTAGGAAAAGAAAAAACTATTCCTCATATTATATGGAGAAATTTAAAGAACTTCGGAAACTAGCTAAAACGCTTGTAAAAAAAATGTATAATGAATACATGTTTACTTGTGAACAAAATATTAAACTTAATCCGAAATATTTTTGGAATTTTGTGAAAAATAAAAGAACTGAAAATAATAGTTCTAGCAACTTTCTGTTTTCAGATTGTGCAATAATGAATAATTCAAAGTCCATATCTGATGAGTTTGCTACTTTTTTTCGAAGTGTATATCTTCAAACGCAGTCATCTTATAAAATACTAGATACGGTTAATATGCGCACATCACATTCCTTATCTCTATACCCAGTAGACAGTGTGGAGTATCGGAATGCTATTAACAAGCTTAAGCCAAAGAAATCAGCAGGTTATGATGGAATTCATCCTTACGTATTAAAAGGTTGCGCAATGATATTAGAATCCCCTTTTCTATTAATATTTAACCGAATACTTAGTTCTCAAATATTTCCAGACGTATGGAAAATTACTCAAATAACTCCTGTATTCAAAAGTGGTGAGAAAATAAAAGTAACAAATTACAGACCTATTGCTCTAATAAGTGCGCCACCATAAATTTTAGGACGGATTCTGTATGATAGAATATTTTATCATGTCAAACAATATATATCTGTTTTTCAACATGGTTTTTTTCCCCGAAGGTCGACTTTGACAAACTTAATGAACTTTATTCAAGATATATCAGAATCTCTAGATAAGAAGTATAGGGTTGATGTTATCTACACTGATTTTGCAAAGGCATTTGATAAGTTAGATCATGAAATTTTGTTGGCTAAAATGTCTATGTTGGGCATTAATTCGATGTTTTTGAAGCTGATAGCGTCTTACTTAAAAGACCGTAAACAATATGTTGTTTTTAATCATTGTCCTTCCTTTGTTTATGATGTAAATTCGGGTGTACCATAGGGCTCTAATTTAGGGCCACTTATTTTCCTTATCTTTATAAATGATTTACCAGACATTGTTAAAATTTCTAAACGCTTATTGTTTGCAGATGACGTAAAAATATATAAAGAGATACGTTTATTATCAGATGAATTTGAATTACAATGAACAATAGACAAGCTTTTTGAATGGTGTATCCAAAACAATTTGGCGTTTAATGTTAGAAAATGCTATTTCATGAGTTTTCACAGATTTTCACTTCACCCGATTATTCAATACAGTATGAATTCGGAAACGTTAACAAGAATATTTACCATTAAAGATTTAGGATTAATTATTACGTATAATTAAAATTTTCGAAAGCATATTGACAAAATAATAGATGAAGCTTATGGACAGTTAGGATTTATTTTTCGTAATTCCAAAAATATTAAAGACGAACGTGTCTTACAATTACTTTATAATAGTTTTGTACGAAGTAAGTTGGAATATGCATCAGTTATATGGTCACCATTGTATAAAACTCATATTAATGACATAGAAAAAATTCAGAAGAGGTTTCTTCGATATATGTATTTTAAAAAATATGAAAGATCTGCTTTAGTTGATAGAATTTTTTATAATACTTTATTAAATGAATTTAAATTTGTTACTTTAATTGGTAGAAGATTGGTAGCGCAACAGTTATTCTTATATAAAATTATCAATGGTAAAATTGATAGTAATGAACTTTTAAAACGTATTAAATTTAATGTAGTGCAATTAAATTTAAGGAATAGGGAATTGTTATATATTCCTGTCATTAGGTCAAAAATATTAGAATGTTCATCTTTCATTCAAATGTGTAAACGATATAATTCTCTATCACTTCAAAATGCTCTTCTGGATTTTGACTTGTCATTGAATCAGTATATAGGACTTCTTCATAAACTGTTATATGTTCCATATGATTTGGCTTAATTTTTAGATTGTCTTGTTAAATTAATTGTAGTTATTGTAAATCATTTATGTTTTTTTCTCTTCTTTATCCTCACACATTCGTTCATTTATTGTATTTAATTTTTATACTGTACAACATGTATTGGCGAAACTACGCCAACTGTAATTGGGATTTATTCCTGTAGTTGGCAGAATAAAATAAATAAATAGAAGGATTGGACAATCTTATATACAACATAAGTACTCCATTAACCGCACTTATCAACCTAAAATGTGATAGAGGACCAGGATCTCGAATTGAAAAATCCTCTGGACAATGTCCCGACATTGTTTTTGATATGTCTAGACATATCTTTACTCTGCATATTCCGGTGTACTTCTGGATCCAAACAATCTACAGATTTATATTCGTCCACAGGGAGCTTTTCACATCTAGTAACGTTCAATTGGCTCAGAAAAAATATTTTTGCCCAGCAGTTTTAGTTCACCCTGAAGGCCTAATAATTACAAATAAATATGAATATGAATATAAATATAATTACTAATTTACTGTATGTAAGGATATGAGTTGCGGCCGATTACCCGGCGAAGAAAGGTTAGTTGCGGCCGTACCTTTTTTAGACTATGTTTTAGTTGCGGCTCGATAAATGGATTAAGGTAGGTGCTAAGTGCAATTTCTGATGCGATTCAGTGTAAAAATTAGCATACCCTAACCCACAAAACGAATTCCACGAAATTCGTAAACACATTTAGATCATTATTGCTGTTAAGTCTAATAAATTACCCAACACTGAATTTAGACACCACAAAACGTGAATTAATGGTCTTCCAGTGCATAATTAATAAATAAATAGGTAATCTGAAATTCTGTCATGATAATAGTTCCCTAAACTCCGCCACAAAACCATAGGGCAGTGACATTGTGTTGTATAATAGTTTTTAAATTGACTACAATTTATAAAAAAAATTTTTGCTGATCAACACCTAATTTCCTGGCCGCAACTCAGGCATCTCTCTCAATATGCTGGGCCAAAATTCGTACGTAAATTTGAGACGCGGCCGCAACTCAACTTTACAGCACTGCATATGTTCAATTTTTCTTCGTTGTCATTGACTGTAAAACTTAAGTAGGCCTATGTTGTATGTTGCACGAATGTTTTAGTTTTAAGTTTAGTGTAGTCTCCTAAACTGAAGTCAGTAAAACTTTAGTTTAAACTAAAATTGTAGGTTATTAACTTCAAGCTTAATGATTATATATTTGAAAAGACGAGCGTAAATAATGCTGCTATTACACTGACTGTAGCAACAGAAGTGTTATTTCCTTCGAACGCTGTACTCATATTTTCAAGTATGTTGATATAAAATTCATTTAAAGTAAAAACAATTTAGAAATCATATTGCTGAATTAGAGACATGAGAAAAAAAAGAGGAGAAGGGAGGTTAAGTTAGGAAAAGGATTGCCATATGGAAGGAGAAAATATTGTGATTCCTGGATGATTTCTTTAGTTAAACAAACAATTGACTGGGGCCAGAGTTGAGGTTGCAGGATGGAGAACGAAGTTAAAGTTAAAGAACGTCTAGAATAGATTCCTGGGGTACACACGCAAGAGAGTTGGCTGGATCAATACAGACTGCGTTCAAGGGCACTTAATGTAAATATGAAAATTTCACCGAACGCTAAATATTTAAGATGGGAGTTATAATTATAAAACATAGATCCTTTCACTATCATAACTAATTATTGTACGTGACTAGCATAACATCCGTCGGTTTTCCTTCACCTGTAGAACATAATAAATGTATTTAAATAACAGTATACAGCTGCTGCTTAGTTCAAGAACACTTGCTTACATTAGGTCTACATCTCTACACAATTCTTCAACTTGTCGATGAAAAAATAATAATTTCCGTGTATCCCGAAATTGCGGTAGGTGTTTAGGACGCAGTGAAATATAAAACTTCGGTCACGAAAAAAAAATAACTAAATAAATAAAATTACTTGAAAAACAAAATCAGACACCGTATTATTTTCTGCCAACGTCTTAACTATCTGTGCCCGCCAATGGCATCATAATAAAACAATGCGGTAAGATTCACGAAGATGTTATCAAAAGATCAGAATATAGCCCAGTCAAATTAGATAAAAAAAGATGGTTTTGCTGCAAAAAATCATGTAGTTCCAAATGTTTCAGGAATGTGTAGTGGGAGGTCCCCTGAACAACGCCTAATGTTTTCCCGCCAATTTCAGGTGCCGCGGGGGGTGGGGGGGAGGCTCAAAGGTCCCTTTTTTCAGTTTTTGCCGCAAATCTCGAAAACAGTGCATCGTACAGAAAATGTTATGGTATTCAAAATTAAAGCTTAATAAATTCCCGACAAAACGGTATATTAATATTTATCTTTATATGTTACCGTCTCCGAGAATGAGCCGGCGAAAATGGAAAAACTGCAGAACAATTTGTAGCGCCTCACGCTTTTCGTCGAACTCGCCCTTCCAATTCTTTAGTTTTACATTTTACAAGAAACTTGTAAGAAAAGAAGTTGTAGAGAATTACATGTTCTTCAAGAATATACTTACATTTGATAATTTATCTTCACGTAGTCAAAAGTTAGATCGTTTTTAAATTTCGGGGTCGATTTCGAGATTCCGCTAGTAAACTGCCGATCATTTTATTTCCGTTTTCAAGTGCTTTAACTCTCTTTATCACTTTATGTATTGTTTATGTAAACATAAATGGTATTTATTACCCATATAACTAATATATATACACATGTATATATATATATGCATGTGAGCCTTTATACCAGTAGTATACAATGTGAACTTTTATGTACGTTATTTATTGTTTAATCGACGTAGTATACATAGTTAGTTAGTCCATTCTGTGAGTGGAGAACAGCATGTCGACTTTCGAGCATCACGAGTTAGCATAAATGACCAAGACAGAAGGGAACTTGCTCAGTGGTAGGCTGATCATCCGCCATTTTCTGTACGCGATTCTTTGATGTCCCTTTCAACCGGAGTAATAGGAACCAATAACATCAACTGTTACCAAGCAATGGAAATCGGAACTCGTACAATGGAAACTTTTGTTGGAATGAACTTCGCTGAAATGAAGCAGTGTAAGAACGCAGTAGTCCCATTGGCTGCTATGAGCAACACTGTCAAACTGGAGAACGGAGTGGTGGTGATCGAGCCTTTAATGATTTTCCAGAGGACCATAATTACCCAGAGAACTAAAAGAGGATGTAGAGTAGCTGTTGAAGTGTGAGTTAGCCCCATACCCCATGACTCTTTTCGACGAAGGGATCATGAGGAAAACGAAAAAGTCAGCTCTCTACGATGCCTTTCCTTCAAGCAATAAAATGGTCAACTTGAAGAACAGTTTCACGGTAATCTATGGCGGCTTCCTCCTTCATAGAGTAAAGTGGAACAACAACACCAAGTTCGCCTCCATCTGCGATCAATATGTGTCTTACATAATCAGCCGTTACGGCTACAACTCTGCTGTGGTTTTTGACGGTTACGAAGACCCGAATTCCACGAAAAGAGCCGAACAACATCGAAGGGCATCAAGTAAAACATCAGTGGATATAGACTTTGATGAGAACATGGTGGCTACTGTTCAGCAGGAAAACTTCCTTTCCAACGGAAGGAACAAAACCAAGCTGATATGTATGTTAGCGCAGGCCTTGGGCGCAAAAGGTGTACAAGTCATCATAGACAAAGGAAACGCTGACTGCAGCATTGTTAGGTGTGGACTGGAAAATACCTCTCTTTCAACTGTGGTGGTAGTTGGCGAAGACATAGACCAGCTCGTCTTACTCGTGGCACTCACACCACGAGACACGAATGTGTTATTTATGAAGCCTGGACGAGGCAACACAGAAGACAGCCATTCAACCCATACATTCTGTTTATCCATTGCTTCACTGGATGCGATACCACTTCTGCGATTTATGGAAAAAGTAAAGCAGCCATACTTAAATGTTTCCAGCGGTTTCCCAACAAAACCAAAAACATCGCTTAAGTGTTTTACGACTCCACATCCACGCCAGGAGATATTGCTGAAGCTGGGGAGCAAATGTTCCTACTGATGTATCAGGCCCCACCCAACGAGCATGACCTCAATCATCACAGGTACATTTCATTTTGTATTCCATGTACTAACTTCATTCAATCATGCTGTTTGATAAATAAATATTCTATTCTATTCTATTCTATTGTGTTTTATCCACAGGTACATGTGCTTCATCAAATCTTCAGCCAAGATGAAAGCGAACTTGTCTTCTTTGCCACCTACAAAATATGCTGCTCTACATCACTCGTGCAGAGTGTTTCTACAGGTTCAGCAGTGGTTTGGAAATGAATCTCTCGAACCTGAACGTTGGGGTTGGACAAGAGAAGATGGGGTATCTGACTCCTATTAAGACCAAGGCCCCTATTGCACCTGACAGCGTGCTCAACTCCATATTTTGCCATTGTGCCACAGGCTGCGGTATGAGATGTGGATGCCGGCATCCACTGCTACCTGTCTGTGGCAATTGCCACGGTGCTTGCACTAACAATGCTCCCGTTCAAGAGGACTTGGAAGAGTTGTACGATGAGGAATATGAGTATGAACAGCTTTAAATGTGTGACAGGATGGAAGGGTGAGCGGAAATTAGGTTGTGTAAGCCTCTTTTATTACTTTTGCATTATTAGCTATTATATATATATATATATGTTAGTTATATGGATAATAAATACCATTTATGATTACATAAACAATAAATAACGTGATACAGAGAATTAAAGCACTTGAAAACGGAAATAAAATGATGAGCAGTTTACTAGCGGAATCTCGAAATCGACCCCGAAATTTAAAAATGGTCTAACTTTTGACTACATGAAGATAAATTATCAAATGTATGTATATTCTTGAAGAACATGTAATTCTCTACAACTTCTTTTCTTACAAGTTTCTTGTAAAATGGAAAACTAAAGAATTGGAAGGGCGAGTTCGACGAAAAACGTGAGGCGCTACAAATTTTTCTGCAGGTTTTCCATTTTCGCCGGCTCATTCTCGGAGACGGTAACATATAAAGATAACTATGAATATACCGTTTTGTCGGAAATTTAATAAGCTTTAATTTTGAATACTATAACATTTTCTGTACGATGCACTGTTTTCGAGATTTGCGCCAAAAACTGAAAAAAGGGACCTTTGAGCCTCCCCCCCACCCCCCGCGATACCTGAAATTGGCGGGAAAACATTAGGCGTTCTTCAGGGGACCTCCCACTAAACATTCCTGAAACATTTGGAACTACATGATTTAATGCAGCAAAAAATCTAATTTGACTGGACTAATACTAAATGAAAAAGAACTAATACTGAATTGTTTGTTATCTAACTTAATCATCTCGGTGTTAATTCTATCGTTGCATTTTCTATTTTTATTGCTTTAAGACTATGTTCGTTAATTTGAATCAGCTGTTATTGCAATGCAGTTAATGGAAAAGAATTCTCACTGACTGAATTTCCTGAACTGTAAGATGAGATTATTGAGGTATTTTCTTTTTCGATAAAAATATGAGTATATTTGTGCAAACAGATCTAAGGTTTCGTCAGCTTTCTTTAGTATTAATTAAGATATGAGCTTTCATTAAATGGTAAATATTTTAAATATTTGAATGAGAATTATAGTTTGCCATGAATCCAGATGGATAAAACAGGAGTGTTCCCTTAGAAAGTCATACCATATTCATGGTGTAGTTATGTAAACACTATGCCACATTGCCACATCCAGTCGTTCTCGAAACCGATACATGAACCATCACGTCTACCCAAGGGCATGCCCATTCATGCATATCTGATCACAATCTCATTCAATGGTCTATCAGTCCCAAACTGATAACACAGACGTACAAAATATACAGTAGTCAAGCATATCTGGGAGAGAATTTACTTTTCTCCAAACCAAATTCAAGTACTCCAATACGAGAGCCCAAGTAATAAGTTATTCAAAGAAAATTTCATTAAATATCTCACATTAAATTGAAGGTGCATAATAATAATAACAATGATAATAATAGTGGTAGTAGTAGTAATAATAATAAAAATAATCATAAACGTAATTGTAATCATAATCATAAAAAGGATTTGTTCTATATATCCGTTGCGGCCCCATTTCTAAGTAACTGAGTCAGAGGTCGTCTTCGGTGCCTGCCTTTATATTTCAAATGTTTAGTGATTCAATGTATAACTGGCACGCTAGGACCTGAACCAAACACGCGTCCGCCGGTAGCAATGGAGTAAGGGCTGAAGAGAATGCATATACTGCACTATTCATTCCAAACTATGCTGTTCATAATGCCCCGTACCTATTAAAAACAGAAATAAAGTGAATAAAGTATTTGTTTCTTTAGTTATGAAATATTATGTAAGTAATGGTATGTAACTCGCAGAATATCGCTGTTGGGTCTACAAAGCTTCAACGCCAGGCATAGTACCGGCGTCGTCATCATCATCATTACCATCGTCGTCATCTGCGTCACTGTCATCTCCCACTCGAATTACCAGTTGTTCTGTTACTGCATCAATGGCCGGTTCTTGGGCAATGTACGTTTCTTCAATGTCTCACACATGTCGGCATCTTGAAATTCAGTCTTCGGATGTCATGGACTGACATTTCTCTTCTACCAATTGCATTGCAGAGTCCAAAGTAAAATGTACATTTTTCTTTTCCACGTGGTTTTGTGTGACTTCCAAATTTATTCCATGGGATTTAGTTCAGGGTGGTAAGGTGGAAGTCGTAGAACGGAATGTCCCTATTGAGAAAGAAGGGAGTCAATTTTGAATGTTTTCTAAGCGGGCTTTCTGAGTTTAATCAGTGAATATAATTCTGGTTTCAGCATTTTCGAGTGAAATAGAATACCATGTAGTGTAAGCCAATCCATCATGACTGCTTTCCTGCATGAGGAATTTGGAGTGTGGTTAAGTTCTACGTTGTGGCATGGTGCATTAGCCTATCGATTGCCAGAATAAACTTTTGGGGAAGGTTGGGTATTAATTGGTTGGGTATTAATTTAGTCCTAAGCCATTTTTTATAATTGACACAATTCATGTCATCGTTGTAGCCTCCTGATTTTGTACCCGACTTGAACATTAGAAGTGCATTGGGCACAAAATCGTCTTCACCACCTGCATGCAGAATTGTAGCCTGTTGTCCCTTCGAAAACGGAGCTAGCAGTCCCGTGTTACTGTTGTCACTCCATGCGGGTTTTTTGGTGTGCGATGAATGAATGTAGGTCTCGTCCATGTAGATGATTGGTCGCTCTTCTTTCCTGTACGTTGTAAGACATCGTAAATACTTCAGAAGTAAATTACGGATGTCCATTTTCTCAATTAATTTCTTCCGGTTATTCACGGTTTTCCTCCACCTGAAATGTAAATGTTTCAACACTTGCCTTAAAGCACATTTACCTACAGAAAAATTAATTTTTTGCTTTAGGATAGGTATTAATGTCTTTAAAGTTGGCCTTTCCTCATTTGTTTTGTGAAATTCATTCACCGTCATTCTAACTACACACTTATCAAGATTATCTAAGTCTGTTCTCACTTTTTCTTGCTCTTGTCCATCTTGAACACGTTTCTCACCGTCTTTTATATTTCTCTTAATGCTGCTGAATGAAATTCCTGTAGTATCCAAAACACGCTGCTGAATGGCATATTTAGGGTCATCTTGGTCCACCCGTTTGAATTAACTATATACATTCCACACTATTTCCTTACTCTGACTGTGAATCACTTTACTACCACCAACCTCTTTGCTAGATAACTACTTTCGCCTTCCATCGCTCTTATTAACGTATCACACTTCACTACTGAATGCTGTGAGGCTAACTAAGATGTTTTTACACGGTCTGTACAGTATGAATTGGCAGAGAACATCACGTGCTATGAAGGTCAGGCAGGTCTAGATTACGTGATCGTAGACTACTCCGCATCCGTTTGTTTGGCTCAGGTCTTACCGATCAAGTTATAGCTACTCCTGTACAAACATGTTCTTACTATTTTATCAAAGAACTCTATAATCCGTGGTGTTCCTTGGGCGGGGCGGTGGGGGCGGTCCGCCCCGGGCCCCACTTACTATGGGGGCCCCCATTGATGCCCCAACCTAATATAAAAATCAATGTTCCCTCTCTTTGAAGAAAACAGAGCAAGTCTTAATTTATAAATTAACTTAAAAAAACACTTAATGTGTATGATGTTCTTTAAAAACTTTCAAGAATCAATTCGAAAGTTACGTTTAGTACTAAAGTTGTTTTTAACTATTTGCATTTCAGTTGCAACTTGTGAAATAAATTTTTCAAAACTAAAATTAATCATAAACTACTTGCGCTCAACCATGAGCCAAATCAGACTAAATGGACTAGCAATTTATGCATCGAGAACAATTTAGCTATGAAAATAAACTTTCGTGAGACGATTAGACAATTCTCTGATGTAAAAACTATTAAAAGACCATTCATATTCTGAATTAATATAATCCGGATTTTGCTGATTTACTATCTGACTCTCCGACTAAAATTAAAACTGTTGTTTGTTACCATAACATTTCGTTAACTTTCTTATTTTGTCATATTTAATCATAACCTTTTTTCCCAACTCACTACTTTTTAATGATGCACGTATTTGTATTTTGCTAATCAGTTAACTTAATATTATTGGACTAATATCTGTTTGCATTTAATAAATAAATATACTCCATGAGTTCGCTCCCTAATTCTGTCTATTATTCTTTCGTATAGATTAGCCCATGGAGAATCTGAAAGACAAAAAGGCTAGCCATAGAAAAAGAAGTAAAAATAGTCGTGTTGGTAGCTTTTGCTGGGGGGGGGGGAGTGGGCCTCAAAAATAAATCCGCCCCGGCCCCCAAGTGGTCTAGTTACGCCACTGTATATAATTATACTGTACAACAAACTGAACACAAGTTTATTGCATCATTAGCTTGATTTCATAAATAATTTACATGCATATTTCTATAACACAGATATGAATTCAAGCAAAAAATATTAATTTTAGTTTTCAGGTATAACTGCCATGTTTTTATATGTGACTGACGTAATTTCAGAAAACATAATATTTAGACCAAACTAACCTATGATATTCCGAAGTTCACGTACGATATTATGCGACCGAATCTTCTTTATTCTTTGGGCATTGTGGTACAGACGTTGGTACCACAAAATTCAAACATTTAGAGTCACGATAGATAATACTGTCTACTTTTATTGTAATTCATAATTATTTACAGCTTACCGGTCTTAGTTCAGAACCTATTAGAAGAGGATTGCAATGTAGTTTCACTTACTAGCACTTAACAAACATTTTATATCAAGATTGTTGAATATTAGGCTACGTATGATTTTTTCCTAACTAAACACAAATAGTTGTGCAATTTTCACACAATTTTCCTGTACTTTAAATAGCTAATGACGTGTTCTTTCGAGAATATTCAACTGTGTACTGTAGTCCGAAGAAAAGAACTGCCCTGCGGGGTGCACTCCCCGGCGAGAGAAGGTGTTTCGCTTCGGTGGTGGAGGAGAAGGTGAGGGGTACCATCACATATAGGTAGACACGTTTTTATTCCTTGTTATCTTGCTTGCGCGCGTAAAAGTCACATTCCTCGAAATCCTTACAGGGAACTTCTTCGCTTTGGACAACAGTAAATGACTTTCTACTCATTTCGCAACATAGTGTCGTCGTTAAGAGAAGCAGCAGCGTTTAATAACGAATTCAGGTCTTCACTGAGGAACAATATACTTTCCTTAGAGGCTCTGATTTAACTTAATTTTTTGAATGCTTAAAAATTTCATTTAATTCACTTTCTGACGTCTTATCCAAGACAAAATTTTGTGGCTAGCAGCAACCTAACTTTTAACCGGCAGGCATATGCAATTAGCAGACTATCAAGAGGGAAAGATGTTATCGATCAATACATTTCGTGTTGCTATTCATATCATGAGAAATATGATGTATAAGTATAATGACTCGCCATAGATATGTCCTTATACACCTCACTATACGCTGTGACATTCGATACTTCTAATACATGCTCGTATAGGGCACTCTTCTGTGCCCGTCATTTTTTTTTCTCTGGACTTGTAAAGTTGCTTTTATCTACTCTTTTTTTGCAAGCTCCACACCTAACATCTCTTCAGTATGTCTCCGATATTCCTCTCCCTCAGAGTTGGTACGAAATAAGTTATTCCTTTGAGCTCACGCTTCGATTTCAACAATAATATCTACATTACATTCCCTGATACTTATTTCCTTCTCCACAAGTCACCTTAGAGGT
Source organism: Ectobius pallidus (assembly GCA_964059195.1). NCBI lineage: Eukaryota > Metazoa > Arthropoda > Insecta > Blattodea > Ectobiidae > Ectobius > Ectobius pallidus. The sequence continues at coordinate 135,662,418 of CAXKWD010000003.1, read as the reverse complement.
GCCACGGTTTCTATTTTAAAAATTAACTTTTTCACTGACGTATTTACACGTCTTTAGAAAAATTACATAAAAGCAGAGATATAAGTGGCAGATGTACAAAAATTATGATAATAAAGCTTTATGTTAAAACGTAAGGATTTTTATCGAAGTGTCAGTCATCCAGCCCAGCTAATCCAATATAATTCTCTCCGTTCATATCAAAGTTAAACCCACTGGTGATTTCGTTTGTTGATAGCTTATTTAAATATACTTTGCACTTGTATCGTATAGTTTAAACCTCACATTCGCACAGAAATAACCCTTACCCATTTTCGATAAAAGAGGCTTTTACAACTCGATTAATATCTATATGCTTACGAAAGAAATCATAGCAACGAAACATAAAAGTCTAAAAATATAATTTAAACACAGATTTATCATAAGAACATTAGACAGGCTAAATCATTTCTGAATAACGTACAGGCCTTTCCAGAATATCTTTGTAATTATTACCGGATAGTAATGAAATCTATATAATATGTGCGTCTTTCAGAGGTCTCAGAATCAAATCCTTTTGGCTGGCCCATCTGAGTGCAGCTTTTACAATTTTACAATTTTAAGATTTTGTTTGGAGTTAAATACAGGGGAAAATTCTGCGTTTTAATTTATTTTAACTTAATTTTAAGACAGGCATGCGTTTCGAGACTAAATATTTCCGAATAACGTATGAGCTTTCACTATCGAAACAGAATCTACACCAAGACCGGATCACATTTCTCATCAGTTTTAAAGTAAGTAATGACATATTAAAGAGAATTTAAAATTATATATTTTAAGATATCTGGCCAGTGTTAAGTTCGCTCAGAAATACATAGTGAAAACTTTTCCATGTAAAATTAGTATTATTTGTTATAGGATAAACGTTTTACTGATTGCTTTCTTTTCAAATGATCAAATATCTTGATACTGGGATAGGAAATCTCACAAATTACGCTTACTGGGCTTGTAGTGAAATAATTGTAATTTACGCACACTTCCGGTAGAACTCTAGAAAACAAGTTATTTTCTCGGAAATTTCTCTAAATTTGACACATAAAGAGAAAGCTGCAGATTCAGTTCGTATAGATAGCCTGTTTATGAAGATAATCTCATTGGTATTTTGCAACATCCGTGTTGGTTTAGGACGGCTTTAAGTTGAATCTGGGTGCTTTCTAGAGAAACATGAGTTTTAAAAGAATCTGTTATAAAATAATTTAGAAAATATCAATTTGCAAAGTAAAAAGGCCTTTTTAAACATCTCTTTAAGACCATGTTCAAAGCTACAGCCGAAATGAGCTAGAGTGTTATCTAAATAGCCGGATGTGAGTTTAGAATCATGATCGAAAGGTACATAGTTAATAGAAATTATGATCATAGTAGCTAATGAATGAAAATGCTCGATTGATAGTTGTGGAAAAACCCATGCTATCCTTATAATCAATTGGGAAATAGAGACTGCGATTCAAGCATAAGTGTCCCACGTCCCTAGTGCATAGTCAGTAGTCACGTTTTTGGTAGTCACTAAGACGACCTTAATGAAATTAACTTGGACACAATAACTTAATATCATTTTAAGGTTTGTTTTTTGATCAGTGATCATAACGATGACAATGAAAACATCTGACGAAAAGAAAAGCATGTTATGACCCGGCAAAGAGGTTTTAGTAAGTAAACAAAGCAATCATATTACGGATTACCTCTAGAGCGTGGGCTACTGTATACCCCCCTCCCCCGTGAGATTTTCCGACTCACATTTTTTTTGTTGGTATTGCCATCTAGTTTCAGTTTTCAGTTGTTTGCCCCTTATCAATTATAGCATTTATCCGGAAACCCCGGAAAACTACGGAAATCCGGAGAAAACTAGTTTGTTTTAATTTTTCTTTGTTCTTTGCTCCCAATATGCCCAGGAAATTTCTGAATCACATATTTTTTGTGTGTATTGCCATCTAGATTAAGTTTTTAGTTGTTTTCCCCTTATCAATCACAGAATATCCCAGGAAATCAACTGAAATCCGGAGAAATGATTTTGTTTTAATTTGTCTTTGTTCTTTGCTTCTAAAAAGCCCAGGGAATTTTTGACTCACATATTTTTGTTGGTATTGCCATCTAATTTAAGGTTTCAGTTGTTTGCCTCTTACCAATTATAACATATCCCCGGAAAACCCGGAATACCACGTATATACGGAGAAAATGACAACGTTTTATTTTTTTAATCTTTGATGCTTCTAATATCCAAAGGGAATTTCTGACTCATATGTTTCTTTGTTGGTATTGCCATCTAGATTATGGTCTCAGTTGTTTGCCCATTATCAATTACAGCATATCCCCAGAAAACTCTGAAAACCCCGAAAACCCGGAGAAAATGACTTTGTTTAATTTTTTTTTAATCTTAGTTCTTTGCTCCTAGTATTCAAACGGTATTGGTGACTCATATGGTTTTGTGATGGTATTGATATCTAGATTAAGGTTTCAGTTGTTTGCCCCTTATCAATTATCCCCGGAAAACTCCGAAAACCACGAAAATCCGCAGAAAATGAGTTCGTTTTACTTTATTAAAAATCTTTGTTCTTTGATCCTAATATTCGCAAGGGAATTTTTGACTTACATATTTTTTGTTGGCATTGTCATCTAGATTAAGGTTTTAGTTGTTTGCCCGTTATCAATTACAACATAAGTAGTGGTGTTTTCTGTCTGACGTACTAGGTGGCGCAGGTAGGTGGCGAAAGAGAGGAGGGTGGCCCGGCTGACGTCACGTGGAGGGGAGGGGAAGGTGGGGAAGGTGGTATAGCTCTGCTCCCTCGCGCAGCCAGTTTGTGTGTTACGCCTCTTTTTGACCAATGCCACACCCCTCGGCGGCCATTTTGTACGTTACGGTCTGCTTGACACCCTTTTGGCGGGCATTTTGACCGTTACGCCTGCTCGGCGGCCATTTTGCCCGTTACACATTGCTTAACATCATAACGCGACATGTCAAGACAAGTTTGGCTCATCCTATAGACACTTCTAACGGTTTTTATGCCAAACCTTAGCATACACGTCAACGGTCTCGGCGGTTCGTTTAAAAATAGCGTGGGACCGGCATGTATGTCAACGGTCATCCTGTAGTCAGGGTCGTTATACGCATGCACGAAATGCCACACCCTTGGCTACCATTTTGATCCGTTCTCGCTGTCTAAAACCCACGACGCATGCGCACCAATTCATATGTCACACCCTTGGCGTGGATCGCATAAATACATAATCCTCAACAGATTTAAGTCATTCCACTGCCATCTGTCATCATGGAAGCTACTAAATTTTTCACATGTGAACACTGTGACAATAAATATAGACATAAGCGTTATTTCAACCGGCACGTGAGGCCAAGCCATGGGCAAAGCCATTTTACCTGTGACGTGTGTGCGGTTTTATTTATTCGTCGAGATATATTAAATAATCGGCTATTCTGTGATAAATGTGATAAAAGTTTCACATCACAATGTTATCTAAATCACCATTTGGAAACTACACACCATCCGATGAATCCCAACGAAATGTACCGATAGCGTGATGCTGGCATCGAACCCAGGACCTCGGTAGTGACACCGGGAACCAGACCATCAGTACTCAGGCAGCGTAATCCTGGTATCGAACCCAGGACACCGGTAGTGACACCGGGAACCAGGCCATCATTACTCAGGACAGCTGCAGGTGGCCGAGTTCCGTCATACTTGGTGCGTATTATTTTTGTGAGAGAGAGTGGGTGACGTCACGGTTGAATACAAGTCGTCTCATTATTTTTGTTTTGTTCCAGCCGAATGCAGTCGCAACTCAGCAGAGTGCAGCCGGAAGCGAAGGAATCTCACCCCAAACCAAACAGGATGTTGATACGGGGAACCCTCAACCGCAGTCACCGGTAATAATTCTAGCGTGAGTAGCTTACTACCACACGTGTGTGCGTTCATTCATAACCTAGCGTAACATTAGAATGCGTGCAATGTCACCCATTTTGCACCGGACATGGCTTAGTGTTTTAGTGCTACAATGAATTTTTGTCATTTCTACAGAATGATTTCAAGAAAGTACAGAGCGCTTTCAAATCAAGAATCGCGACATACGCAGCCACCGATATTCCATAATCTGACGTGGAGAGTGGTCTAAAACCTACAAACCCAAGATGGAAGCACTGGTCAGGGATTCAATCCAGCAATTTAAATCTTTAAAATTCAATACTTTTGTAGAATGTAATTTTGAAGACCCGCATGGTAAAACCGAACTACGCAATTTAAAATAAAAAAAGGAAGTTGCTCTCACAACAACCAATGTGTCTAGAGTTCTAGATAAACAAATAAAGAAAATTCAACAAGAATTTCAAGATATAGCCTTACGAGGGTCTGGATTCGTGTTCAAATCCATCCATAAAATTGAAGTCCGCATTCATCAGTACAGACCCTTTTCAGGTAGAAAATTCATATTCCTACCGGAGCGTTTTACACATTTACAATCTCAAGTCAACATAGACAACCATTACGATTTTTGTTTTAAGTATTGTATATTGGCAAAATTAATAGAGGACGACAATGACTTATGGACGTCTTATCTGGACAGACCGGAATTGGAAGGGAAATACGACTGGTCTTGTGTAAAATTCCCAGTAACATTACAAGACATTGGTAAATTTTCTAAATTAAATAACATTTCGATCAATGTTTTTGGGTTAGATGACAATGCAGATGTATACCCCATCAGAATTGCTGAAAATGAGTTGGACGACCATAGAGACCTTTTGTATGTCTGCGACGAAGTAAATTCACATTATGTCTTAATTTCTGATTTCGACGCATTCATAAAACATTTCTTAACATCCGACAAGCGTCAAGTCAAAGTATGCAAACGCTGTTTTGCACACTTCCAAGCGTATGGCTCCCAGTCAGCTGACCAGAGACTTGAGGCTCATTTGGCAGTTTATAATTCCTTCTCACCCGTCAGATGTGAATTTCCTAAACGCCTAGAAGTTTGCTTCACTAAGCACGAATATTCACAAAAGATTAGGTTCGTTATTTATGCGGATTTCGAATGCTTATTGGAACCGATTTTAGGATGTGAAAATGAGCCTGAAAAATCCTGGACTCAAAATTATCAAAAACATACACCTTTCAGTTATTCCTATTTTATTAAGGACTTGGAAGGAGAACATTCGAATCTGCGACTATACAGAGGGTCCGATGCAGGACCCTATATTATGAGGTCTTTTGTAAAAGACGTAAAGGCTATTGACGCTATATTAAATTCTGAAATCAAACCCATAATCCATCTCACGGCAGAAAAAATTAATCAGTATATGACCAGCACCACCTGTCATATCTGTAAGCATGGTACCTTTACCGATGAAAATTACAAAGTGCGTGACCACTGTCACGTGAGTGGGCGGCTCATTGGGGCCGTTCACAGAAATTGTAACCTAAATTATAGAAACCAGTCATTCCTCCCGGTGGTGATGCACAATTTATCTAATTACGACGCGCACTTTATTGTTACGGTGTTAGGCTTTGACAGGAACCGTACCAATGTCATATGTAATACTAAGGAGAAATACGTTACATTTTCTAAATTTATTCCCTCCTCGTATTTGAAACGGGGAGGTATGGAATTGAGATTTATCGATTCTTTTCGATTCATGTCCACGAGCCTGGAAAATTTGGCTAACAATCTGCCCAAGGAAAAATTCATAGAGACGCAGAACGCTTTCGGTGACAATACCGATTTGGTGTGTCGCAAGGGGGTTTTCCCCCTACCATCACGTCACCTCGCTCGAAATTCTAGATGAGACAAAATTATAGCCTAAAGAGGCGTTTTACACAAGAACAGCAATGCGGGTGTCTCAGATCGAGACTACTCTCACGCTGTTAATGTCTGTAATTCATTTTTGGACAAGTCTTAGCGATTGAGTTTATTATTCCCCATGCAGCTTTGCATTTGTTTTCAGAGCCCTCTATAAACTGCTGATTATTTTCCTTTTTGGCATCTCTTATGCAATTTCAATACTTTTTCCTATATTCCCGTATGTTAGTTAGTAAGGTTTCCTTTTTAGTTTTTTTATATATATCTTGCAAAGTAATTAAGTCAGCTCTCATTTTTCTTAGTTCTGGTGTATACCATTTTCTTTGGTTGATAAGCGCTTTGTTGTTTTGGGGATACCTTGTTCTATGTTTCATTGGAAAACTTGAATTGAATATGTCAATCAGAATAGCAAAGAAGGTGGCAATGTTTCCTTTCCTATCATTCATTTCAGTGGACTTGTACAATATAGATTCCCATTCAATATTACTTAGCTGTATTTCATAATTTAAAAAATTGTCATCAGAAAAATCTCTTATCTGAAACATTTGTCTTCTCTGATTATAGTAGGAGTTTTTGGCAATACGCATTTCAAACAAAATGGCCTGATAGCGCCAGATTCCGGACAGTAAGATTTGAATTTACGCAATAAAAATTTGTGATAATGTTATCCAAGCATGCATTTATGCGTGTGGGAGTTTTATTTAGACAATGATAATCAAACTGTCTTAATAGGTTTAAAAACTGCCTAACAGTGATTTTATCTGTATTCACATCAAATTGAGAATTAAAGTCTCCACAAATAATAGCTTTATACCTAAAGCGAGTTACGTACTTTAGCATTTTCTCAAATTGTTCTCCACTTGGCGATCTATATATTGAAATTATTATTAGTTCCACTGAAACAAGTATGATTCCTGTTGCCTCAAAATGCTTTTCGATACACAGATTGTTCAAATCCAACTTATTAAAATCATGTGATTCCTGTAAGTATATGATTACCCCTCCATTCTTTGATATTTTTCTAGAGAAGTGATTTCCAATTCTATATCCATCCCAACATGTAAAACTTACCACATCCTCTTAACAGATTGTTAAGAATCCATACTTTTCCGAAGACCAACATTCGCGGCACATTTGCAGGAATTTATCGGACATCATGTCTGCATTTACACAGTCGTCGTATAATTAAATTCAACGCGTCCTTCTTAAATACGATCAACAAGTTACAATTGTCTCTTATCAGATGAAGGGTACAGGGGAAGAAGGCGGAATGTCAGCAAATCAAAGTTTTGTAGGAAACGATTTTTAAATTTTGAGTACTCTAAACGCAGATGTATGAAATCAATTATGAATACATTTTCATTCTACAGTAAGAATAATGTGTTTTGTACAGGTGGTGTGAATATCAAGTTCTGAAATTAACTCAATCATGTAAAAAAATCGTAAAATACGAAAAAATGTCCAACTTTACAGGGGAAGAAGGCGGAATGTCAATAAATTAAATCTTTGCAGGATACGATTTTTAAGTTTGAGTACTCTAAACGCTGATGTATGAAATCAATTATGAATATATTTTAATTCTGTAGTAACAATAATATGTTTTGTAAACGTGGTGTGAATATCAAGTTCTGAAATTAACTCAAAAATCGTTAAATGCAATGAAATGCACAAACATTTTGAGGTAGGAGGTGAAAAGGTATAGTTATGTTTCATTTCGTCATCGCCTACATTTTTACAAAACTTTTAAGTCATTAAAAATTGAAATTAAACATTAATTAGGCCTACATTATGAGACATTAATTACCATACATTAATTATTCCTTATGAGGAATTGACTGATAGAACATCTGATCAGTGTGGAACAAAATTTCTTCAAATGGTTTACATCTGCGTACTTCTCCTTTGAAAGTGAGATAAAATCTAAAACAAAATAAACGCAAAGCAGGTAATAATTAGGTTTATAAAAATTAAAGGAGTAGAAAAGATATTTCCTTCAAATTTTAGGAATTACTGATTTTTTGAGCAGTAAAAGGCAGAAAAAAATATTTCTACACATAAACAAACATGGGTTGTGTCATTAGTAAAATAGAAACACTTAGGCGCATAAAATCGAAGGCAATGAATAATTTTTAATATCATTACTAGGGTCCGATTTTAAGATTTAAAAAAAAAAATTATCCTCAGGTTCGCGAGCGACTCCTGGTGATCCCGTAAGGGTATATTCACAGCGGATTTGTTACCAGGGTGCGCCAGTCCCCTACCTATTTAAACCTAAGGAGACACACACCCAATCCGTAACCCGGGAAAGACATTTTTCTCTACTGAAAAATCGCCGACCTGGCCGGGAATCGAACCTAGGCTGCCTAAATCGCTGGCAGTCACGCTACCAACTCACACACGGCGGCGGACAGGTTTTATAAGTCCTTTGTTAATTTTTTAAACATATTAAAATAGATTAATTCTAGTTTGCTTTACTATTGTCAGACAACACCTACTAATAATGGAATCTGGATAAACGTAACATTACACCACCTAGAAATTAACGCGCCAAACTGTCATGTCATTTTCCTTTCGGCAATTTCATTTGCGGTCTGGTTGGATTTTATTATTGTTTATTACGGGTAGATAGTAGTTAGCACTTTCAAACCCAAGCAGATGCCAGACTCTGTTGCCAAATTAATCTAATAAGAATAGTAATATAATACGAAATTTCTGCGTTTCTTTGCTCTCGTTTCCGACTGACATTGGGCAACTTTTTGTAAATATAGTTCAGCACGCGACTATTGATGAGAATGTCCTTGTTGCATTAAAGAAACAACATTTCAAAGCCCGCACCGGTGCGTTAGAGGACAGAGAGTGCCACTGTATCCTGACTCGCCGCCTTATTTCGCTGTGACGCATGGACATTCCGCCTTCATCCCCTGTACGGTGAAATTTAAACTGCTATTTTCTCCTTATCGTACTTTTAATCACCGGTTTCATAAGCAACACTAAATGAGTGCTCAGTCAGCTACCAGATGGGCTTGATAACGAAATTTCATATTTTTCTTGACATTCCGCCTTCTTCCCCTGTACCCTTCAGTTGCTTTGGTATTCTCGCATACGACTGGGCTAGATAAAACATGTCTAGCGAGTTATGTCTTCCCATGCTGAAATAATTCCTTATGGGGCTTTGAGGCTCTGTCATATTATCGTCGAATATCACCACTGAATTTTCTAGTACTTGGTGTGGCTCTGGCATACCGTCTCCGCAGTTTTAAAACTTGTGGCGTGACGTGTGAAGGAAGTAGGGTTTTGGATAAGGTCACACCCGAGCTTTCTTATTTCATAGAATAAATAAACTTGGTTTGAAATAAATGTTACTGACACCGGTTTTTTAACTGTTTTTAATGGTTGTCATTGTTGTTTACTTGGCCAGACCTTGCCATGTATGGTCTTGTATTTATTTATAATTATAAAGAGTTATAAAGTTACAAAATAAGAACTTGAAAGCTTTTCAAGAAATTTCAATGTCATGGAATGTCTGCAAGTATTAGTGAGTGCTTATAATGCCTATTTCTTTTGCAAAACTATATATTTTTAAATGGCTATTTCATGTTGTTTATTTTCCTTGACAACCGTAAATTTTTCTGTGTGATATACTTTTGGCAATCATCATACAAGTTATTTATGAGTCCCACGGGTATTGGACAGCCGTCTTCCTCTTCAGGGAGTGTTCTAGACCTAGTTCCCTGTGTGTTATGTGGAAACAAATTTACCAGAAGAGGGATTAACATTCACATTGCCAGAAGTCATAGTTCCTCTCAGGATTCAAATGTTGATATTGAAGGAGAAAGTAACAGCGATGGAGTTACTAGAAATGGTACAGCTTCACAAATACTCAACACTGAAGAATCATTTTCATGTCCTTTATGTGGCTTGTGCTTTAACAGTGCACGTGGTCTTACCATTCATCAATCCAAGCGGCATGTCACCTTATCAAACAAAAATAAACTTGCAAAAATATTGCAATCGGATAATGATAATATAAATAATGAAGTGAATTTGCCAAACAGTAAGGCATCAAAACCCAGGTCAAATGCTGAATTACAGAAATAAGTTGACAAATGGCGTAAAGTCTTTCAAGATATTTATGGTGACCTTGATCATTTTGAATTCACTGATTTTGATGATAAAGTCAGCAGTTTTTTAACGTTTTTAAATGAAGCCAATGCCAAGCTGCCGGGACCCCAACATCCTGCAACCCGTTACTATCAGCTTAGAAAGAACAGAAAAAATATTAACCATACGGTTTCGTCAAATCCTCAACGTTCTTCAAAGGCTAGAAGGAACAAAAATAACAACAGATATGATTATGAAGTTGCTCAATTTAATTACTACAACAGAAGGAAGACAGTTGTTAGGACCATTATGAATTCAGGTAATCCAAAGCGGTGCCCTATTAACACTAGTGAAATAGAGAATAATTTTCTTCAAGTTTTTGGGAGTCCTAATGACTGTGTCAGAGAGACATATCCTGTTGGTGGCCTGAAAGACAATGTTTCTGAAGTCTCCACTGACATGGTGAAGAAGGCGATTAAGGGTATGTCAGTGGACACATCACCTGGGTTGGATAAAGTACTTATAAGAACAGTTAAAGAGCTTGGCATATCTGAAGTTCTTAAAGTACTTATAGATATTATGTTGAAAACAAGTTTTGTGCCTACAAAACTTAAAGAAGGGCGAACTGTTCTTCTCTATAAAGGCAAGGGAGATGTGAAGAACATAACTTCCTGGAGGCCTATAACCATCTATTCTGTTATACGGCGAATAATTGAACGGGTTCTTGATCAACAACTGAGGTTACAGATCGAATTAAATATAAACCAAAGAGGATTTGTACCAAACATATCAGGCTGTCATATCAATTCCAGACTTCTGTCTGGCTGTTTGAAACATTCGAAAACAAATAAGACTGACTATGTTATTGCATTTCTTGATGTTTCCCGTGCTTTTGATCGGATAGGACATGCACATATTAAGAACTCGCTTCAGTCTGCTGGTGTATCCTCTGACCTTCAAGCTTTGATTGTTTCTCTTATAAAAGATAACACTATTCAAGTGGAAACAGGACTTCAACGGACTAAGAAGATATCTGTCAGATGTGGAGTACCACAGGGTGGACCACTGTCACCAATTTTATTCAATCTTGCTATTAATTTCATTTATGATAATGTTTGTGAACAAAATTTCGCTACGAAGTATGGGTATAAATTAAGTGCTGACACAGAACCCATATGCTTAACAGGATTTGCTGATGATCAGGCAGTGACTGCTCGCAACATTGATTCTGCAGTTCGCGTCATTGATGCTACTCAAAACCTTCTTACAACCATAGGTTTAGAAATAAATGCTGATAAAAGCTCAGCAATTGTTGTGAGTCAAGGCCAGCTTGTACAAAGCAATTTAAACTTAGGATGTGGAGAAATTATTTCTTCAATCTCTGAAAATGAAACCATTAAATATCTGGGTTGTAAGTTTAACAGTGAGCTTCTGTTCAATAAGGACGCATTAGTCCCTTTCCACCAAAATTTAGAGAAATTAGCAAAATCTCCTTTGCTAAAACCCAATCAGAAGCTCAATATAATCAATCAGTATATATTTCCATCTCTCATATATTCTTTGCAGACTGCGCCTTTGACTAAAATTCCATTGTATGTGCTTGATGGCCTGGATGTCATTATACGGCGAACTGTAAAGGAAATTGTTGGACTTCCTGACAGAACTGCTAGTGCAATGCTATATGCACCTCGTAAGTTACGTGGACTAGGACTGATTAATTGTCAATGGGAAGCCCCGTTGCAACATATTTCTGTTGCTAAAAAGTTGACCAATTGTGACGATCCCCGCTTCCTCCTGGTATTTAATTATGACAATGAGATTCAGCAGAGCTTGGCAAGGCTGAGTCCACTGGACACGAGTAATACTCAAATGAGCTCTCGGCAACTTAGAAGAGTTTTGCGGTTGAAATCATTCGAGGAATGGTCATCAATGTCATGGCAAGGTATCGGCGTATCTCATTTTAAGGAATATACAGCCACTAACAACTTCATGGCGGAGAAAGTTAAGCTCACTTCTTCAGAATGGACAGCCCTCTTGAAATTAAATATAAATTATGCCAACTTGAAAGGAGTTCCTGGAAATCATAGTGAATCGAACAGGACATCCCTTTGTCGCAGATGTGCAAAGGAGACTGAAACACCAGGCCATGTGCTCGGATCTTGTCCCTTCAATTCTCTCCTGATTACCCAGAGGCACCACAAGTTGAAGCATGCACTTACCACCATGTTAACAAAACAAGGATACAAATACTTTGAGGAAGTCCATGCTATTGATGGGACAGGATCCAATCGCTTTGCCGACACCGTGGCTTTTAAGAAAGGATCACATGAAGCTTACATCCTTGACCCCACAATAAGGTATGAAAATAATGCTGCCGACCAAGCAAACAACGTAGACCGTGAAAAAAGGATATATATGAAAGCTGTATTCCTTTCTTTAAAGAGAAATATAGGAGGAATTTTTATGATCGGCATTTTACTGCCCATGGACTTTTATTTGGAGCAAGAGGTACTGTATACCGATCGGTTGCTGACGTACTTAGGAAGCTGGGACTGGACTTATCATCCTTAAATCAGATGGCAGAAAACATCATTGCTGACTTAGTGGGCATATTGCACCACCACATATATAAGAATATATAGTAAAAATTGTTTACATGTTTTATTTAAACTATTGTTTATATGTTACCCATTTTTTACCATCATTTGAACTATTGTCAAAAGTGATTGATTGGTATGCTGTGTATATGGCAACTTGCTTGAAGCAAGCAACTCATTTTGTTCAATAAAATGTATTCTCTTCTCAAATATATTTACATTTTTAAGCAATCTCCAAAGTTTCTTCTGAGTAATACATTGTTCATCCCCCTGCGTGCAATGGGTGTCGTGGAAGAAGACGTCCCTCGTCTGAAACATATTAAAAAAACAATACATTATAATCATCACATTATGATATTACAATTAAATGGGAAGGGATGATGTTGATAGTAATACTTACAGCCATTTGCAGGGCGAAGAATAAGTTGAACAGTCTGGTACACTCCTGGCTTCTTACAGCGAAGTGGCCCTCCTTAGCCAACCGGCAGCGGTGGAAGTGACGAACCCCGTCACAGACCTGCTGGTGGTATCGATCGTCGTGTGACTCCCGTCGTCCGCCCACTCTTAGAGGGCTGCCCGCACGGCAAAATGGGGGACCCTTCCAAGTGCTCCTGGTTGGGGCCAGTGATAGTTTTATACACGACGCCGAACTCTGTCGTTCGGACGTGATGCCCGTACCCGTTGTGCAGAGTAATCTACAAATTCTGATGTCCCCCCACATCTCCTGAAGAAGTTCTTGCGACATTGTATGTTTTAGAATGTTGAAATTCACAAGTCATAGACCTTATATACGAGAGATCACATGCTGGGCCCGCCTACCACTCATGTCACACACGCTTGAATCCACTTCCGTAATGAGGGTAGGGGCTTTGTTTATCTGCCGTAATTACGGCCAGGTGCGTATACATTGTAGCAATTCACATTGCATGTTTTACGCTTGAGTACACTTCCTCAGCGTTCGCTGATTGTAGCATATATTCCGGTACAAAATACACTTAACATCTTGCACGCGTGAGTTCACTTTCACACGATTATTTCCATTACCACCAGGTGTATATATACAATGTTGCATGTCTCTAATACCACAATACACCTTACAGAGATACCACATTATGGTAATAATATCCACTGTGATTAATCTTCTTTCCCATAATAAATAATGGAGAGATGCAGTTGGTTCATCTGTTGTAATTGGTCTTCTGTCATTTTGCTAAATCTTGTCGGTAAGAATACCGAGTACCCGTCAAGGAGGTCCAACACTATACGGCGTCCGTACTTGGTAAATGCGGACCGCACCTATTTTATATGGTAGGGCTTCCCGATCTCCAACTCCTGTAGCAATTTCGTTTCACCGATATAAATGTCTATATTTCCATATCGCTCCAGAGTTGCTACTATAGGGTGGATACTGGGTTTCTCCATTGGAGTTTGGTCCGTGGGCGGAGTGTTTGACATTTCGGTCACCTGCATGGAGTTTAACAGCTCCTTTAGTGCGACGTCCAGTTTCACTGCTGGTTTAGGCGTCTGCTTATGTTGACATCCTGGCTTCTCGGACACTGAGTATGAAACAAGCGCCTCGCGGCTATTAAAGCATTACACTGACCAATAACATATCGTCCAATTTCCACCAATCGAATATCGTCTTATTATAACCAATCATACGCGTAATATACAATCAATACTATTGCAATAAAAATCAACACCCAGTTTTTATTATTTCTCCTTTAATCCCCGTGACCACAGCCGTTGTGCAGACATCACCTTTCTTTAAAATGAACATTTGGGTGACCATTTATTATGTTCTAAGAATGGATCGTAAGTTTTTTCCCATTTTCCTATTTGTGTATTACAGATCACACACTCCGCTATATCACCGTATCCCGTATAATACAATCCGGCTTTAACCATTTTATCGGGATCGATATAAGATAGTGGCCATGACTCGAATGATTTTTTGCGATCGTATTCTCTCGTCATATTAAACATTCTATACGGTCTCTCCAAAATGGACGCATGCAGGACAATGACCTCTCCACCGACGGCGGTTAGCATCTTGCATAAAAAACCAATAGCGTTTGTATATTAATCCAAACATGACCAGACATGAATAGGCAGCATCCGGTGGGCTATTTTTAGACCTGGACGGTATAAAACTGTATTGAATATTGAATATTAAATTTAAAATGTATGACAGATGTAGGATTCGAACCTACGACCCCTTTGGGGACCAGAACTGGCGCCTTAGACCGCTCGGCCAATCTGGCTGGGGAATAAAATAACAATCAATCGATAAATTTATTCATCGTAGCGGTATCACATTGCATGCGTATAACGACCCTTACTACACGAAGACCGTTGACATACATGTCGGTCCCACGCTATTTTTGAACGAACCGTCGAGACCGTTGAGGCGTATGCTAAGGCGTGGCATAAAAACCGTGGCTATATAATGACCCAAAAGTGTCCCGACATGTCGCGTTAGGGTGTCAAGCAATATGTAACGGTCAAAAGGCCGCCGAGCAGGCGTAACCGTCAAAATGCCCGTAACGTAAAAAATGGCCGCCGAGGGGTGTGGCGTTGGTCAAAAAGGGGCGAAACGCACAAAATGGCAACGAGGGGCGGAGAAATACCACCTTCCCCTCCTTCCCCTCCCCCACCACGTGGCGTCAGCCGGGAAAACCTCCCCTCTTGCGCCACCTACCTGCGCCACCTACTACGTCAGACAGAAAACACCACTACTAACATATCCCCGTAAAACCCGGAAAACCACTGAAATCCATGTAATTCGGAACTTTTGATCTACAGTCACTGAAACCATTATTGCGAAGTAATTCTGCTTCAGCAGCCCTATTCTGTAACTTTTCGTTTTGCCAGCCGCTCGACTCGAGATGTTACCGGACGGGATCTTCCCATTCCGAGTCGATCGAAATGTTGGCTTTTTTGGTATTCTGTAACACCAATCGAGATCATCCACTCGTTTTGCGTATCTCAAAACGAAATCCCGAAGGTAGCCGAGGCATTTGTGACGTACAGGTGACGTTCACCAACGAGAGGCAAGGGTTTTAAGTGACGTCATCTCAACTGTGAAGAGTTGTCGTCTGAAACAGCACTCCCGCCATAATGAAAATGGTTTAACTAATCCTAAAATTCACGAGACTTCATAATATCTCACACAATTTATAAAATAAAGTCGTACTAAAAGAACTTAATATGAATAGGCCGCTTATTTTTTGACGGGCCTTACAAATAAGTTATAATAGAACCTACGTACTGCTGTGGTTTTAATATTTTGCAATGAACAGCTAGACGACATTCTATTCATTGGATCTTAATTCTAATGTTAGGAATGTGGAGGTGAACTTGCTTGGGGGTTGCACTTCAAAGAAATGCTCCAAGGACGAGGGACAACGGCCATTCATCCCTCATAAACCGTTATGTCCCCAATCTTTCAGAATTTTTGTTCCATATTGACAATTCACAGTCGGCAGTCAGGCTCAGGCATTTGTAGTCTACAGCAGCTATAGGCTACAATTCCGTGTAATATTGTCACTAATGCAAGTTTTATCGCGTCTGTGCAAAGTTAATAATGTTTGAACAGTGAAAGTGTATATAGTTCTGAATTCTGTAATGAATATAGTTCTGTAATTATTCTGTGAAACCATCAAAATAGTGATGTGTGTTATTTCAAGCGATATCGTCTCCACAAGAGAGAATCCAGTTATCAGTGGTTTGTAGTCTTAAAATGTACACTTCTCATTGCCAGGTAATTACGCATGCATTTTCTTAACTATTTTTGCACAAGCTGACTACATAGTACACTATATTATGTCTAATTAAAAGCATTTACTAAATGACATTTATTGGGTAATATTTGCTAAAGTAGTTGTTAGATCAAGAGTCTATAAGTTTTAATGTTTTAAATTAGCCTCTGTGGTTATTGGCGCGCCCGCTAAGTAGTTGCCGCGAATTACTTTGCTTCCGGCAGGTGTGAGCTTGCCAGCGTACCCACGCCAGTAGCCATTGCAGTTCAGTTCTGTTTGAGACGCCTCGATGTATAGACCGCGTTACAAGTGTTCCAATTGTGTGGGCCTTCTCGCGTTATACATTAATTCCTCAACTGTAACTCCGCGTATATTATTGCTCCTAGTGTGTAGGCAGCTGTACGTGTGAAATTCCAGAAGAAATATTGTAATCTAGAGTCAATTCAAGTGTTTCTAACCTAGAGGCCTCGTGTTGCTTACAGGCTTTGTTCTAGCGTTCATTCTCCAAAGGGCGGGAGAACAGTTTTCTACAAGAACATTAATCTATCCATTCTTTATTATTATGTATAAGTGTTGTATACAAAAGTTCAGAGTTCAGGTTTCTTGAATATATATCATTGCAAATTTCCCAGGTTGAAATCTCTGTCCCAGCAACCTTACAGTCCTAGCTTTCCTAGTGTTAATTAAATATAATTTGGCTTATAGCCTGGTCCTCCGAAAACCCTTTATTATATTCCTCCTGGTTACCAGACACTTTGGTCCTCACGGGCACGATCTGAGATATATTTGCAATGATCTCTGAACAAAGAAAGAAGAGTGCGACTCATAACTGATTTTCGTGTATGACGTGCGTGCGGACTCGTCACGGCCACGTTGATCTTCATGTACTTGCTTCTCTTCGCGCGCGACAGCGGGCCGCCTCTCCACGTGTCTTACCGCCCGCAACAAGAGAATACAGCTGACTGCTCAATCACTTCTACGCTGTCTATGTTAATTGTTCATCATGGAAGAAGATATGAAAGCTTTATTACGACGTCGAGGTGTATGTAAAAGAAAGTTTACATTGACACAGAACTTTCTCAACGACGTACCTGAAGATGTTAGCATATTCGTGATCAAAGCGCATTATGAAAAACTGTTAAATGAAATTGAAAAGTTTGAAGCGGTCCAGACGCAGATTGAATCCATGGTAGAAATTGATACAGAACTTGATAGTCACATACAGTATGCAGACGAGGTATCAACAGTGTACATTAATTTAAAAGCTAGGTTAAGTGAGTTGATGCATGCTCATGAGCCTACGTCAGTCAGTGTCAATTCAAATAACAGTGGCACGCGACAATCAGTGAACTCCAGTGCATCGCAGGCAAGTAATGGGATAAAATTACCTACTATTCAAATTCCAGTATTTGAAAATGATGTAACTAAATTCAAGCATTATTTTGACACTTTTTCAAGTTTGATTGTGAATAATAGCAGTTTATCACCCATTCAAAAATTCCACTATCTCATTGGTTCGCTAAGGGGCGAAGCTAAAACATTGTTGCAAAGTTTACCAGTCACGAGTGAGAACTTCCAAGTGGCCTGGGACCTATTGTGTGCAAGATATAACAATAAGCGTTTAATTGCCATATCCCACATTAAGCATCTGTTATCTCTACCTGTAGCACGACAAGAGACAGTTGCAGATTTGAGAACTTTGTTGAATCAATTCCAAAACAACTTGCATGCTATTGAAGCTTTAGAATTAGAAGTGCCACTTCATGAAGTCATTCTAATGCAATTGTTGTTGGAGCACCTTCCTGAGAGCGTGCAACGTGAATGGGAATCCAGAATCGATTCTCAAACATTTACTTCATTGAATGAACTTGTGTTATTTCTAGAAGCGAAATCGCATTCTCTAGAGGTGCTGTCGAATAATTCCTGCAACAGGTCCAGCCCATCAAAACCTAGAAATGAACGTCGTGAGCCTAGGAATCAACATAATAACAGTCGTCATTCATATGTGTCTACAACTGAACAGTTATGCCCTCAGTGTCAAGGCGGCCATAACCTGTCTAAATGTAAACAGTTCTGTCAGCTGAGTGTGGAACAGCGATGGAAAATTGTGAAGAGTAAAAATCTGTGTTTCAACTGTTTTTCCAATACTCATCGAGTGAATCAGTGCAACGCATCTTCCTTTTGTAACTGTGGTAAATTTCATAGCAAAATGTTACATAACAGTGATCACAGGAGAACGGTTTCGCACTCGAGTGAAAGCAGTGATACAGTGAATAACAACAGGACTGAGGCTCCTGCAAGTTATTGTTCAGTGAAAATAAAGCCAGTGCTTCACGTCTTACTTGCGACTGCAAGAGTCGAAGTGCAAGACAAGCATGGTAACTACATGCAGTGTAAGGCCCTTCTAGACTCTGCCAGCCAGGCCAGTTTCGTGTCTGCAGATCTAGCGAGGCGTCTGCAACTTCCTACAAGGACAGCTGATACGCCTGTCAAAGGGATAAATGGTACTTCATCGAATGCTAGTCATAGTGTAAACATAAATGTGAGATCTATGGTTTACAACTATCGAAGGAATCTAGATTGCCTAATCCTTCCTCGCATAACAGGGAAGCTACCCGCTGTCCGAATTGATCCATCCTCATGGAACATACCCTCTGAAATTCCATTAGCCGATCCTAAATTTAATATTCCTTCTGAAATTGATTTGCTAATTGGAGGAGCATTATTCTTTGAACTTTTCCATGGTAAGATTTTGACCAATCCTGGGTTTCCTGCATTGATTAGTACGAAACTAGGTTGGATATTGTCTGGAACCATTCCTAAGTCCTCTGTGAAAGGCAATCTAGATACTGGTTCCCAGCACAATTTCTTCATCTCTACGGACAATGTGGACGAGCAGCTACGACGGTTTTGTGACCTCGAAGACTCCCCACAACACATGTTAAAACAAGAAGAGAAACGATGCGAACAGCATTATGCAGAGAATACCACTCACAATGACTATGGTAGTTCTACAGTACGTCTGCCAATGAAACAGCATAAAACTTCATTGGGTCAGTCCAGACAACAATCAGTTTCACAGTCTATTGAATCATGGCCCAAACAGCCTCAGCAATTTGAGCTGCAGGACATGGGTGAGCAGCGTGACACAGTTTGCCTAGTCACACATGCAGAAGAAAACTTTATGCTAAGCTTTTCTAAGTTAATAAGGTTACAAAGAGTTACTTCATGCATGCTACGTTTCATAAACAACTGTAGAAGCCAAGTTAAACGTCACGGCCCTCTCACAGTTGAGGAATTACAACAAGCTTTGTTGCTTTGTATAAGAATAGCTCAGCAAGCAGCCTATTCACATGAACTGTCTGATCTGAAGAGTAAGATGCAAGTGAATAACAAGAGTTCGCTTCACTCCTTGGTGCCTTTTGTGGACAAGGATGGCCTGCTCAGAGTGGGTGGACGTCTGGAGAAAGCTGAATTACCACATGATGCACGACATCAGCTTATCCTCCCTCCAGGGAACCATCTCACCAAATTGATTATTGAATCCGAGCATCTACGACTGCTTCACGCATCACATCAGTTGCTTATATCTTCTCTGCGAGAACGATATTGGATTCCAAGTGTACGTAGAGTTGTGAAGTCTACGCTACATAGATGTCTAACTTGTTTCAAATTGAAAGCCAAAGGTGCTCACCAGTTAATGGGCAGCCTACCTAGCTACAGGGTGACCCCTGCTAGAGCATTTCTACGTTCTGCGGTTGACTATGCTGGACCATTCTTCATAAGATACGGATCCCCCCGCAGCAAAACTCAGGTCAAAGCATACATTGCTATCTTCGTATGCTTGGCTACGAAAGCAGTTCACATCGAGCTGGTTTCCGACCTTACTTCTGATGCCTTCATCGCCGCCCTGCGCAGATTCACATCTCGTAGAGGACTTTGCAAGGAAATATTTAGTGATAATGGGACGAACTTTGTTGGTGCTAACAACAAGCTTCGCGAGCTGCGTCTCTTGCTTCAGTCCAGCACCCATCAACAAATTCTCCAAGACTACGCCTCCTCTAATGAATTCACATGGCATTTTATCCCTGCTTCCTCCCCACATTTTGGAGGACTGCACGAGGCTGCTGTCAAATCCATGAAATTTCATTTACGACGAGTGATGGGTAGCCAAGTGTTTACATATGAGCAGCTTTCTACAGTTCTCACCCAGATTGAGGCCTGTCTAAACTCTCGACCTCTCCTACGCCTAAGTGATGATCCTAGCGACTCATCCTATCTATCTCCTGGACACTTTCTCATTGGAGAAAAACTCACAGCCCTACCTTCTCCTCCTATGGCAGAGAATGTTTCCCATGTTGCTAAATGGCATCAGCTACAAACCTACATACATCACATATGGCAGCGTTGGTCAGCTGACTACCTACATTCACTGCAGCAGAGGCAGAAGTGGTCTGCGTCCAGCGAAAACATCCAGATTGGTACTCTTGTGCTCCTGAAAGAAGATAATTGTCCACCTCTCCAATGGAAGCTGGGAATCATCTCATCAGTGCATCCAGGTGACGACGGCTTAGTGCGTGTTGTGACAGTGCGTACGTCCAGTGGTGAATACAAGCGACCAATTGTAAAAGTGTGTCCCTTGCCTATTCAGTAAAGTGTAAATATATTAGTGTTATCTTGATCTATCTGTAAGTGTTTTGTAAAATCTGTCGATTTTAGGCGGGAGTTATGTTAGATCAAGAGTCTATAAGTTTTAATGTTTTAAATTAGCCTCTGTGGTTATTGGCGCGCCCGCTAAGTAGTTGCCGCGAATTACTTTGCTTCCGGCAGGTGTGAGCTTGCCAGCGTACCCACGCCAGTAGCCATTGCAGTTCAGTTCTGTTTGAGACGCCTCGATGTATAGACCGCGTTACAAGTGTTCCAATTGTGTGGGCCTTCTCGCGTTATACATTAATTCCTCAACTGTAACTCCGCGTATATTATTGCTCCTAGTGTGTAGGCAGCTGTACGTGTGAAATTCCAGAAGAAATATTGTAATCTAGAGTCAATTCAAGTGTTTCTAACCTAGAGGCCTCGTGTTGCTTACAGGCTTTGTTCTAGCGTTCATTCTCCAAAGGGCGGGAGAACAGTTTTCTACAAGAACATTAATCTATCCATTCTTTATTATTATGTATAAGTGTTGTATACAAAAGTTCAGAGTTCAGGTTTCTTGAATATATATCATTGCAAATTTCCCAGGTTGAAATCTCTGTCCCAGCAACCTTACAGTCCTAGCTTTCCTAGTGTTAATTAAATATAATTTGGCTTATAGCCTGGTCCTCCGAAAACCCTTTATTATATTCCTCCTGGTTACCAGACAGTAGTCTTTTGTCGTACTACGTCTGTTCTGTTCATTGCAGTATTTGTTTATAGTTCTGCATTTAATTTAACAAAAACAGTGATTACAGAAATGATTAAAAATATGATATATGTTTGCTTTGAGATTAGTCTAGTTTTTTAAACGTAAATTACTGCTAGTATAAATATGACACGTCATAAACAATTCAAATGGTTAATGACCTTTCATATGAAATGTTTGGGCACCCTTGGCCTATATTATTTTTTTCTTTATTTCAGAGTTTAGTTGACATGGATTAAATACATGTACAGTACATTTTAGGAATGAATACAATATCGTCTGCCGTTTGTTTTATTCCTAGTTTGTTTTCTGTACTTAATGTTCATAATTATGGCAAGAACATATTATACTGGTAGTGAATTGGGTTGACGGTGTTATTCACGATTAAATTATATTACAATTAAAGAAAATTAGTAGGCTACATACGTACACTACAACTAATATTTCTCTGGCCATGATTTGTAGGGCAAACATAACCCAACATTTTTACATATTTTATTTTAATATGTTTTCGTTAGTTTATTAAGTTTTAAATATTTTAATTAGTTATGCTTATGCAGTAATAACACAAATGTAATAGAATGGCATTGTGCATTGCTTTCCTTCGTTATTTATTTGACTTAATAATTCCCAATCGAATGCGTGAGACCTTTCGGCAAGGATTCCGATCAGCCGCCATTACCATCGGAATGATTCCGATCGCTCGGAATCGGAATGGAGTTACAGAATACCAAAACATGTAAAAATCGGTTTCTTCGCCGATTCCGATTCCGAAATCGAGAAGTTACAGAATAGGGCTGCAGGTGTGTCCTTTGCAAGTTCAAAATGATGAGTATGTGGACTACGAGATATCTGCCATAATTGTGATGGTCACCTGCAAAGAAAATGTTAATTATATCTTCTAAACATGACAAGTGTAAGTCAAAGTTGTTTTCTTTAGTTGCTCGTGGAAATCTCAAAATCAAAGACACTTTGTCCATATTACCAATCCAAAATTGTGCTGTTTTACCCAGTGTCCCTTCTATAACTTCATTCAAGAAAATTTGATAGTGACTGTGGAGGGTTTGGCAAGATAAATTATCATTCACAGATTTCAAATTAGAATATGAAGGGTGTGCTGCCAGTTTTTCAATCGCTTTCATCCTTTCAGCAACAGGATTTTTGCCAGTATTCTGTCATGCTGTAATTAGGAAGGGGAAAAACAATTGAAACCTTAAACTGTATGGCAATATCAACAAAAAATATGTGATTCAGAAATTCCCTGGGAATATTAGTATCAAAGAACAAAGATTTTTAGAAAATTAAAACAAACTCATTTTCTTCGGATTATCGTGGTTTTCGGATATTTCCGGAGATATGTTGTAATTCATAAGGGGAAAACAACTGATCCCTTAATCTACATTGCCAACACAAAAGCATATGAGTCACAAATTCCCTTTGAATATTAGGAGCAAAGAACTACGATTTAAAAAATTACAACAAAGTAATTTTCTGCGGATTTCCGCGGTTTTCAGGGTTTAAGTGGATTACCTGTAATTGATAACGTGCAAACAACTGAAACCTTAAATTAGATGGTAATACTAACAAAAAAACATATGAGTCATAAATTCCCTGGGAATATTAGGAGCAAACAAGAAAGATTTTAGAGAAATTTTTAAAAAGTAAATTTCTCCGGATTTCCGTGGTTTTCGGAGTTTTCTGGAGATATGCTGTAATTGATAAGGGGCAAACAACTGAAATCTTAATCTAGATGGTAATGTCAACAAAAAAACATATGAGTCAGAAATTCCCTTTGAATATTAGGAGCAAAGGACAAAGATTTAAGAAACAAAACATAGTCATTTTCTCCATATATACGTGGTTTTCTGGGTTTTCCAGGGATATTGAATGAATTAGCTATTTTTAACATTCAGCCATCTTAGCAACTGTTTTATTATTTTAAAGCCCAATATGACCGACATACGAAATACAAAATTATTACCAACATATAAAATTACATATTAAATTTCCTAACATACTGCCCCGCCAAAAGGCAACTGCCTTTTGCAAAAACATATCTGGAAGAAATTTTGATAATTCTGATGATTACATTTTTTCACGATTAGTTGAATCCTGGGAACCCAGTATTTCTGGCGTAGTGATGAAATGAGAAGTTGAGGTCCAGCGTGTAATAATCTTAGATGTTGTCTCAGGACAACAAGTTTGGTAAAGTGGTGTTGAGGAGGAAGTATGAGCTGATGCTTGACTTCATAGGCAACTGGTGTATTTTGTAGTCTTCCCCCAACTCGAAGATAGCCATTTTCATCCAAAATTGGACTAAACTCTTTAGCTTACTGCTCGCATCAATTGGCTTACCTTGGGTGATGCACTGTATTTCCCTTTGATAAGAGACAGACTATAAAATATTTAGGCAAACATTGAAGGCATTATTTACCTCATGCGGTTTCAATGAGGACCTATCACGCACGGTCTTTGCGAGTCTTCTTACAGTTGGAAGAGAATCTCAGACAATAAGCAATCGTTCTAAGTAGTCTGTTTAAGGATGAAAAAGACAT
Organism: Ectobius pallidus; assembly: GCA_964059195.1. Taxonomy (NCBI): domain Eukaryota; kingdom Metazoa; phylum Arthropoda; class Insecta; order Blattodea; family Ectobiidae; genus Ectobius; species Ectobius pallidus. Next base: position 135,638,168 of record CAXKWD010000003.1, on the reverse strand, counting down.
AAGAATTCGTCATTATGTTGCTTGACACTAAGTGATACCACAGTTCTTTGATCTGGAATTTTCGAAGCGTTGCACCTTTCTTGTAACGGCCATGGCGAAGGATCTAGACGCAGCCAACTGGGGCCTTCCGACCATAGCTGACAGTCTTTGAAAAGCATTGCTTGTACTCCACGTGAAGCAAGGTCAGCTGGGTTGACTTGTGACCTTACGTGCCGGCAATGGGAGGCCGGAACAATGTCTTTTATCTCCGCTACTCTGTAGGCCACGAACGTCTTCCATTTTGTGGGGCATGCAGGTAGCCAAGCCAGTACAATTTCTGAGTCAGTCCAAAGGTATACACTGTCTGGGTTTGTGCGCAGCGTTCTAAGGGTTTTCTTGACGAGACGAGCCAAGATCAGAGCACCATACAACTCAAGGCGAGTAATTGAAATTTGCTTAAGAGACGGCACACTTGATTTTGCACATAGGGGCGTCGTGAGAACTTCTGCCTTGTCGTTCATGGATCTTACGTATATTGAAGTTCCATAAGCAGTCTCTGAGGCATCGCAGAAACCATGTATCTCAATGCTATTCACGTTTCCTTCAATGAGAACAAATCGTGGAATTTTAATGTCATTAAGCATGGGTATTTGCTTATATAAATCAATCCAAGCTTCAAGTAAGCTTTCCAACAATTGGTCATCCCATCCTGATCCTTCTTGCCACAGGCGCTGCATGAATACCTTGCAGAGAATGACCACGGGAGTTACCAGTCCTAGTGGGTCGAATATCGATGATATGGTGGAGAGTACCATGCGTTTAGAGCAGCTGCATTTAATGGAGTCGATTTGGAATACGTCAGACGAAAGATGCCAAGTCAAACCTAGCGTCTTAACCAAACTGCTGTCATCATCAGTAATGAATGCTTGTGCTCTCTTAAGTTTTCTGGGATTGATTCTAATAGTTCTGGACTATTTGTGCACCATTTTCGCAGTGGGAATCCTCCAAGCTGAAGAAGGTCTTGAAGTTCAACAGGCAATTTTAGGGCTTCTTCTAGAGTCTCTGTTCCCGAGATACAGTCATCCACGTAGAAATCATTTCGGAGGACTGAAGCCGCTCAAGGAAATGTTGTAGCTTCATCTGTTGCTAGCTGTTGAAGACACCTTGTAGCCAGGAAGGATGCTGATGCAGTTCCATAGGTGACTGTGGTAAGAGCGTAAGTTTTGAGCTCTTCATCGGGGCTTTCTCGCCATAATATGCATTGCAATGATTGATGCTTTGGGTGTACCTTCACTTGCCGGTACATTTTCTCCACGTCAGCCGTAAAGGCTATTCTATGCATGCGAAAGCGCATGACCAATGAGCATAAGTCGTCTTGCACAGTAGGTCCCACCATCAAAATATCATTCAGGGCCACACCATTTTCGGTTTTTGCAGAGGCATCAAAAACCACTCTCGTTTTGGTTGTGCTGCTCGAATGCTTATGGACGGTGTGATGAGGCATGTAGTTTTCGTGTTCTCCACGTGCAGAGTCAGATTGAAGTTCGACCATATGTCCAAGTGCCTTGTATTCCTTCATGAATTCTACGTAGTCTTGACGAAGTTTGCCCTGTACTTGAAGTTTTCTCTCTAGAAAATGAAAACGCTTGCTAGTCATGTCTTTGGAGTTTCCTAAACTGATTTCTTTCTTGATGGGAAGGTCTACAATGTACCTGCCACTTTCGTCACGTACAGTTGTATCCTTGAAATGCTTCTCACACTCTTTGTGTTCTGGTGAATGTGTTATATGATCTATTTCTTCTAAAGCCCAAAACCGTTGAATCTGGTTCTCTAGGCTGAGTTGAGATCTAATGAAAAAATACTTTTGTTCGCGACCTCCAGCTTCAATCAGTTGCTGCGGATACTCTCCACTTAGAATCCACCCTAGATAAGCGTCCTGAAGAGTAGGATATCCTTCTCGGGTTTCCTTCATAAGTTGCAAGAAGAATTGAGCTCCGATTAACAGATGAGTAATCTGAGAAGCGTGTAAGTCTGGATCGGCGAGAATGACATCATTCGGAATATTCCAGTCCTTGTAATTAATATTGAATGTAGGAATATGGCCAGTTATCCTAGATAGTACTACACATTCCATATTGAAGTGGAAGTCGCTGACCGTCGAGTGTACCTCTATATTTACTAATGAATCAGCTTCGGATGTCAGATCACCAAACGATTGCAGAGCTATGTTCGTGGTTTTTCTCTTCTTAAGCTTGAGCAGGTGCACTGCTTGCTCAGAGATGAAATTGCTCTGGGATCCACTGTCTAACACGGCGATGATATCTTCCATTCGAGTCCTTTACTTTGCCTAAGGCTGTACTTAAAAATACCTGTGAATTTGGAACGTTTTTCGGTGAATGGTATGATGACCGACGTGAATTACTGCCTTGTGAGTTTTGTGTCGTAGAGTCATTAGTTTGTCTTGTGCTTGATGTGTTCTCATCTTCTTGATGTAGTAGCGTGTGGTGATATTTATTGCATAATTTTCATGCAGTCTTAGAATTGCACTCTCTCCATGTGTGTAATAAGCTCTGGCAGTTGGTACAACGTTTGTTGCCCTTTATCACCTTGAATCTTTCGTGGCAACTTAATTTCAGGAAATGCGGACATTTGTACAATTTTTGTTGTTCTGAACAGATAAAACATCTTGCTGATGTTGAAATGTACGTTTGTTGCGGTGGAGCCATGCGTAGCCTGGGTTTGCTCTGATGACTCTGGCTACTGACAGCTGGTTGGTTCAAGGAGCAGAGTTGCAGTGTCTGGCAACGTCTTTCCAAGAAACTAATGAGTTCCTTGAACCCTACCGCATCGAGTTGTGCATGTTGAGTTTCATATTCTAGCCTCAATTTTATATCTAAACGGGAGAGTAATTAGTCATTAAGGAGTAAGTCTAAGATGCTTGGTTGGGCATCCTGCGCATTAAGTGCGTCTATACTGCCTTGGAATGTATTTATAAGATGGCGTATTTCGGTCTCACTTGAACACAGTTTTTGAGGTATCTCCATGATTTGCCTGACATATTCGGCTGCTATCAGCTTGGGCGAATGATAGCGATTGACCAAAGTGTTGTATGCTACAGGGAAGTTTGCTTCAGATACGCTGATATTTCTTATGCTCTCCTTAGCTTCGCCTCTCAGGGAACGGAGTAAATAGTGAAATTTTTCTACATTTGAGAGCTCCTTGTTATTCACCACTAGACCTTCAAAGGTATCCTTGAAGTGTATCCAGGTGGTTAGACCACCACTGAAAGTGGGAAGGTTTATTTTAGGAAGCTTTACATATTATGTGGATCTGCCACGAGATGACTGGATGATTACGTCGTCATTTTCATGCACAATTTGTGCGACAGTTGCCTTTCTGAGTTTAGCTTCTAGACTGTCAACAATGTCTTCGAATTCCTGTCTATACGCAGCGTGACCTTCTGCGTTGTCTTCATCATTCAGTTCCAGTTCACTTTGAACTTGCTTGAACTCTTCTATAGTAGAGAGCAATCTGTTTAATTTTACTTGAAAAAGGCTAACATCAGCAGAATCTAGTTCTGTGTTCACGAAGTGATGAATGCGAGTTATGCTTGCTTTTAGTGTAGATGTCTTTTTGGTTAGCGTTCGTTTTTCGATTCCATCCATATTATGCAATCTTTGTAACATGACTATAAATACCTTGTATTTAGGAAGCTGGCTTCTTGTAGTTCATATGTAGAACGTCCGGACTGCGAGGACAATGAATGAATTAACTATTTTTTACTTTCAGCCATCTTAGCAACTGTTTTATTATTTTGAAGCCCAATATGACCGACATACAAAATACAAAATTATTACCAACATATAAAATTACATATTAAATTTCCCTAACAGATATGTTGTAATTTGTAAGGGGCAAACAACTGAAACCTTAAACTAAATGGCAATACGAACAAAACTGTGTGAGTCAGAAATTCCCTGGGAATATTAAGGGCAAAGAACAATAACAAATTAAAACAAACTCATTTTCTCCGGATTTCCGTGGTTTTCCGGGTTTTCCGGGTATATGCTGTAATTGATAAGGGGCAAACAACTAAAATCTTAAACTAGACGACAATACCAACAAAAAAATATGTGTGTCAGAAAATCCCACGGGGGGGAGGAAGGTTTGCTATTGGTAGCCCATGGTCTACTAATGGAGTATACACCCGTGAGGTACTGTGACGGACAATTCGTTACAACCTGTTTCGTCACAACAGTTCCAGTTACTCGCTGCACCCAGACAAGTGGAGTACTGTGGCAATATGCGTAAAGCAAAGTCCTACATCAAAATCAGGATCACAGTTAGCATTGTTCGTGGTGTAAAGGCAATAATTTCATCAAATTTGTTTAAAGATCTTTCATATATTCAGAATAATTTCAGTATTATTTCAACTAGAGAAACAAAAAGCTCATGAAGCAATAGGAAATATTTCATAAACAAGCGTAAAATTATTCTGGAGATGAATACTGGGTACTCAGAAGTGATTAAAACCGTTCCTTTGCTCAGTTAGGGAATTCCAAGCAAATCTGAAATTCCATGTATTTTATTTGCTCCTGTTGCGTCGTGTGATGTGGTACAAAGTCTTTCAAAATATAAAATGAACATGCTAATCGGAAGCCATTTAGGAAATACATCATTGTATACTGTAATACCTGTATTCACGATGTAAAGGAAAAAATAGCGTAACTCAGATTTCTGTACATTAATAAGCCTACCTAAAATAAACAATAAAGTAATTTTATTGCACTCTACAGATAGTTAAACATACATGATGTTGTTACTTTTAATTATTCTTAAAATTGTTCTACCTGGCTACATGTTTCCGCAGCACGGTGTAATGCTTGCAACTGTTTGCACAGAACAACTCAAGGTCACATATGCTTCTACCTTCCATCTGTGCGTCCCTAACGTGATGGTATAGTCCAGGCTCGGGAAGTAATGCACTGGAAGTGCGAAATGACCAACCCCTACATTCGCCTCCTTCTTTATTATTTTTATCTGACACGAGACTAGTCACAGAATCAACCAGTTTAGGAGTGTGGTCGTGTCAGCCACAAACGCCACTACCGGTGGTCACCACTAGAAGCTAACACGACCACGAATGTTCATAGTAGAATAAGAAAACTATAAAGATAATAGACCTATTATAAATATAAAATGAAATATTTAAAGTAGGACTTATTTAATCATTTAATTCATTATACACTTTTATCTTTCTTCCTTTTATTAATGCTTCTTTAATTTTTATTTTCATGTTACTTAGTTTACCTTTCGTGCTGTTTCTTCTTCAATTATTTCAGACGAAGCAGCAGAAACGTTTGTCCCAAAGACTCTGGAAGACAATACAGCTTTGAACGAACTTAATCAGTTGCTTATCCTAAACTTTTTCATTAGTAGTAGTTCAAGGCATTTGATAAATTTGCATGTTTTTTATACCACTATGGAACGGTAGCTAGAATATACATAAATATGTATCATGAATTAAATGATTAAATAAGAACAATTATTATGGCATTAGTTTGCATTTTTAGTTTTCAATATAAATATGTTATTTTTGGTGTTTTAGGTACTTGGTATTTTTAAATTTTTGTTATAGTTTTCTATGATTTCAATATACAGCCAATAGTTTCAGTGAAGTTAAAGAGAAACATTTCCATATACATTAAAAATCATTACTTCCAGGCAAAAGAACATCATTTTCATTTGAGAATCTTCGTCAATTCAGATTTTCTGTATCAATTTAAATTTCACTGATCCTTGTATCCCAGTATCAATTAGACCTACTTACTTTAATGGCAACAAAAGAGAGTGATTTTATTGTAAATTAAATATAATGCCTTACCGTTTATTAAATATCTCTCTAAAAGCAACACATTAATTTCAGAAAGCTAATTATCAGTAATAAGGGATAATTTATTAATTTTTAAATATTTTAGGTCATGAATGTACTTTTTTTTAATTTCATATTTTCTATTTCTTATGCCTTGCCCTAGTCATTACGGTACGCAATAGAATAAGGACCCAAGTTCTTCAAGAAGGGAGATCTATGCCAGTGTAGAACGCCAGGGGGGATTAGAAGCTGTGGCGACTACTAAACGCCAAGTGTGCGTCAGGCCTTAGTTGTCTCTACCTGCAATTGAAAGAGAGTAGTAGGGACGAGAGGGAGGGTAACTTTGCACTTCCAGTGCTTTCCTTCCTCTGCCTGATTATGAGATCACAACACTGTATGGTTGGTTGCTTTCAGGTTACTTAACGAGGGGGAGCGCAATGTGTATGGTGCTGACTTTTTATGCTCAAGGTCGCGAGTTCGATCTCGGCCATAGTGGGTTACATTTAAGTGTCTGTAGATACAGTGAGTCCATTTTATGAGGAAACCTCGCATCACTGCCGCATTGCCGCGCCAGCATCGCAATGCATCGCAGTTGTACAAAGCATACAAGCGGTTAGTTGCTTCGGTGTGTTGTAGTGTCTATTGTTGTCGTGTGTTACATAAGACAATAATCGAAAATGTATACGGTTGAACAGCGAATTTATTTGGTGGAATGTTACTTATTGAGAAATAACCATAGAAGGCGCGTTCGGAGATTTTCTCGTAAATATCCTGACTGTACCTCCCTACAAAATCGAGTCTTTCGAAGTTGATGAAAAAGTGGCGTACAACAGGTTCTGTTTGTGACATACCGAAGAAACGTGAAAGGCACGTTTTAAGGCCGAAATAACACGTGCAGTGCAGTACATTACCGAAGCGAAGTTACAGAAAGTGGCAAATAATTTATTTAAACGATGTGAGGCATGTCTTACTGCTGACGGGGGTCATTTTCAACAGTATCTCAAATAAATGGTGAGTAATAAGCCTCTACATGTAGGCCTATTTTGATAATAAATTGGTTGTATTGTTTCTAAAATCTTGATTTGCCGGTAGTGACGGAACACGGTCCCCGCCGGTGCAAGCACAACAGCGGGTAAAGTGTGAGCAGGGGCAACGCTGATAAAATGTTTCCGCATAAAATGGCTTCCCTGTATAAGAGCGTGTAAAAGAGCTCCTGCTGGACAAAATTTTGGCATACCGGTGACGGTCATAGGCCAAAGTTGCTGTACGCCCCCGCCGTTATATAACCGAATAACCAACCAATAATGGAAGTGTACTGCAACCGACCCCTGTGATAGTGGCCATTGTGCCGGAATATTGACCCGCAGGATTTCTTTCACATGCCTGTAGACTAAAGGTATGAGTTTGTCACATTATGTACACATAATCGATGAGTCTGGAGCACAGAGAGTCAGTACCAGGTATTCTGCCGTCCCGATTTTGCTCAACGGCCTGTCATCATTTTGATGTACCTACTTAAAAAGACCTTGCAAGACCATCTATTCATCCCAGACAGAAAGTGAAGAATGGCTTACTGCTCAATAAAATACTCTTTTCTGAGGGCATTCATAAGCTAATGGTAAGACTGGAAAATTGTATTGAAAAGTGTATTTAAAAATAGTACAATTGCTATTGTTTAATGTTTAAATAAATTATGTATATATATGCTTATATTTGTCCTCGAATTTGACTAAAACGTTGTTATAAGAATGTTTGTTGTGTATTATTTTAAGAAAGTGATAAAGTTTTTAATCGTAGTGCTTCATCATTTTCTCCTACGCAAATGGATAAAACCAAAATATTTTCACAGCATACGAATTAAGTTGTAAATGGTGTAGACCGTCTGTTATAGCCCATTGGTTCTTTGCAACTTACTCATTTACAAAAGGAACATAATTTAAGAGATATTATCTCATGTTCTTCATATTGATTGAGAGGAAAAATTGTTTCTGATCGCCCGTCGTATACACATGGACATCAAAATATATTCCTGCTTGTGTCTGAAAATGCATGCATGAAACTTGACGAAAGTCGATTTGAAAGCCTGTATGAGGTTAAGGAAAAGTTTGAGCTGTGACGGCACCCAAAGTAATCTCCTCGTGACAGCCAATGTTTCAGTGGCATGTGTGCACAAACGGCTTTAACGTCGCACAGCATCCAAGTTCAAACAATAGCAGTCACAGCGAGCGAACCCATTCTTTCAACTTCATAACAAAACTCCACACGGATAGAATGCATTCTCAAGAGAAAGTAACATCTAACTGTGGAATAACTTAACGGACTTATGCTTATTAAACATATTTTTCATACTGGATCCGTACAGATGCTCAAGTAAAGTTAATCACGTTTTTAATTTTTGCAAATTGCATTTCGTTCCAAAGATTAACAATAAATTGTTTAACTAATTTGGGTGTTGTTTCCATTGACATTAGATTGATATGCTTCTTGATATGCATAAAAACTCATACTCTTTTGATTGTACCCAATTTACCTCTTAATATTGAGTATAGAAATCGGGACTTATTTTAATTATTCAGTAAAATCCCCACTTTAAAACTAGTTTCTCTTCATAAAACACCTATATTTCGTTCTGCCTCGTTCTGTGGAGAGGATGTGTCTTGAATGTTTTAGCCCAACTCGCTCGCCCTAAATGTTACACTTTCTTTCATATCATGATCTGGCTGAAAGTATAGGAATTTCCGCCATATTTACATCGCAGAACTAGCAAGAACTCTTGGTTGGACTTTGGTTTTGTGACGTCACATAACGAAAATGGTGGTAATAGAGTGACCAACACAAGTAAACACGCGGGAGATTAAATATGACATATTAAGAAGCACAGAACACAAAGAAGCTTCAATGGGAGACTTCAACAGCAAAGTAGGAAAGAAGACTATAAAACCCACATAAACGAAGACCCAATTGGACCGTATGGGTACGGTATTAGGAATGGCAGAGGGGAAAGACTGGTACAGTTTGCTACAGAGCAGAGATTGAGAATAGTGAACACGTTCTTCAGGAAACGTCAGAGTACACAATAAACCATCGCCATTCCAATGGAATCAAAACAAACCAATATACTACGCAGTAAGTGACAGTCTATCAAACATAAAAAAACATACAAATAGCGCAAAGCCTAAAGTTCGAAACAGAACACGGACTTGTAAGGGCCACCGTGACATTCAAGCAGAAAATACATTTCAAAGCATCTTCAACGCATAAAATGGAAAAAATAGATGAAACAAAATACAATACAGCACTACAGCTACAGCTACAAGAAAACCAAAGTCGCCTACCGACAGGCACACAGAACATACAAAACTCATTGGTGGAGACCATTGAACAGCAACCATACCATCAAGAAATGAACACTGGAGAAGAAACACAATGTCAAAATACATTATAACTAATGGAGCAGAGAAAATCCTTGCAATGCTTAAGGGACGAAAGTGCAGTCCGCAAGGAACAATTAATATGCGATGATTAACGAACAAACGAAAAGAGAGACCTACGGGAATATAACACGAGCATAACAATCCGAATCTTTCTCAGTAAGAAAAGCAAAGAGAGAGATTAACAGGTTGAATACAATGGATTGTGGGAGCCAAAAATCCAATCGGAGGGAACTCTCCAGACAGAGCAGACATAGGCCTAATAACAGCCGCCACAAATATCTACCAAACCATATACACACGTTCATACAAAACCCCAATACCGACAAAAGGCTTGCCAACAACCAACAACGAAACTGAAGTCCCCCTTTATTATTAAGTGAAGTAAGAACAGCCATTGAAGAATTAAAACCGGTAAAACACCAGGAGAAGATGTTATACAAAAGGAACATCTGAAAAATTTATTAAACCTACAATAGTTTTAACAAAATCCTTTAAACAGAAGAAATACCAAACCAATGGAAAGTAACCAAATTATACTACTACATACAAAGTTTCCAAAGGGGAACTTAACAATATTAGAGACCCATTAGCCTGACGTAGATTACAAGAAGAATAAGAAAAATACTGAACGAGAACCAACCAGACGACTAAGCAGAGACACACATTAAAACAAATCAATCAGAAGAATTCAACTTACCCCTATACTTGACATTTATTGACCAGGTCTACATGAAGGCCTTTGACACAGTAGAACACACAAGGGTAATGCAGGCACTGGCAAAACAAAGGGTTGAGCCCAAGTACATCCGACTGATCACCAAGCTGTACAGTGAATCGCAAGTCAAAGCAGACACAGAACGAGGACAGACATTCAAAAATAGGGGGAGGATTGCGACAAGGAGATCCAGTCTCCCCAAAACTGTTCACAAACCTCTTAGAATACATATTCTGAGAAGTGATCTGGGATAATAGATACTGAATCACAATAAATGTGTACAGGATTACAAACCTCCGATTCTCTGATGACGTGGTGCTATTCGTCCAAGAGCTACACGCCATGGTACAGGAACTAAGCAACAGCAGCAAGAAAGCAAGCCTAACAATTAACAAAAACAAAACACAAGTAATGAGCAGGGCCCGGATTCTGATGTCCTAAAATTGTTTGAAAAATGACCTATAAAATGACCCTAAATTTTAAAGAAAATGACTTAATAATTTTAAAGAATGACCTAAGAACTGATATTTTATTTATAAAAAATTATTATATTATTATATACTGGCAAAACAAAGGGTTGAGCCCAAGTACATCCGACTGATCACCAAGCTGTACAGTGAATCGCAAGTCAAAGCAGACACAGAACGAGGACAGACATTCAAAAATAGGGGGAGGATTGCGACAAGGAGATCCAGTCTCCCCAAAACTGTTCACAAACCTCTTAGAATACATATTCTGAGAAGTGATCTGGGATAATAGATACTGAATCACAATAAATTTGTACAGGATTACAAACCTCCGATTCTCTGATGACGTGGTGCTATTCGTCCAAGAGCTACACGCCATGGTACAGGAACTAAGCAACAGCAGCAAGAAAGCAAGCCTAACAATTAACAAAAACAAAACACAAGTAATGAGCAGGGCCCGGATTCTGATGACCTAAAATTGTTTGAAAAATGACCTATAAAATGACCCTAAATTTTAAAGAAAATGACTTAATAATTTTAAAGAATGACCTAAGAACTGATATTTTATTTATAAAAAATTATTATTGTACACTTAAAGTTATAGACTACTTTGTACAATATTGTAAAACCTCTAAATAACTGTAATGTAGTGAATGTTCTTTTCTCTCGGAAATTTATACTGGCACTGAGGCACTGGTGAGTCAAAATTCGGCACATCCATTTGTGGTCTGATGTGTATTATATTGTTGTTTATTGAGGGTAAACAGTAGTTTGTACTCTCTGATCCAAGCAGGTGGCAGACTCTGGTGCCAAGTCAATCTAATAACAATAGTAATATAATACAAAATTTTGGCGTTCCTTTGATTCTCTCTTCCGACTGAGACATGTCAACGCTTTAATGCCTAATTTTTCCTTCTTGTATTAAACAAACAACATTTCAAAGACAGCACCGCTAGCGACGAAAAAAAAAGTTAATACACTCAATGTGAATACATGAAAATGACTTAATAAGGAAGCAAATGACACAAACATGACAAAATAAGGACCTAAAATTGAAATAAATGCCCTAAAAACATAAAATTGCAAAAAATGACCTAATAAAAATGCACTTCTATAATCTAGAAGCCATGATTAGGATTTATCCACAAGTTGGCAATGTATATGTAGCATCAATAAAAAGATGACATGTCATTAGAATCCGGGCCCTGGTAATGAGTAATGACATATAGTCAAACCATACCAATCAAAACAGAATCCAATGATTTTCAGAGCGTGTCAAAATATATCTATTTAGGATAACAGATAGGAATCAGAAACAACATGGAAAATGAACTAAAACTCAGAATAGCAAAGCGTGGAAAACTTTTTGGGCCCTAAAATTCATTTTACTGGATAAGAAAATAAACCACAAATTGAAGATCACACTAGACTCCTGTGTTTTTCCAGCATTATTATACGGATGTCAAACATGGAATTTAACAGAAACATATAAAAAAGTATTCAAATCTGCCAAAGAAAGATGGAGAGGCCAGTGCTCGGTGCTTGGAATATCTCATAAAGACAAAATAACAAACAACGGATTAGGAATAACTTAACAAATTTATAGATGTCGCGTCTGAACGAACCTCCAACCTTAGATGAAAATGTGGTGGCCACGCAAGATCAGTAAACTATACAGGTTGCGTATTCCGGGATAGACCAATCGCAGCACTTAGGTGTGTGACGTCACAAGATTCCAGATCTCGAAATTTTCAGATTTTACTCAGTCTAGAAAATCTTACACCGCGTGATTAAACTCGTAACCTTTAATTAACCCGTGGTCGGATTCCTGTGAAATTTATACAGAAATAATCTACACACATCAGCCCTACTGATGGTTAAAACAGAGCCTTAAAAAAGCGGACACAAATGTTTTTATTTCATTTTATAAACATCACCCGTTATACAAAATTCATGGAGGGAGAAGCAAATTTCACTATGCGACAATTTTTTGTATTTTTGTGTCCCGAAAAAACTTCAAGCGAGAAAGTTTTAGTGAAATAATTGAATTTTAATACAAATTAAGTTCCAGCCCCATATCTCGAATGGTTTACGAGTAATTGAGTGGTAATTATTCCAGGCGCTTCAGTGTCGGAGTGATTTGTGACGACCGTGAAATGTTCAGGAAGAAGCATATTTGACTATGCGACAATTTTTTTATTTCTGTGACCAGAAAATGATTCAAGCATGTGAGCTTATTTTATTTCTGTGACCAGAAAATGATTCAAGCATGTGAGCTTTAGGGAAATATTTGAATGTTATTATACATCAAGTACCACGTTTATATTTTGAATGGTTTACGAGTAATAGAGTGGTAATTACTCAAGGCGATAAAGCTATCGGAACGGTGCAGAGGTCTTTTTTATTCTATAAAATAGGCCTACTAGCAATTACGTAAAAATCCTTAAATATTTTAATCGTGGACTCAATAATAAAGGATATTAACTGGCTACTAGTACCCATACTGAAAGATTGACCCGCTGGGGAAAAAGAATGAATTAAACTTTTTCCTAATCTTGTAAATCTGCACTACTGTTATTTAGATATTTGTTGAATTATTTATTTTATTTTTTGATCCTTTGTGCTAGTAACTTTTATTTCTAATTACCTTATCAAATGCCTTATTAGTTTAATACCTTGTTACGCCCTTTTCATATTTTAATATAATTTATCAACATGAAAACGTATTACAGTTAAAATTGAATTGCCGAGGCTTTAAGAGCATGCTATCGGGTTATAGTTAGGGCAAGACGATGATACTTTTTAATGAAAAATTCATGGAAAAATCCTTTGAAATATTGTGTGATTTATGTAGAATGCATTGCGAAGCAATTTGTGTCCTTTTTTTATGTTGAGACGTCGATTTTAAAGATCCTGCGCCTCTTTTCGTTGTGCTGCTCATGAAAGTTTCCCTGCCCTGCAACTCACAAACCATCCCTTAGTTTATTAGGTCTATATTATCTCTGTCGTCACATAATTTGTATACAGATGTACACTTTTGACCGTGTTTCACCAATCATTACCTACATAACTTACCCCATATAACCCGGAGAAAATTATTATTAATATAAATGTATTGCTTTGATTACAATATTAACACAAATTAATACTCTACAATAGTCTACGCAATGTAATAATAACATTAGTATTGTACATGTTAATATTGATACATAAAAATTCCCGTAGTTGTTTTCTACCCTTATTATAAGGTACAATTTCTATACAAATATAGGATACATTCTTTAACAAATTTTCATCAAATTATACTAACATAACCTCTAGAATGAGGAATATTTTCTAGGCAACAAAATATTAGAACAAATCACCCTTTAGCTGTTATATAGGCCTACCTGTATTATATAATTTCTATTCAAATCTAGATCCTTTGGGAGATTTTTACAAGATTTTAAAGACAAATGCTGTAGAATCAGAAGAACATTTTAAGTAACTTGAATAACAGAACAGTTCACATCTTAGCTGTTTTCTACAATCTACAAAATTACTGTTACACACTGCCACAGCACATATCTGGCCCGGCATAATGGTTCAGTTAATTGCACTTTCTAAAGCACCTTCCTTTTGTATTATTAAAAACAGTATGTACTGGTAATATCTATCCTAAAAGACTGCGGTCAAGCGGCCGAGATCAGTAGGTAGAAGCTTTGTCAGCAGCACCATGCTCTCTACTGTCGTGCTTGAAGCGCCAAATCATTCTGACACCTTGAAGCGCCCGGAATAATTACCACTCAATTACTCGTAAACCATTCGAGATATGGGGCTGGAACTTCATTTGTATTAAAATTCAATTATTTCACTAAAACTTTCTCGCTTGAAGTTTTTTCGGGACACAAAAATACAAAAAATTGTCGCATAGTGAAATTTGCTTCTCCCTCCATGAATTTTGTGTAACGGGTGATGTTTATAAAATGAAATAAAAACATTTGTGTCCGCTTTTTTAAGGATCTGTTTTAACCATCAGTAGGGCTGATGTGTGTAGATTATTTCTGTATAAATTTCACAGGAATCCGACCACGGGTTAATTAAAGGTTACGAGTTTAATCACGCGGTGTAAGATTTTCTAGACTGAGTAAAAACTGAAAATTGCGAGATCTGGAATCTTGTGACGTCACACACTCGCCTGCTCGCCGCAACCCCTGTCCAATAAACTCGCCGGAATACGCTACCTCTGTAGTTTACAAGTCTTGGTGGCCACGTGGTCAGACTTCAAAACACAAGACGTCACAAGATGATGTCACCCCACCCGGAAAGCGACGTCGAGGAAGTCCCCGCACAAGATGGGGAAACACTTTCAAGAAAGAAGGAGACCCCACTGGACGAGGACGGCAATGAAAGCATGTAGTGACTAGCGTATAAACATAGTACTAGAACAAACCTAATAGACGAAGTGAGACACTATTGACACTTATGCGGATTAGCTCCCCGCATTAGCCTATTAACGAGCTCTCCCTCATAAAAGGAGACAATAGCCCTTCAGAGACTCAAATGGCTATTCATTCGTTCAAGAAATGTGAGAAGTCAATATGCCCTTGCTAAACTATCACTGTAAATAGAGGTAGATTATTCCCTTTTTGGCAACGATGAAGTGCATCAATAATTTCATTGACCCTAACTTAACTGCCAGTAACTTAGCTCTAAAAGTCACTAACACTATTAGGCCTATCACTATTTCTAACCTAACTTCTCCTAACCTACAATCTAACTGCGACTACTTACCTTATTCAGAGGCGGGTATGTCATATTACGAAATGGGAGCAATTCAGTAAGCCCCACTAAAGTAATACCACCATTCCTAATCCGTCACTAATCTAAATATATATGTCACCAACCTAATTGCCAATAACGTAGGCCATCGTACCGATGTGCAAGGTGCAAGAAGCATAGTTGGCCATCTGCTTCGGCGGAAAACAGAAATAAATTGTGGCGTCCGTGCGAACCTGTATACCGCAAGATGGGCCCTCCTTATCTCAGATTAAGCTTTAATAACCTTCATTTCTTATAATTTTCTATTGATAAAAATAAATAGTATGGAACTTAACCCCTAGTACTAGTTATAAACTTGATCAGGATTGATATTTTCTGTCTTAAAGCACTAGTTTGAAATTGACAGCTTCATCTGAATTTATGTATTTATTTATTTTAAGTTTACTAAACTAAAAAAATACATAGTAAACTCTATTGACAATAAATAATGAAACAACATTAAGAACAACATCAAATGAGCACTAAAACAATTAATTAAACAACACACTCAATTACAATAATTACAAATGAATAAAGTTAACAAACAGAAGAACAATAATTACATTGCTTTGTGCTTTTATGACTGCATGCTAAAAATTTTACAAATATTTCTTCAAAAAACTGTTCTGGATTGAAATAGATCTGTATCAAATTAATTACATAGTTTATTGTACATAATACATACTCTTAAAAGGGGAAAATTCCGGTAATAGTTTGTTCGTGCATAAATGATATAAAATGTTCTATTACTTCTACAGTTTATAGGAGGAGCATACATATGTGATTTTGATATTAACTTACACAGTTCACTAGCATGGATTAAATTATACAAACATTTTAAACCATTAACTTTTCGCCAAACAACTACTGAGTCAGTGTTGAAAATTGATAGTAACATAGAATAAGGAATATTGCTGTATTTTGCTGGACAATATCCGAAACTTATAAAAAATACACATTTTAAAAACTTTTTAGATGGATTCTGATAGATTTATATATTTAATCTGATTAGGGTTCCTAGACCTTAGAGTAGACAATAATATTTTTCAAGCATCAGTATTTTTAAAATTAATTGTTTCTAAAAATAAACCCTTGGAGTTTTCTTAAAGTTGATGCTAATTTTAGAACATGATTAGAAAAATCCATGTTACTTGTAAAGATAACACCTTTCTCCAACTTATGCAACATACGGGTCACGCTCCGAGGAAATTAACAGTTTTTCTGGGAAAACGTAAGAGCTTGTTTCTGGTAGTTGTGGTGTAAATGTTAAGTGGTGTGACTTACATGCAATGATTGGAAGGCCAAATCTGCATTATATAAAAGTAAAAATTTTACTTCATATTTGGTGACCGTTAGACAATTGGGAAGCAAAAGATCAACAATGGCGGGCAGTAAGAATTTGAATTTAACACGCAAAGGAGCAAACAAATCATCAATCCATTGTAAGGTGTGCAATAAAAACCTTAGATCAGGCATAAAATGCCTAAATTGTGAACAGTTGCACCATCATAAGTGTGCAAATGTAAGTGCAGTTAGTGAGTCCTGGAAATGTATTGACCGCTCCTCACAAAATAACTAAACCGCAATGCTAGAAAAGAAAGAGGAAGAGATTAGAAACCTTATAAAAGAACTAGGGGTTGCAAACAAGAAAATAAAAGAGCTTAGGCTATCCTTGGAACTACGTAGTATATTTATGAATAGATCTTCTCATAGATGTAAACTAACGTTTAACGTAAAATCCGCATTGCCGAAGGCAAGCTATTGATCAGTGGGCAATTTTTAAAATTATTTCAAATATTAGGTATTACTTGAAACAATGAATGATTAATAGGCCACTGATTTCACCAGATCAATTTTGTTAATGTCTGACGAATGGGACTAATAGATTTCCTTTTTTATTTCCTTTAAAGTCTGATTAATAGGTCTAATAAATTATTTACAGGCTTATTTTATTTTTGGATGGGAATAAAGACAGTGAGAAACCTAAATATCTGGAACTTATTTTATTGGTAAAATTATTCTTGTGTTTATAATTATTTTTGTATAGTGTTTTTGGTTATTTTAATGATGTAATTAACACTCCAACAACTCAAGAATTTAATATTCACTATTGGCCCCATCATTTGGCTACAGTCACCACCTCTGATCCAGTAGACCAAATGACAGGAGTAGGCTACTCCAAGGGGACCCGTCCACTCTTATTTAACATTGCAACATATGACGTAATGCAGGAAATACAAACAGAAGGAATAAAGGCGCAGACGACATGGTATTAGTATCAACGTCAGTTAACTCACTGCAGGCAGCATTTAATCGACTATTGGAGTGGGCTAAGAACAAACCGTACCGAAACCGTACAATTCACCTTTAAGAGAGGAGGAAAAGAAGCAAGAGCAGACATATTTATTTAGAAGGCACACCACTGACCAAGTTTCAAGTACTTGGGGTAACGCTCCAATCTCAATTTACTCCAAACTAAGGTTAGTTGAGTTGACCCATTTTTGCATAACACCTTCAAAATAGCCCCTTGTAATTGCACCCTGACCAATGAATTACACTCTGTAAGACGAGTTCAAAAATTTAGAGTTAAGGCCGTTTTAATTAAGAAATTAGTACCTACTTCCAAAGTTAATATTCTAAAATGACACGTATTGTACTCAGCACACTGCAGAGTAAATTGCCAACCATGACTAATATATATATATTTTTTTTTGTCGCGTTAAGCAACAAGAAATGTGTTAGTTTCAGACGGTAGAGTTATGATGTATTATTGAACTAGCTGTAAAGAGCGCAATTCATTGGACATGATTAAATTATGTGGTGCTATTTCTAAAATGATGTAGGCCTAAAATAACACAGGCCCTCGAACTAAATTTAGATTTATGTGTTAGCCCCTTATTTCAAAATAACTCCCTTTTTGGGGGGGAGGCCCTCCACCGCCCCAGGAGCCCTCGACCACAGGCCATACTCCGGTCCCAACAACTTTCCGGCGCTTGTGTTCTATTGCTCTACTTTTCGCTCTTGTGTACTTTACGCTTGTGGGTAATGTGTTTTGAGCAAGCTGTTTAATTCAGCACTAATAGAACTGTGTAACTCTGTTTGTGTTTTGTCATCTGTCTGTCGGGGGTCGTCTCTCCGATCCGGTATTCACCTAATGAGTGAAGAAAACCCCGAAAAACCTCACTCGGATCGGCTGCGAGAGTTTCCCACAGCATCCCGGGCACTTGGACTATTGTCCATATAGTAGTGCTCGGTTTATTCCCAGGAGTCTGAGCTTTCAACCTGAGATACGTCTCATAATTAGGTTGTTTCGAATCTGCTATGTTTAGACATCGTCAATCTCATGTTGTGTTCTTATTCCTATTACATACGTTGCAAAGTCTTTGAATACTGTGCTTTGTGCTTTAGTTGTCCATAACTTGAGTTCTGGCGGCCATCGTTCTCCTTCTTGTGTTGCCACCTGAATAAGGTTTCGGCGTGCCTCTATATCTCGCGGACGTACTGTCTAGCGGTGAGCGGAAGGACGAGCTGATGGCATAGTGGGGGAAAGACAAAGCATGTAAATGCAATTGCATGGTAAGGTAGTGGGGGAACGCTAGCTCGGCCTTCAGCTCGCCGCTAGACAGTATATAGCGCAAGATACATTGTGTCTAACTCGGGCGAGCTTTAAAGAGTGTTAACTAGAAAATATTTGATTCATCACGTACGCTAAAGCTTCATCGGTCTCATCCAGTATTTCAGCCTCGACCTACGCCTCGGCCGCTAGTAGTATGGTTTTCCCACCTACGTCAGAGGAGGAGCAGAGGAGGAGCCGCAGGAGCCGGAGGGGAGGGAGGCGCTGTAGGGGAGGGAGGCGCTGGAGGGGAGGGCGGATTGTATGACGTCACAAGTGGGCGTGGCTATGACGTCACGACCTACGTCATGGACACATGATTCAAAATGGCGTCGGTTCCGGTTCCTATTGCAAATGGCGGCGGTTCCGGTTCCGGGGCGTACGAAGCGCGAAATTCAAAATTTGAAAATTAATAATATAAATGGCGGCGGTTCCGGTTCCTATTTAAAATGGCGGACAAAGCGCGAAATTTAAAATTTGAGAATTTATAATGTAATTGGTTACGTTTCAGAATTGGTTACGTGACAGAATTGATGCATGTGCATCTCGTTATCTGCGACAGTCATATGAGGCTTGTAGTAACCTTGACGTACATCTCACATCTTCATTCATTGCAACTTATCTATCGTATGCTGACCTATTCAAAACGTCTTAAAACAATCTCTTTAAACAGCAGTACTTTTAAATATTAAATCCCTAATCATAGCACATGTCTTATGTAGTATTAGTCAACAGTATTTTTATTGCGGTATATTGTAATATTTCATCGCAGAGTGGTAGTGAACTTATTTTGTAATATTCCATCGCTGAGTGGTTCTGAGTTCGATTCAAAGTCAGTAAAGGCATATTCAGCTTTTTTCACATTGCAGGAAAATGAATATACTGTTTCAGAAAAGCGCTGATAAGAAATAAATATCAAATAACGCTTTAACGTATATTTCTCCCAGTGTTTCATACAGAGTATAACATATCACAATTGTCAGCATTTATCGCATGAAAATTAATATTTTATTTCCGTACCAGAATTAAATATTGGATATCTGTTGATGTCATCGTAAATGAATATTTTTCGCATACGTCATCGATTTAATGTGGGAATTCGCGAAATGAATTGTTCACAAAGATGAAAAGCGAAATATCTAATTACTGCTGATTTAAGCTTTAACGTATATTTACCAAGTCGTGAGGCCAAAACTTTTTCTATCGTCAGCATTTTTTTAAACTGCAATCATGCCATTGGTGTAAAATATATTTGTCCTGTTGCGAGCCTATTTCAAAGCATCATTATATAATCCAAGAACACGCATCGATAGTCTTAATCATACTTGTATATGTAACGATTGTGAATATTCTCATTCTATTAAA
This sequence comes from Ectobius pallidus, assembly GCA_964059195.1. Classification (NCBI taxonomy): domain Eukaryota; kingdom Metazoa; phylum Arthropoda; class Insecta; order Blattodea; family Ectobiidae; genus Ectobius; species Ectobius pallidus. The sequence goes on along the minus strand of CAXKWD010000003.1, from coordinate 135,617,923 downwards.
CTTCGCCATGGCACCTATCCATAACAACCATCACTTGTACGAGATCCCAGATCAGGTGTTTATCATACCTGATGAGGAACCACCAACACTACCAACGCAGCCTAACCCTCCAGAGTTCTTTAACATTAAGTTGTACAACGTAGAGGGACATCACACCGCTGATTTAGAGTTTGGTGTGATTTCGGTAAGAATATACAGCGTGGACCACAGCCCCGAGACATCTGTACTTCTACCATGTGGGAACACTCATTTTGAGAGTGCAGGGGATGATGTGACACACATTCAGGCCCACCACGATGAGGTCTGCGATGGACAACAACATTTTCACCGCTGTCGAACCACCAAAGATGGCTTCTTCAGCACATGGTCGTGGCGTTGCAGCCAGAGCTGTCCTCTGTTCGAGAGGTTCCAAAAAGCTGTAAGTACTAATATCATTACTCATTACATTTATTGTAAAACCCGTTCTTACTATGTCCAGTTAAGTAGGAGTAAATGTTTGGATAAGTTTATAGTACGAGATGTTTTCAAATGACGTTATTAGCTCTTACCATACCTTATTAAAATACATTATATATATATAGGCTTATATATTTTATATATTACGCTTATTATTCAATTCCTGTTAAAATCTAAAAGTTAAACTATTTTCTAAAGAATAACGAAGAATGAAATCCTCCTCAAGTAAAGTGTTTGTAAAAAATGAAAAGAAAGTTACAACGTTTCTAACCTCACCCCCCGAAGGATAAAAAACCCAAATATAATCTGATGTACGTGTAGAGGAAGTAAACAGTAAATTAAGTAACTGTTCAAACTTTCACAATAGTTCGATCTAGTTTTCATTACATTTTTTATCTTTTTACTTATATTGACACTGTTCTTCATCACCATTATCATTATGGAAGAAGCTAACTAATTTTACATCTACACTTTAATTCAGTTCGCGAGAAGTATAACCTCGAAAAATCCTTCGAAAGAAGTTTACATGTGCATTTTCCTATAGTAAAGATTACTCTCAGTTAAGAGATTTTTACCAACAGTTATCGCCTAACCAAATATTACAAAATCGAACTATCAACAAAGTAATCGTAAAAGTAGCCATAATTATTTTACTGGAGGTGGTAATAACGGTCCTTAATATCATAACATATTGCTTATAGTGTTTATATTTTTTTCAGATGACGGAAGCCTTCTTCAACGATGGCCACTGCAGCCAGTGAACTGTACATCATCCACTAATATATATTGGGTCATGTTTAAAACTTTGTAGTAATACAAATAAATATCTAGTCAGAACAAAATCTGTGTCAGCCACAAGTAATTGAAACCAGAGCTATATTTCTATCCTGATATTATTTCTTCATACTTCCTTTTTGTTTCAAAAGTATTACTCTTTACACATTTCCACCACTAAATCAATATTCTATGTCTTCCGAGGCATACTCGTTAATGTATTAAAGTCATAGAGTTTTATCTAATTTTCAACATGTATAAATTATTATCTTAACTTATTACTACTATTTTCCTTCATTTTTTTATTGTTATCACAAAATTTACATCCAAGTGAGGTACTCTTCACTTTCCGCTTTTCCTATATTATATCACATGCTTTATTTATTTATTTATTTATTCAAAATCTTAACATCAGTAGAGTAAGAAGTAAAATATGTATTATAAAGAAATCTTTTTCGTTACAACTTCAACAGAATTTTTTCATCTCATAATGTATGCAAAAGTTCAGTCACATCCTTAAATTATATTCCAAATTCATTTCCCTCATTACATAACCTTCCTTCAAGATGATTATTTATTTATCAAGTCATCAAATATCAAAAAAGTTAAAAAATCTATTTAATTAATTATAATCATTGAATTTTAGCTAATTTGTGACATCATATGTGAAATATTTTTCTTAGCTTCTGGTAATATGCACATTATATTTTATGTATCAAATGATTATGCAAATATCAGAGTCAAGAAAATAACATACATCTTCTAGCATATAGAGAGTAAGTTTCACAACGCAAAACGTACACGTGAGAAGGTGTTGATTAGTCAGCAAAGTATATCAGGATCCAAGTCTCTATACCATACACCTTCATTAAGGAAAAAAGATATCGCGTATAATTTTCATAATAAGCATTTATATTTTGCATGCTTTTTCCCTAACGTCCTGATTATAATACTCAATTAGATATAAGTTACCATAGCTATGTTATCAATACAATGTTGAGGTTCAGGTTTTACATCTGCTTCATGTATGAAACTTGGAAATAAGACTTAGATATCGCATAAATTTCATAACCTGTTCATGTTTCGCGGCACCTAATAGTTATTGGTAATATTGTTTTAAATTTAAAGTCATTGCCTAAGTTCTCATCATTACTTAAAATACATTTGAACTCAACCAGTCTTAGACCCATATTTTATAAACACTTGACACAAGTAACATTTTCACGAGATCTTTATCATAATTTACAGATCACCTAAACATCTCCATTTTGCTTCAAAGTGATGTTCTTTACGCATTTCTTTTATAATGTGGTACCATCTCCTTAGTATGCAAAATGTCATAGATTTTTACCTAGTTTGCACCATCATGTTTGAATTAGTTTCTTAGCTTTCCACCGATGTTTAACTGAACCTATACAATAGGCCATCAATTTTTTCTTTTTATCATACAACCTACCTAATTATCCTCACAAAATGGGATTATTACCAAGTTAACATACATTTTTTATATAATACATCACAAGTTTAGCTTTTAAAGATAATATGCTTAAGTTCTCATCATTACTTAAAATGCCTTTGAACTCGACATGTTCATCATTCCAGTCTTAGACCTAATATTTTAAATGCACTTGAAACAAATATAATTTTTTACGAGATCTTTATCATAATTTACAGAGCACCTAATAGTTATTTGTAATATTGTTTCAAATTTAAAGTCATTGTATCCGTTAGTCTCCACAATATTTCATTTTACTTTTTCGGTTATGGTCGTTCTATATATTACATTTTCTACTTTAGTTCTACTATTGAGGCTTCTTTGACAAAGGCAATTACTTACTTTATCTCATTATAACATATACTAAGAAACCTTATTTTTAGGTAGTAAAGAAGAGGAAGACCTATATGAATGAATAAAACCAAAGTGATAAAAGCACAATCTTTTGTAAGTTAATTCATAACTAGATTTTCTCACGTTTGACAAAGTCCAGTTTTCCATAACCTCTCCTATTCATATTTCCTAGGACGAGGGACTGTTAAATAAAAAACACATCTCAGGATTATAGAATTTTATTCATTTTATTACATTCATACTAGGATTTCATACACAGCGTAAGTACATTAACATTTTACATTGTGCATTTCATATTAGACTCATTATGAAAAAAGTAATTTGGTTTCACAGTCTCTTAATTCGTCAAGCTTTGGAACACTAAGATCGTTCATGTTTATAACAGATCTCTGCAAAAGTTTACAATGAAGAACATTTACACTTTCAAGAACAGGCTTCAAATCATCGTAGTATAAGTATCCCTCTACCACAGAACTATATGGATGTAAGATTCGATGTGCTACAACTTTACATCTAGGTAAATGTGTTTATGCAGTCAGAGAACAAAATGTACATTTCTACCATCCACCGATGTAAACATGATAAAATCGCTTCTCTTAAGTAGAGAGTGGGAAGGTTTTTGATAGTACAACTCTTACATTCCAGTTTATAAAGTATTCAATACGCTCCAGTTTTACTGTTTACGATCGAGTCAATGTTTGAAACTCTTACGTAATCGTAGACATTCTATGATTTTTCTCCCCCGCAATTCAGATATGATTTCTTGTATCTCGCTGTGATGAGAATAATTCCCTACCGCAGATGAGGACAAAAGTAAACGTAATCTGTCAATGAGCTCATTCGGATCAGGCCAGTATTTATAATCACATTTACGATTCGTATGTACTTCTCCTGTATGGTGCGACGAAGCCTCGTTGGAAGAGTCGAAATCATGTTCTTCTTTTTCAACATCATCTTGTTCTTCCTCTTCTTGTTCTTCTTCTTCCTCTTCCGTATCCTCTTCAGGAAATAGTTGTTTACTCATATGATTGTATTTTTGCGTATCGAATCTACATACTTTTTTACTGATGGGGTAAGCATGGTGACCGGTGTTCGTATACAAGTCAAGAATTCGAACGGAAACGGTTTTCTGTTTGTTATTAGTCATCCTTTCACGACAAATTGAGCACATGGATAGATATAGAGATATCATATACTGTGTAACGTTTGCAAATTTTCTAGATAGTTCAATATACATTTTATCTCGACCACAATGTCCTATTGCTGTATGGGTGGTATCAATAACGTCGTATATTTCGTCAGCAGAAAGGTAACATTTTATATTAGTATCGCCATCGGTTTTTGCAACAAGTTTCCTCATTCCTCCTAATTCTGATACATCAAATCTTTTCAATCTTCTTTTCTGTATAGCTATCTTATATTTTGCTTTTTTAGCATCATCCACCTCTCGCATGAGTGAAAAGTATTTTTCCTTTGTTAGAACATTAAAATGAGAAGATATTTCACTCTTAGTTCTTAAAAGCTCAACCATGAATCTCTCTCTACATTTGTTTTTAGTTTTGTTACAAATTGGCCAACTCTCATCCATGATAAGAAGAAACGTAGAATGATACTAAATGCAAGTCACCAATTATGTATATTGTTGTTCACAGCATCGCATTGAATGTCCTATTGTTGTATGGGTGGTATCTAGTCAGAACTAGTCTTAACTGACTTTTTCTAGTTAGATCTAGTCTTAACTGACTTTTTTCTAGTTAGAACTAGTCTTAACTGACTTTTTCTAGTTAGATCTAGTCTTAACTGACTTTTTTCTAGTTAGAACTAGTCTTAACTGACTTTTTCTAGTTAGATCTAGTCTTAACCGACTTTTTTCTAGTTAGAACTAGTCTTAACTGACTTTTTTATAGTTAGAACTAGTCTTAACTGACTTTTTTCTAGTTAGAACTAGTCTTAACTGACTTTTGTTTTCTCACCTTAACAGCTTGACGGTTGAACAGCAACTAATTGTATTTGACATACATCAATTATTTATTGGTAAAACTCGTGACGTCTAACAAGAAAGATCATTTTGATCATATCTCGCATAATACTTGTTGAATAATGAACCCGTTGGTCTTTCCGGAATTACTAGGCCCACACACACACACACACACACACACACAACAAATACGCATCATCCACGAAGCAATCTCATAAAAGAAGTCTTAACACCGATAAGATTAAAAAGGATTATATCCAAAACACTAAGTTATGTTAGGTTAGGCTAGATTAGGTTAGGCTAGGTTAGGTTAGGTTAGCATAGGTTAGGTTAGCAGGATGATATTTTAAAATTATTTCTACATTAATGAAAATTCTAAGTTAGGTTAGGTAGATTATGTTGGGTTAGGTTAGGTTATGGAAGGTTAGGTTATGTTAGGTTAGGTTAGGTTATGATAGGTTGCGTTAGGTTAGCAGGATATTTTAAAATCATTTCTACATTGATAGAAAGGCTAAGTTCCTTGGCACATTTTATCAATGTTTCTAGAAATAATTTTAAAATATCGTCCTGCTAACCTAACGTAACCTATCATAACCTAACCTAACCTAACATAACCTAACCTTCCGTAACCTAACCTAACCCAACATAATCTACCTAACCTAACTTAGAATTTTCATTAATGTAGAAATAATTTTAAAATATCATCCTGCTAACCTAACCTATGCTAACCTAACCTAACCTAGCCTAACCTAATCTAGCCTAACCTAACATAACTTAGTGTTTTGGATATAATCCTTTTTAATCTTATCGGTGTTAAGACTTCTTTTATGAGATTGCTTCGTGGATGATGCGTATTTGTTGTGTGTGTGTGTGTGTGTGTGGGCCTAGTAATTCCGGAAAGACCAACGGGTTCATTATTCAACAAGTATTATGCGAGATATGATCAAAATGATCTTTCTTGTTAGACGTCACGAGTTTTACCAATAAATAATTGATGTATGTCAAATACAATTAGTTGCTGTTCAACCGTCAAGCTGTTAAGGTGAGAAAACAAAAGTCAGTTAAGACTAGTTCTAACTAGAAAAAAGTCAGTTAAGACTAGTTCTAACTAGAAAAAAGTCAGTTAAGACTAGTTCTAACTAGAAAAAAGTCGGTTAAGACTAGATCTAACTAGAAAAAGTCAGTTAAGACTAGTTCTAACTAGAAAAAAGTCAGTTAAGACTAGATCTAACTAGAAAAAGTCAGTTAAGACTAGTTCTAACTAGAAAAAAGTCAGTTAAGACTAGATCTAACTAGAAAAAGTCAGTTAAGACTAGTTCTGACTAGATACCACCCATACAACAATAGGACATTCAATGCGATGCTGTGAACAACAATATACATAATTGGTGACTTGCATTTAGTATCATTCTACGTTTCTTCTTATCATGGATGAGAGTTGGCCAATTTGTAACAAAACTAAAAACAAATGTAGAGAGAGATTCATGGTTGAGCTTTTAAGAACTAAGAGTGAAATATCTTCTCATTTTAATGTTCTAACAAAGGAAAAATACTTTTCACTCATGCGAGAGGTGGATGATGCTAAAAAAGCAAAATATAAGATAGCTATACAGAAAAGAAGATTGAAAAGATTTGATGTATCAGAATTAGGCGGAATGAGGAAACTTGTTGCAAAAACCGATGGCGATACTAATATAAAATGTTACCTTTCTGCTGACGAAATATACGACGTTATTGATACCACCCATACAGCAATAGGACATTGTGGTCGAGATAAAATGTATATTGAACTATCTAGAAAATTTGCAAACGTTACACAGTATATGATATCTCTATATCTATCCATGTGCTCAATTTGTCGTGAAAGGATGACTAATAACAAACAGAAAACCGTTTCCGTTCGAATTCTTGACTTGTATACGAACACCGGTCACCATGCTTACCCCATCAGTAAAAAAGTATGTAGATTCGATACGCAAAAATACAATCATATGAGTAAACAACTATTTCCTGAAGAGGATACGGAAGAGGAAGAAGAAGAACAAGAAGAGGAAGAACAAGATGATGTTGAAAAAGAAGAACATGATTTCGACTCTTCCAACGAGGCTTCGTCGCACCATACAGGAGAAGTACATACGAATCGTAAATGTGATTATAAATACTGGCCTGATCCGAATGAGCTCATTGACAGATTACGTTTACTTTTGTCCTCATCTGCGGTAGGGAATTATTCTCATCACAGCGAGATACAAGAAATCATATCTGAATTGCGGGGGAGAAAAATCATAGAATGACTACGATTACGTAAGAGTTTCAAACATTGACTCGATCGTAAACAGTAAGACTGGAGCGTATTGAATACTTTATAAACTGGAATGTAAGAGTTGTACTATCAAAAACCTTCCCACTCTCTACTTAAGAGAAGCGATTTTATCATGTTTACATCGGTGGATGGTAGAAATGTACATTTTGTTCTCTGACTGCATAAACACATTTACCTAGATGTAAAGTTGTAGCACATCGAATCTTACATCCATATAGTTCTGTGGTAGAGGGATACTTATACTACGATGATTTGAAGCCTGTTCTTGAAAGTGTAGATGTTCTTCATTGTAAACTTTTGCAGAGATATGTTATAAACATGAACGATCTTAGGGCCTGTATTACCACATGCTGACAAATCCTCCAGATACGTGACTTCCAGATAGCTTAACTGGAAGATGTCGTGTAATACCACCGCTGATCTGCTACCGGCAAGAACGCAGTAAAAATTTGTAAAATGGTCCTTACATCGCTGAGCAGAGAGGTGTGTTTGTTGTAGTTTGGTAGTCCTCCGCTAGGTGCGACAGCTCGGATTTGTATTTGTACAATTAAATTACATAACAACATATCGTTTTAAGTGCATTAATCTATTTGTTCAATTCTATTTCATTCATATGTGAGCATAAAATGACAATTTTATGTAAATTAAATCTTCCGGCATCAGTTCTAAAATTCAGATGGCTAGGAAGCTTTCGGCTTGCGCCATCTTGTTTCAACCAAGATCCCTAACTAGCAGTCAGTACTTTGTCAGCCACTCCATCCTCCTGCTAGCTTAGCTGGAAGTTGTCTTCCCAGACAGACTTTGTCAGGAGACTATAATACGCAATTCTTGGCCAACTTCCAGATAGGTTCTCTATCTGGTAGATAAATACGATATCTGGAGGTCGTCATACGGGCCCTTAGTGTTCCAAAGCTTGACGAATTAAGAGACTGTGAAACCAAATTACTTTTTTCATAATGAGTCTAATATGAAATGCACAATGTAAAATGTTAATGTACTTACGCTGTGTATGAAATCCTAGTATGAATGTAATAAAATGAATAAAATTCTATAATCCTGAGATGTGTTTTTTATTTAACAGTCCCTCGTCCTAGGAAATATGAATAGGAGAGGTTATGGAAAACTGGACTTTGTCAAACGTGAGAAAATCTAGTTATGAATTAACTTACAAAAGATTGTGCTTTTATCACTTTGGTTTTATTCATTCATATAGGTCTTCCTCTTCTTTACTACCTAAAAATAAGGTTTCTTAGTATATGTTATAATGAGATAAAGTAAGTAATTGCCTTTGTCAAAGAAGCCTCAATAGTAGAACTAAAGTAGAAAATGTAATATATAGAACGACCATAACCGAAAAAGTAAAATGAAATATTGTGGAGACTAACGGATACAATGACTTTAAATTTGAAACAATATTACAAATAACTATTAGGTGCTCTGTAAATTATGATAAAGATCTCGTAAAAAATTATATTTGTTTCAAGTGCATTTAAAATATTAGGTCTAAGACTGGAATGATGAACATGTCGAGTTCAAAGGCATTTTAAGTAATGATGAGAACTTAAGCATATTATCTTTAAAAGCTAAACTTGTGATGTATTATATAAAAAATGTATGTTAACTTGGTAATAATCCCATTTTGTGAGGATAATTAGGTAGGTTGTATGATAAAAAGAAAAAATTGATGGCCTATTGTATAGGTTCAGTTAAACATCGGTGGAAAGCTAAGAAACTAATTCAAACATGATGGTGCAAACTAGGTAAAAATCTATGACATTTTGCATACTAAGGAGATGGTACCACATTATAAAAGAAATGCGTAAAGAACATCACTTTGAAGCAAAATGGAGATGTTTAGGTGATCTGTAAATTATGATAAAGATCTCGTGAAAATGTTACTTGTGTCAAGTGTTTATAAAATATGGGTCTAAGACTGGTTGAGTTCAAATGTATTTTAAGTAATGATGAGAACTTAGGCAATGACTTTAAATTTAAAACAATATTACCAATAACTATTAGGTGCCGCGAAACATGAACAGGTTATGAAATTTATGCGATATCTAAGTCTTATTTCCAAGTTTCATACATGAAGCAGATGTAAAACCTGAACCTCAACATTGTATTGATAACATAGCTATGGTAACTTATATCTAATTGAGTATTATAATCAGGACGTTAGGGAAAAAGCATGCAAAATATAAATGCTTATTATGAAAATTATACGCGATATCTTTTTTCCTTAATGAAGGTGTATGGTATAGAGACTTGGATCCTGATATACTTTGCTGACTAATCAACACCTTCTCACGTGTACGTTTTGCGTTGTGAAACTTACTCTCTATATGCTAGAAGATGTATGTTATTTTCTTGACTCTGATATTTGCATAATCATTTGATACATAAAATATAATGTGCATATTACCAGAAGCTAAGAAAAATATTTCACATATGATGTCACAAATTAGCTAAAATTCAATGATTATAATTAATTAAATAGATTTTTTAACTTTTTTGATATTTGATGACTTGATAAATAAATAATCATCTTGAAGGAAGGTTATGTAATGAGGGAAATGAATTTGGAATATAATTTAAGGATGTGACTGAACTTTTGCATACATTATGAGATGAAAAAATTCTGTTGAAGTTGTAACGAAAAAGATTTCTTTATAATACATATTTTACTTCTTACTCTACTGATGTTAAGATTTTGAATAAATAAATAAATAAATAAAGCATGTGATATAATATAGGAAAAGCGGAAAGTGAAGAGTACCTCACTTGGATGTAAATTTTGTGATAACAATAAAAAAATGAAGGAAAATAGTAGTAATAAGTTAAGATAATAATTTATACATGTTGAAAATTAGATAAAACTCTATGACTTTAATACATTAACGAGTATGCCTCGGAAGACATAGAATATTGATTTAGTGGTGGAAATGTGTAAAGAGTAATACTTTTGAAACAAAAAGGAAGTATGAAGAAATAATATCAGGATAGAAATATAGCTCTGGTTTCAATTACTTGTGGCTGACACAGATTTTGTTCTGACTAGATATTTATTTGTATTACTACAAAGTTTTAAACATGACCCAATATATATTAGTGGATGATGTACAGTTCACTGGCTGCAGTGGCCATCGTTGAAGAAGGCTTCCGTCATCTGAAAAAAATATAAACACTATAAGCAATATGTTATGATATTAAGGACCGTTATTACCACCTCCAGTAAAATAATTATGGCTACTTTTACGATTACTTTGTTGATAGTTCGATTTTGTAATATTTGGTTAGGCGATAACTGTTGGTAAAAATCTCTTAACTGAGAGTAATCTTTACTATAGGAAAATGCACATGTAAACTTCTAACGAAGGATTTTTCGAGGTTATACTTCTCGCGAACTGAATTAAAGTGTAGATGTAAAATTAGTTAGCTTCTTCCATAATGATAATGGTGATGAAGAACAGTGTCAATATAAGTAAAAAGATAAAAAATGTAATGAAAACTAGATCGAACTATTGTGAAAGTTTGAACAGTTACTTAATTTACTGTTTACTTCCTCTACACGTACATCAGATTATATTTGGGTTTTTTATCCTTCGGGGGGTGAGGTTAGAAACGTTGTAACTTTCTTTTCATTTTTTACAAACACTTTACTTGAGGAGGATTTCATTCTTCGTTATTCTTTAGAAAATAGTTTAACTTTTAGATTTTAACAGGAATTGAATAATAAGCGTAATATATAAAATATATAAGCCTATATATATATAATGTATTTTAATAAGGTATGGTAAGAGCTAATAACGTCATTTGAAAACATCTCGTACTATAAACTTATCCAAACATTTACTCCTACTTAACTGGACATAGTAAGAACGGGTTTTACAATAAATGTAATGAGTAATGATATTAGTACTTACAGCTTTTTGGAACCTCTCGAACAGAGGACAGCTCTGGCTGCAACGCCACGACCATGTGCTGAAGAAGCCATCTTTGGTGGTTCGACAGCGGTGAAAATGTTGTTGTCCATCGCAGACCTCATCGTGGTGGGCCTGAATGTGTGTCACATCATCCCCTGCACTCTCAAAATGAGTGTTCCCACATGGTAGAAGTACAGATGTCTCGGGGCTGTGGTCCACGCTGTATATTCTTACCGAAATCACACCAAACTCTAAATCAGCGGTGTGATGTCCCTCTACGTTGTACAACTTAATGTTAAAGAACTCTGGAGGGTTAGGCTGCGTTGGTAGTGTTGGTGGTTCCTCATCAGGTATGATAAACACCTGATCTGGGATCTCGTACAAGTGATGGTTGTTATGGATAGGTGCCATGGCGAAGTTTTATAGAATGAGAATATTCACAATCGTTACATATACAAGTATGATTAAGACTATCGATGCGTGTTCTTGGATTATATAATGATGCTTTGAAATAGGCTCGCAACAGGACAAATATATTTTACACCAATGGCATGATTGCAGTTTAAAAAAATGCTGACGATAGAAAAAGTTTTGGCCTCACGACTTGGTAAATATACGTTAAAGCTTAAATCAGCAGTAATTAGATATTTCGCTTTTCATCTTTGTGAACAATTCATTTCGCGAATTCCCACATTAAATCGATGACGTATGCGAAAAATATTCATTTACGATGACATCAACAGATATCCAATATTTAATTCTGGTACGGAAATAAAATATTAATTTTCATGCGATAAATGCTGACAATTGTGATATGTTATACTCTGTATGAAACACTGGGAGAAATATACGATAAAGCGTTATTTGATATTTATTTCTTATCAGCGCTTTTCTGAAACAGTATATTCATTTTCCTGCAATGTGAAAAAAGCTGAATATGCCTTTACTGACTTTGAATCGAACTCAGAACCACTCAGCGATGGAATATTACAAAATAAGTTCACTACCACTCTGCGATGAAATATTACAATATACCGCAATAAAAATACTGTTGACTAATACTACATAAGACATGTGCTATGATTAGGGATTTAATATTTAAAAGTACTGCTGTTTAAAGAGATTGTTTTAAGACGTTTTGAATAGGTCAGCATACGATAGATAAGTTGCAATGAATGAAGATGTGAGATGTACGTCAAGGTTACTACAAGCCTCATATGACTGTCGCAGATAACGAGATGCACATGCATCAATTCTGTCACGTACACTGACACAGTGTGCTAACACAGTTCTATACATTGACTTTACAAAACGCCTTTGAATAATGAAGTATGATATAATATTATTCCGACATTATACTGGAGGATTTGAACATGTAAGATTATGCACCGATCATGATAGGAAAATTTACGACTATCCGCTAAGCCAGAAGCTGAGTTAACCCCCTGGGCTAGGATTAAAATCTTACAAATAAAATATAGTTTTAAGACGAAAGCTACCATATTTATGAAGGAATAAAATAATGCTTCTCTACATTTCCAACTAATAATAAATTAGGAGGTCCAGATTGTCGGACCACATTTACTATAGGCTAAGTCGCTAGGTTTTAGAAAAAGAATCATCTTACAGAAAAACTGATAACGTTGCATTTACGCTTCGTGATCTATATGCTTCCATGCTAAAAAGACATAAAGATTAAAATCTGCTGTGACGTCATAAATCATTCCTCCTTTCATTCCTCCTCCTCCTTTGCTCCTCCTCTGATGACGTATGCGATGCTGCCATATTGTAAAATATTCCACCTTCCCCTCTTATTCCTCTGATGACGTAATCATTCCTCCCTCCCCTACCATTCCTCCCAATCCTCTCAATACACTTGTGACGTATAAGAAGTGACGTCATAAGACACTCTACTGTTGAGATAGGTCTGATGACGTAAGCGATGCCGCCATATTGTAAAACATTCCACTGTTGAGGAAGGTCATAGCATTCCTCCCAATCCTCCTCTGACGTAAGCGATGACGTCATAAAACATTCCACTGTTGAGGAAGGTCATAGCATTCCTCCCAATCCTCCTCTGACGTAAGCGATGTCGCCATGTTGTAAAACAATACCAATATATAAACTTTAAATTTCCCACCATCCGCCATTTGAAATAGGAACCGGAAACGTAGACATTTTTATTATAAATTCTCAAATTTTGAATTTCGCGCCGGAAACGTAACCAATTACATTATAAATTCTCAAATTTTAAATTTCGCGCTTTGTCCGCCATTTGAAATAGGAACCGGAACCGCCGCCATTTATATTATTAATTTTCAAATTTTGAATTTCGCGCTTCGTACGCCCCGGAACCGGAACCGCCGCCATTTGCAATAGGAACCGGAACCGACGCCATTTTGAATCATGTGTCCATGACGTAGGTCGTGACGTCATAGCCACGCCCACTTGTGACGTCATACAATCCGCCCTCCCCTCCAGCGCCTCCCTCCCCTACAGCGCCTCCCTCCCCTCCGGCTCCTGCGGCTCCTCCTCTGCTCCTCCTCTGACGTAGGTGGGAAAACCATACTACTGCCGCTATATTAGGTTCGTCCGCTAAAACGTTATTTTCCATATAGTCCAGTCAACGAAGGGGTTGTAGAGGACATGGAAAGGGGGAGAATTTTCTTCTTCAGGAATGTGTTGGGGGTAGTTAGGAGGTAAACATACTAAAAGTCCCCACCCCTACCCCTTACGCTTCATGGGGGAGGGGGTTGGAAAGGGCCCATTTTTTTTGTTTTTCGCTTATAACTTGAAAACGGTTCGTCGAAGGGAAAATCCTTTTATATACCAAATTAAAGCTGACGTAATTCTCTACTAGTTGGTTCATATACACTTTTGTCGTATCTATAATTGTTTTCGAGATATGGCCTGCTGGATATCACTAATTTTCAAAAAATTAATTTTTACCTCGCGTTTTTCGTTACATTTGTCTTTTTAACTTTTCAACCTTTCGTTTTACAGCAAAGTCGTGAGGAAAATTGTTGTAGAAAATAAAATTTTCTTTAAACATAAGTATATATATTTAATTTATCTTCAACAAAACAAAAGTAAAAATAATTTGAAATTGTCGGGTAAATTTAGTGATTTCTCAAGAAAATTGTACATTTGTTATTTCCTAATTCAAGAGCTATAACGATATACATATTGTATATATACACATATTATATACTATAGATACACAATACTTACATTTACATACATATATGTGTGTGTATATATATATATTAATTAGGAATCCAATTTAAGAACCCTCGTGATCTTCCATCACCTTTTTATATCGGATTCAGCGTCTACAGGGGATGTTTTGAGGGGACCCATTTCTTCCTCATCGTCGTTTTCGTTCATTACAGGTATCTTCTTTAAACATTTTATCTGGCAGTTTTGGCATAAAGGGGAACAGTTCAACGATACTATTTTGCAGTCACAATAAGACTGCTGCAATCCTTTGTGTACTTACAAAAAATCTTGCTTAAAATTCCTTGTGGTGCTGCTGGGTCTTTGGTCAGCACTGGAGCAATATCATTTTACTTACGTTCCCAACCCCATAACTCTAGGGGTAATTTATTCGTTTCCTAACCAGAGATGCACCTGGTGGTATGTCCGAAAGGCATGTTCTTTTGCCCCCTCGCTTGGTGGAAGTGATGAGAGATCAGGTTTCACATTGGTCATAGATTTTAGAAATGAATGGATACGTGACGAATACGTGAAATTTGTCAAGACCCACTACCCAGAGAGGAGATGATGGAAATAAACTCACCACACAGCACTAAGGTGGCCGAACAGGAAAGACGCTACCGAAGGAGAAAGTCCGTAGATATCTATTTCAATCTGGACACCGAAGTAACAGTGAATGAAGAACTAGTCCTCTCCAATCCGGACAATCAATACAGACTGATCAACCTACTGAGGTCTAAACTCGAGGAAAACGGCATCAAGCATCAGATGAGGCTGACGTGCTGATTGTCAGTAGGCCTACACTTAGTGAACAATCAACGAGAAACATCTAATATAGCTGTCATTGGGGAAGGTGTCGATCTAGCATTGATATTTACCGGAAATACTCCACTTGATCACATTATTTTACTCATCAAACCAGGGAGCGGAAAAGTTCTAACCAATGTTTATTCCACCCACCAAATGCAGCAGTGTGAGTAAAACAAATTCTGTTCCTGCAAGCTTTTACAAGCTGCGACATCCCGAAAGGGTAAACTTGGTTTTGTCAAACTTTACCAAAAATACCCAGATATTCACAGAACAGCCGAAGTAGTTTACAACCCCTCCTCTTTCCAAGTTGATGTTCAGGAAGCTGGATGAACATGCATTTTAAAATGGTACGGCGCCCCAGCAAGGGAGAGCTCCCTTAACACCTACCATTACCATTCACATCTAAAATCTAAACCTGATCTCTCGGCACTTCCACCAAGCAATAAAAGAACATGTCTTTCGGACATACCACCAGGTGCAGCTCTGGTTAGGAAACCAATTACCTCAAGAGTTGTGGGGTTGGGAACGCAAGGGAAATCGTCTTGATCCAGAGCTGACCAAATACCCAGCAGGACCACAAGAAATTTTAAGCAACATTTTTTTGTAAGTGCACAAAGGATTCAGCAGTGTCAAATGTGGTTGCAAGAACGTTTCGTTGAACTGTTCCCCTTTGTATGCCAAAACTGCCAGGGGAACTGATTGAAGAAGATACCTGTAATAAACGAAGACGACGATGAGGAAGAAAAGGAGCTCCTCCATACATCCCCTGCAGACGCTGAATCCGGTATAAAAGAGTTATGGAAGATGACGGGGATTCTCAGTTCCTGCTACCTTCAGTTGTGGAGATGCATCCAGAAGCTGGACCTTCTCGTCACAAGAGAGCCAGGACTACACCAATTTTTAAAATATATTACTTTAATAATTTTTCTAAATGCATATTGATTTATTTGTGTAATAAATATAATTTTTACAAATGTTTCTTACTATACAATCACCTTCTAAGATTTTCAGATTCTATATTTTTAAAACCTGGAATTTCTTCCCAGGTTTTCGTTTTTCGAAATTAAACAACTATTTTAAAATTGATTTAACTGTATAATTTGCCCATTACTGATCATCAGTACGAACTTTATGTTGGATTTAGGCACTATCTTTACAGGGATGAGGAAAGTGGTTTCTTGGATATATATCTAAGTTAGTATGTATGTGTGTGTGTGTATATATATGTAGTATGCATATATATATATATAGTATGTAGTATGCATGTATATATATATGTAGTATGTACGATGTATGCATGTAAATGTATATATATATATATTATTATAGTTCAGCCTATAAACAGAAATAAGTACCAGGAGCAATCCTGGGGGTAAAGGCGGCCAGTGCGTAAGGCTGACAACCATACCACCTTCACGTGCCGAATTTCCAAAATCTGGGAGCCTCAACCTCCTGGAACCCTCTGGGCTTCCATGACCTGTATAGAGATCACTTTACTTTAGTTTTATATATCATTATAGCCCTTGAATTAGGAAATTACAAATGTACAATTTTCTTGAGAAATCACTAAATTTACCCGACAACTTCAAATTATTGTAATTTTTGTTTTGTTATGATAAATTAAATATCTATACTTATATTTAAAGGAAATTTAATTTTCTACAACTATTTTCCTGGCGACTTTGCTGTAAAACGAAAGGTTGAAAAGTTATGAAGACAAATGTAACGAAAAACGTGAAGTAAAAATTAGTTTTTTGAAAATTAGTGATATCCAGCAGGCTATATCTCGAAAACAAGTATAGATACGACAAAAGTGTAAATAACCAACTTGTAGAGAATTATGTCATCTTTAATTTGATACATTAAACGTTTTTCCCTACGACGGACCGTTTTCAAGTTATAAGCGAAAAATTAAAAAATGGGCCCTTTCCACCCCCCTCCCCCCATGAAGCGTAAGGGGTAGGGGCGGGGACTTTTAGTACGTTTACCTCCTAACTACTCCCAACACATTTCTGAAGAAAAAGTTCTCCCCTCTCCATGTCCTCTACAACCCCTTTTACGGCATTCATTGACTGGACTAGTACTTGATACATAAATAGCTATATTAGTACACGCTCTCTAAAACAGCTGCTTGTCGGGCTAGTAACACGCCAAGAAATTGCATTTTAGCAACCAAGGCCGCTAAAATTCCATAAAACTGCATTTCAAATGCAGTAATCAGATAATCAGAAACTTTGCATTTGAAATGCAGTTTTATCAGCCTAGTACTTTAAAGTCGTCATGGCAATCTATAAACAAAACTCAGATGGCATTGACCAGTCACACCAAGTTTAACATGGATTTAAGCATATTGTCTACTTAATCATAAAACAAATTTAAACCAACATGTATGATAATCAGAAACTTTACCAGGGTTTTTCGCAAACAGGGTAGCCTTCTTCATCATATAAGAACAAATATAAACCAACATCTTTTCACACCTTCGTTCACAAGAGAATCATTACTTACCATGGATGCACCAGCATTTAATTGCAATATATTCCTTTTCATCATGTTGCTGGCACCAGCTTCAATTCAATATTTCGGGCTTGGATTGAAGTTTCCTCGGGAATATCATTCATATTTTCACAAGTTTTCATAAATACTAGTTCGTATGCGTTATTATTTACAAAAAGCTACTCATAATGCATCTATAAAGCATTTCGTATTGGTACGTACGGTTCATTAGCCTATTGTTTAGCGATTTATGTGGCTGTGGGAATATGACTTTAACAAATAATATATAATTATACGGTAATTTTGTTTCAATTCATATAATTTAGAGAGCTTTTACTAAAAAATATTGTATGCACCACGTACGCAAAATCTTTATCAGCCTCATCCCGTATACTAGATTCGTCCGCTAAAGCGTTATTTTACGTTACATAAATAGCTATTAAAAACTATGTAGTAAAAGCATGGGTTAATATATTACATAACGAATATTATTCAGCACATTTCAAGGGCCGAATAACTGATTAATCTTTACATTTATTGTTTCCTAGATATGGAAGCGTACTCGCATATACATGGGAATATCTAGGGATCTGGTGTTGAAATTGAACATCAAAATTGTAAAAAATGTGTATATATAATGTAATATAAAATGTATAAACGAATTTTGCATAGCGGGATGTTTCTGTAGGAGTTATGGCAACGTCAGACTCAAATGACTTCACAATAGGGATAAGTACGGTTGAAAAAAGAACATATTCCACTCGATGAAGTTTTCATAACAGTTATGTAGAACATTGTGAGCTTTGTAGAAATTACAGGTGTTACTAAATATACATTCTTTTAAAGCTGCTGTGAGCATAAGGACTTGTATTGTTCAAACAATTCTGATGCGAAATATCTTATGCTAATGCAAGCATATCTTATGCTATCTTATGTACAATATCTTACTGTAGTTACAAATATAGTTACGAGTAGAAACAACCGAGGCGTTCGGATATTAAGGGTAAAGTCAGCATTGGATCAGCTCATTTAACATATCTGGAACATGAGAAACAACCCTGTGATTAGGAGGCAAACAGGAACCTGAAATCTCCTTCGTCTGTTTTGGTTGACAGTAAGTTATATTTGAGGTCTGGAAGATTTGCTTAACTTATGTAACCTATTTCATATCATTTTCTAATTAGCTGGAATAGACAGCATTGAAAGTTAATGAAAGACTATTTCCCAGGCGTCAGAGAAAGGATGAAAATGAAGGGCATAACATCGGACGTCTTACTTATTTATTGAGTGACAACAGACAATTCCCAAGCAAGCTACATAAATATTATCTATTTTATGGCACCCGGAGGTTCATTGCCGCGCTTACACGAGCACGCCGTTCAGCCCTAGTCTGTGCTATCTCCATCCACCCATTCCTCGCATATCCTACTTTCGTTAAATCTGTTCTAATATTGCCCTACCACCTAAGTCTAGGTCTTTTAGGGGGTCTCTTCTCTTCGGGTTACCCTGGGGTAATATTTCTCTAAGCATCCTGATTTCGAACACTCTCAGATTTTGTTCTTCCCGAAGTGTAAGGGACCATGTCTCACACCTATAAATAAAACCGGCAGAATATTGTCTTATAAGTTTTGGTTTTTAGATTTCTAGACAGAAGAAAACACCACACCTGACGTTACTCAATTCCCTACAAGACAAAGTAATTTTTCCACTTATCTTAAGTGATTCAAACTAGCAAACGACTATCTATGTCCTTACGATATTTAGGAAAGACACCGTTATCATGTGATTTGTACATGATTGCAATAGGCGGAAGCGAGTAGACGTGCTATGTGAAGTGACAACAGGAGCAGACGAATGAAACATTCCTTGATTTAAAACTATTAGCGAGATTATCACTGCCAGAAAAAGCTGAACAGCCAAACCAAGAATAGCAAGATCGATCGGACAGCCCGGCTGATTTACCAGAGACTCGTACTTGAAGGTCGAAAATTAAAGTATATTACTAAAACTAAACAGGATGCACTTGCTTACTTCCTTACTAATTTTGATTTATATTTTCTTAAAACAAAATTCTATTTCTTATTATTATTACAAAATTATGAATTTACAATGAGCTTTACTACCTTAACATAAAATGACTAGATTAATTTTATTTGTGATCTCAGATGCGAACTGCACTTTAATAATTCATACATCAAGACAATAGTAGTTCGGATATAAAATAATTAAATTAAATTAAATTATTATTATATGTATACTAGACTAGAAATTATCACATAATTATTCTTAAAATTACAAATTTACATTAAGCAAATACAATCCTACAATATTTTAACTCATTACTTTTATATCACAAAGGTGTAGATTGTATTTACTTAATGAAAAACTATAACATGCTACATAAATAATATATGGTACTAACCTTCATTGTTTGGCCCCATTCATACTTACAAATATTCCTAAAACAATTTACAATTCTCTTGGGGCTCTCAAGAGAAAGGGTCCTTCCTGATCCCTATAATTTTAACTTAAAGAAAAAACATAATTATTTCCAACTGAGGGTGAGTGCAAAAATTAAAATTATAACATCAAAATTAAGAACAAGACCCTCCCGAAATTGAATTAAATTTTCAAAATTAAAGTAAGACCCTACCCAAATTAAATTAAATTAAATTATCACATTACTAGGCTTAGGGAATTTAAATTTCAACCCATTTGGAGGATAAATTCAAGACAATTGCACCGGATTTTGGTAATGGCTTGGTTATGAATAAGTGGAAACTGCTTATGACTCTAGATTTACACTCTAAGTCGGTGCTACAGGGGAATACTAATAAAGAAAAATCCAGGAAGCAAGGACTAATGCAGGACCTAGCCAGAGGTAGTGGAAAGAAACCAGTTCTATGTGGACGGTGGACATCAATGGATAAACTCCAGGAGAAACAAGTTTAACAATTGACGCTATAAACAGTGTTAACAAGTTATATTCTTGAAAAAGAGAACAGCACAATAATTGTATATAATAAATATTTAACTCAGAATATATATATATATATATATATATATATATACTTCAATGTAAATATGACACTATTACCCTAAAATAATCCTGATAACAAACAGCCTACACAACTATCCTGTTAACCTAATATCCAGAGAGAACCAGAAATATGTAAAACTTCTTAGTATGAAGACACAGTGTAGTTGTACACTTATTGAACAACTTCGGCTAAATAGTGCATTAAGCTAATCGAATAGAATCATAAAAATTAGAATATGGAATAGTAGTTTTAGTCAATATGCAAAGTTTAATATAAAGATATAAATAAGTACGGTAGATAATAATACCAAATAATCAAAACTCCAGCAAAAGGGAAAATGCCACGTACAGCTAAAGCAAGCAAAGGGTAGGCATTTGCCAGAGTGCAACAGTACTGATTACTAAAGCTCAAGAAAATTCTATACAGTTTATAATCACTATACATATATCTCAACCTAACGCGTTTCACTGAAATAGAGTGAACCAATATTTGAAAGAACTTTAAGCTAAGCAAAGCAAACTACGGAAATCTAATTCGCAACTCAATAGCAAACTTGGGCACTCAATATTCAATATCGAATCTGTCCTGACAAGTAACTAACCAAATTTCAATAAAATGCAAAGCAGAGAATTTGTAAAATTTCAAGGTCAAAAAGTATGATAAACTACCAACCCATAAGGATGATTCATTAAGGATGGCACCTTATGATACCATATGGAATCAGAATAAAGCAAAGAATGCCAAAAAGGAGTGGTAAATTCTGTAACACTGCTGAGTAAATATAAGTTTAATTTGATACCAGAAAAGTTTCAAATACAAAAAAGGAAAAAATAAAAAAAATTATTCTGAATTCAAAAATACCTTAATAATAATAATAATTTCAAACAGAAGAAGCTACGAGAAAGTTGATTCAGGATACTGGCAAGTATGGCCAAATAACAAAACTAGACAACAAAATTTAAACAGTCAAAATTTCCAGGCTGAAGTTATTTCGAAAATTTAGTTTTACCAAATATTTAATAATGGGCAAATAACCAATAAAAAAAACTTGCAATGTTAAACTTTGAATAATAATAATTTCAAAGAGAAGTTGTTACAAAAATTCAGTTTTACAAAAATGTTCAAACGGGGAAATAACCAATAAAAAAAACTTGCAATATTAAACTTTGAATAATAGTAATAATTTCAAGAGAAGTTATTACAAAAATTTAGATTTACAAAAAATGTTAATAACGGAGAAATAACCAATAAGGAAGCTTCCAATATTAAACTTTGAATAATAATAATTCCAAAGCAAAGTTGTTACGAAAATTTAGTTTTACAATATTACTGATAACGGACAAGTAACCAGTAGGAAACTAGCAATATTAAATCTATAACTTTATTGCACTGGAACATGTTTAAATATGACAGCAAAATCTGTAAAGCAATAATGCCCATAACACAGAAACTCCCAGAAATAGACCGTGGGAATATTACTAGTACAGTTAAATACAAAACAAGAAAGCACTACGTAAGAACTGTACATAGAACTAACGTGAGAGAGTTCATGACCTCAGAGAATGTGACCTCGCCCAAAAATAGCATCACGCCATATGACGATAATATGGAAACTAAGGAATGTTAACTTCACTAACATTGAAACACCAACCGTAATATAACATTGTCCAATTTACGGGACATCTAACTGGGAGAAAATACTGCATTAGCAAGTAACTCGCATAAATGAGTGACTTCAAATATCATAGATAACTGTAGATGGTTTTGCATAATGAAAGGCACCCACTAACTGGTTCTGCTTGTAAATTTCCACATACAGAAGTATTACTGTAATAACTTTAGTTGGATCTTAATCCAGCTATTTAATACGCAAAAAGCAACCATGTAATTAAATAACTTAAACGTCTTGGACTGGAGTGTACGGGCTACCTAACACGGGTTCCGGCCCGATAAACGATGCCAGAATATGCACCTACATTTGCAACATGGTCTACGCCACAACCATGACTACAATCTAACATTCTGAGAGAAAAAAGCATAGATTTAAAGGTTGTTAAATCTCAAAGCTGCAGTTAATAATTTAGTAAACCATGACTTTCAACTTACATACCAAATCCCCGACGAAACTCCACGGCACGTATACACTTCCCAAAAGGTACTACATCACAGAATCGGCTGCACTCAACAGCTGCTGGAGGAGATCTTTCTCCAGCAGCGAGGAAGCCTAGCAAGCGCTCGCAGCGCCACCAAACGGGAAAATTCATAACTCTGACGGAAGACATCAGCAGAAGAAAACATCTGAATATTAAACTGCACAAGATAGCGAAAGAAACGGAAATCTTTAAACTAACGGAAGTTACAGAAAAATGGAAAGTAATAAATTAATAAAACCCCACAAGATTACACAATTAATAATTAAATTTTACATTTATCTTTTACAACATAACTCAAAGGACACCAAAATAATTCAAGCCCTTAGGCCCACACAAAGCAAACGTGGTTCAGATCTTGGTATTGCCCAATATTATTTTAATACCAGAAAAGAAATACGAAATAATTAAAACATCTTAAGATGATATTAGATTAGCAAAGACTCATCTCAATTGGAAACGGCAGGCCTGGCAGCCAATTTTGTTTTCGTTGCCATAACGGCATGCTTACAAACACCAACCATGATGGTCGCTAGGATCAAGAAATAGAGGGAGTTGCTCTTCGCACTCCCTTTTATACCCGCTGTATCCTATTGATTCCAATTAACACGTTAAAGCGACACTTCACCAATCATAAATATTTTAATAAACTTTATTAAAACAAAAAAACTGTAGTTAATATTCACGCGAATGAAAATATGTGTTACTACCAGCATGGAGAGCAGTCACGGCCAGCTAGATCTCGCTGTCTGCTTGAAACTAACTTCGCTGGCAAGGACTAGCGTGGAGGAGTAAACGGTCAAACTTGTAGGAGAAACGAAGAACGGGGAAGACAAGGGACTCCTATGACTGGCGAGATAGCGTAAATACAGTTGTGTATTGAAACCTACAGAGACGGAAGGAGGGAGAAGTAGCAGGAGTTTAACTCCGCAGAAACATAAATAGAATAACTGATGTTTGCTGTTGCCTAGGTAATTTATAGACTGTAACATTATTGCATTTTAAGAATGTTACAATCTCCTGCCCCGCAACTTGGAATATGTTTTGGAATATATTCCAACTCATAACAGGTAATATATTTGTTGTGTTCGAAGGCAAGTTTCAATTTTAGTGGACTGTATGTATAATGGCTGTGATATCTGCCAAAGAATGCAAGGAGTTGGCTCTTGTCACACATTTAAACACAACACAAGTAGTCAAACAAACAAGTCCTTTAGTATTTTATTGTACAAACCGTGAATATTATACTTGCAATATTAGTTAACATTAATAGTAGATTGTGAATTACTGTGAAACTAGTCTAACTTCCATACAAGCAAGCGCACCATTCTACGCTTGTAGCTGACTGCACGCCATGTTGGAAAGCCCCTTTCTTCCCGAGTTCCAGTGTACCAACATGCAACACTAAAGTCACTACCGCGCAGGGTAGCCAAATTAGGGAAAAGTCTCAACATATTCCCCCCTTGAGGGATTCAACACTCAACAAATACAAACAAATGATTAGAACAAATAAAGTGAACTTAGATTGTTAAAGAGTAATTTTACAAATAATTAGTCAACATCTTTAGGCAATGGGCAAAGTTTCACTATGGCACGACGGAACAAACCAGTTTTTGTATTCACCGTAACCACACGTGTGATATTATCACCACCGGGATGCAGTTCTTTCACAATTCCAGTCTTCCAAACAAGTGGAGGCAGGTTATCTTCTCGTAGGAGGACTAGATCTCCTACTGCAGGCTTCCAAGATCCAGTAGACGACCATTTTCGTCGCTGTTGGAGCGATTGCATGTAGTCCTTTGACCACTTCTGCGAGAAGTCCTGATACAATATTTGAACTAGATTCCACTTTGTCAGACAGGACAAGGGGCTGTTGGATATGTCAGGTGAAGGAACACCAGTCAATTGTCTTCCTACTAAGAAATGTCCAGGAGTCAATTAACACTGGTCATCTGGATCATCACTCATGGGACAAAGAGGTCTCGAGTTTAATACAGACTCAATCTGATATAAAAGCGTGGATAATTCCTCAAAGTTAAGAATGGAATTTCCAATTGTCTGCTTCAACAATGATTTAGTTGACTTTATTCCAGCCTCCCAGAGCCCACCGAAATGAGGACTAGAGGGTGGAATAAATTTCCACTTTACATTCTCATTAGCTGTACGTTCTTCTATTTCAGAATTATTATCCCTACAAAATCTCAACAACTCATTGTTGGCTCCAACAAAATTTGTGCCATTGTCGCTCAGAATTAGATTAGGAAAACCTCTACGTGCAGCAAATCTTCTGAATGCAGCAAGAAAATCTTGAGTCGTTAGACTCTTTACCAATTCAAGATGTATTGCCTTCACAGTGAGACAAACAAATAGAGCAATATATTATTTTAATTTTATTTTACTCCTGGGTTGTCACCCTTTATTATGATTGGACTACCATAATCAACACCAACCTTAACAAAATGTAATGAAGTTTGAACTCTATATGAGGGTAAGTCACCCATTATGTGAGTAGTAACTGGAGGTTTGTTACGAAAGCAATTGTAACATGAATGAATCACACTGCGCACAATTGTTTTTCCGCGTGGAATCCAAACCTTATTCCGCAAGGAAAACAATACAGCTTGAGGGTCAGAGTGCAACAGCCTTTCATGTTCATGTTTGATAATCAGCTTAGTAACACAATGCTTTGGTGGAATGATAATAGGATATTTGCTGTTGTATTCCAACTGTGAATTCCCAAGTCTACCACCAACGATCAATAAACTGTTATCACCAAGGAAGGGGTTTAAAGACATTAGTTTGCTTGTCGAAGCAACTACATTGTTAGTCTTCAAGTCATGAATTTCCTTCATGTATTCACTAGCTTGCACCAATTCAGCGCCTTTCAACTTTTCAGGAGTGAGTGGGCCAATATGACGAGAGTCTTTTGCAGAGCGAACATTAGTAATGAATCTCAGAACATAGCTGTAGACTCGCTTTAGTTTACAATAGGATGAGAATCGTTCCAAGTCAGGCGAATGCACATTAACTAATAGCACATTCAAAGACGTTTTGTTTCTGCCTCGACAGATGATGGTATATTAGTAGCAACAAAGGTTTCATATGTTGGAGACAATTCACACAACCAAGTAGGTCCATGCCACCAAACATCAAGCGAAAACATTTGTGAAGGTACAATTCCTCGGGACAAATAGTCAGCTGGATTACTATGGGTAGATACATGTCTCCACTCTGAAACTGAGGTGAGAGATTGAATTTCCGACACTCGATTACCCACAACAGTTTTCCAACAATTAGGAGGTTTCTGTAACCAACACAGGACTATAGTGCTGTCCGTCCAACAATATGTGGGGAATGGAACAGACAAGTTTAACGATTTTATGACTTTAGCCATAAGACAAGACAACAAGAGAGCAGCACACAGCTCTAGTCGTGCAATAGACTGTTGTTTCAACGGAGCAACTCTTGACTTGGAAGTCAACAAGACCACTGAAACTTCATCACTGTCAGACACTGTTCTGACATATACACAAGCACCATATGCGGCTTCTGAAGCATCTGAGAAGCCATGGATTTCAAGAACCTTGTTCTTAACAAAAGGCATTACCTTTCTTTGAACTCGAAGTTTATTAAGAAGGGGAAGTTCACTGTAGATAGCCTTCTAAGTTTCAAGAATGTTAGTATGTGAGTCTAACGGTTCATCCCAATCGATTTTCAATTGCCATAGAACCTGTAGAATAAGTTTGCATTTGACTACTGCACAACCTAACAGTCCAAGAGGATCAAATATGGATGCGATGATGGCAAGAATGCTTCTCTTAGTGACAAGATTAGGAGCTTCCTTCAAATTTATTTGAAACTGAAATTCATCAGACTTAGGGTGCCAAACAATACCTAAAGTCTTAACAGCTTCACCATTGGTAAGATTACAAGGCGACGAGAGTTCTCTGTCTTCCAAGGGTACATTAGCAAGAGCTTCTGGACAATTTGACGTCCATTTTCTAAGATGAAACTGAGCACTGTCCAATATAGAAGTGATATCACCTTGAAGCTGTTTAGCTTCTTCAACTAAATCTGCACCAGTCCGTAGGTCGTCAACATAGAAGCAAGATCGAATAGTTTCTGAAGCAATGGGGTGAGAGTCCTTGCACTCATCAGCACCTTGTAGCAAGAAAAGGAGCAGAACTGGTACCGTATGTAACAGTAGTCAGACGATAATCCTTAAATTCCTCATCAGCAGATTCACGACAAACAATTTTCTGAAGATTTCGATGTTCAGGATGGACCAATACACATCGATACATTTTTGCAATGTCAGCTGATAGGGCAACAATGTAAGTTCTGAATTTTAGGATAATGGAGAACAAATCAGGCTGGACGGTAGGTCCGACCATTAACATGGAATTCAAATATATTCCATTTGAAGATTCACAACTCCCATCAAATACAACTCTCAGTTTTGTTGTAGTACTAGAGTCCTTCAATACACAATGATGGGGCATGTAAAAATTCAACAAATCATAACTTTCAATGGGTGCACTTTCCATATGACCTAAGTCACTGTATTCATTGGAACGTGCTCCACGGGCTGAACACCCAGGCTGTATCCATTTGCAAATAGCAATGAGGTAGTGGTAGGAGACAAGGATGCAAATACAAACTTTATATGAAAATTTCATTAATGCCAGGTTTATTTCACATTCAGAGTAAGGTTAGTAGTCACACTGTACTTTTCATAAGCAGAGCTAAATCACAATAACAGAATAACTGTACCCAGTGAAGCAGAAGTACAAGAGAATAAGGTATATTGTAGCATAAATGTGTTCTATACCAAGAGCTGAAGGCCCGAAAGAGACGTAATTGTTTGGCTAGCATCCAACCGTGAAAATAAGAAAATTAGAAAATGAAAAAAAAATAATATTCAAACGGGAATCTAAAGCTGGTGGGTGAAAATAAACAAACCGAAAGCTAAACACAAAACCCACCAGCAAAACTAAAGACTAACAAAACATACCTGCTGAATAAAGTCGAAAGATGTAGATAAAGATTACATGATGTAAATTACGGACTGTACCGGTAAGTACACCAGCAGAAATCCACAGCAAGGCCCCTCGGTGGAAAGGAGCATGGCGGTAGATACAGGAATCGGAACAAAAGTTCTCGCTTCGACGATCCAAGAACAACTCTCTGTCCCCCGCTCGTAACTGAAGACCCTGCAGGAAAACGCCCCCCAAACGTAGTACCAACTACCACATAAAGAGGGCATTTCCAGGCAAGAAAAAAAAAATATCGATATATGCCGGAAGGGCAAAATAATGAAAGCACTCAAAACAACGGAAGGAAGCTAGCGCAAGCAAAACAAAGAGAAATGTGTACATAAATAGTACAAGTTACGAAAATATAGAAATACTGAAGCTAACAGGTAAGAGTAAATAGCATACAAAATAGATAGAAAGCTAAATAAATACGAAATAAATAACGTGCCGGGAATAAACGGCACATCATGCATAAAATCAACATACTTCTCCTTTAACTCTGGCGATTTCAAGAATCTTCTTTCAATTTGCTTAAGTCTTTTAATGGCATTACATTTAGACTCAGCCACAGGAGATACTTCTGAACGAATTGAAAGTTTGACAACAAATCTTCCAAGTTCATCTCTTTGAACATTATTTGCAAAATGTTCTTCGCAAGCTCTTTCTTCAGAAGTAAGAACTGGCTGCTGCAGTTCTTCAAGTTCCCAGAACTTTTTCAACTTTGTGTCAAGAGGGTCAAGTTTCACAAAGTTAGTACAACGAGCCTTGATATTAGGTTTAACGCATGATTCAGGAAAAGTACCAGCCAGTACCCAACAAAATCTAGTGTTTATCAATGTAAGATAATTTTCCCTTCGCAAGGTATAACCAGATACAATTTCATAACAAACGTCAGCCCCCAACAAAATGTCTATAGGTGAAGGTCGATTGAAAGTAGAATCACTTAGAACAATATCAGTGGGAATGTTCCAAGTCGAACAATCAATTTTCTGAGCAGGTAGCTGACTTGTGATGGTGTCTACTACTGCACAATTCAAATTCAAAGTATAGTCTGATATCTGCGAACATAAAACAAGATTGCAAGTGGAGCTTACAGGAGAAACGTTTGAATTGCTTATACCAACAATTGGTAACCGACAAGATTTTGTACCAATACCAAGACCTTTGACAAGATTAGAGGTTACAGATGATAATTGACTCGCTGAGTCCAACAAGGCTTTAACCACTAAAACTTCTCGAGTTCTAGTTTTCACTCCAACACAAACCGTACTCAGCAAAACATTTGAGCCTAATCCTGAAATCACTTTCATTGCTGCAGGCGAAATGATTGCAGAACGATCAACATTTGAATTATTATTAGGAGTTATTTGTTCTTTATGAACCAACAAGTTGTGATTTCCATTACATTTCGTGCACCTGGGTTGCTTACATTGTTTGGAAATATGAGAAGTTGAGAAGCACAAGTAACAAAGTTTATTTTCCTTGACGAATTCACGACGATGATCAATATTTGCTTGTTTAAACTTCCTACAATCAAGAATATTATGATTGTCAAGTTTGCAAAACTTAAAATTCAAGGAGGTACTATTGTTAGCAATACGAAGTGCCTTTAGTTTAGGTTTGAACTCACGTTTGTGCTCACCAACAGATTTGTTAGCGTCTGTTAATTCCAATGTCTGACATTTCCTTTCCAAGAAATCAATTAAATTGTCTAATGTCGGAATATCAGAGAAGGCAAATCTATTTTCCCATTCACTTCTATTATTAACCTTAACTTTATTCAGAATCAATTCCTGCAACAAGATTTCATGAAGTGGAATCTCCGCTTCTAAATTCTCAATGGCACTAAGATTAGATTTTACACCATTTATCAATTTGCGGTAGTCACTCGAAGTACCACTACTACAACTATGAAGATTGAGCAACTGTTTCACATGCTGCGAAACAATCAACCGTTTGTTGTTGTACCTTTCATCAATCAAATTCCAAGCAACCGTAAAGTTACTATCACAAATGGCCAAGTTACCTAATAAATCCTTGGGTTCACCTTGAAGTGAAGACAGCAAATAATGCAACCTTTGCACATTATCGATGCAAGTATTGTTGATAACTAAGCTTTCAAATGTGTTCTTAAATGTCAAGTACTTTGTCAAATCTCCCTTAAAACTAGGTAATTCTATAGGTGGAAGTTTCAAATTAGTAGTGCTTCGAGTGGAGTTATTCGAAAAGCATTACTAGGACTTATGGGTCTTTCCCTAGCATCAATCAGGTCTTGAATTCTACCGAACATTGCATCATATCTATTTTCAAATTCCTCATGCTCTTCAAAATGAGCTTCACTAGCTTTTGAATCTATCTGGCATTCTAAATATTCCCTAACATCATTGAACTCTTTCCAAGTTTCTGACAATGCATTTTGCCTGGATATCAATTCATTGCTAGAGATATCCTCACGGTTCAAGAACTTTTCAAGATGAGTTAGTGACCTTTTTAGTAAGCCGCGTTTTTTAATAGCCTTTGCTTCCGATTCAAACGACATGATGAATACTATGACAGTTGTTTATTATCAATGAAAAAACAAATTAAACTTCTATAAAATGTACAACAATAAGATCTGTGTTATTATTCATATGTATTTTGAGAGACAATGTTTGAGCAACAATGTGTCATTGTTCAAGTAAGTAATTTGCTTGAGTAAATTATATATGTTCAACGACTTATACAATAGCACAATAGCGAACAATTGAATATTAGTTGAATTCAAGTCCGTCAAACAAGATTAATAAGCAAGTCAGTACTTCTTTGTTTCAGTGTTAGAAGCAGGTTTTAGGATTTTAGACAGGATGTCTACCCTAGTCAAGTTAGGACAAATGAGTCAAAAATGGAACAAACTTACAGTTGGTTGAATTATTGTATCACTAATGGTAACATCAGACAGCTCCATGAAGTCGTAGACTTTGTCCAAGATGTCTGGCAAGATTCCCAGCATGACGTCATCTGCGATGTAATGTTGCTGAATGTGTTTTCAGATTAGCCTTCAAAGTACCAATAATAATTCAACTACAATCGCTGATGTTACAGCTCACAAAGTTTGAAATTATTCTTCAACGGGTACAGTTCCACAGTTTGCTAACCCTTCTGTGCTGCGACACGTTTTAACAATGCAAGGATGATGCAACACTTCACCACGGTATAGTTCCATGTAGTAGTAATATTGTTCGTAATTGTCTGTTTTATGCACAAATAATACAAGAATTTTCAAGTGTAATGTCTTCTTGTGTTGTTTATATTACGCACAAGTAATATCAATGTTCAATCACACAAGTGATGTCAATGTTCAATAAAATAACTGCTTGTAGATATTTCCCGCGCCTCAAACAAGATAGACGCTAGCTTATAGCGGCAACGCTTCACAGATTGCAACGCAATGTCGTAATATTTCCAGTACGATCTAGTTCGCACTATGCAAATGTTCACAACCACAACCAATGTTCCAAGTTGCACAAATTCCAATCACAGCTGGAGTTCCAAATTTGCACGAATTCCCATCACGGCCGGCAGGACCAAGCTTTATGTTGTGTTCGAAGGCAATTTTCAATTTTAGTGGACTGTATGTATAATGGCTGTGATGTCGGCCAAAGAATGCAAGGAGTTGGCTTTCGTCACACAAATTAAACACAACACAAGTAGTCAAACAAACAAGTCCTCTAGTATTTTATTGTACAAACCGTGAATATTATACTTGCAATATTGGTTAACATAAATAGAAGATTGTGAATTACTGTGAAACTAGTCTAACTTCAATGCAAGCAAGCGCACCATTCTACGCTTTTAGCTGACTGTACGCCATGTTGGAAAGCCCCCTTCTTCCCAAGTTCCAGTGTACCAACATGCAACACTAAAGTCACTACCGCGCAGGGTAGCCAAATTAGGGAAAAAGTCTCAACAATATTCATTTAGTAGTACAACAGTTTTTTTCATTTACAAGTGGGACGAAACTTTAGAGTTCACAGTAATAGTGTTCAAGATGGAAGGGCACTTCACAGAACAGGACCTTTTGGAGCACATAATATTTGTGAGGATTTTACCTTGTTTAAGATTCCATGCTTACAAACTTTGTGTCCAACCCGTTTCACTTATGCCCATGTAGGTGCTCGCTGGCAGACACTGAAACCTTCACGGAGAAGAGGCGTTTAAGGCGAGACGACGTCTTTGTTTCTCCTTCAGTGAGACTGTCCAGCTTATCAGGAATCGAGTTCAGGAACACTGCCTTCAATCTTGACATCCCGGTGACTCTGCATCGCCCACTCGCATTAAGTCCTTCTTAAATTACAAGGCTAGCGGCTTATTAAGGAAATTCGAAGTTCAGTACAAGTGAATATTTCCCACCTAAGATGAAATTTAGAAAAAACAGATTCAATGAAATTGATTAAAGATATTACTGCAAAAATTACTGGGGGGCGGTGTTCAAATAGAAGGATACAGCCAAAACATTTACATTACAATAAAATTAAGAAACAAATTCATGAATTTACATGGTAGTTACCATGGCGTTAACATTACACAAATAAATTACACTAAAATTAAATTAAATTTACAAACAAAGTAGATGTTACAATAATTATGGTCTGTCTCCTTTTCTTCTCTTAGCTTTACTCAAATTTGGGAATTATTTGCTGACATTTACAGAGAATACAGAAAACAGACACCCTTTATACTATATCAGTCCTTTTGATCGGAGTTCCACTCGGCTTGTGATCCCCTCAACTACCAGGAGACTGCCGAGAACTACAGACCTCCAGCATCTTCCGTCTACTACTGTAGTCTTCACCACCTCTCGCCTCAGTCTGGTGTCGAATCACAAGTCGTGCAGCAAAACCATCTTCCATCTGGTGCTCTGAAATTCTGTGTATGGAGTGTACCTGCATAAAATTAAGAGAAGACAGACAGATGAATGCACAACTTGTGAGGGAGTCACAGAGTCAACAGAGCACGTCTTGTTCAAGTGTACCGGTGCCTCTGAAGAAGTGAAAGAACTTCGAACAACTGTACAGGGTTTCCAGATTGCAGACTTGTTGAGGCGAAAAGACAAATACTCTTTACTTGAGACTCTGACAGACGTTGTTTCTAAGGAGTCAGCAGAGACATTCAGGGTTGACAGAGTGGATAGACTAAACACGAAAATAATCAAACTCCTATTCCCTCCAGTAGATCCATTCGCCTACAGAGGGCTCAGAACCCTGTGGAGATTAGGGAGCCGGAAGCTCAACCACATGTGGAAGAGCAACGGGAACCCGAAGTTGTAAACAGGAGGAGGGAACTCTGGGAATCCACAGGAAGATGAGAAGAGTGGGGGCGGCAAGAAGACTTCGGGAGAGGAATGAGGAAGACGATAGACAATATTTCCAATAATGTGAAATTTCAATATTATAGAAAGAGTAGAAATTTTCATTTAACTAGAGTAGAAGCTGAAGCACACTGATGAACAAACATTGAAATGTAAATTTAAATGAATGCCGGTGAGCTTCAGGTGTAGTGTTAGTAAAGTAACTCTAGAAGTAGAAGCAGTAGTTTTATAGTTTTATCTCATTTATAGTGTAGTTCATTTCTAGTGTAGTTTTGTAAGTTCCGACTACTGGTCTCCAGTAGAAAGAACAAGTAGAGTATGTTTTATTTTGTTTCTTAATAAAAGGACATGTAGAAAACACAGAATACTGTTAAAGCATAGAAAAATTAGTCCTTAATACATAATTGTAAAATGAATATTTGTATAAAGGCAATTAATAAAAGCCATGCGAGTAAGTCCTGGCTTTTATTAAAGATGCCAGGATAAAAGAAATACAGGACGACTATTATTATGTTAAACTGAGAAGTTAATGGTATGGTCAATAGGTCTGTATTCTGCTTACTGAATTTTCTGTTAATAAAAGTCCTTGTCGGATAGGAACGGTTAGTCTGGCTTCTAAGGTCTGTAGCGTAAGTCATGTTAATCAAAACAGTCTGCTCACTGTGGGCGCGCAATTTCCCAGTGGGCTCGTCCTGAGCGTCCGTCACGTCAGTCTTCCTAACCACATTCGTATTAAGTATTTGGTAAACATCACGACCAACTACCAGATCTCCACCCTGGTACCTAGAGTGGGACAAACTTCAATTGTCAGAGCGGTTCTGACCATTACTGTTTTCCACAGTTCTATTTACAGGAGCTCTACAAAATCGCACAACATGTCCAACCTTACCACATCTGTAACAAGTGACCGGCTTTCTATCTGTTCTCTGTCACTCCTAACACTTTGCTTGGGTAGAAAAGTACGAGGGGGAACCTCCAGTCCACTCCTCAAAGAATCTGAATAACTCATGGCATTTACCCTTGCGCACAAGCTTTCCAATTCCCTAAATGACACTGGCCTACTCTCAAATACAACTTTCGACCTTGTATAAGGAGACATACCTTCAGTAATGGACTCTACTATTTCTCTTTCTGACAATCGTAGCTTAAAAATACTTGCACTTCTCCTAATGCTTCTGGCATATGCGGAGAGTGTGAGGCTAATTTTGTTTTATCCGCCTCATGTCGCTCTCCGTGTCGTATTTGTTTGCTAGCCTGCCGCTCGGTGCTGCGCTCTGGACGGTGCTGAAGTCAGTCACTGAGTTCTTGCCGTGTAGTCAGTCGCTGTGAGTTGTTCAAGGTGAAGGGTGTGTGGAATGGGATGCGGCGATACGTGGTGAGTGTTCTTTCTGCGCTAAACATAATAGATGAGGTTGCTGAATTTTGATTGTAGCCCTTTTGGCTAAGTTAATTATGAATTATTTTCGACTTCACTCTTTGATACCAGAAACGTTACGAACCTAGATTATCTTACGCTGAGATCCACCATTATGTGCAATACATAGGAAAATACATATATAATCTATATATATATATATATATTACAATTATCTGTGACGATCTATTTATCTGAGATTTGGCAAGACATGGGTAGATTAATATTCGAAACAGAGGATTGTTTCCCATGGTCTAATCGTAAAGAAAGTGATAGGGATGACGTCATTTCAGTCGCCATTTTAAATTCTCCATTCATGAAAATGACAGTTCAGATTGTAAACGGGATACTCCATTTTTTGAAGAAAGAAATCTGTGCTGTTTTGAATTCCCTGAATTTTTCATTTAACTAGCTACATTATGTCTAAAAAAATTGCTACTCTTGAAATTAACTTAATGGGTATTTATTCTTGAAAATCTTAGATAGTTTTCGAAATCTCCATTTAGTCTTCCATTTTTCATTTGAATATGGGTTATTTTGAATTTGGGTGGCAGATGAGCCATGTTGTAGTTATTTATGCATTGTAGAAGTTTGAGTGGCCTTTATCCTGGCTATTGCTCTGAAGCCATGTTCCTGGGGAAAATTAACTTTGGTATGCTTAGTTTATGCTGGTATTTTCCACTTGGAAAATTATATTATATAGGAGGAGTAACCATATGTTATAATTAGACTTCGGATTTTAGGTAAAAACCTATTTTAATCCTTAAGTGATATATACACGAAAACTTGTATATGCATGTTTCATAAGTGACTATGACTAAAACTGGTACTTTTATAGGACCTAAAACAGCCTATTTTTACGTTAGAGCCTAAAATTGCCGTTTTGCTTTTTTTCCCTCTAAAGTTCAAAATAAGTAATTTTTGTTATATATTCTACCATTTATTTTCAGTTCGTACTAATTTTTTTGCTCGGAATGTGCAGTAAATGACACATTTGTGACGTGGTTAAATAGTAAGGAATGTTTTGTCTTCAGTAGAAAAATTCCTTGGAATTCCCAAGAAAATGTAGTGTTTTTATCTGGACTCCCACATCCAGTAACAAAAAAAATGAATAAAAACCTAGTTCTCTGAATCACTGAGGGATACAAGGGGTTGAATATGCGTAGCTTCTGGGCACATGGATTAGGTTTTCACTGTTATGATAGTAATACAGGCCCTAGTAATAGGTCTATATAATTCTGTGTACCATAGGCCTGTATCTGTGTTTTATCATGATTAATTATTAATGGTGACTTCAATACATATAATATGCTGCATTGTATTTGAGTTATTTCAGAAAATTGGCAACTTAATGATTTTATAAG
Organism: Ectobius pallidus; assembly: GCA_964059195.1. NCBI lineage: Eukaryota > Metazoa > Arthropoda > Insecta > Blattodea > Ectobiidae > Ectobius > Ectobius pallidus. The sequence goes on along the minus strand of CAXKWD010000003.1, from coordinate 135,581,746 downwards.
AGACTATTTTAAGATTTTCAGAACCTATTTTCCAATTTTTAGAGCCTATTTTAGGTACCTAAAACAGCATTTTTAGCGACCTGAAAGTCCGAAGTCTAGTTATAATATTTAAAGTATGCTTTGATTACCTCAGAGATTCTGTAATCTTGCTTTGTCCTAGTCAGCAGTCTGATAGTTTGACCTTGTCCTTGACACAGCTTAAAATAAAAAATTGGGGCTTTCGTTTCACTCTTTAGCCTGATCTGTAGCATGTCTATTATGTATTTATCTGGATTCCAGTCTCCTGTTCTTATATAGATTCGATTGGAAAGATAAAAAACTATCTTAATTAATACAAAGAATTAGTAGAATGACTTAGCTTGTTAATGAATCTTACTGTGAATTGGGAATTCAGGTTACCTTAGGCTATTCATTGTTAGAATACCCTTATTTTGTAGTCAAACTTTAATTTTGGTGGGTGGTCATTATTTATTGTGCAAACCAGAAGATTATTCATCCTGTGCACTCTGTGAGGTTGGTTATTTAACTACTTAATTCGTATCCATGTAGGATTTTCCTAGAATGTTTTTCTAACCAAATAGGTAAACTGTCATCCAAGTGGATATTGTATTCAAAGAAAATTTCCCTCTTTATTAAAATAGTTAGAGACATTATTTATATTTTCACAGTAGGCTTATACTAGTATTTTCTGCCCATTCAGGTTAGGTTGCTATGTGAAGTAGCACTCTGGAATTTAGTATACAATTAAAGCGAACTTAACTTGCCAATCATTTTGAAGTGTTTTGAGAATTATTTTCAATAATTCATATTAGCCTTTGTATGAAACATAGTTTGCATATATTCAATAAGCTCCTATATTGAAATATATTATTTGGAAGTAATACTACTGTGGCTTTCCAAACTAGTTAATTAAAGAGGCCAACAAACGTATAATCATTTTGTGCATTCAGGTTAGGTTGCTATGTGAAGCAAGTATATTTTTGGCTCAAATAATAATATGACCCCTTTTGATCTTTCTTCGCATAATTCTACATCGGATTTTCCTGATTTGCTAGAGATTACTGCTAAAGATGTTCACATAGCATTGCTCAGAATTAAATTAGATACAGCTCCTGGACCTGACAGAGTCACAGTAAGAGTTCTGAGACACCTAAAAGCAGGAAAATGTATAGCATTGCTAGGTTCAGCCATGCGTTTGTTGGGTTTTGTTCCTACAAAATTTCGGCATGCTAGAACTGTCCTTATCCATAAGGGTGATGATTGTAAAGACCTAAAGAACTGGAGACCCATAACAATATTTTCTGTTATAAGAAGGATAATTGAGCGGGTTTTGGACAAAATATTTCGTAAATATCTCTCTCTTTCAAGCCATCAGAGAGGTTTCATATCCACACCAGGAACACACATTAACACATCCCTTGTAAACGGGTGTCTTCAAGTGTCAAGATCTAGAAAGTCAAGCTGCTCTATTGCCTTCCTTGATGTGAGTAAAGCCTATGACTCGGTTGGACATGAACACATCAAAAGGGTTTTAGGAAAATGTGAAATGCCAGATAATTTGCGTCAGCTAATTATAAATCTCATAGTAGACAACGAAATACAGATTGAGGTTGGGATAAATAAAACAAAACCTATCAGAATTAAGAAAGGTGTTCCTCAAGATAGTCCTCTTTCGCCCATAATTTTCAACATGGCAATTGATCACATACTGAAGGAACTGACTGATTATAAAGTATCAGAGGAATATGGATTTTCAGCAGATCCTAATTTGACCAAGCTTTCTTGTATTGCTTTTGCTGATGATATAGTACTGATTTCAGCTGATAACAATGGTGTTCAATCTCTCTTCACTTTAGCTGCGAGTCTTTTTCTTTCAATGGGTCTAATATTGAATCCACTCAAGAGCAGATTAATATCCATAGAGAAAGGTATACTATCACCACGTAAAATTACTACTATGAATGGTTCGGACATATGCTCTATTACAGACCCTCATGAACGTATTAGGTATCTTGGAGTGGATTTCAATGACAAAATTGTCTTTGATGAAGCCTCTGTCATTAAAAGCTTGCAGTCAGATATATCACGATTAGTTGATTCTAATTTGCTCAAGCCAGACCAAAAGATTTCTATCATCAATCAGTACATCTGGCCAAGTCTTATCTATCCTCTGCAGTGTGCTCCCATATATAAATTACGAGATGGGTTCTTAAATGATATAGACAAGATAATCAGGGGTGCAGCAAAAGCCATTATAGGGCTACCATATGATTGCCCAGATAGTATGTTATATGCACCGAAAAAGTTTCGAGGACTAAGCCTAATGAGAGCTACATGGGAAGCATTCATCCAGCACCATAATATATGCAGGATTCTTCTTAATATAAATGATGAACTTCTTCACTCTTTAAGAGATCTGGAAACTGAAAGATCATCAGCACTTACAAAATTAAAAATAAATGTATCAGAAGCAAAAGACTGGTCAGGTCGACGTGTGAGGAAAGAGGTTCGCAATCAAGCATTTGACACATGGTGCACGCTTACTCTTCGAGGCAAAGGGGTCAGACTTTATGCAGATGTTCCTAAGGCTAACTCTTGGGTAAGCGAGAGAAATGGATTGTCATCCTCAGAATGGACGAATGCCTTAAAAATGTCGTGCAACATCACTGTAGTTCGTGTTGTGCCTGGCAGGTCTAGTACAACCCGCTGTCGTTATCTTAATTGCAGCGAGATAGAAACATTAGGACATGTACTGGGATCCTGCCCGAAAAACGAACTTCTTATCACTACAAGGCATCACAAAGTGAGAACTACTCTAGCCACTTTTCTAAAACAGATGAAATGGAATGTCTATGAGGAGGTTCATTGTATCTCGACAAATGGTTCAACTAGGAGAGCTGACATTGTAGCCATAAATCATCGAAATGGATAAGCTTTGGTATTAGATCCTACCATAAGATTTGAAATTGACGTAAACCAGGCTTCTGCAGTTGACAAAGAGAAGAAATCAATTTACGAACCATGTCTTCCAGACCTTGCTCAACGTTATGGCATCGAGTTGAGTCATTGGTCAGTGACTGGTCTTTTGTTTGGTAGCAGAGGCACTTTACCGAAATTCACATGGAATTATCTTCTCTCCCTAGGAATATCCATGGAACTTGTGCGTACCATAATTGTGGGGATAATAAAGGACTCTCTTTGTATCCTACACAGGCACTTGTATTCCACTTAAATAGAAGATTATTAATACTCCTCCAGCTGAGTTAAGACGCTTAAATCAGTAAATCCTAGATGCATTCTTATGCTATTTATATTGTATATTGTTAATATTGTAATACTGAGGCATACAGTACCTGTATTCAGGACCCCTGTGGTCAGTCATGAAATGAACTGATACCATGTTGGTTAAATAAAATCTGAAATTTAGTATACAATTAAAGCGAACTTAACTTGCGAATCATTTTGAAGTGTTTTGAGATTTATTTTCAATCATTCATATTAGCCTGTGTATCAAACCAAAGTTGTCATATATTCATTAAGCCCCTGTATTGAAATATATTATTTTGAAGTAATACTACTGTGGCATTCCAAACTAGTTAATTAAAGAGGCCAACAAACTTATAATCATTTTGTGCATTCAGATTAGGTTGCTACGTGAAGTAGCACTCTGAAATTTAGTATACAATTAAAGTGAACTCAACTTGCCGATCATTTTGAGGTGTTTTGAGAATTCTTTTTATTATTCATATTAGCCTGTGTAGCAAACCAAAGTTTGAATTTATTCAGTAAAATTCTGAGTTGAAATATATTACTTTGAAGTAATTTATCTGTAGATTACAAGATATTCAATTTAAGAGGTCAGCAGACTTATTATTAGTTTTGTGCTTTGAACTCAGGTAGCTATATGAAGGAGCACTGTGATATATGGATGTCATTTGAGTAAAGTTTCCTTGACAAGTATTTTGAGATAATCCTTGGAGTTATTGCTTTAACGTTTCATGTCAGGGTGTGGTAGTTAACCCAGGAATTTCCACTTATGCTGTAGGGGTCGTCGTGAAAGTAAATCATTTTGATAATAATTAGTTAAGAAAAAGTATATAGGTCTTTAAAGGAAATAGGCATATTCTACTCATACTTTAGTATTTTGACATTGAGTCTGATTGATACTAGGAAATTCGGGTTACTTGTGGGTTGTTATTAGTCCTTATTTTGATTGGTAGGGATATTTGAATAACATTTTCTGGATTTAGGATATTTTGGGCGGTTTATCAATCATGTTCGTGGTTTTTGGATGTTCGGACATTCTTATGTGATATGTGAGGATGTTGTATGTTTAGAGTTTGGCAGTGGTAATAATCATTCTCCTTTGGGGATATATATATATTTTTTTTGGAAGTTGAAAGTTTCAAACCAATATAATTATATATTTTTTCAATTTGTATGAAACTTGATCTGTTTGAATTGCATTAAAGTTGCTATAAGTATTCGGATTGTGATTGTGATTGTGATTGTATTGTGATTGAGTTCTTTTCCTTTAATGGTTATGATCTAGGGACCTCATTCTTCCTGGGTTTCTGGAACTACTGTAGAACTCAACACATACAGCAATTAACCTTTCACCATAATTAAACAAAAGCGTTGTTGCAGCGGATATACGTATGTCTTGGTAATCGTGTTCAGTTTACGATAATCAACGCAGAACCTCCAACTTCCATCTTTCTTCCGCACTAAAACAACTCGAGATGACCAGGGCTTTCCGATGGCTGGACAATGTCTCTCTGAATCATCTCGTCCACTTCTTTCTGTATAATCCTTCCTTCCGTTGGTGACACTCGATACGGTCGCTGGGTCACGGGTGAATGATCACCTGTGTTGATGCAATGCTTCACTTTGAGGCGACTTTTAGTTTGCTTGTTGCGAAATTTGAAGACATCACCAAACTTACGAAGAACACAAAATAATTGGGCTTGTTGTTCGTCAGTTAAGTTCTGTGCAGACATTAGCTGTAGCATTGTCACGTCTATGTCTTCTGTCACTTTGGGTCCCAAGTCCAATGTTTCCTGTATCGCCGTTAAGTGACTCTCTTTCAGGGTCTCGATTGTTCCGATACACATCTTTTCCGGAACGAGTTGAGGCAGAGGGCAGCTATTGATGACCCAGAGCTCTCCTCTTCCGTGGCGGAGCGACATTACAGATGATGGAACCACTACGTTCTTATAGAACATGAGGGACTTGTTACTGTGAAACAAGACAGCATTACAGCGATGAAAGTCCGTCGTGGCAACTGTAATTATTTTCATAGATAAGAGTGGAATTAGACAGTCCTCTAGAACAAATAGGCGCCACTGACCATGACCTTCAGGTTCCATGATTTTGTCTGCTTCGTCTATCTTCATCTCCAATCGGCCATAGTCTATCACAGCTCGGGGATATTCCAGAAAGTCCCATCCCAGGATGATGTCATGGCTGCATTTACGAAGAACAACAAATCTGAAGGGGAGTTAGTATGTTGATAGCCGAAGAATACACTCTCCAACAGGCTGAGCGTACTGCCCGTTAGCGACCTTAAGGGTGGCGTGCACCAAACTCATGCCATTTACTCTTTTAGTAAGCCTTACTTCTTTAGTTCTAACTACTTTAGTAAGCTACTCTTTTAGTAACCGTACTCTTTTAGTAAGGACGGCGTGCACCAACCAGGAGTAAACTAAACTCGGCGGCTTTCAACATAGAGGAATGTACTAAAGAAGTAAAAATTTTATTTACTCCCAGAGTAAATGAACTTACTCCACAAGTGGTGGAGAGCACCAACACGGAGTACGTTACTAACGTAGTAAGTTGTGGAGTAAATAAGGCCAATATTTACTCCTACTCAGGGGGTGGAGTAAAGTTGTGGAGTAAGTGTGTTCTGTGGCATTTGCGTGAGTTATGAGTTACATATCACATTAAATGGATTACATAGTTAAACTGAGGATAAGTTATTGAGATGAAGAAGGTTGTATACCAAAAATGAGAGTTGTGGCAGGTGATTTAATAAATATTAAGCGAACCATACCTAGTAGGGCATTATATAACGTAAATAATTAAGCTCATAAATCCTTACATGAAATTTTGGCGTTTGGAAGAAACGATGTCAGATTCTCACTACATCCATGTGATTTCAGCCAGTCAAATGTGGAAATATCATTGCGGAGAGCGATCCAGCTAGGAAGACGTCCACCAAAGGTGAGAGGAAGAGTGAGTGGAAGGGACGTTTGCATTGCACGGTACAAGGAGCTCATGTGCTCTTAAATATCTTCCTAGCTGGATCGGCCTTTAGATGTTGCAGTTCTCCCTAACTTTGGGTCAGAAAACGACGATGTATTTCAAGCTAATCATATGGATACAGATATCGGCGAGGTATAGTACATTCCAATAAATGAAAGCCTCCGTTCTTGGAGCTACCCAGAAAACACTTCCCCCTGCTACTTAACCATAGAATTACTGAACAATAGGTGATTCTCATTGTTAAACGATTTAATGTAATTATTGTAAATTAATTTTATTATATTACACTTCTATAGCTTAACTTAAAGCACAACATTGCGAATGCCAGATTATAATAATAATTATAAGAGCTAAAAGTTCAATAGTTGCACCCGCAGTGTTAATGAATAATATGTCCTTTTTTCTAACCCAGGTGTAAAAATGTCCAAACAGGCCACATCGGAAGAAAATTTGACTGACTCTGGGATTAGCGTACATTGAGAAGGGGACACATTGTAAAACCATTCCTTAAAGACTCCCCAAGTCTCGAATGGTGGAGTGAGACGAGACTTTCATGTTTGGGAATAAACTATAACAGATGCTGCAGGTCTATAGTATGCTGCTAACTATTTAATTAACCCTGTGGACAGGAAAGTGAGAAGCATTATAAACTATATAGAAAAAAAAAATGCCAACATGAGTGCCGAAAGAAAATTTTAAGGAGGGGCCCGCAGGTTGAAGCTGCACAGGATCTAGAGAAGTAGTCACTGAAATTATTTTTAAACACACAACCATCTACATAATTTTTATTGGAGTTCATAGCTTCCGAAATATTATACCGCCATTTTTTGTTTAAATACTACATTTCTCAGTTGTAATATTATTATTTTTATAAGGTAATATTTTTTAAGTAAATGTTCTGTGCATTTGAAAAAGGACAGAAACATAATGCCCCTTATTAGTTTTGTTATCCTTTTTATCCCCCCTTTTTCATGATTTTGTGTAATACTACTTATTAATATTGTTAAACAGTCAATAAGTATTAATAATTCATTATAGTGAGATTTATGATAAACAACTGTAGAATAATTGATGTATCGTTTTTGGGGAAGAAAATTTTAATATATTTTAGAAATTTATTATTATTATGAGAGAAATAATTATAATATTGACAGTGAATCAATTGTGAAAATCAACTGGAAATTCCAATTGTTTGCATTATAATACAGAAATAGTTTGCACAAAAATTGTAATCACAGTACCCTAACGTAGGCTACTAAACTGAAAATATTCAATTGAAGGAATTAAAATTAGTAATGAATAAAACATTACTATTAGACCTATTTTAAAACATGAAGATTGTCATTGGTAATATTTGGAACAACCCAAATTCATATTCATTGTTTCAGCTAACCTTTCCTTTTCATTATCTGGCACTTGAATAATACCGGCAATTGAAATGCACGTGTTCTGCTGCGCTGCACTAATGTTTCTGCTCTGTTCTGCGCAGAATTCGACTACTTCTTTAGTAAAAATCGTTTACTACTTTAGTTACAACTAAAGAAGTAACTATCAATTGAGCTCTCCAACACCAACTAAAAGAGTAAGTTACTAAAAGAGAAGCACTAAAGTAGTAAATCTAAGACGGGAACCTGACGCAACAAAAACCGGTTTGTCTGTCTCACTCTAGCACATTACTAGTATGACTTAAAGAGTGAGACAGATGTACTGGTTCTTGTATACTCCAGGTCTCCGTCTTAAATTTACTACTTTAGTAAGATTTACTCCTGGATGGTGCACGCCACCCTTAGTGTGGAGTGTGCGCTCCCTTTAAATATGGCCTTCTTCAGCTTGCGGCGATAAACGTCCGAAATTACTGAATAGGACGCTCCTGAATCGACCAGAGCTCGAATGGGACGATCGTCTATAATCACATCAACATAATTCCTCGCCAGCCTCGTCGAAGTCGTCCCAGGAGGATTTTCGTCAGGTGCGGCCTTACCCCCATCAAAGGCCGCACGGCTTAGTTTACCTCAGTGCGGCGGTTTGGAGAGCGACTAGTTCGTGGGTATGGTGATGGTGATCGGCCACGCCATGGTGGTGAGCGACTTTGACTACTTGCCGGAGAGTAACTCCTTCTAGCAGAGCGGCTATGATTCTCAGAGATTTCCTGGAATCTATCTCGTTGTTGCTCTCTTGAGACACTCCTTCTAGCAGAGCGGCTATAATCGTCGGAGGTTCCTTGGAATCTATCCCGAGGTTGCTCTCTTGCGTCACGGTAATCATTGAACACTTGCTGTCGTTCTCGGCAGTAGCGGACTACGTGTCCCGGACGGTCACAGCGGAAACACACAGGCCTATTATCTTCCGTCTCGGGGCATAAACGAGAGGTGGTCTCATTCGGCGGCTTGCTTGCAGGGTAGCAACACTTGTGCACCTATTGTCGCACAATATTGATCAATATTTGACGATCTCTCTCTTCCGGCTGGGGCGACAAATATTTTCTTATTTCCTCCTGCACAACTTGACGTATGAGGGCTGTCAGGTTCGACTCAGTGTTTATTGAAGCGACAGCAGTAACATTCGGAAAGCGTTCAAATTTCGCTCACCTGATCCTCTTCTGATACATCATTTCGATGCGGCGACACCATTCCATAAAGTCTGCTGCAGAAGATATATCCTGGGTCAGTAACGCTTTATACATGTCCTCTGCCACACCCTACTTAAGATGGGCGACTACTTCTGCTTCTGGCATCTTGGCGTTCACCCCGTGGCAAAGAGCGAGAACATCCTGAATATATGTAGAAAATCTTCTCGGGTTTGCAGCCAGGTGAGAAATTTGTTGTGGTCCAACGTTTCCGAGGCTGACGCTACCTCCATCCTCAGGGAATCTGAAGTGTCGAGTTTTAACATGTAAGGGATATATATACCAACCCGTGTTGGGCGGAGTCGGCCAGTCAGGGAGCAGCTGTTCTGTTTTCGGTCCTTTTCCGGGCCAAAATGTTCCTTTTACCTTTCAGGTCCTGAATGCATTTGTTCCAGGCCTAGTTGATAGTGAAACCTTCATCCCTGTTAAAGTTTGTGTCTTCCAGTCTAATTTCAATTGCCTCTCTGATGATCTGGTCCCAATAGCGTGTTGTCTTGGCGAGTACTGTTGTGTTTTTAAATTCTATTCTGTGGCCCGGTCCAGAATTAATGGTGTGGTCTGCAACTGCTGGGTATTTATTCTAACATGACAAACTGAGGAATAATCTAGAACTTAAAAGAAATAGTAAATGAACGGAACAGACTAGAAATTACTAGAAAGTATAACTAAATAATTTAAATCTTTCTATACGGAGAAGGTGGGATTGGAACTCGAGAAGTTCAGTTCCGTGGCCTAGTGCCTTGGCACGCGCGGCCACCGAGACATACACTGAAGTTCAATTTCGCTGTAATATCTGCATCACTCAGAACTACAAAGGGTGTGGGGTGTGTTGAAAGTTCTTGATTATTTCTATATATTCGCCTAAAGTATGAGATGAGTATATTTTTCAAAATAGCGCCAAACCTCTAAATTTCGATATATCGAAACGAAAATTTACAGGTTAACCAACAGGACCGCGGGAACAAGAATATGCATTGTCCCTAAAAAGGGCATATACAGGCATAAGCCCCTTGTACATATAACTCCTCAATTATTGAATAAACCTTTTTATTTGCGTTATTCTCATAAACCCATAAACTGAAGGGATAAAATAAATCTCACTACAACAATAGAACTCTCACTATGGCCCTAACTCAGATTTGATAATAAATTGTCAGTCGTGTAGTATAGATCTTATTTACTATGAAATTATTAAACAAAGAATAATTGGTTCGATATGTCAAAATGTAAAATCGATTTGTGTACAAAACAACAAACACAGTTTCAAAACTCCTCTTCATTGTCACTATCCACGACAAAACTGTTACTATCTAAATCTTTCACAATTCTTTCAAAAAAACTTCCCTGATTATCTTCCCTATATCCTTTGGGGAGTCCTCTTCGTGAGTCTGAGAATATGCCTCACATGTTCTTTAATCTTCGACTGTAACACTGTCTACAGCAGCACTTAGCTTGACAATAAGTCATATTCGTACAGAGCGAGATAGAACAGGGGCGAGGTTCAGGTACACGGAACATCAACGGTTAGAAAAACATTGGAATGGGAAACACGTCTATACATCCAGAAAACCACCTATTCTTTCTGCCCCTACTAAGAAATTCTAAGGGGCAAAGTCAATGGAAATAAAACATTTCCTTCTTCTTTCCTTGAGTTTTACATACGTTTTTGACCAGACAAGGACATGGAGGGGCTCCCCGGATGAGAGATCAGCCCAATGCCAGGGCCACCTCCGATACAACACGAACACAGTACGATACAGTCATACACACACTTATACAAGGCGAAGGTGGATGGTGATAATGACGGCCAGATGATATCCGGGGACCATGAGGGCCTACAGTTTCCCGACATTCGTCTCAAAGGTGAGGAAAAACCCCGGAAATCTCACTTAGGCAGCTTGTACCGACCAGGAATCGAAACGTACCCGCTGCGTGAGGAGAGAACGCATCCCCTACGCCACAATGGTGGACGCTACTAAGGTTTACTTTCTAAAATTACAAAAAGTAAGTACAAAAAGGAAATATTAACTTAAGTTTACCTCACAATCTCATAACATGTTTAGGAAACACGAAAACATAGGTAATATCAATACAAGGCTGGTATATGCAAGATTGTCTCGTTCGACGCCAATGAGTATTGAGCACGAGGGATGTGGCGTATCGCCTAGCCCTGCACCAGGCTTTAAACAACTACATGCAATGGCAATGGTGGGAATAAAACTTATTTTAACTACAATAATACATGTTTCCGTAAAGATAGATTACATATGATCTCACAAGGGGTATGGTTTAATAGAGAGACCACTTCTGAGGGCTCAGACCTCAAATGAATAGGCTGCAACAAAATGTAATGAGAAATTTGAAACAAATTAAAATATTTAAGCTGCTGGTTTCTGTAAAACACAATGTGGATGAAAAAAATAAGATAACACACAAACAACCTACAATTCTCTGGCAAGGCTTCTCTCTTTAAATATTTATTCGGGTAGTTTTACAACTCGTTTTGTTATGATTCAGAAAATATTAAGTAGCCTATACGATTTTATTCTGTCTCTACCCTGTCTCACACAGAGGCGAGTTTACCCCTCTGAAAATAATGCTTTACATTGCCACTAGAAACTTAAAGGGCATATCCATTTTACTTATTGACACCCTCAGACTATTAACAGCATTTTTCTTGTTGAGCTGACCCCCTACACTAAATTTCACAAAAAATGTTCTATTCAAAACTTCCCTCCCCGGTGAGGACAAAACATGGGTTAAGGGTTAGAAAAATGTGATTTTACCCTTCAGATGTAAAAAATGCACATTGTGAAGCAAGGCTCCTTTATAAAATCTTTAAAACACCTGTTCACATACAGAGAGCTCTTGTTTAAAGTATCGTGCACAGGTGCTCTCTGAATATTGATTCAAAGTTCTATTTAGTTATGTCATATATGTGCTATATTATTATCGCCTGAATTTAATAGTTGGTGAATCCTTGTAGCCTATAGCCTATATATTTTATATATATACATATTATGTATTATTAATGGCCTGGAGTTTCGTTATTAGGGTCAGTACATCGCATTATTTATGTCGTCTCGATTTCAGTGTACAAAGTTAGTGTAACATCGCTTCAAGATTAATTTACTCTGTACCAGTCGTAACAATTTGTTAATTACCATGGACTGAAGGGCATTAAAAGGGGAAAATTAGTTGTAAGAAATTTGGTAGAAGTTATGAAGAAATGCCTCTGGATCACCTGGTTGTAATGGAATATAAAACTATTTTGCTTGACTTTCAATGCTTTTGGTTACACACAATATACTTTAAATTGTTGTAACATTTTATTGAGGCACTTTAGCAACAACAAAACAGAGTGATCGTATGTTTTATTGTGAAATAATAGTACTACGAGTATTATACTTTACCCCATGCAGAGGAATTAGGAATCTTTTTATTCCACACAACAGCAGTATTAACGTAAAAAACCTTTACTATTTTATTTAGGATTCCCCTAATAAAACATCTTTCAGAAACTGAATAATTACAAGTACCCATAAACCTGACTGGCTCTCGCCCACTGCGGGGGTGGGGATATTCAACAAAGGATGTTGTTAACTGCAAAAGAATGGAAAACGAGAAGTCATATTTCTAACAAAAAACGCAATTCTAGGTGAGTTTATGATTTTTTGCATTTTTTTTTAAAGCGCGTCTTAAAATCCATTTTTACATGAAAAACATGACGAAATTACTCAGTATTCAGTCTTGAACATTTTCACCATTTAAATATACATTTAAAGATCATACCTGTGAACATCTATGATGTGATCTCTTTGAAACATTTGTAAATATTTAGTTTAAACTGTTCTATGAACAGAATATAGAAGGGTTTATAATATAATTATTGTTATTCCGTGCGCACATTTTATTTGGTTACATTTTTCAGTCTTTTGCCCCTGAAAAGCATTATTCCATGTTGTTAACTTTTAAAACTTCTAATTACTATTCCTCTTTGGTTATAATAATTGTTTCGTATCTATGATTACATGCTCTATAATTAAATTGTGACAAATACATTGCAATCAAACATGTCTTGGATCATCTTAAAAAATTTTAATTTAACTTAATTTCATGTAAAATAAATATAGAAAATACACAACTGCACATTGATCTAATTGAGAAATTTATTTTTCTAAGTCAAGACGATATCGCAAAGTAGACTAAAGCTTATTCTTTTCAAGTCTCCTTCCATAATTTAGAATAATTTACCTGAAGTAAGTAAACATACCTAAAAATATAAACTTTAGAACCTTTCAAACATAATCTAAGCTATATTTACTAGACTACTTTACACTGAGTCAGACAAACTTTTTCCTAACTTCGAAAAGCTGAACAATTTTTATTTGTACCTGTGTTAAATATTTATTTTATTTTGTGTTAATCCTCTTTATATATAGGATGATATGCATTCTATCTTTATTTTGGAAACATGCATTATTGTTGTTAAAACGATGTTATTTTCGTGTTATTTCTTCCCAACTTTACCACTGTATGTAGCTGCTTAATCCTCACGCGGGCTAGGGGTGACGTCACACAGCAGTGTAGGGCTCTCCCTTACAGCTCTTACGGGAACGAGGCAAACTTATATATACTAGCCTTGATATCAATATAGGTTTTAAAATAAAACATGATTTGTTGCTATATTATACATTGTTAGTAAAAAAAAGAGGGAATGCTTTCGATTCAGAAGACTTGCCGGTACACAAAGAGCAATTACCTATTATTGATCCCATTCTAGTTTGATCCTAGTCAAAACAAAGGAGAGGAGAACTCACAGAGAGTTCGCGGAAAATTCGCATCATGTGACAAAAAGTGATTGGTTAATGTCATTAGCATGCGCCATTAGCAGAGTGTGGCTAACGAGTGTTCGTAAGTTCATGCAACAATAATATAAACATTTACACGTGAAATAACAAACTCTCACTGGCATCGTCATCATTATAGTATATCAATTAGCAAACAAAACAAAGGATTCATTGTTCACGACGACCCAGCGGGTGAGTTGTACTGAGAATAAACAAACTAACATTAAACACGGTAAACACGTGCGTTCTCACGTGCGGGCTATGACAGCCACGCCTCTTTGTTTTGAACAGGATCGTTCTTAAATGGGATAGAGAATAAGAAAAAAACATGAGGTCTGTGTGACATTTATACTTATCCAACATCTACTTATCTATTTGTTTTGAGAAATCATAAACTGATTGTACATAATATAAGACGTATAATTACTGTAAAGAAAATATAACTCTTATGAAAATAATATAGTTGTATAGGTTTGTAAGTAATGCATTTATTATTACTTTCCTAACAATAATGTTGGTATGATTCTTCTTTCTTAATAATTTTTCGTTGTGAGATGTAGTGCATAACTTAGAGTCTGACACAAAACTATAACATGAATGATAATGCATTTTGTAGGCATAAAGTGTTTTAATGAATCTACGAAACTTGTGTAAAAGTTATATTCATAGTAGCTATAAGAGGAATATTATTTATCTATATAAACTTGTTTTTGGCTGAAATTAGTGGGCTACATATCAGCGCAATGCTTAGAACAGCCCTCAGTTATTCTTAAAATGTGTAAAGATTTCACAAACTGCACTGGCAATAATATTAATTATGTAAGTGTATGATTCAGTCAAATTCTGGTTACAGGTTTAAAGCAGGTTTACAGGTTAGGAATGAGTTACGTTCAATCTGAAAACAATGTCAGGAATTACATTAAGCCACATAAGCGAGGAGCATTTAAACTGAAAAATCCTCACTTTAAAATATAATGCAGATTTCGGTAGTCGTTCGCTTTGATAGAATGCACAATATAGTGTTATATCAAAAGCATATACCTACGTTTAATGATTCAACAGCTAGATTTTTTAATTCATTTATTTATGCTATATTCATTAACACTGCCATCGTTATAAACAACTGAATCAGTCAAGGCGTGCTAACAATATCAAAGCGATCGACAATATTTGATAAGTTACGTTTAGAACAGTGTGGGCCATTCAATATTATTATGCACAAAATATTATGCCTATTATAATAAGTATTAAGTGATCTTCATAATATATTGTCGAGTGGAAAAATAACTAGATTTATTTAAAGTACCAGCTGGGTATAACTTCCGGAATGATAGTATGCTCTTTAGGAAGTAGGTACTTTCGTCCATTATTTCTGCAGATAGAATCTGATACCTTAGTTACGGATCCTAATGCTTGTGGTGGCTCTGCCGCTGATCGGCTGTTTCTAGAGCCAATCAGATTGCTTCGCACTTTTTAAACCTTGTACTGCAAAATTGTGCCCTAAGTTCATAAAGCTAAACCAGTTGTACATTTTAGAAGAAGATAGCCAAATGTAACCTACTCTAAGATAAATACTTTTCTTAACCGAGGTAACATAAGAACAGTAGATATCTCAAGTTACATTTTGTATTAACGGAAGATGTAAGTTAACACTAAGGGAACATATACTGTAACGTTCAAACCGTTTCTAAATTGAAAGTTTGTTTATGGAATGTAATAAATTAATGGTAAACTCAGGAAATTATAAGGCAATTTAACTGAGCTTCTTGCTACTAGAACTCTCCTCAGAGATTTACGAAGTTAGCTCATCTAGTTAGAACTAGGCTAATTAATTGACTCTTGAATTGTTAGGAAGTGGAAACTTGGATTAATTTTGTTCTTGCTCTATGTAGAAAATTATGAAATAAGTCTAATTGTAGTAAATTTTACTAGCGATTTTAAGATAGCTGACAACTTAAAATGAAGAATTAATTCATGCAAGGGTCCGAATTACTAATGCACGTAAATTATTTTTTAGTACAGGCTCCGCAAAGTGGCTGTTTCTCGGACTGCTAACATACCGGAAAGTAGCACTTTACCGTATACGCAGTAGCGGCTCGTGGCTCAAAACGAGGGCGTGCTGCAAATACCATTTCATACAGCAAACTTAAAATATTTTTAAAAATTATTAGTAGGCCTATCTAAACTGCTCGTCTCTTAATCCATCTCTGGGAACTCTCACCCGATTTATACGTCATATTTGAAGGAGACAATTTTTGGTCTTCTTGGCCTGCTTCGTATACCTACTGCGCTAATCCGATAGATTTATGACTACCTGTCTGTCCGGCCAGTACCGTCTAAAAGACACTTCTTTCCTAAATACTCCAGCCTTTCTAGAAATTAAAATAAATATAGCTCTGATTCTATTTTTCAAGTTTTATTAAGTAAGTAAGGAGGCATTATATTTTCTCGGTTTTCTTTTGTTTTGGCTAAAGTTTTGCAGAGTCTTAATTGAGAATCCCACTAATATTTTAGGAGCACTGTACCATGGAAGCAAATGGAAAGTAAGTTTTATATTTTGAACACAGCCATGCTATTGTGATGCCTATTCATGGGAAGTTGCATTCCCACCAATATTATCAGTCTGTTCCATGTGTTGCTGTATGGCAGTTGTGATTGTTCTTAACGTATGCTTAAAAGTGATTTCACTTTACTAATTCAGGTGTGCTTCAGTTTTTTAATAAATTGCTTTTTAGTTTATGCGTGTGTGGCAATACAAATTTAGCATAAGCTGTAATGTAAAATTGGATTTAGTGACTTTTTAAATGTTATTCGCGCTCTGCAGTCTTCAAGGAGAGGAGGGTCAATTTGATATATAAAAGATAGGTAAGCAATGTAATGTAATAATTTACAGGTACGTGCATTGATAGCAGGGATAAATAACACAGCCACCTTCTTCCCTTGAACACTATGAGATCTTGTGGGAGAACATTGTGTTTCCTACTGATGATGCATTTACATAAACTTTTCAAACCTTGATTTGTGCTTCACCTACGTTTACAACCACGAGCCGCTACTGGATATAATATCTTAATCTCAACTTCTTCGTTTTGCCTAGGCCTTTCGGTTACATGGAACCCTCGTCAGGATATCTTGTTTTGTAGATTCGTATTTAAACAGAATAAAACTCTACCACTAATGGCGTCATTGTTAATTTAGAATCACTAAAACCTAAAATGTTTTTAAATATGAGTAAAATTTACTTCTGCCTTCTTGTTTTATGTTGTGGGAACTAACTTAGGCCTACTGATAAAAATTGCTTAAAATATCAATGTTGAATGTACAAACGTGGCGAAATCAGTTTTACTTCAATTACCTTTCTCTCTTTGTGGCAATGCAGACTTTTTTGAAGTGTTTGAACTATCGTCTATAGCAATTGAATTGTTACCCTTCACACCTTTATGAAATTTTAGAACATCACTTTAGACCAGTAGGTAGAAACTGCTCATTCGTTTCTTATTATTGAAGCATGTCTCACGATAACAAAAACCCATTTTGCCTTCAAACTGGTTATCCAGTCAACATTAGATGAAAGTGGTATAAAGGTCCTTAATTTCATTGTGATCCTATAAATGTGTTGCCAGTAATAAGAAGTCAACCTTGTATGAGCATTTTTATGCGACCTCTGTTACACTCTTTGTATATTCATATAAGCTTAAAACTCGCAGGATCTCTTCATAGAATGGAATTTGCTTTATGGAAATTTAAAACTGAAAAGGTTTACTAATATACTGAAAAGTCGATACTTTCATCAAAAACTTATTCTTTAATTTCGCCACCAATAAATAGCAAATAAACATAATTAGGCGTAAATTATATGAACCGCTTTTTTAAGGACCTAGCAGCCATTTAATTTCAGCGCGTGGTTATAGGAACCTCTCTTTAAACCTTAGAGGCATAGGCTACATGCTCCCTTATTGGTTGTCCAAAATTTAGTATCTATTTTCATTAATTTTTATCATTACACGGGCAAGTTAGGTTGCTTACATTTTTGCAGTCAAACAGATAAATCTCGTAAATTCAAACTAGTTACGTTTATTGCAATAAATTTAATATAAATTTAATTCTCTCCTAATCACATTTTTATCTTTGAATGATCCTTTATAATACAGTTTGACTCATACTGTACTGATATTTTGAACAAAGGTTCTAAAATGAATGACAATTAAAATCTAGTATAGGTGTTTTAACAAAACAAATGTCTAAGGATTACATTGATCTTTGCAAATAAACGTATTTAAAAAATAAGTGAAAACAGTATGTTTAAAATTTTGAAGTAAATTACTAATATCATTTACAAGCAAACATAGAATAATTTTAATAATTTTATGCGAAATGAAACATATTACTTATATCAGTAATACCCTCAAAGTTCGGTACGGGAGTTCCTTATTGGCTTATTACCAAAGTTTCCACATGTGGCATTCTATGGCATTTTCGTTCCAAGAAAAAGCTATTTCGACGTAAGAACGCTGTTTACATCTTGTCACGTCCGTTCTGTCCGGTGGGATACAACTTAATCCCTCTGTGCGTATAAAAATGCATGTTTATACTCATTTTTATACTCATTTTGTATGTATGTTACTACTACAATATTTCAAAATTTGATAACTCCAATTATACAAAAGTCACATGACCGAAATAAGCATTTAATTTTAAAACTATAAAAAACGGCACTAATGATTTTGATTCAATCTTAATCGTTAACAGACTTAGCTATTAAATCAGGTGGTCTAGTACATCAAATATCAATATACACCCCCCAAAAAAGGAATTCAAATATCAAACTTATTAAGACAAGATATCCAAGTAAGCCTAAAGGACAAGATATACCATATTATTACATAATATTGATGTTTACTTGATTCGGACGATCCGCACCTTTTATTATTAATAGAATGAGGATAAGGAAATATCGAGGAACCCCCAGTGATAGAAACATCAAGATGTAAGCATAATATGAGTGAATTGATTAAAATTGTATCAGGTAACAACACTCAAGCGCAATTTGAAGAGATTCGTGGCGCTATTGGTTCTTTTATTCTAATCCTGAGAGCCAAGTTATACAGGGTGCGGCAAAACATCCTCCCTATTTTAAATTTCAAATAAAAAACAGATGGATCAAAATAAAGAAACTTTATTAATATTAATGATATCTATACAGTGGGAATTTAGGGTTTTCAGTATATTACATTAGTTCACCTCAATGCTAAGTGTAAAAAGATCTTAATCCTGTCTCCAAGCTCTTATAGCAAGGTTCACCATATCATTAGGCACTATATCCACGCCGCAACATTCGCACAAGATGGGAGTAGCAGTCAACTTGTGTTGCCATAACGACAGAAAAAACAAGTGAAAAACAGTAAACAAAAATTGAATAGGATATTGAAATCGCGGAATTGACATTCAGGACAGTATCCAACCATGCCGTGGACGGGAGAAGAACGTGCTTACGCTGTGGAATAATTTCTGGTAAACGGGTATTCCGTTGTCGCTGCCCAGCGTGCTTTCCGGATTCGCTTCCAAATTCCCCCTCGTGGTGCAGTTCCAGATCGGAAATGCATTAGCTTATGGGTGTCAAACTTTAGAGCAAATGGTAAACGGGAGGGGGAAGGCCACGCGGCGTTCGAACTCCAGAAAATATTAAACTTCCCGCTATGTAGAATCATTCATGTTAATACAGCTTCTTTATTTTGATCCATATGTTTTTTATTTGAACTTTAAATTAGGGAGGATGTTTTGCCGCACCCTGTATAAAGGAATCCAACATCTAAGTTTTCCACAATAATGGAAAAGTTTTCTTCGTGAAAACGATGTTATCGCTGACACAACGCGGTGTAGAATGCAAGAAAGATGTGGTAGGTCTCTCATACTAGCGTACGAGATACAAAACTGTGCTGAATTATGTCAAGTAAGTAATAATCAAAACATTGATTAAATAAATCTATTTTATCTATCTATTTATATATAGAGATTATTTTTGCAATGTGCCGAGAAAGTAAGTCGTCGGCCGGTAAAGGCACTCCACTGGCAGATAGAAAAAAATAATGTATCTTTATTAGTTTTCGTACAGAAAATATAATTAGCTCATAGTCAGCTAATTTTCACCGTTTGCAATAAGATTCATGGTTAGTGAGGTTAAATGTAATTTAAAATCACATTCTTTATATTTTAAGAGAACGACGCATTTCATCCAAACAATGGGAACCTTTCTGTCAGCGACTCCCGATAGGTGGCAGCAGGGTCAAAAGAGGTCCAAGAATGTCGTCTGCTGTCCATTGAACATAATGGAATAGACTATTTAAACATCAATCAGAATGCCAGAAAATATATTGTGGCGATCCTCTGTGTAAAACAAAGGTGTACACATATGCTTTACGAAATATATTGTTATAAAATATAAGGAAGATTAAACGGATGCTAATAGTTAATAGTCTATGATTTCCTTCAAATCTCCTCGCTCAACACTTTCAAATCCTCAGAATTGACTCACTATCTTAATTATTTTTACAAAGAATAAAGCTTAACAAGAAGTAGTATTCTCATTATCTACAACAGAAGGCCATGTTTCAAATATCTTCATCAAATGGACAAGATTCACTTATGTTCTGTTACTTTAAACAGAAAGTTCGCCCAGCAGGAAACTCAACCATTTATTCTCTTTCAAACTATGATACAAAATTACTTCTATGGACAGTATTTGATAAATACAACTTACTTAATTTATTAACTTCATAAAAAAAATTCACATATTTCTGTTTCACATTTTTTATAATTTGTATAATAAAATTATTAATATTTTGTTTAAATTCGTAAGTTTTTTCTTTGCAAACATTAAAACAAATCGTAAAATTGAAACAATTTCAAAACTGAATTATTCTTACAGACATTGGTTGTTCTTGTAAATTGAAGATTAAAAAGAATATATATATGTATATATATATATTTTAAAGAAGACGTCAAAGCATTTTTCCTTTCTATACTGGCAATTGACACTGGCTATTTTTCCCCTCTAAATACAAAAAATAAAAAGATAAATAAATCAACTACACTGTTATTATATACAACTCACTTTTATAATGCACATTAATGGTATTAAAACACTATATTAGAACTGGAATTACCGATGCACGTAGATATTTTAACTCGAATCGAAGAGAATATAGTGTTTTGAATTATTAGCATATGAGAACCCAGTACAATGAATAACAATTCCCTGCGAGCCATAATTCTGAAACTTATGCAATATAGTTCTAAAACAAAAAGTATGAACCCATATTATGGATGGGCGTTGACGTTAAAAATATTACGCATTTAGGCCTATAATAATAATCACAAGAAAACCATTTCCTTATTACCTTATTTTGACATTCCAGCTTCTTTCAAATTACGTTGACTTCATGAAAAGAACATTCTATTACTAATATGATACACTATTCAAATACTTTTATTTTTATTTGTTTTCCACACAAAAACTTAATGACAGCTATAATTCTGGAGCATGTCTTATTCGTAAGCCTTTAAAGGATATTATTTAGAAGCAAGCAAACGTAACCTAAATTTATTTATAAAATATTAATGATAATAGGAACAAAATATTTAAACATTTGTATCCAAGTTCTTTACTTTCTATAACTACTGTGTTATATTAATCAATTATTAGCATATGTTTATCACACAGTAAATCCATAACCGAAAGCTGAAATGTATACAGAATATTGTGAAAGCAAACAACCATGAACCTAAATTACTTTTTTAAAATGACTTACAGTATAAAGAATTTTTTAACATATTTACGACTATGGTTATAAATCTAAAGAAGATGGGATGTTTTCTTTGTGAAGTACTGTACAACAAGTTTTAAATGTTTCATAAAATTTGAAATATTTCTTCACCATTTAACGAATACAAATGTCATCGCGATATACAGAAATAATTTTAATATTTTGAATTATTTGCCACTAAGCTACACATGTCTCTGACACTGCAAAATAATTATTGTTCCTGTTTTTGCTGACACACCCCACGGGTTCTTTTCGACTTAATAATTACAACCAATTATTACTTCAGACAGACATTAATTATTTAATTCTTTTAACAAATCAATACTTTTTCTGGCGATCTCACACTCTCCTAGGCAGAATATAGGTATCTGATTTCTGGAATATAACTTAAACGTTATTACTCGCCAGTTTTTATAGGAAAGCCAACATTATTCACATCTATTGATACGCATAAGCATATGGCAGAACGAGATGGCAGGACCTCCTCAGACCCTGCTGCGCTCTTGTGGACAAATTTTTAACTGCACGCAAAAGGTTCCCATTGACATCTTCAAGTCTTGGTTATAACGTACTGATATTTTTATGAAACTGGCATTGCTAACGGAACACATGCACCACTACATATGATTCCAATAAGTTATCTGGACAGAATTTTGTTTATCAATTTTAGGGATTTCGAAAACTATACCGTATTTAAAAAAAATCTATGATTCAGCAATCAAGACAAGACATTACAAATAGGCTAGCGGCAAATTATAATCTGCAATTTTTTTAAATTGATATTTTTAAGGTTACCTTTTAACAACCAGGATCACCAGCGAGTCAGCGACCACAATAATTAGTACATTAAAATTTATTAAGTGGTACAAGAGGTGAAGTATATAAAGTACATATTGTAATATGAAATTTAGTGAAAGGACAAAACATTAACAGTCTTATAATCCATGTGTAACATTTATACCAGGAATATGCACAGCCGAGGAGAAATATTTACAAATAATGCTTGCATAAAAGACAAAGTGTGTGCAACGCTTTACACAACCTAACTCCCTTGTATATGCTTGACGAAAAGAATAAAGATGGCCGATGTCTGTAACAGCCGGTCGTTTCGTAAATGTCTTGGATTGAATTTTGAGGTTATGCATACATTCTTAAGATAATTTGTTAGGAAACATTCTGAGCTGCTTTTGCAGAATTGTAAACATTGTTCCTTGATTTTGGGTCATATTTCCATAATTTTACCAATGATTACAGCTTTCTGAAAACAATATAATGAAATACCGAAACTTGATTTTCTGAAGCCAGACGACATATTGCTGTTTGTTCACTGCTCGGAAAAATGGCAACACTGGCGTTCTGCAGTCGCATGCTTCCTTCAAAGCCGCGGGCTAGAAACTTCACACCCAGCATGACATGTTTGATGACGTTTCACGTTTTAACTTAGTGTAACCCTTGGCAGTTATATAGGGATTATTAGTAATACGGGTTATGTAGAACGCGTGATCAACAAAAAAACCATTCAACCCACTTATATGCAACTTTTATTAGTAAAGCTGTTTATTTAACTTGATAGAACCTTAACGCATCCTTCAACATTTTAAAATATATTAATTAACTCTCCTTTGATATTTAACACACGTCTTAGATGCAATAACTCTGGGAACTCAAGAATAACGTGAGAGGAAGGTACATCCGCAGCTCTATCCGTGATAAGAATGAGGAAATGTGAATTGATATCCAGACTGCCATGAAATCGTTACCCATAACGTCTCGTTATGCTGAGAATTTATTTGGTATTTACCGTAAATGTAATGTTTTCGTAGAAAACACAATATGCAATAAATCGATTATACGTTCCTAAAGTAATTTCTTTGATGGCCGGTTCCACCGACAATCTTTAAATATACCCAAACGAAGACTTTAGTAACGCGCTATTACTGTATAACGACTGCGTTAAGTGGACACTGTTCCACCAACACTTTTGTCGTTAAAATAAACACCCGTTTCCAAACGCGCGTTAGAAGGCAGGCAATCTTGGTACACAAGCTTCTCATACATTCACTGTCGCTACTGCCAACATACAATGTTAAACCTGAGAACACAAGACTAGTAATTTTCATATTACATCATTCAAAATTATAAATATGTTGAGTGAGTATTGTTTTTTTATATATCGAGATGCAAAAATTGAATGTTATATTGTTTCCATGCCCGATTCCTTCGCCATTCAAAGTCATTTTTCCATTGGCAACGTTGGCTGCTATGGTTCACAGTACAGCAGAAAATAAACATTAGTAGTAGAACGCAATTATTAATGTTATTTATTTTATTAATGCAGTATATTATACAATTTATGATGTTGCACTCGCACTATTAACCTATCATAACTTTATCATAATTTTTTAAGCTAACCTGTAATTCTTTCGATGCTATTGGTATCAAAAATGTATCAAACATAAAATGTGAATTGGGCCTAGGCTATACGCCTACTGCTGGTGTAATATTATTACAATTTATTATACCATATCATAAAATTATTGCAAACTATTACAATGTGATAAGTGCACAGCTTAGCTCTTACCTTAATTTTGTAGTCATAGGAGATAGAAAATGGCATTTTCCTGGATAAACACGGGAATAACACACACAAAAAACGATTTGACTTAGGCCTAATTTTTCTTCAATAACAATAAACACCGTGCACTCTTAATTTATTGAGAAGTAATCCAATAGAGATATATTAATCAATTTCACATTTCGTAAACCTACTAGTAATAATACAAGCTAGAAAATGACAAATACACAGCGGCACTTTCGATGGCGTGTAGCCTAGGCGTAACTATGAGCGAAATACTTCGGAATACTGTTGTATGTCGTGCAACTGCGAAAAACATTTTATTTTGTAACCACTCGCCTGCTTCAATGTTACAGTATAAACTGATCCTCTCGTCTGAGTGACTAGTTTGTCTTGTGGAATGTGAGAAAACCCCAGATCCTGCTTTTGTGTTCATGCTGAGAGTCACATTCTGCTAGGCTACCTGACTGCTCTACCCTAGCAAAGAAAATAAATGAATCACTCCCTTGTATTCATGTTATTCTTCAGAAACTATAATTAATGCATTAATGTACTGGGTTTATTGTTTAATGTGGATAATATTGCATATTGTAGCATGCAACCACATTCGGCCATCTTGTTTCCAAGCAAACGCGAGATTTAACGCAAGGAATTTCTGTCTTTAAGTTAACGCAAGTATTAACGGGCGTGATGGACTAATCAGGCTCGGTGGAACCTATACATGGTACAAGCAGGAGAAAACGACGCGTTTTAGCCGTAACGAAGGTCGGTGGAACTCGTGTAATGAATTTGGATTGCTTGGAGTCGAAGTTCGGGAAAAGAAACTAAGTCCTTTTCTCTTGCAATGTTTAAGTAACAAGTCTTTATTATAATAGATCAGTCGTACACAGTTACATGAAGCGTAGAAATACAGATGATCGTCTCGGTGGAGACTAGAGTGCTGAGTGCCCAGATTCTAACACTAGTACATGTTTATATACTCTTAGCAAAGGGTGGGAGTTACATAGGCTCTTAAGTGGTTAAAGTGGCAACTCTTCCTTATTGCATAGTTAGATATCCTTATGATATCGAGAGTGCTACCCTTGTACACATTAGAGTGGTTAGATATCTTTATGGCATCTTGAGTGCAACCCTTGTGATACATTTGAGTGGTTAGATATCTTTATGGCAACCCTCTTACATATTAGAGTGGTTAGATATCTTTATGGCATCTAGAGTGCAACCCTCTTACTGTGGAGTGGTTGGGTATCTTTATGTCATCTAGAGTGCTACCCTCTTATACACTAGAGTGGTTTGGTATCTTTATAGCATATAGAGTGCAACCCTCTTACTTGAGATTCCATTAGGGGAGAATAACTTCCGGGGTGCATTTAAGCGATAAGTGATACAAGTCGGACTTCCTGGTTGTCCTTAAGGAAAAATATAAAGATATTCATACTGTACATAGTATTGTGGTGCAATGTCATTACACCCCCACTGTTATAAAAAGATTGGAAATATGGTATTCCATTCTTTTCATGAAACATCAATATCGTATCATAATACCTGTGATATTGTGACACAATAAATTACAAAATACATAATATAAAAGTTACATCAATTGAAATAAATTGTAAAGTACGCCACATTATAAGTGACACTATATGAAGTAAAGTTACAAAATACATCACATATAATAAGTGAAAATTATATGTGTGTTACAATTACGTCACATCTTGAGTGACAATAATTGGAAATCATCAATATCATGGCATAATAAATATATTATTATGGCACAATAAGTTAAGAAATAAGCCACATTAGTGACAATAACATATTTAAATACTGTAATTATGTTATGAAAGTGATTAACGAAAGAATTTCTTACTGCGTGTTCGTTTTGCCAAACAGTCGCCTTTCAATTCATTCTCTATTTCTTGAGATGGAATTAAGGGATCTGATCTAGTTCTTGGAGCTTCTGTAATCATGGTTAATTCTCCTTCACTACTACTGGGAATTTTACTAAACTTGACTTTAGCATCTGGGTGAGTCACACAAATATTATTTGTAACTATGTTGCTACATCTATCAACGCATTGCGTTGGGGTACATTTTTCCCATAATATCCAAAAACAATTGCGACAACATTTGCAATAACAGCAACAACACATACAAATACTTAATAAAATTATACCAGTTACTATTGAACTCCAGACACTTGTAGTTACATAGTAATGATCATAAGATTGATTTTCTTGTTCTTTTATTAGTTCATTAACTTCGTCGGCTTTAATGCTTGCTAATCTAAGGTCGTCTGCTGAAGACAATATATTTACCAAAGGTACGTCTAATTTCAATTTATCATGTTCTTGTTTACTTATATCAAAACAACAATCGAAATTTATGCTAGCTTGAGGCATAAAATCATTGGTTGAATTACTGGTCTTGCTTGTCATAGCATATAATGTTACATAACTTGAATATCCTTTACAGCCTGGATTTAAGGTAAGAATACCTGTATTACTAATTTTCAAAGTGGTACTTGTGCTTGGACATAATGTCGTAAATATCTCTGTTCGTGGAGCTACGTATATCCACTGATTGCTGAGATGCAAAGGGATGTACAAAGTTTGACTTAACCTCACAATTCTAATGTTACAACTCTCAGGCATCTTTTGTGTTGAAGGGTGTAACAGTGTTGATTCACAGTCATTCCCTGGTACATATGCATAAATAGGAATTTCTGCTTTACATATATACAGAAATTCATTAGGTTGGAAACATGTCAGTAACTCATTACCAGTTAGCTTACCGTAATGCTGTCTCAAAACATCACTGAAAACATACTCTTTCCTTACATCTACATAACCATACAATTCGGGATTAGAAGATTGGGGAGTTGGTAAAGGTAACAGTTTATATAACTGATATTGGGTAGGGTTAATCAAAGGAATATTTAACACATATACAAGGTATTGTTGGTAGGAATATGTTGTAGGTACAACAATCTTTTGAAGTTCAGAAAAAGGAAGATTAGGGTACTCCATTCCGCTAGGCAGATGTTCAGATTTTAACAATTCCTTAATTTTCATAGGCGTTATTAATTGTGGTTGCATAAGTCCTACTTCTGCATGTACAAACGCGTCTGTTAGAGTGTCAAATGCATGTTGACTTTCTTCTATTCCTCTCTGTATTAATCGAAACTGTTCATTAATTAAGTTTACCTGATTTACCTCTTCTTCAATTTCACTAAAGTGTTTGTCTGTATATTTTGTTAATGTCAATAAATTATCTTTTAATTTCCTTTCATTAATATTAGCTCTTTGAATTGTATTGTTAACATTTAAAATAGTGGATTTAATAACAGTCATTTGTTCACTTGACAAATGTAAATATTCTTTCTGTCTTTGTTCTAATTCTTTTATGTGTGTATTATAATTAGAAGCATCGGAATCTGATAAAGTACCGAATAATACTTTCTCTATTTCTCCAATGAAATTTAGAATACCACGCTTTTTGCGTTTGTGTTCATCATAACTTACATCGGTTTTCAAATACTGAGCTACTATATCTTTTGATCTATCTATTTGTTTCGATTTGGAACTCATGTAACGTCCAAAGTTTTGACAATCAGTTAAATGATACCATGATTTATTCGAAAATTTCATACAATAATCTGTTACTCTTTTATAGTGTTCTTTAGTTCGATTCCATACGTCTCTAGCTGGACTCAAATCTATATATGTGATTACTTTCCATTTCGTAGGATAGAATAGAACACTACCCACTTCATCAAAATATAACCCTGCTTTTGAATTTATTTCTTTTGCATCTTGAGTTTTCCCTACCGTACACCAATACAACAAAATTAACGAGAGCAGTATCCACTTGACAAACTGCATACTCCGTCAATCTGAAAGAGAAGATAAGTAAGACTTTAACCTATTTTTATGCACTTCTTGACGCTTTCGTTTACCTAGCTCCTGGATAAGTACATTAGGGCCTTTGTCTTCAATTATTTCAAACGGACCTTTCCATAGTCCATCGAGTTTTTGCCTATTCTCAATCTTTAACAAAACTAAATCGCCTTGGTTATATGAACTCACTATTTGTGAACCTTTTGCTTGTTGCGCTTCCTTTTTAAATTGCAATCTCTCTTTAGCAACTTGAAAAGTATCTTGCATTTTCTTCTTGATATCAATTACAACATCATCGTAATTATACTGTATTGCTTGACTTTTCTGCAACACTCCTGGTATATTAGCGATTTTCCCAAACAAAATCTCATAAGGTGTAAACTTTGTTACTGAATGTGGGGTGGTATTATATGCAAAAGTTGCAAAATTCAACCATTTATCCCATTGAGTGTTTTTGTCGCCACAAAAACATCTTAAGTAGTTTACAAGTGTTTTGTGCGTTCTCTCTAATGCTCCATTGCTTTCTGGGTGATACGCTGCAGTATTTATTTTCTCTATCTTCATCAATTTACATATGCGTTTAAATACATCACTCATAAAATTTGCACCTTGATCTGTGACTACATTATTAGGTATTCCGAAAATTAATATTACTTGTTCTACGAATGCTTCGCTTACTTCATCAGCCGTCTGCTGTTGTAACGGTATTGCTCTCAAGTATTTACTTAAATTGTCCTGACAGGTCAGGATGTATTTATATCCTCTTTCGGTTACAGGTAATGGTCCTACCACATCTAAGTAAATCTTCTGCCATGGTTCATTCGCAGTGTCTGTTATCTCTAACATTTGTTCTTGCTTTCTATCCATCTGTTTATGTTTCTGACATACCTCACACCTTTCTATGTACTCTCGCACGTCTTTCTCTAACCCTTCCCACTGAGTGTAAAGCTTAATTCTTTCCACTGTTCTTGTTATGCCTTGATGTCCCCCAACCGGACAGTTGTGCATCTCAATGATTATTTTCTTCTTCCTCTCAGGAGTTACTTCTTCCGCGTCGCATATCAAACATTCTACAGGGTACCTGCTAAGACTGTCTGCGTTGCATTGTTTTTTTCCTTCTCTGTGAACTACTTCATATTCATATTCTTCCAACAGCAATTTCCATCGTATTAATCGTGAACTCGGGTCTTTAACATTGAATATCCATATCAATCCTTTGTGGTCGGTTACCACTTGAAACTTTCTACCTAGTAGGTATGGTCTAAAATGTTTACATGCCCAAACTATAGCTAGAAGTTCTTTTTCTGTGGTTGAATAATTTAATTCAGCTCGATTAAGAGTACGGCTTGCATAAGCTATAGGCTTGTCTTGACCTAATTTTCCTTGACTTAATATTCCTCCAATTGCATATCCACTGGCATCAGTGGTTAGAATAAAAGGTCTTGTGAAGTCGGGGTATTGTAATAATGGTGGGTTTATCAATTTTGATTTTAACAATTCAAAACTATTCTTTTCTTTCTCTTCCCATTTCCATACTACATCGTTCTTTAGTAAATCTGTCAATGGTTTTGCAACAGCACTAAATTGATCAATAAACTTTCGATAGTAGCCTGCCAACCCTAAGAATGATTTTACATCTTTAATATTCTTAGGTGTGGGGAAACCTTCCACTGCAATTACTTTCCTTGAGTCTGGTTTTACTCCTTCTGAAGTTACTATGTGTCCTAAATAGCTCAACTCTTGTTTTAAAAATTCACATTTGTCTGGTTCTAGTTTAATATTAAACTCTCTTAATTTGGAAAGTACTTCTCTTAATTTGTCGTTATGCTCTTCAAGTGATTCGCCAATTACTAAGATGTCGTCCATATAGACTAACGTTCTTGTACCTATTACTTCTGATAGTACATTATTCATCATTCGCATAAACGTAGCTGGACTTGACTTGAGACCATATGGCATTCGTTTATATTCAAAATGTCCTCGAGGTGTGCTAAACGCAGTTTTGCATTGATCTTCTTCTACAATAGGAATTTGCAAATAGCCACTTGCACAATCTAAGGCGGAAAAATATCTAGCTCTTCCTAACTTGTCAAGAATATCCTGTATATTGGGTAATGGGTATGAATCTCCTACAGAAATTTCGTTAAGTTTGCGGAAATCTACGCACACACGAAACTTCCTCTTACCTGATGCATCTATTTTCTTAGGTACTACCAACAACGGAAAGTTCCACTCACTCTTGCTATGTGTAATAATGTCATCATTTAGCATTTGATCTACTTGTCGTTGGATTTCTTCCTGTTGTGCTTCAGGTAGCCTATAATTTTTCAAAGTAATTGCCCTACCTTTTGGAATATCTGGGGTAGGTATAGTATGTTGTGCTGCGTTTGTAGCAGTAAGTTTATCACCTGGTAACTTGAAAACATCTAAATATTCATGGCATATTTTTACTATGTCTTCTTTTCCCTCTGCGATGTGTTCTAACCTCAAGTTGCTTTCTAACAATTTTATTCTTTCTGCCCGACTCATTTTATTTTGATCTTCATGGTCTTGGGTTCTCTCGTTACTCTGACAAGGCGGTTTTTCTAACCTCGGTGCTGTTCTTAGTCTAACTGGGTGTTCATTCTGATTCATCACCAAACAACAAAATTTATTATTCTGACAGTTCACTAAGCTGCTCGCACATATTACTCCTTCTTGCAATTGCTGATGTTCAACAAATCTAACTTCCTTTTCTTTTGTCGTGCATTCAATTATCTTTTCAGTGAGAGGTTCAATTATTTGCGTAAATTCATATTTATGTTCATTTAACCAAGTTCTTCCCAATAAAAGATCTAACCCTCTTGGTAAATCCTCAATTACATAACACTCGTGTTTTTCTAATGCATTATCCAGTCGCAAACTAACCATTCCATTTATCTGTCTCTCTTCACCTGTTATACCTTTTATAATAATGGGTGACGAATCCCATCTATTATTCTTAAGCGATTTCTCTCTAACTAATGAGATATCTGATCCTGTGTCTAAGAGGGCTACTCCCAGACCTCCTATTAACTCTTCACATAAAACATATCTTTCAAATTCTCCTAGCTTTACTTTCTCATTCTCTGTGCTTCTGCGTAAGTCACAATTTACTTTAGTACTCCTCTGTGAGTAACAATTTACTTTAGTGCTCCTCTGTGAGTCACTCTTACCTAAGGCGTCCCCTAGATGATATCTACCGCAACCTTCAATACAGGACTGTGTCGATTGCCCAGACAGCCCTACTGTCTGTTTCCCTGGTTCGAGCCTCCTTGCTGCGAATCGGAATTAATCCTCACTCTACACGACTTATAATCATGTCCCGTCTTATGACATCGGGAGCATGTAACTCTCTTCCTACAGTCCCTTGCCATATGGCCCTTGCCTTGGCAATTGTAACATGTGACTTGATTCACCATGTTTACTTCTCTCTTAATGAAAGGTTTCCTATCTTTGTCATGATTTCCCGCTGTAGTTTGCTTGTTCCACAATTGTCCTCCTGCTTGATTATTCCTGAATCGTTCTGATTTTAAATTACTTTCTTCTTCCAAAGCGGAATCTACCAATTGAGCCAATGAAACATCTTCTCCTTTTCCCTTCACAACATATTTAATTCTATCATCTCTCAAACCTCCAACAAATGTTCCTTTTAGAAGTTCCCCTGCTAAAGCATTAGCGCCTTCCTGTAAATTACTATCTGGATCGCGTTCCTCCAGGCGAGTCATTCTGTTTCTGCTTGCTCGCTGCAAATCTCTACCTAGTGTATCAACCCTGGATGCCCACTGAGCTACAGTTTCATTCTGTCCCTGCCTAGTTGTGTATAAATTTGCTGCATGAAAATCTAGTGTTCTACGTACTGAATAATTTTCCTCAAGTATCTTCCTAATCTGGGGCCACGTGTTCCTCTGAACTCTTGCTAATAACTTCTCTTTAGCATCTCCCTGAATTTTGGACTCTACAAATTTAAATAGAACGCTCTGTTTGTCGGGGTGAACTAATTCATAGGCGGCTTCTACGCCATTACAAAAAGATCTAAGTTCGCGCACATTGCCATCAAATATGTGGGGAATTAGTTTTATAGCTTGAACCACTGGAATATACACATCATGCTCTACCTCTTCATCTGCCATAGTGAAAATGGACTAACCTTTGACAGTAAAAGATGTAGGGTGGTGTGGAGGTCCGAAGTTCTGCCCCTGTGCTGCTCCTCGAAGCAAGGACGTCTCGCGTCGGATGCTGCTGCCGGCTGGACACAACCAAGTTCCCTCGGGTGCCTGTGGTTGCCGCTAATGGTGCCTCCAACCACGAACTGCGTAGACCCCTTCTGCTGAATAGCCTGGTAGGTGGGTTGATCAGATCCGCCTCCAGTCGTCCTCCGGAACGCTGACCCTCGAGTAGACCTGCTC
Organism: Ectobius pallidus; assembly: GCA_964059195.1. NCBI lineage: Eukaryota > Metazoa > Arthropoda > Insecta > Blattodea > Ectobiidae > Ectobius > Ectobius pallidus. The sequence continues at coordinate 135,549,285 of CAXKWD010000003.1, read as the reverse complement.
GCTGTCGTCCAACCTCGGCTGGACACCGATCCCAGGTCCTTCCGGTCCAGAAGAAGCAAGTCGTGATCCGTTGACGTAGTAGACTTGTTAATGAAGAAGCAAGTCGTAATCCGATGACGTAGTAGACTTGTTAATTAATTGCTTGCAATCCCACCGTCGCTGCCACCATGTAATGAATTTGGATTGCTTGGAGTCGAAGTTCGGGAAAAGAAACTAAGTCCTTTTCTCTTGCAATGTTTAAGTAACAAGTCTTTATTATAATAGATCAGTCGTACACAGTTACATGAAGCGTAGAAATACAGATGATCGTCTCGGTGGAGACTAGAGTGCTGAGTGCCCAGATTCTAACACTAGTACATGTTTATATACTCTTAGCAAAGGGTGGGAGTTACATAGGCTCTTAAGTGGTTAAAGTGGCAACTCTTCCTTATTGCATAGTTAGATATCCTTATGATATCGAGAGTGCTACCCTTGTACACATTAGAGTGGTTAGATATCTTTATGGCATCTTGAGTGCAACCCTTGTGATACATTTGAGTGGTTAGATATCTTTATGGCAACCCTCTTACATATTAGAGTGGTTAGATATCTTTATGGCATCTAGAGTGCAACCCTCTTACTGTGGAGTGGTTGGGTATCTTTATGTCATCTAGAGTGCTACCCTCTTATACACTAGAGTGGTTTGGTATCTTTATAGCATATAGAGTGCAACCCTCTTACTTGAGATTCCATTAGGGGAGAATAACTTCCGGGGTGCATTTAAGCGATAAGTGATACAAGTCGGACTTCCTGGTTGTCCTTAAGGAAAAATATAAAGATATTCATACTGTACATAGTATTGTGGTGCAATGTCATTACACTCGCCATGAAACCCCTACATTTAAGATGCTCCCTACGCTTCTTAACTCCTTACTTATTAAAATAAAGTTACAATTTTAGAAACTTGTATCATAAATAATTATTAAATAAATGGGTATACCGTGTAAACTGAGGTATCCTGTGCGGAGTGTCCAGAAATTAAGTAGGCCTATCTATTTTGTTGAAAGAGTGACTTTTCCATTAAATATGTTTGTTACACATTACTTTCAACATGTTCATCACCTTACTGCGTAATTCGCCTCCCATTTTGCGATAATGGTTCGAAAGTAGTTCTGAAGCATTGCGGGTGTTATCAACATCGATATATAAACACACTGGATCGCTAACAGCAGTGGCTCAGAGCGCCAGAAAACTGTCCGGGCACTACGCGCCTCCCCCCACCACCGTTAGGCAACAACAGAGCTCTTATGAACAGTTCGAGACACCTCTCCACCCATTCAACATGGTTGTGTGCAAACAATCACCCTCAGTTTATTGGTAGCAAGCCGACAGTTAAGTTTATAAGAGTAATTGATCAGTTATTTGATTACTTGAATAGCCTTGACCCATGTGGGAAACACTTTAAAGGACCCATTAAGCTATCAAATAAAGATTATGATGACAAAATGTTGGCTGATGCTTCAAATTGGTTATCAAAATTAAAAATTGATGATATTTTAGATCATCCAAGAAAAACATTTGCCAATGGCTTTTAGTGATACATGCTCTATTCAAAAGTTAAGAGACAGGTTGTTAGCAATGAACGTTTTTAAGTACTTGCTTAGTTATAAGTTGTCACAAGACCATGTAGAGCTATTTTTTCTTGTGTTAGAAGTGCAAGTGGTCACAATAACAATCCCAACGTTTGGCAGTTTCAATGGGCCGTTAGAAAACTAATGTTTAGAAATAGTGTAAGGCCATCAGCTAACAGCAATTGTTTACAGTTTGACCCAAACCATCAGAATTCAGTTCTTAGTTTCTCAGTGAGTGCAGTGGTAGATAAAATAGTAGAAGAAGATAATACTGACTCTGACTTACTTATTTTGGATAACTATGAGGAATCTTATTACAAAGATAACATTTTGTATTATACCTCAGGTTTTGTAGATAAAACCATTCAGAAGAGACTAAAATGTGAGGAATGTTGTGAATTGTTATTGACAAGGAATGACAACTTAAGTAGATACACACTAGGGTCCCAGACGTCCCGTTGTCCCGAAAGAAGTCATTGGGACGCAGTTTTGTCCCGCATTTTAATTTTTTAATTGTAATTATTTTTTATCCTCCAGAGACAATCCAGAAAAAATGGGACGCCAGTACTGGTTAACAGTTCCTAGCTTCACTACGATTTGCGGGACTATTCGGGATACTTAGCATGAGTATGATCATGCTTGGTCGTGTCGGTTTGCTCTGTTGTATTTAGGAAAACCCCGTTGGAATTTCATCGTTGTAACGGAATCCTGTTGCACCCAGTGGCGTAGGGAAGGGGGGTCCAGGGGGTCCGGACCTCCCCCGAAATCAAAACCTAAAATTCTATATAAGTTGTTTAAGCTCTATTTTGTAAAATATTCAATTATTTTATTTAATAATAAAATACTGAACTTGTTGCACCAGTGACTTAATTAGAAAATTTCAAAACGGAAATCTGAATATATTGACGAGTTAATAGCGCATTTTCTATTTTTGAAAGATAAAAATGGAAAAGTTGTATATCAGAAAAAGTAACTGTATGTAAAAACAGTAGAAGCATTGTCTATTGTAAAATTGTTTTTCAATTAAGATTGTGTGGCATTCCGATCTCCATTACATGCTGCTTCAAAATAAGCAATTGTTGAATGAAATTCATTCCTTAAAGAAGTATGATCCATGAGCGTGATTTGTAATAAAATTAAAGGTCAGCCTATTATTTATCTTTTGTTGTTGCTTGTTTTAAGTTTGAAATAAACCAGGGAAAACTCGCATGTGGTACCCAATGCCTTGGGAATGTATTGTTGTTTTCAACACAGATCAAAGTGTCCCATATTTTTTCCTCATATTTCTGAGAACCCTAGTAATACACATACTTTACTGATTTTGTATCAAGAGGAAAAATGTTAAGGGCATCTGAAGATGTAATAACAATTGTGAAATTTACGTAGAGCATTGTATTTCACCAGTCATACCAGTTTTGTAAACTTAACACAAAGTTCATCGTCACCAAAACATGTAGGTCTATGCATTTTAAGGATTCAGTACCGGTACTTAAATGCCATGTAGGTAGTAATGACTTTGGTGAAACTTACTCTACACAACACTTACTCTAATTAAGCTCATTGGAAATTTATTCCTTAAAATTGTATGTGGTAATTTAGCTAGAGAGAAAACAAACTCTGCTATTTCAAAGAAGTTTGGGTTTCCATAGAAATGTACAAAGTTGATCTTGTTTAGTAATGTGTAAAAATAAACATGATTGTTACATAAGTGTAGTCTGTCCTTTTTTACCTTCACACCACTTAAATAATGCAATATACAATTCGAGCTAGCATGAAACAACGACAACATAGGGATTGCGCCATTTAAAACAATGAAGTTGCCCGCGCGTCTTGCCTTCTGGAGAGCCCGAGCTAGCTGGACCGAATTAATACCGCGCAGTCATCAATCCAGTGTGTTTATATATCGATGGTTATCAATGGAAGCGGCAACTTTTTCGGAGTTCTCACAATGCGGTAATGGCTTGGATAAACAAATGTTTTCTTTTTTTATTCCCACACTAACCAGTCCGTAAACATGAAGACCAGGGAACGTGCCATCCACTTCAGGGGTTTATGCATCCAACATGAAAATTTGTTTTCTATTAGACCATCTAGATGGAATAGCAATTAAATTTCATACGAATGTCCTGACGCGATGACTCCTGCACCTCCCACATTACCGCATGTAGATTACCTAAGAGCAACAAAAAATAATTTAACTGCTGTCACAAATTCGTGCACGAACTCCAGAAAAAATCACGCAATAAACATATACAAGATAGATATATAAGCTTTCATGAACCACAGATTATTGTCTCTGTTGGACATTACATGAGAATATTATAGGAGAAAAATTCCTCCGACACTGGGACTTGAACCCAGGACCTTCGGCTATTCGCGCCAATGCTCTACCAACTGAGCTAAGCCGGAGTTCAATTCACAGCGCCGGATGGAACCTCTCAGACAGACAAGTTATGTCATATGCAGTACTGTGAGGGACACTAATTAGTGATTTTTGTGACCGGGCTCCCACTGTTATTGTACAGTTGACATTCAAGATAGATATATAAGCTTTCCTGAACCACAGATTATTGTCTCTGTTGGAAATTACATGAGAATATTATAGGAGAAAAATTCCTCCGACACTGGGACTTGAACCCAGGACCTTTGGCTATTCGCGCCAATGCTCTACCAACTGAGCTAAGCCGGAGTTCAATTCACAGCGCCGGATGGAACCTCTCTCCTATGACTGATTGCCCCAATGGTCCACCTCACAGACAGACAAGTTATGTCATATGCAGTACTGTGAGGCACACTATAATAAAACAACGTATTCCCACTGACGAGTGGCACAGACTTAATTTTATTTAGAGACAAAAGACAAACAAACATGTCTACTGACAATGCACGACGATGGCAGCACTAGTAACATATTGTGTAGATATTAGACCTTTAACACCCCCACTATATCTAACAATATGGATATACAAAAATATTACAATCTTTGAACACCTAATACATCCAAAAACTTATAATGTTTCATAACACATAAAGCCTTCGTGAATACATCAGCTGGCATCTCAGCTGTAGGCAAATACTTCACATTTACAATTTTATTTACTACACATTCTCTACAAAAGTGAAACTTAATGTCTATGTGTTTTGTACGCTTGTGAAACACTGGATTCATAGTTAGCTTTTGTGCACTCTGATTATCGTTGAACAAATCAATGGTATACAAATTTTGTGTAATTTCATATAGTAAGTTTCTCAAATAAACAGCTTCTTTACATGCTTCTGTAATAGCCATATATTCGGCCTCACTACTAGACAAGGCTACAGTAGTTTGTTTTTTAGTTTCCCAAGATATTACACAACCAGATAAAGTGAAACAATATCCTGTATATGACTTCCTATCCATAACATTTGCACCCCAATCTGCATCTACATATCCTTCTAATATTGAATTTCCATCAGCAGTGTACTTCAAACCGTAATTTTTAGTACATTTTACATATCTCAATAGACGCTTTACATATGCACAATGTTCTCTAGAATAGCAATTGTTAAATTGACTCAAAAATCCAACTGTATAAGCAATATCAGGTCTGGTTAGAACTGCTAAGTACATTAGACAACCAATAACTTGTTGATATGGGAATTTTCCAACATAGTTTTCCCCTTTAGATACATGCAACTTAGTTTCCATAGGAGTCTGAATGGGTTTGCATTGACTCATGTTAAATCTTTGCAACACCTGATCAATATAATCAGACTGGTTCAATGTGATAGTTTTCTCAGACTTATTAACACTTACATTGACACCAAGACACTTTCTGATTTCACCTAAATCTTTAAGTTTGAAATGGCTAGCTAATACATTTTTCAAATATTCTGTTTCTTTACAATCATTTGAAAAAATAAAACAATCATCCACAAAAAATGTAACAATAGTCCTCAAATTATTTCTATTTTTTGTGTACATACATGGTCCTATCTTAGATCTCCTATAACCAATATTTAACAAACATTCATCCACTTTCCTGTACCATGCTCTCGAAGATTGTTTAAGCCCGTAGATTGCCTTTTTTAATTTAAGTACTTGACCCTCATGGGTCTGCTCGGAAAATCCTTCTGGCAACTGCATAAAAATGGTTTCATCAAGAGCACCATTCAGGAAGGCTGTAGTTACATCAAGGTGAGTAATGTAAAACCCTAACTTAACTGACAATGCAAATAGTAACCTCAATGTAGTATGCCTCACAACAGGAGAAAATGTTTCTGTATAGTCTATACCTTCAATTTGTGAAAAACCTTTAGCAACTAAACGTGCACGGAACCGAACTTTGTTATCACTATCATATTTTTACGAAGCACCCATTTACACTGTACAACCCTACCATCTTGTGGACTTTCACATAATTCCAATGGCATCATTTTCTTTGAAACACTGTAGTTCTTCTTGCATGGCCAACATCCACTGTTTCTTTTCTGGTCCGTTTAAAGCATCATGCAGTGTCAAACCTGCCACATCATCATAGGTTTCAGCGCTTGTACAAAGGTTCGACATACCATATCTCTCTGGTGGTTTCCGTGTTCGTCTGGGTCTGTCCATGAAATCTTCATTTTCACACTGAAGTGTACTCTCTGAGTCTTCATCATCATAGGAATAATCATTTTCACTGTTGGAGTTATCTTCAAGACTAGATGTTGATTCAAAACTTGTTACCTCCTGGCCTTGTTGTTCTGGTTTAACCTCATCCCCCACTGAAGCAACATTCTGGTTTTGCATTTGAATCATACATTCAGAATTGATTTCTGGCTCAATAATGACCACACCTCTACTTGTGAACACAGTCCTTGTTTCTGGATTATAGACTCTGTATCCCTTTATGTTATCTGGGTATCCTGTAAGAATACATTTCACAGATTTCTTATCCCATTTCTTACGCTTTTGTTTAGCAACATGTACCATGACAGTGCTACCAAATATCCTAATATGACTGATATCTGGTTTTGTGCCAGTCCATAGTTCATATGGCGTTTTATTATCCAACGCAGCAGACACAGTTCGATTCTGCAGGTACACTGCCGTATTGGTGGCCTCAGCCCAAAACTCTTTTCCCAGGTTTGCATCAAACAGTAGACATCTCGCTTTTTCTACGACTGTGCGATTGAATCTTTCACATAAACCATTTTGTTCTGGGGTGTATGGGTTGCTTTTCTGGTGGATAATACCAGCACTGTTTAGGTAATCTTCAAATTCCTTATTGCAATACTCTAAACCGTTATCGCTTCTTGTCACTTTTATTGTTCTTTTTGTTTGATTTTCCACCTGTGCTTTGAATATCTTGAAATACTTCAGAGCCTCATTTTTGTGCTTCAGAAAATAAACAAATGTTAAGCGACTGTAATCATCGACAAATAACAAGAAATACCTTGCTCCTCCTATCGATGAAGTCTCCATAGGGCCGCAAATGTCTGTGTGCACTAAATCTACCAAGTTGCTGCTTCTCTGACCACTGCCTTTAAATGGTAAGCGACACTGTTTACCTTCACAACATGTTGTACAAGAAGCCTTGCTTATTTCTACTTTTTCATCAAATGACATTCCCAAGACAGCATTTTTCATTTTATTTAAGTATTCCTTGTTGACATGTCCTAATCTGCGATGCCATGTTACTCCTGACACAGCTGATGCAGCCAAATACTCCTGGGATACCAAGTTTACTTTGTATACCCCATTGACCAATACTGCTGTAGCGACTAACGTTGCTTTTTATTGTAAACACAACAGCTTTTGTCTGTGAAAGACACACTGTTTCCTTTTTTTATTAGTTGACTGACTGATAGTAGGTTAGTAGTCAGAGATGGTATACAGCATACGTCTTCTATCACGATGTCGTACTCGCAATCATCAGTTGAAGTCGTTATTTTAACATTGCCAGAACATAATACTGTCATCTTCTCACTATTAGCTACGACAATTCCTTTATTTTGTTCACATCTGGCATTCATAACCCAACTTTCGTTTGCTGTTAGGTGTACACTTGCCCCGGAGTCGATATGCCAATCATTTTTGTTGAAATACAGTAGTTATGTTTTAGCGGTCACGTGATGGATGGCTTTGGATGGCTTGGATGGCTTAGCTGACGTCACGCGGCGGGGTCATATGGATGGAATTGGATGGCTTTGCTGCCGCACGCCGGGGTCATAGCCCGACACGGTTGACTGGTAGGGGGAGATTAATTAGCCACAGGTGTTCGCCACAAGTGTTTTGTTCGTCACGGTCCGCTGGTAGGGGAGCTACACTTATTGTTATGCCATATAACACTTAAGGTAAATGTCTTAATGTATTATGTTATTACCTTTTACTAAGGTATATTAGACTACCATACGGCGGGTTCATTGTCCTTCACACCTGACTGGTAGGGGTGATTATTCACGCTTCACTGGTAGGGGAGCTACATGTAATGTTATGCCCGGAATTCTTAACAATTCTTAAGAATTATTTTACAATGGTAAAATAAATGTGCATTAGAGAGTGCCGCACGCCTGGGTCCTTATCCTTCACGGTTGACTGATTAAAACTAAAAACTAAACTCCGTGGCGCTACATCCCTGGAGGGACTTGGCCTACCACCCGAACGCTGCATCATCTCCCGTAGGCAGATGGCAGGATTGGGGGGCATGTGATCAGCATGCCGACACCCACGGCCGTTAATGGTGGTTTTCTGGACCGGAGCCGCTACTTCTCTATCAAGTAGCTCCTCAGTTTGGAGGTTGACTGATAGGGGGGATTAATTAACCACAGGTGCGTGCCAGATGTACATTTAGAATACTTCTTAAAACAGTTGCATGTTACGCTCTGCTTGGCACACTTGTGTGTCTATTGTAACCGGTCTCGCTTTCTCATGCCCACGACGCATGCGCGCCAACGCCTATGTCGTAATACGCATACAAATACACCATCCTCAACCGATTTTATCTCATTCCGCTACCATCTGTCATCATGGAAGCTACTACATGGTTCACGTGTGAACAGTGTTCCGCTAAATATAGACATAAGCATGATTTGAACCGACACGTAAGGCAAAGACATGGGCAAGCCCATTTTACCTGTGACGTGTGTGCGGCATTATTCACTCGGCGAGACGTATTAAATACACATATACAGGAGATACATTCCGGTATAAAAATACAGTGTGACAAGTGCGGTAAGAGTTTTACATCTCGACGTAATCTAAACCGAAATTTGAACAGTACGCATCATCCGATGAATCCATCTGAAATGTACAGGCAGCGTGATGCCCAGACACGGAGACCTACGTCAATACCTGCAGCCGGGCCCTCAACAGCCATTGAACCAAGGACAGCGGTAGCGAGACCACAGACCAAGCCATCGGTACTTAACCAGCCTGATGCCGCCAATGAACCAAGTCTACGAACAGCCAGGCAATCAGTGCTGAAAACGGTCACTACACCAATAGTACACCGTGTTGAAGTCGTCGAACCAGGGATGCCGATAGGTGTTCCTGAGACTACGCCATCAGTACTTAGCCAGCCTGATGCCGCCAATGGACCAAGTCTACGAACAGCCAGGCAATCAGTGCTGAGAACAGTTGTGGGCGGACAAAACTATGAATACTTGGTACGTATTATTTTACATGTGACAGAGTAGGTGACGTCACAGTCGAATACAAGTCGTCTTATTATTTTTTCCTTGTTCCAGCCGAACGCTTTCGCAACTCTCATTTGAAGATTATGTCGGTTGTCTTCAGAGCGGGCAATCGACATTCTCGGTAAACAGGTCTATACGTTCCTATAAACATAACGTATTTTCGATTTCCATGAATAAAGTAACCTTAAGCGCTTCAGATGATAAGCGGCACATTTTACCTAATGGCGTGGAAACTCTTGCTCACGGGCATTACAAAATCATGGATGAGGAAGATGAGGAGCCCCCTGCTAAAAATGTAAAGTGTAGAAATGTTGTAATGTGTATAATGTATGTACTATGTTGTAAAGTGTATGTACTATGTTGTAAGACAAAGAATAAATAATTGTGTACTATATATTGCTGAAGTTGTGTCTTGTCAAAGGTAAAGGAATGTAAGATGGGGAATGGAAATATAAAACGCATAATTATACTTGAGTCTTTAATGAAATAAAAAACACAATAATCCATATACATGTGTCTATCCCCAAGTTCACAAGTCCTTCCTCCTGCCCCCCCCTTCTCCACACCACTGGCATGATGTCGCAGGACTCTGTTTGTTCATTCTATATATTTTCTCTCCCTCAATTCGGATATGATTTCCAGTATTTCGTTGTTGTGATGTGGTGTGGCAGCAGACGAGGACATGAGAAGCCTAAGCCTACTAACCAAATCGTTGGGGTCATCGTAGTATTTGTAGTCTATTTTGTGATTCACATGTAAGTCCTTCCACATGCCTGTACGGTGCGACGAAACCTCATCGGATGAGTTCGAATATCGTTCTTCCTCCTCTTCCAGAAATGAATCTGAACATTGATCCTCTTCTTCTTCCTCTTCATCTTTACCCTCCGCTTCCGGAAATAATTTTTTAATGATGTAATGATATTTTTGAGTATTGACTCTACGTATGTTTTCGCTCTCTTCATAATTTTCTTTGTGAGCACTAGTCTTCTCCAAAATCTCCTTATACGTGGTTAAATCATAACGGTTGTATACATGTTTATTTGGTTTACTTTTCGTTAGCAGTTCAAGCAGTCCAGGACGGACGATATACCTATCGTTACCTATATAAATGTTATCGTTTTTAATGGTGACGGGCGATTTACCAATGGTGAAAACCTGCCTATCAGGATTCCATTTGAGGCCATAAACATCATCATTTCTCGGTTTAAGCTGATATGATCAATACCGAGACCTACGTCATCACCTACACCGAGAGTCACAGCGAGAGACACCCCGAGAGACTCTAAAATGATGCGAGACTTTGCTTAAAACTGTAGGTTTAACCTTCAAGACCGAGACCGACACCGAGATCGGCACCGAGACCGAGATCGTGACCGGGACCGAGACCGAGACCGAGACCGAGACCGAGACCGAGACCGAGACCGAGATCTGTTAGCTGATGAAGCGAGTGTTATTAGTAAGATATGATTAAAATGGTATTTTGTTTTATTTTGTTTTGTTTTCTTAGATGACACGAGTTTTAGAAATAAAAATATGTGTGGTAATACGTGGTCTATACCTTACCCACATCAACACCTACACCGAGAGACTGAGACTCCCAGTGAGAGACATAACGAGAGACTCTAAAATAATATGAGACTTTGTCTAAAAACCTATAGGATTGACCTTCTTTGGATGTAATGAGATTTTTTAACTTAATAAAGGGTTGATGTATGGTGAATAGAGTTAGTTGTTATTCGACCTTGAATCTGTGAATGTGGGTAGCAAAATGAGTGATGAGAACACAGGTCAGAGTAGTGTAGTTTCCTTCCAATCGGAACTGATGGGAAATAAGTCAAACAGTAAATATAATGAATTTTTCGAGATAGTTCATGGGAGTGATCAAATTTACGGTCTATGCAAACTGTGCGATAGATCGAAAGTTGAAATAAGAATGACAGATCATAATACTTCCGGTCTGAAAAAACATCTGCTGTCGACACATAAGGATGAAACACAGAAACTCTTCCCGCGAGTACAAGTTAACCATATATCGTCAGACAATACGAAACATGAAAATTCAATAAGAAAGAAATTTTCAACATTAACTAAACCTGAGCTTCAGTCGAAACAAGAGATTAGCGATGATGAAAATCTGATAACCGATCCCTTGGAAGATAACGTGAACTTGAATAAAGGCAAAAGACAACATGAATCACAACGTCCAGAAATGGAATATGGATCATATCAGCCCTCTGAGCAAATTCCGCAGAAGCATTATAACCATATGCTGGAAAAAATCTATGGGCAAGTATCGGCACCTTGCATCCAGAAACTCGTTCAGCTTAAACCGAGAAATGATGATGTTTATGGCCTCAAATGGAACCCTGATAGGCAGGTATTCACCATTGGTAAATCGCCCGTCACCATTAAAAACGATAACATTTATATAGGTAACGATAGGTATATCGTCCGTCCTGGACTGCTTGAACTGCTAACGAAAAGTAAACCAAATAAACATGTATACAACCGTTATGATTTAACCACGTATAAGGAAATTTTGGAGAAGACTAATGCTCACTAAGAAAATTATGAAGAGAGCGAAAACATACGTAGAGTCAATACTCAAAAATATCATTACATCATTAAAAAATTATTTCCGGAAGCCGAGGGTAAAGATGAAGAGGAAGAAGAAGAGGATCAATGTTCAGATTCATTTCTGGAAGAGGAGGAAGAACGATATTCGAACTCATCCGATGAGGTTTCGTCGCACCGTACAGGCATGTGGAAGGACTTACATGTGAATCACAAAATAGACTACAAATACTACGACGACCCCAACGATTTGGTTAGTAGGCTTAGGCTTCTCATGTCCTCGTCTGCTGCCACACCACATCACAACAACGAAATACTGGAAATCATATCCGAATTGAGGGAGAGAAAATATATAGAATGAACAAACAGAGTCCTGCGACATCATGCCAGTGGTGTGGAGAAGGGGGGGGCAGGAGGAAGGACTTGTGAACTTGGGGATAGACACATGTATATGGATTATTGTGTTTTTTATTTCATTAAAGACTCAAGTATAATTATGCGTTTTTTATTTCCATTCCCCATCTTACATTCCTTTACCTTTGACAAGACACAACTTCAGCAATATATAGTACACAATTATTTATTCTTTGTCTTACAACATAGTACATACACTTTACAACATAGTACATACATTATACACATTACAACATTTCTACACTTTACATTTTTAGCAGGGGGCTCCTCATCTTCCTCATCCATGATTTTGTAATGCCCGTGAGCAAGAGTTTCCACGCCATTAGGTAAAATGTGCCGCTTATCATCTGAAGCGCTTAAGGTTACTTTATTCATGGAAATCGAAAATACGTTATGTTTATAGGAACGTATAGACCTGTTTACCGAGAATGTCGATTGCCCGCTCTGAAGACAACCGACATAATCTTCAAATGAGAGTTCTCTCTCTACAACACATTTATTAATGCCTTTCAATTTCTTTACGTTCATATCGTTAAACCTTATGGCGTACATTTTTGCTCTAAGGCCTACAAACTCGGTTATAGTATGACCAGCACCTTCGTCCTTGAATTTACCGACCACTCCTTTGTTTTGGGTGGAATACAAGGGATGTTCGGGTGGGTAGACGCTAGTATCCAGTTCATCTCTCAAATTTAACAAGTCACGGTAGAGATTGTCGGATTCGATCTTGTATATGAAGCTATCAGTGTCCATGTAGCACAGGCTAATTTTGTTTTCGAAATACCTACGCATGGTGTCGTAGTGGAAGTCGTACATTCTGACTTTAGATATTTCCAAAATGGACATGCCTACATAAATGGCTTTATCCAAGACGAGTCTAGTCTTGGCAAGGTGAACACCCACAAGGTTATCGTTATAGATGGTTCTATCCTGAAAGCTGCTTTTAGCTACCAATTTGGACATTGACTTTTCATCAGACACCAGCCTAAAATCTATCCTCTTTCGTACGTTTTCCATCGTCTTCCCAAATACACTATTATTTAATAGCTTAAAGAAATCCTTCTCGAATTCGTTACTGGCATCCCTTCGTTTAGAAGCATTGAACTCAATATACGGTTTCAACCAACAGCTTTGCTCAAAGCTAATGACTCTATGGATCTTTGTCAATTTCAGTCCGTGTTGCAACGCTTGTTTAAGCACGGAATAGTGCACAATGTAATTTTGTTTAGTTTCAAGCGTGGTCAAAAGTTTCTTGAATTTACTGCCAGGAGGGCATTTCATTTCTGGACAAAATGGTAGATCTGTGTGAATATCGTGTAGATGTTCTGGATACTCAATGTCTACTTCCAGGACGTATCCTAATTTGGAATCGGCCGGTATGGAGACAATGTCTAGGGACTCTATCTCGTCTTTCTCGAGCCAACGAAAATTACCTATAGGCAACGCTTGCGACATGGCATAACCGTAGAGGTTATTGGCGTCGACGTAGTACAATGCCGACTCGTTGTTTGCCACAGCATGCCTTGTAACACATTGGCATAATCCTCCACGAATTCCAAGCCCAAACATCTGCACCATGTCCATATCGTTTAAAATAGGCAACTTTACCTGTGTAAACTTTAACATGGCCGCATAAGCGAACCCAGGGGCAGTACTGTATTAAAGGCAATCTAGCCCATAGGTATCATGACACATTTGTCTAAAATTCTCGAAAACGTCTGTCAAAATCAATACATCTGTTTTTAAATATAGGTCTGAATATTCCCCTAAAGACTTGACCGAAAATGATTGCCATACATTAACAGCATGAGAATAGTCTCGATCTGAGACACTCGCATTGCTGAGCTTGTTGTAAAATGCATCTTTCGGAGGCAATTTCTTCTCGTTTAGAATTTCGAGCGAGGTGACGTGGTCGTAGGGAAACACTCCCTTGCGACACACCAAATCGGTATTGTCACCAAATGCTTTTGCTGTTTCAAAAATTTATCCTTAGGTAGATTTTTTGCTAGCTTTTCCAGGCTCGTGGACATGAACCGAAACGAATCTATAAATCTGAGTTCCATACCTCCCCGTTTCAAATAAGAGGAGGGATTAAATTTTGAAAATGTCACATACTTTTCCTGTGTATTACATATGACGTTGATACGGTTCTTGTCAAAACCTAACTCTGTCACAATGAAATGAGCATCATAGTTGGACAGGTTATGCAATACAACAGGGACAAATGACTGGTTCCTGTAATTCAAGTTACAATTTCTGTGGGCGGCTCCTCTGAACCGTCCGCTAACGTGGCAGTGGTCACGGACTTTGTAATTTTCTTCGGTAAAGTTACCTTGATTACAGATATGACAGATGGTACTGGTCGTATACTGATTAATTTGTTCCGCCGTGAGAGGGATCATGGGTTTTATTTCTGAATTTAAAATGGCATCAATAGCCTTGACGTCTTTTACGAGAGAACTCATAAAATGGGGTCCTGCATTGGGGCCTCTATACAACCGTAGATTTGAATGTTCACCTTCCAGGTCCTTAATAAAATAGGCGTAACTGAAAGGTGTATGTTTTTGATACTTTTGTGTCCAGGATTTTGCAGGCTCGTTTTCACATCCGGCAATAGGCTCCAGTAAACACTCAAAATCCGCATAGATCACGAACCTAATCTTTTGCGAATGTTCATGTTTAGTGAATGACACTTCTAACCGTTTAGGAAATTCACATTTTACGGGGGAGAAGGAATTGCATACTGCCAAATGAGCCTCATGTCTCTGGTTGGCTGACTGGGTGCCGTAGGCTTGAAAGTGTATGAAACATCTTTTGCATACTCTGATCTGATGTTCGTATGATGTGACGAAAGGTCTAATGAATGCATCGAAATCGGTAATTAGGACGTAATGCGAATCTACTTCATCGCAGACATAGAGCAAGTCTCTATGGTCGTCCAACTCTTTTTCAGCAATTTTGATTGGGTATACTTCCGCATTGTCATCTAGGCCAAACACATTGATCGAAATGGTATTTTATTTAGAAAATTTACCAATGTCTTGGAATGTTACTGGAAATTTTACACATGAAAAGTCGTATTTCTCGTCCAAGTCCGGTCTGTCCAGATAAGAAGTCCACAAATACTTTTCAGTTTCTACGAATTTTGCCAATATACAATATTTAAAACAATAGTCGTCATGGTTGTCTATGTTGACTAGAGATTTTGAATGTCTGAAACGCTGCGGTAGGAGCATGAACTTTCTTCCTGCAAAGGGCTTATAATGGTTAATGCGGACCTCAATTTTATGGGTGGATTTGAATACGAATCCAGACCCTCTCAAGGCTACGTCTTGAAATTCCTGTTGAATTTTCTCTATTTGTCTATCTAAAATATCTGATACATTGGTTGTGGCGAGAGCAACTTCGTTTTTTGACTTCAAATTGCGCAGAGCGGATTTGCCATGCGGGTCTTGAAAATTGCACTCTACAAAAATATTAAATTTTACAGAGTTAAATTGCTGTACTGAGTCCCTCACTAGTGCTTCCATCTTGGGTTTGTAGGCTGACATACCACTCTCCAGGTCCGATTGTGGAATATCGATGGCTGCGTATGTGGCTATCCTTGATTTCAAAGCGCTCTCAACCTTCTTGAAATCATTCTACAACAGAAAAATATGGGAATTCGTTGTAGCACACAGTTCATTACAACTATCGTTACGCTAGGCTGTAAACATGTGTAAAACTACTTACATTAGCTGAATGCGTTGGGGGTTGGGTTGAAACTCCTTGGCCGTGCCTGACTCCTTGGACATGGCTGCCGGCTGGAGTGTTCACATCATGCGGTGAGGGCGTGGCTCCACCCATATTGGTACGGTTGTTCACTGAAACCTCTTCAGTTGCGAAAGCGTTCGGCTGGAACAAAGAAAAAATAATAAGACGACTTGTATTCGACTGTGACGTCACCTACTCTGTCACATGTAAAATAATACGTACCAAGTATTCATAGTTTTGTCCGCCCACAACTGTTCTCAGCAGTGATTGCCTGGCTGTTCTTAGACTTGGTCCATTGGCGGCATCAGGCTGGCTAAGTACTGATGGCGTAGTCTCAGGAACACCTATCGGCATCCCTGGTTCGAAGACTTCAACACGGTGTACTATTGGTGTAGTGACCGTTTTCAGCACTGATTGCCTGGCTGTTCGTAGACTTGGTTCATTGGCGGCATCAGGCTGGTTAAGTACCGATGGCTTGGTCTGTGGTCTCGCTACCGCTGTCCTTGGTTCAATGGCTGTTGATGGCCCGGCTGCAGGTATTGACGTATATTATTGTCTATATTCTCATGTAATGTCCAACAGAGACAATAATCTGTGGTTCATGAAAGCTTATATATCTATCTTGAATGTCAACTGTACAATAACAGTGGAAGCCCGGTCACAAAAATGACTAATTAGTGTCCCTCACAGTACTGCATATGACATAACTTGTCTGTCTGTGAGGTGGACCATTGGGGCAATCAGTCATAGGAGAGAGGTTCCATCCGGCGCTGTGAATTGAACTCCGGCTTAGCTCAGTTGGAAGAGCATTGGCGCGAATAGCCAAAGGTCCTGGGTTCAAGTCCCAGTGTCGGAGGAATTTTTCTCCTATAATATTCTCATGTAATGTCCAACAGAGACAATAATCTGTGGTTCATGAAAGCTTATATATCTATCTTGAATGTCAACTGTACAATAACAGTGGGGGCCCGGTCACAAAAATCACTAATTAGTGTGCCTCACAGTACTGCATATGACATAACTTGTCTGTCTGTGAGGTGGACCATTGGGGCAATCAGTCATAGGAGAGAGGTTCCATCCGGCGCTGTGAATTGAACTCCGGCTTAGCTCAGTTGGTAGAGCATTGGCGCGAATAGCCAAAGGTCCTGGATTCACGTCCCAGTGTCGGAGGAATTTTTCTCCTATAATATTCTCAAACATATACAACATACCTGTTCCCCCTTATACCTAAGAACTCTATTTCCGTAAAATAGGTACTTAATTTCCGAACACACTGTATACGAGTAAATCATTACATACTGGGGTATTTAACATCCAAGACTGCATCCTCTGTTTCTCTAAAAAAAAAGAAAACACTGGACAGTGTTTAAGAAACTAATTTCTTGAAATACCGCGAGGAAATCCTAATGTGACGTAACCAATTAAGATAATAATACAGCGCATCAAACATTTAAATTGATTATTTGAAAAAAAGTCTTACTTGTCTGCCGAGAATAGTTTTTCATCTTGTGATGAAGGAAGGAATTAGTAAAGATCGAGCAATGCAATCTCATTCATCCACGAGGCTCTAGGTTAGGCTACCTATGAAGAAAATAAACGAATTTAATGAACCGAAAGAACCAAATGATTCGAATGAACGAAACAGGTGTCGGCATAGATTTTTTAATCATTTCAATTGAATAGAGTCTTAAAAACTAATCACATTTCCCAACTCTATTGCAAGTGCCTCTTCTAAACTCTTTATTTTGTAGTCATCGCACATACTCTAGATTTCTAAAATTTACTCATGTTCATATTAATAAAATCTTAAAATTCCACTAAAGTTATGTACTGCCGTCCCTGTTCGTGTTTTGTAAAAAAAGATTATAGAGCGCATTGTTTTTGTATTTTCTTTACATAATACTTAGTATTACGTAAGAAATACTTTCTTTATCCATCCCAGTTAGAAAGTACATTTTTCTTATATGTAATTTTGTTATACAGATATTATTTTCCTTGTGTGATGTCAGGGGTGTTGAAGGTGTTCTGAGTTAATCTGAAATTACTTAATTTCTTGAATAATTCTTAAAAGTACAACAAACTTCAAAGAAAATCGAATGTGCCGTGACACATGTCAAAATATTATTCACATGTTATCTTTAAAACTGTAACAAACTGAAAGGAAACGAATTAAATCAGTGGTAACGACAGTAGTCCATTTTTACTTCCTCTGCCCGTACCATAGGTACTATAGATAGAGGAATTATTGTTTTCGATCCCCCAAATTCGATGTAGAGTTTTTAACATAAAAATAGCATAAACAAACATACGTTTTGAGGTTCCCAGAATCAAAAAATACTATTTTCGGAAACATGTGTGAGTGTGTATGCCTCTGTGTATCTTTGTGTCTGTGAACAGAAAACCTTATGAAAAATATGGGAATTCGTTGTAGCACACAGTTCATTACAACTATCGTTACGCTAGGCTGTAAACATGTGTAAAACTACTTACATTAGCTGAATGCGTTGCGGGTTGGGTTGAAACTCCTTGGACATGGCTGCCGGCTGGAGTGTTCACATCATGCGGTGAGGGCGTGGCTCCACCCATATTGGTACGGTTGTTCACTGAAACCTCTTCAGTTGCGAAAGCGTTCGGCTGGAACAAAGAAAAAATAATAAGACGACTTGTATTCGACTGTGACGTCACCTACTCTGTCACATGTAAAATAATACGTACCAAGTATTCATAGTTTTGTCCGCCCACAACTGTTCTCAGCAGTGATTGCCTGGCTGTTCTTAGACTTGGTCCATTGGCGGCATCAGGCTGGCTAAGTACTGATGGCGTAGTCTCAGGAACACCTATCGGCATCCCTGGTTCGAAGACTTCAACACGGTGTACTATTGGTGTAGTGACCGTTTTCAGCACTGATTGCCTGGCTGTTCGTAGACTTGGTTCATTGGCGGCATCAGGCTGGTTAAGTACCGATGGCTTGGTCTGTGGTCTCGCTACCGCTGTCCTTGGTTCAATGGCTGTTGATGGCCCGGCTGCAGGTATTGACGTATATTATTGTCTATATTCTCATGTAATGTCCAACAGAGACAATAATCTGTGGTTCATGAAAGCTTATATATCTATCTTGAATGTCAACTGTACAATAACAGTGGAAGCCCGGTCACAAAAATGACTAATTAGTGTCCCTCACAGTACTGCATATGACATAACTTGTCTGTCTGTGAGGTGGACCATTGGGGCAATCAGTCATAGGAGAGAGGTTCCATCCGGCGCTGTGAATTGAACTCCGGCTTAGCTCAGTTGGAAGAGCATTGGCGCGAATAGCCAAAGGTCCTGGGTTCAAGTCCCAGTGTCGGAGGAATTTTTCTCCTATAATATTCTCATGTAATGTCCAACAGAGACAATAATCTGTGGTTCATGAAAGCTTATATATCTATCTTGAATGTCAACTGTACAATAACAGTGGGGGCCCGGTCACAAAAATCACTAATTAGTGTGCCTCACAGTACTGCATATGACATAACTTGTCTGTCTGTGAGGTGGACCATTGGGGCAATCAGTCATAGGAGAGAGGTTCCATCCGGCGCTGTGAATTGAACTCCGGCTTAGCTCAGTTGGTAGAGCATTGGCGCGAATAGCCAAAGGTCCTGGATTCACGTCCCAGTGTCGGAGGAATTTTTCTCCTATAATATTCTCAAACATATACAACATACCTGTTCCCCCTTATACCTAAGAACTCTATTTCCGTAAAATAGGTACTTAATTTCCGAACACACTGTATACGAGTAAATCATTACATACTGGGGTATTTAACATCCAAGACTGCATCCTCTGTTTCTCTAAAAAAAAAGAAAACACTGGACAGTGTTTAAGAAACTAATTTCTTGAAATACCGCGAGGAAATCCTAATGTGACGTAACCAATTAAGATAATAATACAGCGCATCAAACATTTAAATTGATTATTTGAAAAAAAGTCTTACTTGTCTGCCGAGAATAGTTTTTCATCTTGTGATGAAGGAAGGAATTAGTAAAGATCGAGCAATGCAATCTCATTCATCCACGAGGCTCTAGGTTAGGCTACCTATGAAGAAAATAAACGAATTTAATGAACCGAAAGAACCAAATGATTCGAATGAACGAAACAGGTGTCGGCATAGATTTTTTAATCATTTCAATTGAATAGAGTCTTAAAAACTAATCACATTTCCCAACTCTATTGCAAGTGCCTCTTCTAAACTCTTTATTTTGTAGTCATCGCACATACTCTAGATTTCTAAAATTTACTCATGTTCATATTAATAAAATCTTAAAATTCCACTAAAGTTATGTACTGCCGTCCCTGTTCGTGTTTTGTAAAAAAAGATTATAGAGCGCATTGTTTTTGTATTTTCTTTACATAATACTTAGTATTACGTAAGAAATACTTTCTTTATCCATCCCAGTTAGAAAGTACATTTTTCTTATATGTAATTTTGTTATACAGATATTATTTTCCTTGTGTGATGTCAGGGGTGTTGAAGGTGTTCTGAGTTAATCTGAAATTACTTAATTTCTTGAATAATTCTTAAAAGTACAACAAACTTCAAAGAAAATCGAATGTGCCGTGACACATGTCAAAATATTATTCACATGTTATCTTTAAAACTGTAACAAACTGAAAGGAAACGAATTAAATCAGTGGTAACGACAGTAGTCCATTTTTACTTCCTCTGCCCGTACCATAGGTACTATAGATAGAGGAATTATTGTTTTCGATCCCCCAAATTCGATGTAGAGTTTTTAACATAAAAATAGCATAAACAAACATACGTTTTGAGGTTCCCAGAATCAAAAAATACTATTTTCGGAAACATGTGTGAGTGTGTATGCCTCTGTGTATCTTTGTGTCTGTGAACAGAAAACCTTATGAAAAAAAATATTTGTGTTAGGTACCTTCTGGGGATGGAACATGAAAACTGGCGATTTTCTCTTACTTTTAATGGGACTTTACACTAAGAAAATTTCGTTTTTTTCGCGATTTTCTCGAAAACAGCTTTAACAATTTTGTTTATATTTTATACATGGGGTTCTTTCACTTAAAGCAAAAACTTTAATATGAAACATTTTTCTAGGAAAAATTTCTGAAGAAATGTTATAAGACATCCAGTCTTTGCAATATGGTCTCTTGTTATATATCAGAATGTGAAGTGAAAAATATATTGGCCATACTTAAAGTAAAGAAAGTTACGTGAATACATTAATCAGATTTCATTTGGGTTATGCATCCTTCAGGGATGCGATGTGATGGGGTTAAAACATTTTTACATTCAATTAATTTGAAGAAAATGTACATAATATATTATACTAAGAGGCTAACTTTTATTTGCGCAGAAGAAGTTATGTGAGTTTCACATCAGATTTCTTATACATTATTCTATAATACTTCGCGAATTT
This sequence comes from Ectobius pallidus, assembly GCA_964059195.1. Classification (NCBI taxonomy): domain Eukaryota; kingdom Metazoa; phylum Arthropoda; class Insecta; order Blattodea; family Ectobiidae; genus Ectobius; species Ectobius pallidus. Next base: position 135,527,849 of record CAXKWD010000003.1, on the reverse strand, counting down.
TAAATGGTTCTGCCAATTACTCTTCCGGTAAATGCATTTAATGCAATAGGATATTATGTTATTAAGGTCAGAATTATATGTTTTTTATGTTATGAGCTGAAGAAAAATAAATAACGGGATCCTGTTAAGATCTTGGCTACCATGATATTCAAGAACATTACCGTGACCTAGAGCAGTCTTCAGGTACAGTAGATAAACCATAGTTAGTTACCCTTGTTTTCCTTGACGTTTACGATAAGTGCTTTGAGATAACACGACTTAATTTTTACCATTTCTCGTAGGCTACGAAGGTTCTTTAAATATTCTGTTGGTAGTGGTTTCTGGCAAAACACATTGGTCTGTAATAAAATTATTCTGAACATAACCAGGTGCTGGCCAAAGAGAATGTAGTGGTTTTCAGTGCTTTCCGTACCTAGAAACGTAATAACACAGACCTCAAACGTTTCTTGTTTTTTTGCCTTTATAATGTTTCTGGTGTCTTAAGAGGACTATCCTATTACACACCAAAAGTCATTCCATATTCCATGCAGCCTATGTTAAGCGACCAACACCTCACCTACGGAAATAGGTTTGTAATTTTGCAATTCCTACGAAATTTAAGGGCAAGGGGGTAAAAAAATAAAGTTGAAGGTGTTATTTCCAATCTCTATGAAATAATAGTGCTCTAAAAATGAATTTTTTATAAAAAAATAGGCCTAATAGTAGTATGTAAGTGTATTTATTGTACTAATTACTGCTTACAGAACAAATTTTGCAAGGTTCCGCTTGGGCCGTACGTTCTTATTCAATACATAAGAAAATACATAAAAATAAATAAAATAAAGTAAAACATAAACACAAACACATAATTAGGGGAATGTAAATGGAAATGCATTGTTTTCTTTTAATATCCTGGTGTCTTCGTTATTCTAGTTAGGATTTTCAAACGTCCTATACGTTTTAATAAACACTGTTCACTTTATTTAGTGGGAAAAATACTGCTTTCAACAGTACCATACAGGTTGTACCAAAATATTCACATTTAATAAGAATGCAAGGGGAAAACTTTATTAGATAAGATACATAATACAGAAATTTGGGACAAATGCCAAATTCAGGACATAACTAAATTTACCAAAGACAGAAGAACATTTTGGAAAGAACACGTTGATAGAATGGAAAACAATCGCCTAGCAAAAAAGGCTCAAGAAAGCACACCAGACGGAAAAAGATTAAGAGGAAGACCTGCTACGAGATGGAAAGACAGTACGCATGACTCATCTGAGGAATAAAGGGGAAATAAACAGGATGCCATCCTACATCACAAGAATAAGAAGAAGGAACCTAGTTTAAAAAATATGACTTTTCATCCATAACCGATAGAGATTTACGCAAGCTTAACTTATGATTATGATTATTATTATTATTATATTTACTATTATTATTAATCATCTATCGTTAATTTTTAAGATTTGATTGTGATTTACAGACTGTACAAAATATTCAATGTAACTTCATAGTTCACTTCATAATAGTGACATATTTCATTTATTTTAATTCCCAAAGAAAAGTCAATTCAACAAACAAATCCTGATATTTTAAATTTCATACTTACATGAAATAAAAACAATCCAAGAAAGAAGCACTTCAACTTATCGAAGCGCAAACTATGGTAGGCTCATACAATTGGGACATTTTTTTCACACACTTAAAGTGAATTTATTTTAATGAATCTTCTTTGAGTTAAAAGAGACACTATAAGGATTATTAAAAATTTGGTTATACTTTACCTTCCTTAAGATACAAAGATAACATTTGGCAGATGCATGCCTCTACCCACAGTAAATATATATTGTTATCCAAGTTAAAAATTATAGAACGTCGGATTTGCAGAACCAATCATTTCAACAACCTTTCGTTAGAACTGCAGTTTTATTTTGTTATTTAATGTATTTTAACCTGGCGGAGCTAAGGCTTCCTCTACCACTCAGCCAGGGGCAAAACATAAAATACAAGAATAATGCAACTTAATTATAGTAGATAATATAAGGGACAAAAGAAAGAGAAAAACTAAGTAATGCATTCTGTATCTGTATCTGGTACCCTATGATCCCCAGGTGGGGCGAAGGGGCCTCCAATGGAGTTTTCATTACCTATACTAATTTTGATATGCTTATTTTAGAGGATAGAGGGACAGGTGGTAAGCCCATCGCCTCGCATCCCCCCTCTGGAAACTAAGTATTTCTTTGGACGTGAAAGGGCCTAGAAATTTTGTCCAGAGGCTTGGAGTTCTTTTGCGTGCCGTAAATCTACGACACGGGACCCCCAGCTTAAAGTCCCTCCCGGAGGACTCCGTGCCCAGGATTTTTACGTCCTGAAAAATCCATCGACCGCGGCCGGGTTTGATCCCGCGCCCTGCGGATCTAGAGGCGGGCACGCTACCTCTAGACCACCGCCGCGGCCGACAAGTAATACATTACATTAAAATGAACTACTAGAAAATAATGAAAAACCTGCTTGGCCTAAATGTTAACCATAGTTAATTAAATATATACGACTGTATGTTATATATGAAATCTAACTTAGTCACTTTTAATAGAAGGAACAATGTTCATAGCTATGAAACCGGAAATAGACTTGCACTTGATGTACCATATACAAGACTTAGAACAACCACAAAAAATCACCACATAGGCTTACTGGCTCTAACAAACAATCTTCAATAAATTTCCAGCTTCCACTGGCCTAACAGACCTACCACATACCATATAAAGAATAGACTCAAGAAGTGGCTAACTATGCGACCGTTTTTTAATCCGAACGATTTTTTTTACGAATATTAACTTTTAGTACTTTTTAATGTGCGTTTTAGATTATATATTTGTTCATAATTATGTTTTCATTAAGTTGTTATTAGGACGAAGTCTATTGTATTTATATTTAATGACGAATATATTACTATTACTATTATATTCTGTATTATTATACATACATACGTTACTATATTAAGAATAAATGTTTTTAATAAAGAATATGTCTATTACCATATACTTAAGTAGTCAAAAATATGTATAAAACGACGTTTGAGAACCTGTTTCCAGAATGAATATATAAATATCTCGAATTTTTATTAGGTCCACTTCACTTTAAACTTTTAGAACTTAAAATTAAAATATTAATAAAGTTATATTATAGAAATTTGTCCACTACAGTTAATGACAGGAAATATGTCTTTAGCTCTCTTTGCAGGCCTGTAACAGATTGGGGGAAAGTATTCTTCTGTTTTTTAATTTCTAAAATCAGTTGGTTACCTATGTATACACTCGCGTGTGTTAATGAAATGATACATGCATTTTTAATTGCTTTTGTGGATGCTTTGGATAGGGCTTTGCCTATGAAAGAGTTTCATAATAAAGTAAATTCGCATACCGGATGGTTCAACAACAATTTGAGTATACTCAAACAGCAGTGCATGGTGTTATTTCATGACTACAAAGAATGTGGTGATCCCTATCTAAAGGCAAGATATTTGGAACTGAAAAGGCATTACTTAAGTGAAGTAAAATTAGCTAAATTTAATTTTAACTCTAAGTTTATTTCTCAAGCCAGCAACAAATCTAAAGCCATATGGACTGTTATAAAAAATTCCTCCAATGCTAATATTGCTTCACCTGAGTATATTCCTAATCTTTCAGCTGATAATTTTAACAATTTCTTTATTGACAAAGTTAATGATGTAATCAATTCAATCAATTGTGCTCGCAATAACTTCACTGCTTACTTGGGCTCGACACAGTGTAGAAGCAAACCAGGCTTTCATTTTGATCAAACCAGTGTTGAAAGTGTCTATGATAAAATATTATCTATCAGTAATAGTAGCAGCTTAGATGTGTATGGTGTTAATTCTTTGTTCTTAAAGTCTGCTGCCTCCTACATTTGCGAACCGTTATCTTTTCTATTCAATGCAAGTATTAATCAATCTGTATTTCCCAACCTATTGAAAATTGCTAAAGTTGTTCCCATTTTCAAAAAAGGCAATAAGTCTGACATGAATAACTATAGACCAGTTGCCATTGTGCCCGTTATTGCAAAGGTTTTTGAATCTTTACTTAATGATCAAATTGTGAGCTATTTTGAAAAATACAACATTTTTTCTAACTGTCAATTTGGGTTTAGGAAAAAGCGTAGCACTGTTGATGCTGTGACGGCCCTCGTCGGTGAATGTCTGAACGGCCTTAATAATAGACTTTCTGTTGACTGTAAATTTTATGATTTGACCAAGGCTTTCGACACCGTCTCACACAGTGTTTTAGTTAGTAAGCTTAAGTTTTATGGTTTCGAAGATTCAGCAGCCAATTTGATAAATTCTTATTTAACAGGTAGACTTCAGAGTGTTGTTTACAATGGTTTGACTTCTACGTTTAAACATGTATATCATGGTGTCCCTCAAGGATCCGTCCTGGGACCAACTTTGTTTATCATATATATTAATGATTTACCAATTAATGTTGGCAACTCTGTACAACCTCTGTTATTTGCTGATGATGTGGCAGTGAACGCGATAGGTGGGAATATCCAAGAGTCTTTGCGACTGCGGAATGCGGGTGATAACATTATAAAAAACTGGTGTTCTGCTAATTTCTTAAGGGTCAATGAAACTAAAGTTGCAGATCTTAAATTCACTTTTAACCGAAATAATGATCATTTTTATGATAATGTAAAATTTTTAGGTGTCATAATAGAGTCTGGCTTGGGTTGGGGTCTACATATAGATATGATATCTAATAGAATAGCTAAAGGTATTTTTATGTTACGCAGCCTTCAATCGAGAGTAGATCTAAGAGTTCTAATGTCAATCTATTATGCATTTATACATTCTCACCTCTCTTATGGAACCATATTATGGGGCAATCATAGCTCAGCGTTTAATCTTTTTAAACTTCAAAAGAAAGCTGTACGTATTATATGCAGAACTCATTTGAGGACACATTGTAAACCGCTTTTCATTTCAAATAGAATTTTATCCCTACCTTGCATCTACATCTTACAATGTCTTTTATATGTCAAAAAAAACACAAACTCATTTGAGGTTGTTGCTGACTTTCATGAGCACAACACCAGGTACTGTGATCGGATTAGAACAATGAGATGTAATTATTTTACTTATCAAAAGAGTTTTATATATATGTCTGTCAAATTGTTTAATGCATTACCAAGGTCAACAAGAAATCTTGACTTAGTATCCTTCAAATCCTATATCAAGAATCTTTTAATCATGAATTGTTTCTATGACCTTGATGAATATTTTAACTTTGTCAAGCTTTTGTAAGGTGTGTTTTGATAAAATTGACAATGTCATACATGTATATCCATGATCGACAACAATAAATTATTATTATTATTATTATTATTAAAATTATTTACATTTTATGTTTAAATTATTATTATTATTATTATTATTATGTTATACTTAAAAAAAACATACCTACCGTATATTTCCGGTTTAATCATTAAAGAAACTCAAAATCTGAAGTCGTCTTATAGGACTGATTAAAAAAAGATAGACTGAAATTTATATAAATGAAAACCATTATCAAATGATTTATTCTGATTTCAAGATTTTATCACATTGACATATTAAAATGTTAGGTACCATTTGCGGACAAATGTAAGCCACGAAATAACGCGAATTTCATAAATAAAACCACAAACGCCATAATCCACGAAATAAAACCCATTTTTTTATTTCTTTTTCATTTTTCCCTTTATACCGGTACGTGTACATGCCTCACGCACAATGGGCATAGCCTTATCGTTCTGTTCCATTGTGGTGCCATTGTGCTCAGTGAGGCCATTTTGAAAAAGAAAGACCGAGGAAGCTTTGTTTTCGTAAGGGTAGCCAACAATGCGATCAACAAGAAAACTGAACAAAATGAAACTTTTGGAAGTTGTTTCGTAAACATATGCTGTATTCATAGGCCGTTCACCGTTTATAGTTTGGGGGTCGTCTTATAGGACAAATATATGCTAAAACTATAAAACTTTGAGAAAAATTTATACCTCGTCTTATCTGAAGGTCGTGTTATCTGCAGAAATATACGGTATTGGTAACTTTGATGTTTATTTTAAAGCAAAATAGCCTATAAATATGACACCTGGTTTTCTCCGGCTAAGATTTCATTTACTAACTGATGGAATAGCTTGCTTAATAATGATCGTTTCCTCTGTATATAACATTACTAGGCCTACTCGCACAGTAAAACCTGTGAAATTGACCACCCCTATAACATGACCTTAATTGCCTTAATTGATCGCATTTTCATGGAACCGGCAATTTCCCATTTGTTTATATGTATTAGTTATTCCGTAAGTTCACCACCTGTGTATCTTGTATCTTGACCGCCGTCAGGAACGATTTTAAGAACTTTTAACCTGTAAAACTTGGCCACTCTAATGCCGGTTGTCGACCAAGAGCTAAGCTAAGTTAGTTTATCTTAGCTCACATACAGTGCGGGATTTCATATGCAGTTGTATCGACAAAACTACATATGAAATCCGGAACAACTACCTAGTATATATGAAATCCCTCACTGTATGTGAGCTAAGCTAAGCTAAGTTGGCTTATCTCTTGGTCGACAACCGTCTTAATGGTGGTTATCAAACTTTTTTTTTAAGTACAGTACAGAAATTCCTTACATAGAGGCCAACCTGTAACCATCCTTCAAACTTACCCCACCCTTGAGCACTAAAAGAAATCAGCACCAGTGGGCACCAGTGCTAGCTACTATTAGGGATAATACACTCCCACAAATGTACAAATCTCTTCAGTGGAAAAACCTGAAAACTAATTAGGAAAATTCCATACATATATTTTACCTAGCTGTTAAATGTAACCAGTCAACTGCAAACATTTCAAGAGTGAACAGGAAACTGTCTAATTCTTTATTACTGTAAAAGCAAAGCCATATGTTATAATAATGAATATTTGCCTCAATGGTGCAAATAGTATCCTTGGATGACGATGAATAAGTGTCCTCAACCCAGGTAGAAGTGTTGAAACAAATTTTGAGTGAAATTCAAGAGAAAGGAGAGCACAGCGATGAGCCTGGTGATAAGTAATGAAATTACTTTTACGGTAGAAGGAGTAGAGAATTGGATCCCAAGACACAGCGAGGCCCTAAAATGCGTCGAACAATTGATTAAATATTGTAATGAAAATAATTCAAATGCTCTAAATTGTATATTTAATTTATATACAGACATTGACATAAGGATGCTCAAATCTAAAATAAGCTTGAAACAAACATTAAAAACTGTTTCTCAACGTAAGTACAACTGTACTGTAATGTCACACAAATCTTGATTTGGCCAGTTTTTAACAGAATCGCTGATGATGATAATAGTTTAGTAATAGGCCTAACACATACTGACATTAAAGTTTAAATATCCGTATATTAGGTTTTCTGTATTTTTATGTCTTACTGATTTCTATCTGAATTACTGTATGTATATACAGTATACGTCTTGTATGATTAAACTTCTGTTAGATTACTGAAAATCTTGGTAACATGACCACATCTGTATGTTGACCAGATATGACCGGAACCGACGGTGGTCAACTTAGATAGGTTTTACTGTACCGGTACTTCATTTTCATTGGCTAATATCGATACCGCTATCACTAATACAAGAAAATAACCATAGCACGCATAATGCCCACCATTTACTCAAATGCAACTTCAAATCATCTAATTTTCTTTTTGATGTGGCCGCATAGAGGCCTTTTCTGTTTTTAGAGACATGTTTGGGAGTTTATTGATTAGATTAGAACAGTTAGGTACATGTGCAACTGATAGCCTACATTTAGAATCAATATTAATTATTTTAGTGTCCGAAATTCCAAAACCTATATGGGAGATGTGCAAGTGCGAGAGTTTTTTATTAAAAAGTCTACCAGTTTCACCCAAGAACTTCTCTTTTGCTACGTTGTAAATGACATGTTATTATATTTTCGGGCAAAATATGCGTTCAGTTTTCCTCAGCATTTTTCAAATCTTCCGAAAATGCGGTCCACGGGTAAATAATGCCGTATCCAAGCATTTGAATAAGCTTATCTTGATTTAAAGACATACAATGAAAATGGATCAGTCAGTGGCGAAGCGTGACCATTGAAGTAAGGGAAGCTCCAATGTATTTTTATCTTGTATAAATTCTGAAGAAGGCATAGTGACAAGGGCGCTTTGGCATAAGCCTCCGAAACACGATAAACAATTAAGCCTAAATTAAGGCAAGTAGCCGAAAGATAATATTATTGATATGAGTTACTAAATTAAGTATGATCATACGTTATTGTTTGTATAACAGTTCAACTCTTCTGTTTTTCTTGGCAAATATGTCAATCACGTCATCATAGAAGGACACTACCTTTATCATTTGAGAAAGTATTCTTCTGTTCCTTTTAACATCCTCATTATGTGTGTCTATTGACAGCCGGAATTGTTGACTTAAACAGGATTCAATGCGTGTTAACTGTGTAAACTGTTTTGTGTGACCTGATGCCTTTTTACAGATTTGTGCAAATTATTTAAGTCATCAAAACCACTATGATTCCAAGCACTTCTTTCCTACGAAAATAACAAGCATGGACAACAGAATAATTTTCGCAGTCTATGACATCCACATAACCAAGGAACAGTGTCATACATGTTTTCGTTGAAATGACGCATAAACGCCTTAACCCCTTTACTCTGCATACCGATGTCATTATTAAGCAGTTTCTTAGGTTTGCCACTCTTAATAACAGACAGTCTCTCCTCATAAGGGAATGAGCTGAATCTACTTTTCAAAAGCCTTTCAATTTCACAGTCACACGTAGGTCCTTCTTGCACTGGATTGCCGGTAGTGTGACTGCAAGCATCAGGACTGGCCATGGTCTTAGGACGTCCCAAAATCTCACGGAGCTGGCACTCGCCCCTGCACTTCGTAACCCTAGAAGCGAACAAGTTAGTTATGAACTACATTCATCTTCGCTGATGATTAAAACTAACAAGATAAGCCCATTTCTATATTCTAAATACTAGTCCATACAAGATAAGATAATCCATTACTTAAAAATATACTTACAGTTCCTTTTTTTATGGTAAACTAAATAAAATGATCTCTTTTCTCTATAAACACAATTTTCTGCGAGTGACTAAATATTGCACAGCTTACCGAGGAATTCCGAGTGTTTCCGATCAGCCGGCTATCGTTGGCCTGCCCACCTGCTTTCACCCCACCACTCTGCTCAGTAAATAATGCACAGTCACTCATCTCCGTGCAGCGTTACCGTTGACATCCAGCTTTATGTACCTTGGACATCCAGTTTGACATCCAGTTCGAATGGTTCTGTATGAACGTATAGCTTAATTTAAATCCAGGACGATTTAAATAATAATATTTCTCTTGGAAATTTAGGGGAAGCGGCGCTTCCAGCGCTTCATCGGACGCTTCGCCACTGGGATCAGTATAATTTTGGGTTTAACTTTTCTGTTTGGAATCATCTACCATCAGGCTTACATCCAATGTATGGATTGAGTGATTTATTCCTTGCATACTTTGGTGAAACACGATCTATTTCTTTACCAAAGATAAAATTATCATAAAATGCATATGAACAGAGTAAACAAACCACATTGTTACGTGGCGCTTCCACGTGATTACAGAGAGCTTTCCTATTGGCTGTGTATAAATACTACTGCTTGGGAATAAAAACACCTGAAAGATAGGTCTCGTTGCATGGGTCTTCAATATATCATTCATATTTTGGAAATAAACGTTTTTATGCTCTAGGAGGGTATTCATAATGTATTTGTTAGGTAAACTCGAAATCACTTTGATAGCACACCTTTTAGACTCTACAAACACATTGAAATATACCTATAATGAAAAATTTTGTATAGAAACGGTGGAACGTAGGCCTACACATAACCTTTCTGAACTAAAACAATTTATTTTCTTTTGTGACCATGGATGTTAGACAAAAAGTTGTTCGGTATATCGTTTTAAGAAGGGATTCTCATTTTGTTGTTCGTTTTCAATTCAAATAATGAAAATATATTGTTAAGGTGGTCTGTCAAAGTATAATCTTAAGTACATCGTTTTACTATCTGAATGTTATGAGTGTGTCGTTACCAGGATTCAAATCATACATTTTGACCAGGGGGGAAATGGGTCCACTGTACTAACATAATTATATATAACCTCATATAAAATAAATATAGTAATACCAGACAGCTAAAAATAACAATTTATGAATGGGTATAAATAATCTTAATAATATGAATGCACTCATCGAATTTACAGAAACAGTTTGCTTTGATGTTACGAAATGCTGGAAGACTCTTTCCTTTCGGAATGATGTCCACCCGTCATCCACTCTGCTTCAAACCTTTCGGCGGGAAAATGTTTTACACATGAGCCATTATAGTCCAGTCACCAGGTACTGAAAATTGGGGTTGCCTGGAAAAAGGTCCGAAGTTAATGATTTTTTAGTATGTTGTATGTGGGTATTCTGTGGTGTGTGCATTTTTTAATTTTGCATTTTTTCACTATCTTATAGTCATTAAATGGTCATTAGCGTTATCTGAAAAGTCCCCATCATGGAAACCTTAAGTCTTACTGCCTAGGTCACCCTCGATAGATGCAGAAGGGCGCTTTGAAAAGCAGTTACCTGTTTCATCGTAAAAATTACAAAGATTTTTTTCACTATCTTATAGTCATTAAATGGTCATTAGCGTTATCTGAAAAGTCCCCATCATGGAAACCTTAAGTCTTACTGCCTAGGTCACCCTCGATAGATGCAGAAGGGCGCTTTGAAAAGCAGTTACCTGTTTCATCGTAAAAATTACAAAGATTTTGAATGAAAGAAGAAAAAGGGTTGAAAGTTGTAAACATGTTTACTTTATTTATTTCATCAGCAAAACAAATACCGGTACTTGAAAGATGTACCTCTGTTACATGACCCTCTGTTACATGTCAGTTTTCCAGAGGGACAACCTAATCTAAGTTCAAATTTTTATATAAAAAAAAGAGTCAGTCTATTATACTAATGAAACAATTAATAACACAAAATTTTATTTTACACAAAAGTTTCATATTTTGGAACATTTCTTTCTTTATTTTTTCTGTTCTTCTTTCAATTAATTTGTAATTATATAGCAAGTGGTTTAAGACTTTATTACTTTACTTTACTTTGCGTCCCATTTTTCTCTACTGTCAATAAGAATTTGTGTAATCCTTGTAAAAGGGATATAGTACTCGAACAACAGATTCCCATTCTCCTATAGGCCTATGCTATTACAGTAATTTGTTCAGTTTTAATAATTCTTGTCTGCTAAAGCTTCTCTCCAGTAATTTGGTTCCCCACATTTCAATGCAATGTGCATGCATTCTTTTTACTATTGCATAATTTGAAAATTCCTTCACTAATGTTACTTTTTCTGTTCTTCAGTTTCAAGACATGAAGACGCCACCACGCTAACCTTATTCTTTCTTCCTTCTTGTTATTTAATGAGTATGTTTATGTTCCCCAGTCGTAAACCTGTGGGGTTCTGTAAAATCAAGCAATTAATATGGAAAAATATTAAATTATGGGTAAAATGGTTTTTATTAATACCATAATTCGTCAGGATTGTGATTTGTAGACGGGAAGGTTCAACGTAATGAAGGAATGTAATTACATACAAATCTTAGACTTATACATGAATAACTTCTAGTAAAACAATCTTTTAAAAAAAATTTTGAAATAAATACGCATTATCCTAAAAGTCATTTCCCCATCATGGAAGCATTAAGCCTTACTGCCTAGGTCACCATGTATGGGACCAATAGTTCAATTGTTGGTTATTTTAAAAAATATATAGCATAAATTTGAAAGACTATAGTCAAAAAAATACGTACTATGTAAGGATACCTATAAGGAAAATATGTTTCAGGGCATAAGGCGGAAAACCAAAATAATTATACAATAATATTATCACACGTTAAGGGATCAATTAATTTATTAACTGAACAAAAAAAAAATTACAACTGCTGGAATTAAGCACTGTTCAAGTTTCGGCCCAAGACTATTCAATTCATTTATTAGCAACCATCCTGAATTAACTGGCTTAAACACTAAACAACTTCAGTCTAAAATTAGAAATTTTATATATTACTTTTATTTCCTCACTTCTGTCATTACTACAACATTTTCAATATTAAACTTTAAAATATAAATATAATTGCTTTGTCTTATCTTAAAACCTGTTTAACAAAAAATATATATATATTATTGTATTTATTTGGACATTTCCATTCTTGTAAATATAACACATTCTGTCATTACTTTAAATAATATTAACTCATTCTTTTCTATGTTTTGTAAATCAATTTTTTCAGTTAGTGTAAAAAAATTAATAGAATAAAAAAATATTTTAGTCTGTTACTTTATTGTATTGAACTGAACCGCCTCCGAGCACAAGATTTGCTTCTTCGGGTCTCGTTCGAAACCACATCTGTATACACTTATATTGTAATTTGTAGCAATAAATTGAAATTGATTTTAAAAAAATGCAAATTTCACTTCACATATGTTTTCAAACGTATAAAGCTTAAATATAAAAACGTATGTTACACAATATATAAAGTTAGTTCAGAGTTATCACAAATATTAAAGCTGCGATGTGAATAGCCGTAGTTATTATCAAGTACTAGACCTATGCCTTCCCATGTTGTACACGTCTCGATTATGCAAGTTGACCTTCTAATTATAGCTTTACACAGTTTTCTTTTCTAATTTGTCACAGTAGTCACTAATTACTGCTTCTGAAACTAGACTGCAATATTCTCATGCGGTAGTTAAATGCTCACACGTGGGCTTCCAGCAGATCTCGTTAACCATAACTATCAGTTATAATTTTGTTACGCAAATTTCTCCGAGTTAGGAAAATTCCACCCAACATTGTAGCAGAACTCTATACCATAACGTTTTTATGATATAGGATACCTGGGATTGTTTAACTAAGACAAAAACTTCCAATATGAACATAGTACGCAAAAATGGGCAAAACAAGACAGAAAACAGGACGTTCGAGGGTAGGTTGGCATTGAGACATTATAACACTATTCAATTATTTTGTCTCAGAATATGAATAAAATTATTTATGGGAAGACTTGAGAGCGTGAATTTATTTTACAGTAGTAATTCCATTATTTTCAATATAATAGAAGGATACTCAGCGTCTAGAGCCTGTTTTACTAATTGTTCAGAGTTAAGAGAACACGGCACATGTCTGAGAATCATTAAAGCGCTTATAGGTTGTTGCAGTTAAGTATGCAGTCCTTTTTCTACGAGTATATTTGTTTATTTTTACTGAATAAAGCACTAGGATATGTGTTGTGTTGACTGTGATTTCGTATGCAATCAACTGTGATATCATTTATTCAAACACCACCTTTCCCGTCACCTTTTGTCCGCAATAAACGTTACATCCATCGCGAGCCATGATTTTAGTTTGAAGATTGTGTAAACGCAATATTATCGTCGTCAACAACTTAAGATCTAAGCCTGGTTGGTCCGTAGCGACTCCATTAACTGTTCTCGGACTCGGACTCAAAATTAAGAGTTCTATTCTATTATTCTGTTTATTTATTCTGGCAGAGCTAAGGCCATTTGGCCTTCTCTTCCGCTCTACCAGTCAAACTTCTATCAGTTGACTTCTCTCTGAAATTTACCAAGAGTTCGACAGCCTCTGACCGTGCGGGGGATGGAATTCCATTGACGAGCTACTGATACAGAGAATGAGGATGAGTTGTGTTTGGCATTCGCATCACATCACGATCTTTCCAATTGTTCCTGCATTTTACGATGATATCATTTATACTATGCACGTTTAACTCATCTCTAATATTTCCACTTAATTTGTGGTCAAAAAGAGTGTATCCTGTTACTGCTCAGAGAGATTTTATTTCGACCAGTCCAATGTCCAACTTCGATGTCCATTAAGCAGTAGTGAATATAGAGTTTCAAAACTGCTTTTCTTACTCTTCTCCATAATGTGTATTGAAAAGAGAGCCCTTTCAGAGACTACTTCAAGGTAGGCAAATAGGGAACGTAATAAAGAGACCCCTACTCGTGGAAGTTGTTGGATGAAGCAGCAAATAGAGTTTCCCAGAAAGCAAAAGAAGACACGGAAAAGGCAATAATATGTATGATATAAGACACACAAGGACACATGACGTAACAAAATTACAAATGAAAGACAAAAAAAACACCCTGATATGACTTGTGGTGTCAGGATGACCTACAGGTTGACGCCGATGCCTGAAGTCCGGCTTCCAGACTAAGGATTCTGGTGACGACTGATACTCACCTGGTTGATGATGAGATGGTGGTGAGGACGCGGGAGTGTACTGGATCTGTGAAAGGTGTGGTATGCTTAGGCGCGACCTCCCATCACAAACGCACAAAATCCCCGGATGCGACATGTACTGTAGTTAGAGAAGTTAGTACCTTATATTATTAAGTTATCAATGTTTTTTTTTCTTGTTATGTTATCTTTTTATCTCTTTCTTTCTTTAAATTTATTTTTTAGATTAAGTTATAAATAGTTTAGATAACCTATGTAATTATAAATTAGTAAGTTAAAATTGTAAAGTGCATATAGAGGTCTCTGATAGGAATCCAGGACAGGGGCCAATAAGTAATCTATATTAATAAAAATGGATTTACAAAAGGGTAGTTGCCGCATCACTTGAGAACGGCTGGACCGATTTAGCTGATTTTTTTGTTGTTGTTGTGTTCGTAATTGTCAGGAGAAGGTTTGTATGAAAGAAAATTTTTGGAAAATCCACGGGAAAATTCGGAAAAGTGAAATGAGGAAAAGTTAGAGAATTCTGCTGTCAATTGTTCATATAAAAAAAATTTTAAAATATTGAAGTGTGACATATTCACAGTCACATGTTTTCATAACAAAACAAAACAAACTGTGAGTCTTGCAACCAAACCAAGTTGAAAGTGTGTATTATCCATTCATTTTGAGAATGCAAGTCCGTGTAAACAAATGCACGTGATTTGAACCGCAGCACATATCATGCTACAAGACAATATAGTGCGGTATTAGATTTGATTCTTATAACAGTAAAAAAGCTCATAAAATTTGACCAAAATTATTAAGATAACAATATCAACTTATTGCAAATGTTTCAATACATTGCGAAACGTGGTATTCGTGATATAACCCTCCAGTTTGCGAGAGTCATTGCTGTGAATAATGCAAACATACAAATTTCAGTGAACAGCAAAACATGGCGTTTATAATTTATAACCCAGTCTGCGAGAAGCATTAAACATAATGACTGAAATTCAACCAGGTCCGAGAGGCAGAGTTAAAAATAAAAGAGGAAAAAAGCTTTTAGGGTAGGATTAAGTCAAGATTTAAAAATCTTATGGGTAAGGGGAAACGCCTAATAATTTCGCATATAGGTAGTGACACAGGCTTCGTAGATGGGGGTTTGCTCATTCTTTTAGTCAAAGAAAACAGGTGAGTACCACGATGACATAAATGGAGAGGTATTCCATAACTGGTTTGCTAATGTTTTGCCGAAACTTGAACCCAACAGTTTAATAGTTATGGACAGTGTGAAACTCTATCGGCGTCCAGATACTTCTTGGCGTAAACAAGATGTTGTGGAATGGATTTCTGGGCTGTTTTCCACGAATTGAAATCTATCCACTGCTACGTCACTCATAACTGTAGGCTTCGTATAGGGATGTTTATCTAGGCCCTAAACATCCATAAGAAGACAAAATAGGATGGAACATTTTCAGTCCTACGCCCGCAGTATAGCCTATTATGTCCCAGGTTTTGGAGGAGGAAATTATGAAAGTGATATTGAATTTTTTTATAATTTCAGCTCCGAAACGGTTGTAGGGCCTATAGTAACACGAGAGTGAGAAATAAAAATTTCCATAAAAGCAATACAATCTTATGTAATTGGAATTTACGTTTCTTCTTATTTCAACCCGTTCCATGGTGAGTAATGCAACACTCGACATCCTCTGTGAACCATAAAAAGCTATATCTAGCGTTTTCTGAGGGAATAGTTTGAGTGTGATAAGTCGTTCTTCCTCATTTAAAGTTCTATGTAGGCCTACATATTATACAAGGCCCTAGAGTTCGAAAATCGAAAATCCTTCATAAGTTAATTTCAAATTACAAAATAAAAACCCGGGCGACGCCGGGCCTTTTAAGCTAGTAAAGTAATAAATAAAAAAATTGAAGGCATCGTTACAGAAAGGTAGCTACGTCACTTGAACGAAAGTTTTGAGAAACTAAAAGAAACTGTCTAGCTCATATAACTAAGGAATATACATTAACACAAATAATAAACCTGATTAATTTTCTGATAATAAGAAATAGACGTTGTATAGACAAGTGCGTATAAATGAAGTGATCTAGTGTACAAAAATATTCAAATTCGACTGACTTAGATACCTTTCTGAATTTTAATATGAGATGTCATTCCCAAATGAAATTATTTCACACAATAATTTTATTACCTGAAAAACATTATTATCCATATGCACTAATAGTGTAACATGACAGGTAGTAAACATAATTACTAAAATATTATTTCAGTATGTTAAAGAAAAAATATATATAGGCCTATGTTAGTCTTGCATTTTTTATAAAATGTACTTACACTGAACATAATAACCATGACTTGTAATTAATAGATGTTTAAATTTCAGCATGTGGCCAGGATCAAATCTGTTCATAAAACTTCATGTGTTCCTCGGGGATATATCGTAGGTCATTTTGAACATCATCTATCTTAGACAGTTTTATCGGAACTTTATCGTCTGGATACGATACTTGAGTAGGAAATGTGTTTGGAACTCTTCCTGACTGAGACAGCTGAACGGTGTTTCTACCATTCCGCCAACCCAGGTGTTTTTAAAACACACCATTTCTTATTGGACAAAAACTCGAAATAACTAAAGTGGGATAGATGGAATGTTGGGCACGGGAGTCGAAGACCCGATTTTTATTTACAAACAGAATTAAGTTATAACTATCAACATATTATGACTTGCGTTGTATACTTTTATTTCAGCCCCGGATTAAAGCGATTTATTGTATATTTCATGTATTAAAAATATTAATATAACGGATTATTTTTATCTGCGCATTCATCCGACAGTCATGGCGATTGAATGTTACCTCTCGATAATCGATTCTCATGTATCGTGCGACTGGTCTGTACAGTAAAGGCGGGCATATTGAACGTTCAAAATTACGAGCAAATTGTGACGTTCTTTTCGGCAAAAGAAATAGAGATTATTATTCAATTGAAAATTCTGGTTTATTGAAAAATGACATGACTTGCGTTCTATACTCTTTTTTTAAGGTATGGTTTAGACAGATTTCGTTAATTAAAAATATAAATATATCGGATTATTTTTCTGCTCATTCATACCAGAAGTCATGACGATTGAATTAGGTTAGGTTTGTCAGGTTAGGTTAGGTTTGTTAGGTTGAGTTAGGTGTGTTATGTTAGGTTGGGTTAGGTTTGTTAGGTTGGGTTAGGTTTGTTATGTTAGGTTGGGTTAGGTTTGTTATGTTAGGTTGGGTTAGGTTTGTTAGGATGAGTTAGGTGTGTTATGTTAGGTTGGGTTAGGTTTGTTATGTTAGGTTGGGTTAGGTTTGTTATGTTAGGTTGGGTTAGGTTTGTTATGTTAGGTTATGTTAAGTTATGTTAAGTTAGGTTTGGTTAGGTTAGGTTAGGTTAGGTTAGGTTTGTTACATTAGATTTGTTAGATTAGGTTTCGTTAGGTTAGGTTTGTTTGCCCGTTTCATCCTAGTGGTACTATTTTTGCTAGTCATGACTGTAGGTTAAAGACAATTAGGTTAGTGGTGGCAGCCATGGACAAGAAAGGGAGTCATTATATGCATTATTTCGTGTTTCCCTAGAGTCCAATCCGCTGTTGTCATTGTATCTGTGCTATATAATTCCATCCAGATGTCCCTCTTTTTTGCGTATAACACTTGCATGAGACTTTAATATACGGTGGTAGATGGTAGGTACAGTTATAGTTGTAAGACTCTAATATAAAAGGTTTCTGTTACCATATAAGTTAGAGACAAAAGAGTGAACTTTTGGTGCTATGTACATTGTGCGCATTCGCGGTATCATTTGCACGTGTATTGCTTCTCTCCGGCCTCTTAACCTCGTCTTATAATGTTCATCCGCGCTATATAGTTCGGCAATCGTTTTAATGTAAATTCACAATTATTGCTCCTAAAAAGCTAATCCGGGGATTAAATTATTCAAGAAAACATTTGCTATTTTCCTATATAGTGATTTACTTAATTTTCTTTCTCAATAAAAATCGGGTCTTGTTCAACGGACCCGAATGTTGTTTTTTTTGTCTCTAGAAGCATGTGATGTTACTAGGGATGCTGTCATCTTCCTTTCAATTTGAGGCGACCCTTTAGTAAAATCCTTAATATCACTTGTGTCAACTATTTTCAAAGCAAATGCACCGGTTCTTTAAAAGATGAAATTATAAGTTCACAATACTCATAGGGTGTTTAAATTCTGTCTCTCTTCTTAAGGGCACATTGTAACATCCCACGTTTTCAATCACATCGCAAGAATTAATGTCCACTCAGTGAATAAAAGTGGAGGATTATATAAAACAGTTAAATCCAAGCAAGTCCTTACAAAAAGTGTTGTCCACTATTGTTATCACTAGCGTTCGGATGCTTATGTCCTAAAAACTGGAAAATTGTACTGCAAATATGCTCTTAAAAATGACTAAATATGATCCGAAAACCCCAAATATGACAAAATAAAATAACTTTTGTTTAAAATAAATTTTCAAACTTAGAACGTTTCAAGACACTACATTCTCACATCACAAGAATTCAGCCGGATAATAAATTTTTACCAATTTTTGTGATTTACAGTTTTATTTGTAATTAACTTTTATTTTTTAAGAATCTGCTCCTGTTTCTCGTTTCATCAGTTCCAAATACTCCTAATATTTTGTAGACTTTGCTTATTAAAATGTAAGTTATCAATTAATGTAGCATTAACAATAAATTAATTAAATAAATTTCGAATTTAACTCGACCATGTACAGGGTGCGGAATTTAAAGTTTCCCATTTTCAATACCATGTAACACATTTATTTAACAAAGAAATAAGCTACATTGAACATTTTTAAATGTCTTACAGACTTGGATTTACAATTCTGGTCTTACTTTTTGAATATGATTTCCTTGAGATGCCCTCTATTAACTTCAACACATTGCTGCAATCTCCCTCGTACACTGGCCATTACGCGGTGTGTGGTGTCTTGCGTAACATTTGCAATTTCCTGCTGAATTGCATTGTTAAAGCTGTTAATGTCAGGAGGGTATGATCGAAAACTTCAGATAGTCCTTCCTGCCCTCTCGAAAGCACTGGAAAGTATTACTGGAAAGCATTATACACAAACAACTGACTAACTATCTGAATGAAAATAATCTTCTTGACTCTTTACAATCTGGCTTCCGCACAGGACATAGTACTACAACTGCAGTCATAAATGTCATTGAGGACATCCGCACTGCAATGGACGTGAGCAAAGTTTCGGTGATGACTTTACTAAACTTTTCCAAAGCATTTGACTCTGTGAACATAGATCTGCTTATAAGCAAACTTAGACGTCTACATCTTTCAAATAATGTCGTGAACTGGTTCTGCTCTTACCTTAACGGCCGTCAACAATGTGTTGTTTTAAACAATATGAGCTCTTCTTGGCGGGCTGTTAGGGCAGGAATTCCCCAGAGATCTGTACAGGGACCTCTACTTTTTGCAATATATATATAAACGACATATCAAATATTTTGACTAACAGTAAATACATGATTTATGCTGACGATATTGTACTCTATACACACTCACGACTCGACCGTGCAAATGACGCTATCGAAGAAATCAACTGTGACTTAGTGTTACGTCATGTAATACCTTTCTCTATGCTTGTCATGAATTTAGATCAGATGGCTTTGGTTTTCATTTGTCATTTTTAAAGGCCTCATGGTTTTAATTATTCAAGGTATGTCTTGGCAATTGTTGCTTTAACCTCAATACCAAAATAATTTTATTTATTTCTAAATACTAGCACATTTTAACATTTCTTTGTTTATTTTTTATTTTATCTTGCAATTATATATTTAGTATAGTGTTTTTTCATGTATTGATTAATTATTTTAATGTTAGGATCAAGCTATTGTTTTGGGTTAGAGATTTTCTAATAATTTCAACATTCTTGTGTTTTTTAATATCATTCTATCCTTCTTCTTCAAAATGGACTACCAAATGGATGTTCCATTCTTCATATCCCAGAGAAAATGGGCTCTGTTCAATCAACAAACCTTCTAGCATCTCACACAATGCTAAGTTCGGGCGAAAAGCTTTCAGCTTCATCTTTATTGGATTAAGTAATCCAATTACCTTCAACATCATATTCAACATAATTTAAGGATCTCAAGGATTCCTCTACGAAGTTTTTTAAGGTGCTTCGTTCAATTCTCTGGACATTTGTGCCATCAAAGGGAAATCAATCATTCAATTCTGTGAGTAATCTCATATTTCACAAAACCAAAGGTACGTTTCTAAGGACTAACGATTAGTTTGGTTCGGTGAGATTAGCAGTCATAAAGGAATTTTATGTAACTGCGACTTGTGAATAAATACAGACGATTTATCTTTTAGAAATAAATTGTTAATCGCTTATTTCAAGTCATTGCTTTGAACTTGTGCAGTGAATATTTTAAATTCAGCATCAAACATTTAATATACAATATACAATCTTTCTAGCTGTTTGAAAATAACAATTTCAACACGCTATTATTTACTACAACAAACTGGTCCTCCTATTGATACCGTCTGCCAGTGCATTTATGTGTATCTGGATACAATCAGAACTTCAAGATTCAAGAAGTGCATCTACAATTTCAAACCTCACGTTTATGTTATCCGAGCAGCGTCATCATCTATGTGTGCATAAAACTTGTATGTTATTCTATCTATTCATGATTGGAAATGCAGTAGAGATTGTGTTTCCAATCTTCTCCTCATATGATTTCTCCCCGCATTTTATCGCCTGGAATCGAACCCACAACTAATTCTTTACAGTCCGCTAACAGAGGAAGGATCGCCTGGCGGTAACATGTTGTTGGTCCACCGGGCCATGGATATTGCTGGCCGCTCCGAACCTGAATTATAATCAGTGCATTTGCTTGACTAACATAAATAATTCATCTTATATAATACATTAAGTTTCTCCAGGCATTTGCTAGCCTGTTTGAATTCATGCAAAGTACTGCATTTGGCAACAATATAAGTGTTGTCTTCTAAATATAAACATTAGCATCACTATTATTATCAAGTTTTAATAATATCAATCATATCTCCGTGTCCTCAACACGTTTGAGATCTAGGTACGGAGCTACCTAACTATCATACTGTAATACTTGTTAATTTGTGAACATTGTATAGGCTAATTTCACAGACAACAATACAAACACCTGATACAGATTCTACACAATTTCAAGTGTATTTAACTATTCTAACATACCTTCAAGGTAAAATATGATCACATGTATTGGAGTATAAAAAAAAAAAAACTATTCTGTCTGTTCATCTCAATCACGACTATTGTAAACTTCTATGTGTAATTCCCGAAACGCGGGCAATTAATTTAACCCTGAACAATTATATATTGTAAAAAACTTCTGCAAATCTCATCAAATATGACTAATCCGGGTCCAGAATTCGCGGCCCTTAAGGCTAAACGAACCCCTGTTAAGAGTCGAATTACCCGCCAAGCCAATATAATAGCTGATCTCACTAGCTCCAGTGAAGTTTCTATTCAAGACCTGCTTAGGCGCAAAGATACTATGACAAAAGTTAGCAATGATTTTCAAGACATACAATCTCAAATCGAGCAGATAGAATGTTCAGATGCCGAAATGGCTTATAGGGAGGAAGTCGAAGAAACCATTTTCCAAGCCCTCTCTCACTTAGATAGGCTAATTTCCCAAGAACGAGCCCAAGAAAAATCTCAGGCTAAGCTAGCTAGTGTCGATTTTATAAAGACGCGATTCTTCAATTATGTTCAGGCAATCCAAGCCCTTGTTATAGAAGATAGAGAATCTTATTGCAAGGCTATGAGTCTGCGCACATCCTTTGAGAAAATATTCAGCGAATACGAGACTGAATACTCATGTATTGACGTACTAGAACTCAATGAACCTATCAAACTTCAAAGGCTTGAGGTTGAGTCAGCCTTTCATGAGGCAATGGCTATTCTTCGAAGGTCAATTGATGAAACTAAGCATCATTATGAGCCCAACCAAGTTATTCCTGCTAATCAATCATCGCCTCAATTTCTCCCGTCTCTCCCTAAACTCCCAGAGATTAGGCTCCCTCATTTCACTGGATTGAGTTTAGGGACACTTTCAATTCGCTAATCATAGAGCATAAACACATATCCAGCATGGACAAATTCCAATATTTGAAGTCCTGTCTAGCACCAGAAGTTATGACAGTAATTCAAAACATTCCTGTCTCTGCTGCTATGTTTGATGTAGCATGGAGCACGCTGTCGGCTAGGTTTGGTAATGACCGACTTACCGCCAATACCCACTTGGAGAAGCTATTTTCACTTCCTGTTTTAGAAAGGAATTCCGCTGAGTCTCTTCAGAAGTTCGTTGACCATTTTATAAGCACTGTTCATGCTTTGAACTCGCTTAATGTTGGTGTGGAACTATTTGACTTGATTATAGCAAAGATTGTACTCGACAAGCTTCCTCCATTCTTGATAAAGGAATGGGAATCCTCTCTCGCCTCAGGCAAAATGCCTAGCCTCAAAGATTTGTTAACGTTTTTAGAATCCAGGGTACAGGTTTGTCAGATGACTGACTCAGCTTTAAGGAGTCAGCCAGCAAAGCCTATTGTAGCTAATACAACCATTCCTAAGGGTAAGATTGTCTCCTCCAAGCCTAAGTGCTTCTGTTGTAATAATGGATTCCATGAACTGCAACATTGTGATTTTTTCAAGGCCATGAATTTTTCTAACAGAGACAATTTTTTTAAAACACAACGATTATGTCAAGTGTGTTATTACTCGAAGGGTCACGCCCCCTATTGTAGCACTTATACGTGCAGGATATGTAAAGGGAAACATGGCACTTACCTTCATAATCCAGCACATATTAACGGCAACCAAGCTGTCACTACTGCTGGGGTAATGTCAGCCTTCCAACCTCAACAAAGCTGTTTGCTCCCAACCGCCACTGTTCTAGTCATGCACAGGGATGGTCATTCTGTTGAAGCCACCGCGTTGCTTGACAGTGGTTCTGATTGTCACCTTATGTCTAACAGATTATTCAATCATTTAAAATTATCGCCTCATCACCAGCGTACTACTTTAGCTGGTATACTGTCATCTAAGGCAGACAGTCTTAAGATGACATCGATTTCCATTACGTCAGTCACTACTTCATGGCATTGCAACACCGATGTCATAATTGTACCGGAAATCTCTACCTCGAAATTTCCGCGCAAGTCTGTCAATACTACAAATTGGAATATTCCGCCAAATCTTTCATTGGCTGATTCCAGATTCAATATTCCGAAGTATGTAGGCTTGTTATTAGGTGTGGAAATATATTCACAGATTGTCTGTGCAGGTCAGATATCTGCACCTAATATGCCTGTAATTCAGAACTCGCACTTGGGTTGGTATTTCGCTGGTAAGTTATCACAACCCGTCAGGTCTGAACAGAACATGGCTCTGCAAAATATGCACAACCGCCAATGTAATTCAAGGCCTTCAAATGGGGTTTCTAAGGAACCCGACCATTCTAGCGGGTCTCCCACCCATTATTCTGCTTTTCTCACTGCTGATCAAGACATTAGCAGGCAACTTTCTCAGTTTTGGGAATTAGAAAAAAAATCTAATTCTAATTTCATTCTCGATGACTATATGCGAAAGGCATTTCGTAGATAATACTGAACGGGACTCAGAAGGAAGATATGTGGAAAAACTTCCTTTCTTATCTGATCCTAAGTTCCTGGGCAGCACAAAACTCCAGGCTTATAAAAGATTATCCTCATTGGAGAAACGCTTCAATTCTAATCCCACTCTCAGTGAAGATTATCGTAAGTTCAAGGATGAATATATCGCTCTAGATCATATGGAGCCCGACTTGCTTCCAGAAACTAGAGTAGTGTCCCTAATGGAGGCCACTACCTCAGACTTAAACTCTTGTCTTTTCTAATTTGAATATTTGAAAACTATTCGTATTATGTCTTACGTATTGAGATTCATAAATAACTCTCGTAAGATTCATAACCCTATAAAAGGCCCCTTAATGCCTTCTGAATTCAACAAGGCGCTTCAATGCTGTGTTAGGATAATACAGCAAGAAGTTTATGCGTCAGAGATTTATTGTCAAATCATGACGTCACTTCTTCAAGCAAATTGAAGCAACTAAACCCATTTCTTGACAAGGATTTTGTAATTCGGGTAGGCGGATGTCTTGAACGATCCAGCATACCTTTTGAAGCCAAACATCAGATGTTGTTACCAGCTGATCATGCCTTCACTAAACAGCTTATACATTTCAATCATATCAAGTTGAATCATGCTGGATCCCAACTTGTTATTTCTCACTTAAAGGAAAAGTAAACTAAAAATTCAGTATCATTTTCTTCATACGGATTGAAAGAAAATGTTTTTAAGAAATGATATTCACTGTTAGAAATGTTTTACACCTTCACATTTAATCACAAAACGAATATATTTATTGTAAAGCGATGGGCGCGTGACGTCACGCTTGACGAAGGCTTGGCTCAGTCTCGCCCGGTGAAAGACATTTCACAGTATTCTGTCTGCTGTTACAGTTTTTAGTGAGTATCTGTTCAAACAATGGTTTATTGTTGTGTTGTGGGGTGTACAAACTCATCGTCGAAGAGTGATAACACACTTAAAATATCTTTCCATCGATTTCCCAACAGAGATAAGTCACCCGAACGTAAATAAGCAATGGCTGATAAAAATAAAAAGAGAAAAATTTGTCCCTAATAAATACAGTACGGTTTGTTCACAACATTTTGAAGAAAATGATACCGAGCTTTCGGTACAGTTACGAAAACAGTTATCTGGAGAAACCCCGCAATCTGTTTAAAAAAGAAGTGCTGTGCCATCACTTCTTTTGCGTGGGAAATCTGAAACACCGCCAATGAAGTAAAGAAAATCGTCGTACTCGAGGAAGAAGGAAATTAGAGAGTTGTTGCAAGATTTGAACAGTAATCCTTCAGTATCCGGGAATGGACAAATCATGAATGTGGAATCTAGTATTTATGACGAAAATTCAGTTTCTAACAGCGTAGGCGTTCATTGTGAACTAGGAAATGAAACTTATGTCAATGTTTGCACAGATTCATTGAATGTTTCTTCTAGAAATTGTGATTTAGATAGCTCTTTTAGCATTTCAGAAATTTCTACTACCGCAAAAGATGATTCTGAATCTGAAAGTGACTCTGTTCGTATCTTGAAAAATATTTTGTTTTTGAACTGTATTAGCTCTAAGTATTAACTGATAACGCCTGGCAACTAGTGTATCTTTATTTATAATAACGCTATCGAATGAGCAATGTCGTGGTATACAGTCTACACCCCCCTTCTGTTCACAAATTACTTCACAGTCCCAACAAGACACACTTTCTTGGCCCGTTTTCATATGTATACACAGCCCACATTTACACCATTCCGTATTTTCTTTTCTTCCTTGCAATTCTTTCAATAATTCCTTGTCATTTTCTTTTCGTGTGAAATTAATTTGTGAATACCGAGATTTGTCCTTAGAAGGTAACATTGCAGACATCTCTATCAACAACAAACACAAATTAGACTTTGTGGTGTATTAGAAACACAGGTGCGAGCATTACAGTAGCTGTTGTCCTGCCAGCGAGTTAGTCAGGAGTGACGTCACAGGAGCGTTTTACTTCACCCGTACAAGGCGTAATATTGGGCACCTGAAGTTCACGAGATCACCAGTCGTTTCGTAATTCAAAGCTCCGTGCGATGAGATTAAAATAAGAAAATGGTATTTTTTTAGTTTACCCTTCCTTTAAGAGAAAGATTTTGGATACCATCTATTAGGAAGGTGGTGCGTTGTGTTCTAAGAAAATGCACTACATGCTTTCGTTTCAACATTCAAACCTTTCAACAAAAAATGGCTGATTTCCCTGTTTATAGAGTAAATCCCATTTCTCCTTTCACCAACGTAAGCATTGATTATACGGGTCCTTATCCAATCAAATTTGGAGGTCCTCGCTCCAAGATGACCATCAAAGCTTACCTCGCCATATTCGTATACATGTCCACTAAGGCCATTCATATTGAATTGGTCACCAACCTCACATCTCGTGCTTTCCTTGAAGCAATTTCACGATTCACGGGACGTAGAGGCCTTCCAAGTTCAGTGACCTCAGACAATGGCACGAACTTCGTAGGCGCTCAGACTGACCTCAAGCAATTAGCTTTGCTGTTGCAGTCTCCTGAGCATCATTCTGTGGTTCAAGATGCCACATCTCATTTGAATATACATATGCATTTCCTTCCTCCAAATGCCCCCCCATGGGAGGTCTTCACCATGCCGCAGTTAAATCGGTCAAGTTTCATCTAAAAAGGATGCTACCCTCTTTTAACTTTACTTTTGAAGAGATGCTTACTATGCTGATTCAAGTGGAAGCTATCTTAAATTCACGTCTACTCATTCCATTGAATGAAGACGTTAACCACGTTAGTTACCTTTCACCTGGTCATTTCCTGATTGGGAAACCCATCATTTCCTTACTAAGCCCTGACTTGTCTGGTGGTTACACCACACGTTCTCGTTCGAACACTCTCCAACAACTTACAAATAATATATGGAAGAAATGGTCTGCTGACTATCTCCACACTTTACAAAGACGCTCTAAGTGGACCAAGGGCCTTTCAGACATTCCTTTGGGTACTCCAGTCCTAATCATTGAGGACAATCTCCCTCCTCAAATGTGGTCTCTAGGGATTGTACATCAAATTCATCCTGGCCCTGACGGCCTCATTCGTGTTGTCACTGTGCCTACTGCCACAGGCTTATTCAAGAGGCCCATTGTTAAATTGGCTCCTCTTCCTATTTCTGAAGCTAATGACTAGCCCAATCATTTCATTGTTGTTGTTTTGGTTAGCAACCCTCAATTCATGTCTTAGTTTTAAGTTTATTTTACTTATACTGCTTATTCCCTTTTTCTCATATCATAATTCTCTTTAGGCATCACATGACTTCACATCACTTTAGATTATTTCACAAGTGAAATAATCGCGGGCAATGTGTTACGTCATGTAATACCTATCTCTACGCTTGTCATGAATTTAGTTCAGATGGCTTTGACTTTCATTTGTCATTTTTAAAGGCCTCATAGTTTTAATTATTCAAGGTATGTCTTGGCAACTGTTGCTTTAACCTCATTACCAAAATAATTTTATTTATTTCTAAATACTAGCACATTTTAACATATCTTTGTTTATTTTTTATTTTATCTTGCAATTATATATTTAGTATAGTGTTTTTTCATGTATTGATTAATTATTTTAATGTGAAGATCAAGCTATTGTTTTGGGTTAGAGATTTTCTAATTATTTCAACCTTCTGTTGTTTTTTAATATCATTCTATCCTTCTTCAAAATTGACTACCAAATGGATGTTCCATTCTTCATATCCCAGAGCAAATGGGCTCTGTTCAATCAACAAACCTTCTAGCATCTCACACAATGCTAAGTTCGGGCGAAAAGCCTTTCAGCTTCATCTTTATTGGATTAAGTAATCCAATTACCTTCAACATCTCATTCAACATAATTTAGGGATCTCAAGGATTCCTCTACGAAGTTTTTTAAGGTGCTTCGTTCAATTCTCTGGACATTTGTGCCATCAAAGGGAAATCAATCATTCAATTCTGTGAGTAATCTCATAATTCATTAAACCAAAGGTACGTTTCTAAGGACTAACGATTAGTTTGGTTCGGTGAGATTAGCAGTCATAAAGAAATTTTATGTAACTGCGACTTGTGAATAAATACAGACGATTTATCTTTTAGAAATAAAGTGTTAATCGCTTATTTCAAGTCATTGCTTTGAACTTGTGCAGTGAATATTTTAAATTCAGCATCAAACATTTAATATACAATATACAATCTTTCTAGCTGTTTGAAAATAACAATTTCAACACGCTACTATTTACTACAACAAACTGGTCCTCCTATTGATACAGTCTGCCAGTTCATATATGTGTATCTGGATACAATCAGAACTTCAAGATTCAAGAAGTGCATCTACAATTTCAAACCTCACGTTTATGTTATCCGAGCAGCGTCATCATCCATGTGTGCATAAAACTTGTATGTTATTCTATCTATTCATGATTGGAAATGCAGTAGAGTTTGTGTTTCCAATCTTCTCCTCATATTATTTCTCCCCGCATGTTATCGCCTGGAATCGAACCCACAACTAATTCTTTACGGTCCGCTAACAGAGGAAGGATCGCCTGGCGGTAACACTTAGACTCGATTTCTAAATGGGAAGAAAGACAGGACTTAAAACTAAATCCTAGGAAGTCACAAGCTATCATAATAGGAGTCAAGCGGCAATTGTCCAAAATAGATGCCAATTTTCCAAACCAAGTGAAATTAAATGATTCAATAATTCCTTATAGTAATACCGTTAAATACCTTGGCATACACATTGACCATAATTTAACGTGGGATATGCAAGTCGCTAATATCTGCAAAACAACATTTGCAACACTGCATACTCTGTATAGTATAAAATACTGTCTCCCGTTTCAATTAAGAAAAACACTCGTTGAAACACTCATTATGCCTCATTTTGATTATTGTGACGTCCTACTTACTGACTTAAACAGTAATTTTACTCAAAGACTACAACGTGTTCATAATACGTGTGTCAGATATATATGTAACATTCGTAAATATGACCACATAACACCGTCATTGGAACCACTTCGATGGGTACGCCTGCGTGAGCGAAGATATTTTCACTGTCTCATACTGCTCTATAGAATCCTTCATACCTCAACACCTAGCTATCTTTCCAGTCGCTTTCATTACCTTTCTTCCTACCATAACTTGGGAACGCGCTCTCAGCTTGACCCCTTACTACCCATGCCTCTTTACAGAACTACACATTATTCGAATTAATTTACAACAACAGCTATTCGTCACTGGAATTCACTGCCTAGCCATCTCAGGAGCTGCCAAACGACTTCACAGTTCAAGCACCATTTAATAAACTTAGTATACTATAACATTTAGGAATTGATGCTAATTAGTAATATATATTTTAATTTTAATTATATTTTGTAATAACTAAGAATGTATTTGTTTAGACTTTCATCTTTTTTTTATTTCTTTATTTTAGTCATTTATATTATATATTCATATTATTCAAGTACGTATGTTCGAATTTTTTTTTGTTTTTAATGTACGTTTCTTGTATACAGGTATATCAGTTCTTTTTAAATTGATTATAAATTATTATTTTTATCATTATGTAGGCCTATTTCATGTTTTTGCCCTGGCTGAGTGGTAGAGAAGGCCTTGTGGCCTTAACTCCGCCAAGTTAAATAAATAAATAAAATAGTCCCAGAGAAAAAAAATCTGGTGCAGTAAGGTCGGGAGATTTGGAGGGAAAGAATTTGTAAAGAATTCGGCCGGGGATAGTAGCATGAAGGGTGTCCATTGAAAGATGTGCAGTACCCAAAAACACCATCCTGTTGAAACCACAATCTCTCAATATCCAAGATACGATGTGTCAATTCTGGTAGGAAGAAAGTTTGCAGCATGTGATTGTAACGTTCAGAGTTGACAGAAACCGAAGCACCATTATCGCTCTCAAAGAAATGAGGGCCAATAATACCCTGTACTGCAATGGCACACCACACCACACCACGACCTTAGGACTGTGAAGTGTCCGCTTATGGATTATGCGTGGATTTGCAGGAAATTGCAAATGTTACGCAAGACACCACTCAATGCGTGTACGAGGAAGACTTCAGCAATGTGTTGAAGTTAATGGAGGGCATCTCATGGACATCAAATTCAAAAAGTAAGACCAGAATTGCAAATCCAAGACTGTAAGACATTTAAAAATGTTCAATGTAGCTTATTTATTTGTTAAATAAATGTGTTACACGGTTTTGAAAATGGGAAACGATAAATGCCGCATCCTGTAGTAGCCTTCATAAGCCTACACTTTATAATTATACTCCTTTGCCGACTTTATAACTGAAATGTGACGTTAAATTACAAATGTGGCCAAAACATTACCAAGGCCACAAGTATGACCAAAATATGACTTTATATGCGAAATAAAAATTGTTCGGTTATAATAACAAGCGTGCAATTCATGTTCAATTTGTGTTTGTGACGAGAACGGAGGTCATAAATATGACATGTCATAAACATCCGAACCGTAGATTACTAAATAAATGTATTCTGACGTGTTCTTTGCTTTCTTCTTTTATATCTTCACATTTCAGAACACTTTTCACCTTTTTTATGAAAAACATCAACCACAGTCTCGTTTTCCACCATTTTACAGCTTTGTGAATATGTGGGCGATGCTATAGCGCTCACACGTGGGAAAGCAGGAAAGGACCTAATTCAGTGACATAGGAACCATTCTCATCGCAGATTTATGTATTGCGGAATTTGCCACACTTACGATATCAATTGCATAGGTATTTTTCTGTTCAGAATTTGTGTCTATGTGCTAGGATACCGACAATGAACCTTCCTCATTGCAGATTTGTGTATTGCGGAATTTGCCACACTTACGATATCAATTGCATAGGTACTTTTCTGTTCAGAATTTGTGTCTATGTGCTAGGATACCGACAATGACCATTATTCAGTTATTCAATAAATGTGACTTAAGTACCTTTCTGCAATGACACGTTCAGTTGTGATCATCTAGATACAAGATCTACGAATTTATTTGCATATGGCATAAAATGAATATTAGTGTCGAGTAAATAGTTTCTTGTAGGGAATTATGTTCCTAGAAAATAGGTTCTCTATTGTGAATTCCTTGAAAGCTGTAATATAAATTTATCAAACGCGGCAAGGTTCCAAAATCGTATTTCAATTATACACATAGTAGTATCTGAAAAGATAGCACAATAATCATATTAAGTCTGAAAGTTTTTTAGATTAAAAATAAATAATAAATAACCCCAAAACATCCCCAGCGGGCAAGGGGCTCCTACCTTCCGGTGAGCTTTGTAAAATAGTATAGTCTTGAATATATTTATTCAAAATTAAAAATATATATAGGCCTACTAGGAGAGCACTCTTGTGGTATATGAGGCGTCTAGGTCCAAACCCCGATATTTCCACTTTTTTTTATTATCGAAAAATATGTTTTGCATTTACATAACTCCTCGCTATTCTAATTTATCGTAGAATGTTATAATTGAATGCAAACGACGACAGTTCCCTCATGACGCTGATGAAATTAAGATATAAATGCAAACCTAGACATTTCCTGGTAAAAATCCCGCACGAAATCTGTGCCGATGAGACCGTTACTAGCTAGAGAGAAACATGCTATTGTGCGAGAGAGAGGGGTAGCTTGGCCTTTACAAATAGAAGGGGAGGTACTGTTGTGCGAGAGAGATAGGTAGCAGGCCAATCGACGCTACAGTCCCCACGAAAACATAATGCAATGACGTAGGCAATCGGCACAGATTCCCGTGCGGGAACTTTAACTATGAGGTGCAAACAGCAACATTTCCGTGCAGCCAGTAATGAATCAGACTGATGTCACGTGATGATAGGCATCCCTGTGTCAAGAGATTTCGCGTGCTAATAGTAAGAAGCGTAGCTTTTTTGTGGTGTTACCTAATTACTTCGTTTCTTTATGCGTAAACTTAAGAAGTATCATCAAGTAAAACCACGAGTGGGCAATAAGTTAAAAGCAATGAAGAAATTTTCAATACAACAGCTGGTTTTCATAAATGAGATGCAAACGATCATATTTTAGCATAAAGCATTATTCGATTTAACTAATACCTCTTCTTTTATGCCAGTTTCTCAGTGATGCATAACAGATGCATAACAGATTAGTAAAACTCAGGACATTTTACCTTACAAAACGGGTCTTAATGTTAAGATTTATTCATAACTGATTCCTTAAGGTAGAATACGCTACCGTTACATGTTTGTAAATGTAACCTACTTTTAGTATCTGACTTTTTTCAGTAGTAGTACAATTTTACAAGAAATTTATAATTATTAAACTACGTTAAGATGCGTTTGGATTTTTTAAATAAATAATGCAGATAAGGAAGTATAAGCCTATATTCAGGTTATATTAAGTAATCCAGTATCTATATTGTTTTTCAATATCATTCCGCCAACTCTCTACTTGGGCTTAAAGAAAGTTTGAGGATAAATGGGTCTGTTAATCTTTTAGTGTAAATGCAGAAGATTTAAAGCTACAAGGAAATAAAAAGGTGGAAGCTGTGACGAATGTTGAAGCTTTGTTTTAGGCTTGCAGTGAAAGCAGTAAAACAGTTAATGCACAAAAATTACACAGTTGCACTATAAACGAATGGACTGAAAATGCATTAATGTAAAATGCCAATACATTTAAGTACTATAATTATATTTTATAACATCAAAACATTAAAACTACAACTTTTCTCAATCCAGAAAATGTCTGCCAATGCAACCTAAATAATTTATCAACGTCTCAGTTTAGTCCAGTAATCTGAAATTAAAAGTCTCCTGTTTGGATTCGGAACTTAGCAAAATAATTTAAAACATTCGGAATAATATTTTGAGAAATATCGAATCCAAACAGAATGAACTCATAGGAAGTTTTTATATTGCTCGTCACATAATTATTATATCACCAATTAATGATTCATGCAGGCTAGAATGAGCAGGCTAAGCAGCTTGAATGAGAAATATTAACGTACACAACAAGAGTGAAGAAATCTGTTATAGGATCTATATAAGGATCTAGAAGTAGATAGAGGATAATGTTGAGTTTCATACTTTGTAAAAACAGGTTGGAAAGCGTATGTTAGAAATAGAAACTGCTACATAACATTTGTTTTTGCATGTTGCACTTTCGATTTCTTGCTTTTCAATGAGGTATTTAGTAACAATTATGGGCATATTTTTGCTTTTATGTATAAATTATTTTAAAATAATAGTTATAAGTAGTATGCAGTTCCATATGAGGCTTCTTTCGAGAAGCTTAGCAAACTTCACCGAGATCATTACCATGTTTACATCAATATAGGAATATAGCTTTTGGTAAAACAATCAGAAAAAACTTCAGGCATATTCCGACTCTTACTTAAAAATATAGAAAGAGAGATTCTACATCGACCGCTAGAAATTTTCACCGATGGATGCCTATTGGAGAGAAACAGATACAGAATCTGTCCTTGCAGCTACAACAGGGTTCTCTTACTCTTACAATAAACATCAGAGATGCTATTCCCACAGATGAAAATTTATAAATCATACATTATATTGTATTTACTATTTATTACCATGTGAAATGCAAAATTACTGTCTACTTTTTTATAAGATTCTTGTTTTTTCAAAAGCTGTAAGAAAAATAAAATGATTCACAAACATAGGCCTAAATCTGAGATCTCAAACATAAAATCACCCACCCCAAATCCATGTTTGAATTGTTGGGCATGAGCAAAACAGAAGCAACGCCCATCTGTGGTTTTTATAATAGGGCTCGGATTCTTAGATTTTAAACTATTTTGTGATATTTCAATAAAATTATCCTTTTCACTGCCGAGGCAATCTATAAAAACTAAAATTGGTTAAAACTCCTTTTCAAGTAAAATATGATAAAATTACAATTTATTATTGATCAACTAAAATTACAGTTTGCATCTTGCTCATTATTGCCAGTATATTATTTTGTAAGATAAAATATACAATTACATTTTGTAATTTTGTCATTTTGTACCCCATTGTCCGGGTAAAGGAAATCTTAAGTGAACCGAAATTCCCGGTTTCTTTACAAGCAAACTAAAGGCATTTTTAGGAAGCATACACATGCAGTTTATTCACAGTGTTTGCTCCAGTAAGACGCCTAAAGGGAAATATTCTAAAAGTTTATTTATTAAATTAAAAACGTTCTTTTTATGTTTTGGTTCAGAGCCAAGGAAATTTAATGGAAATAAAATGAATAAATATATTTATCAATGTGTTTATTGTACATATTAAATATATTAAATCGTCTGAAAGTGGTAAAAACTAAATTAAAGCCATATTAATATGTTTAAAAAACTAAATCCGGGTTTATAAAAAGCTAAAAATCCGGGCCCTCATTATAATATATACACAACATACAATATATACAATATATACAATATATATGTATTGGGCGCTTATAATTACAATACAATACAATTAAAATAATGTTTACATACGGTGAAGTAATTATGATGAATATTTTTCATGGGCGGGAATTAAACCTTAAGCACCTCGCTGTAGATATAGATCGCTCTATTGATATAGTTAATGACAGGTTTAAGGTCCGGATATTTGGAATGTGACTGTGTACGTCCCTAGGGAGCTGAGTAGTTTTGGAGTCAGCATACGATGTTGAAAACCCGGGTTAGATTCCGCCCAGGGGAAATTTTCTTCAATATCTTATATGATCAGAATTATAAGAAGAAGAATAACAGCAGCAACAACAACGAAAAGCATGCAATACTGTTTTTCTTCATTCTTATAGTAAGTTATATTATTTAGCTTTGTGCTCGTATGTAATTCTAGGCTCCCAAACATACCGTTTAGTAATCTTAATTTTTCTAGCCTGGGTAATATTGTACTCTGTATTCTTCTCTCTGCTTTCTATGTGGTATGTAATCAAAAATAATTAAATCCATAGACTGATTTTTCGGTTTTGCTCTCAAATGTATTTATACGCCTTTCCCTCCTAGCACCGAACATTGTGTTGTCTAAATTTTTTGATAGTCCACTTCGTCAATATGCCGGATCCAGTTTTCTTGCCATAATCTCTGTATCGTAGTTGTTACATGAGGCGTTTAGGTACAAGCCCCATTTCCTCTTCACTAAATTTTACAGGAAACAAGAAAACGTGTAGAAACGAATAATTTACAAGATGCCTCTTCAGATATTCCATTTGCCTTGAAATTGTAACAAAATGCCCATATTCGCTTGTCATTGTCAAGAATGAATTCAAATGGCTTAAATATTGAAACCGTCTGTGTTTGCTTCTAAATGCTTACTCATTCTATAAAAACCGTCTCCTTTTTTATTTTATTTGTGCTACTGTTTTTGTGAAAAAGAAACACTATTGACCTATTGACCTATTGACCTATTGATCTCCACTATTTACGCTGAATAATATACTTCTTATGTTTACGCATAAAGAAAAGAAGTTATTAGGTAACATGTTTTCATATGTTTCACAGTTTGCATACTGTTTTATTTTGTTTATCTTTCTGCTGTGGTTTGTTTTTCCCTGATTGTGTAATTGAAAAGGTATTATTATTATTATTATTATTATTTTTTTTTTGCAATCTGTAGTGACAGAAAGAAATTAAAATAAATATTTTGAATTCAGCTCTGAAAGGGTTAATTCAAATGTATACAGCTCGTACAAATTTTATCGTATCTTTAGCGTCATATTTATTTACAAATCTGGTTTTGAGATAAATTATTCCTATTCGTATTAATTTACACCAATTTTTCAAACTTTCCTAGCCAGTAGCATGTTTCGCCAGTGCTGGATTGCGTCTTCCTTGTTATGCCAAGTGCTGATAATTTCTATTAAATATGCTGAATATTTTTTGAAGTATTGAGCAGTTACAGCTAATATTATATTTTTCAAAATTAATGTTTACTAACATAAATTTCTCCTTTCCGTGTCAGTTTATTTACATCTTTAATGGTATTGGTACAATCAGGATTTACATAAAAGTCGTATAAACTAATTTAAATAGACTAATAATATGTGTAGATAATGTACTAGAATACGTCGTATTATAATACACATTGTCACATCACATTGTCACTGAAGTTTTGAAAGAAAATTGGTTGTATGGATCCATGTAGAAATTTCGTCACACAAAAAGCTTATTTTGTGATCTTAGACACACTAGCAATTTCTCTACGGTTTATTGCACTTACACTGCATGCTAGGTGACTCACAAAATCCTGGACAATTGTACAAAATATGACATCTAGTGTTACAAATTTCGTTGCCTGATTGATGGGACAATGCATTGCCGCAATAGTAGTCTGTATCTGCAACATAAAATAAAAATGGATCAATGATCTTCGAATAAGGAGAATTTGTACGACTATTTGATTTGATTTCATAGTGGTTTTTGTGCATATTAATGTTATTCTTGCACAAAAATCTTACGTTTTTAAAGTTTGTTTATTTTACTTAGATTGGCGGTTGCAGATCTTGCAATTAATTTTATTTTCATATTGCAAAATCCTGGATCAGAGTACCTGGTCTAGATTGTACAAGTAAAAATTAAGAAGAGAAATTAAGAAGAGAAATTAGTTCTCTGATTTACAGTTAATTGGTGTTTTAAGGTGAAAAGATTTCCAACCCTGCACACAAATAGCATTAAATAATCCTGAGGATTGCTACTATTACTCAATTGTTCTAGAGATAAACAAAGATGAACGAGAATTATTGTATACAGTTAATACCTGCTGGTGGGAAAATTATACATCAGATCCTCAAATGACACTAATTAAACAAGGATAATATACAAACAGCGTGAAATAGCACTAAGAAATTGTAAAAAAGCTATGATCCAAAACTGACTAAAATCAGGAGTCAAATTTGTTCATTTTTTAAATTCCTTGGAATTCAAGAAAGAATGACTAAGTTTACTGAAGACAGATGTACATATGTTTCTTTAAAAAGTTACTTAGTTATTAGGTCTTAGAAGCTTTTCCTCGTGTGAGTCCTATAGGCCTCTCCTCAGTGGGAGGTAATTCAAGGCTATTTCCATCTATTCAAAAGACAAGGTAAGCAAATTCTAAATTCCATTTTCGCTTTAGACAGGGTTTATCCCCCGAATTCTCACATCCAGACTGGATGCAAATTTGGAAGACATCCTGAAGTAAATCTGCACTTATTATCTACCATCTTTCAAAGGCTACACTTGTGCCCCCAAGACTTAATACTTATTTGGGTGTGATGTAATATGTTACATTTTATATAATAACAAATTATTCTAATTTAATTATTCACCCAGTTCTAAATTAATCTACAACATGCTTTAGTTGTAAGACTGAAAACTGTATTGTTGGTCCTGTTATGAGAATGTAGAAACATAGAACAGTCCTTTCGAAGAAAATGGCCACATTACATAGAAAGAAGTAATATTTTGATATAATTAAATTATCCACTTACTTTTTATCTCAGGAGCGCAGAGTACAGTTCCCTGAAAACAAATAGTTCATTGGAGATATTTTCATAACTGTATAAGATTACACTAATTTTATGAGATTTTTATCAACTAGACTAAACCTTAAATGAAATTACATTTTTATATTTGCATCGGTAGTAGATTGTATTAAATTTTAGATTATCTGGAAGTAGGCAAACATTAATGTCAGTGAGTGAGTGAGTGATTGAGTCAGTTATATGGTATATGATATATTATGGTAATTTGTGAAATAATATCCCCATCTTCATGAATAACAATATAGTAGTACATGCTGAGAAGTGTATTTAAGCTTTTATGAATGGGTGCCATTTTTACCGGAGAGACTAAATTCGCACGAAGTAGTTTCAAACGTTTCTCAAATTAGGCCTATCTTGTTCTAGTGTTTTGTCGTATTCATTGGGCCTAATGTAATTTCATAATGCATTTATGCTGGTTGAGTGGAAGACAGATCCTATCCTTTAACTCTGCTAGATAAAATAAATAAATAAACAATATCTTATGATTTCATGCATGTTCAGCAGTACGGGTAGCTTGCGATATTTTCTTCTCACCAGTACGAAAAGAAAAACTGATGCCATTACTCTTTCAATAATACCATCGGTGAATGACTCATTCATTTCTGTCTTTTGGTGACAACAAGACAGCAGAAACAGAAAAAATCTTTCTCAGTCATTCTCATTTATCACTTACTTGCAAGATTGTCATACTATGTCTTAAAATAAAGACAAAAGATGGATTAGAGCGACTACATTTAAATCCTGTGCATGCGATGACCTTAGTATGAAAGGGGTACGAAACAATGTTTTCTGGAGGCTTATGAAACAGGTCACGTAAGAAATTATTTCAGATTTACTTTATTCCAAGATGCTGTGTAATACACTCTATAATGTAGTTTTATTCGTAACAGTTCAAAAAGAAAAAGGAAACTGAAAATGCTCAGTATTACTTTCTATATAATTTATCGTCTACCGTTGAATTAATTTCAAAATTAGGTTATTTCAATAGCTTATGTTATAAATTGACATTTATTAGTACACCTACTGTGAGAAATGAGTATCTGAGTTTCAGTATAGTGTTTTTGGATGTCGAGCGTATATAATAATAATAATAATAATAATAATAATAATAATAATAATAATAATAATAATAATAATAATAATAATAATAGTGGTGGTGGTGATGGTAGGATTAGTAGCAGCAGCTTGATCATTAAAATAAGCTACAGACATGTTATATTAATCACTGAATATAATATTTTAACTTATTCTTAAATAGACCAGACATACATATATATGATATCTGTCAGCATAAGTAGACTGTAGATGAATTCTCTAAAAAAGTTTTGTTTGGAATTCTACACGGAGAATGGCTAAGAAGGAACACAAAATTAACTAAAAAGATTGGCAGTATTTTTTTTAATACTATCAGCAAACCCG
Source organism: Ectobius pallidus (assembly GCA_964059195.1). Lineage (NCBI taxonomy): Eukaryota > Metazoa > Arthropoda > Insecta > Blattodea > Ectobiidae > Ectobius > Ectobius pallidus. The sequence continues at coordinate 135,488,803 of CAXKWD010000003.1, read as the reverse complement.
TACGAAACTTTCACATTTCCTCCTTTTTGAGAAATTCAGGAAAACAGGAATTTAGCTAGATAATTAAGTACACCCTTATCAGTAGTTTATAATCACGTAAAAAATGTTTAAGGACATAGGCCTATTTCACAGAACGGATTGGCAATTAATGATTGCATATGGTTGAATCACATGTAGCTTACAGCTTTAGCGCGGCCGTACAGGTTTGGACGGGGAATACGCTTACAGCGAAACAACCTTCAAGCTGTAAACAATCCGTCAGTGAATACATTTAATACTGGCACATAGAAAAGTAAATACACGCATTAAAGTGTAATGCAGTTTTACACGAGGATGTGCTGTCATACGAAAATCTAAAGAGAACAGCGATGAAGAGGAAGACATGGCTACTACAACAAGACATTGCCTTTAGATCCTGATGATGATGACACGAGGATGCAATAAATTCACCGACTGCGGTCACAGAGAAGCTAACAATTCAAATCTATTATATAAAGTCGAATGTGTGTTTGTGGATATGTGGGTATGTATGTTTATTCCTTATACAAATCTACATTTCTTTACCAATTTACACGAAATTTTGCACACATACCCTGTTAAGCCCGGGAAGTAACGCGGTCAACATTAAAATTCAAACAAAATACTCCTTCCCTTGAAAATTATATAATTTCTGAGAATATTATACTGAAAAAAAATGAAATGCTGTTCAGTTCACATGACAACAGTGAATTGTTTACTCTGATCACATAGGGCCTTGACAACTATATAGCCTAATGCTGGACTTTAACGAATTATGATTCCATCGATGTAATATATTGGCGAAAATAATTACTGAAAATGAAATCCACGAAAATAAAGCACAGTGTGATGTAGTCACATAACTTTCTCTATCCTCGACATAAGAAATATTTACTCACTTCACATTTTGATGTAGAATAAGAGGTCGTATTACAGGGACAACTTAAGTGTGTGAGTATGCTATATCAGAACTCTGTTAATAATCCTTTCCGCTGATAAGTTATCCATATCTGTAGGCTTTGTATTAGTTGAGAAATAGGGATGTTTATCATAGGCCCTAATCATGGGATGGAACATTTTCAGTCCTATGCTCGCAGTATATTATGTCCCGGGTTTTAGGGGAGGAAAGTATGAAAGTGATACTGCATTTCTCTTTTATTTCAGCCCCGAAACGGTTGTATGGTAACATGAGAATGAGAAATAAAATTTTCCGTCAAGTCAATACAATCTTATGTAATTTATGTTTCTTCTTATTTCAACTCCTCCCAGGCATGATGTGTAGAAGCAACGGAATGCAGCATTCGACATTCTCTATGAACCATAAAAAGCTAAAGGCGTATCTAGCGTTTTCTGATGGAATCGTTTGAGTGTGATAAATCGTTTTCTTCATTTCAAGTTTTACATACATAAAGTCCTCCATAAGTTAATTTCAAATTAAAAAATACAAAGCCCGGGCGACGCCGGGCCTTTTCAGCTAGTTTATTATATTTTCTAAACATATTTTAGGCCTATACTTCGCAATTCATCTTTTCAACATTTCATAATAAAAATATATATAAAACTAAAGTTAACATTTAATTAATTCTCCAGTTTGGGTTCATTTTATGGTTCAGTCATTTTAACAACTTCAAACTTTACCATAATCGTTAGCATTATTTATAATTCTGTTACGTAGTTAAAAAACTGTTCTTTAAATGAGTCGCCTATGTTGCTTTGAATCGAGACACCGAAATGAAACATTCTGTTCTGCTTCAGAACATAATATTTTAATTGAATATTTAGCAAAATACTTTTAAAACTCAGGAGTGTGTAAATTAATCAATCCGAAGTGAAAAAGTTTTTCTGTTGATATCACTCGTTCTTATTTCCCCAGTATTCGCATACCTATAGTATTTTTAATACTTTTGTCATATGAAGTAATTTTTATTTCACATAATTTGATACCGCACCCTTGAATACAGAACTTTATTTTAGGAATTAAATTTATAAACTGACATACAGGTACCTTCATTGGTATTTTTTCTTCAGATTTTTATTGTATTGTACTATTGTGTTATGCATTTTATTATTAACTATAAAGTTCTAATATTCCCAGCTAACATCACTTAAGGCTTATATTTATCTTATGATTTGACGTTTCTAAGCAATTGCTTTCTTGCACATTAATTATAAAATTCAAGGCATACCAGTTTAAAATTCACAATAATGAATTAAATCGTAAGTTGTCACATCAAATCTGTTTGCCTCTGTATTGCATTGCCACTAACTGTCGTAGTCTGGGATGCTGAGCATAAAACTGGCGTGAAGTCAAAAGAAATAGGCTAAATTGTCAGTAACCAAATACAGGATAAAAAGTTATTGTGTCCTTACAAACGTATAAAAAATGGAGCCATAGACTATAAAAATACAATCCTAAGGAACATCGGGAATAGAAAGCATTCTGCCAAGTCAGTTGAAGAAACCGTCGTGACTGTCGAAGTAGTCAGTATTCTGACTACATGCTCATAATCCTGCAATCTGCTAGTCTGTGTATTTAGCCACAGCATTCGGGTTGTGTAGGCCTTGCCCCTTCATTCGATGTGAAGCCACGGAGTCTAGCTTAAAATTGTAATTATAATTATCAGTTTATCCACTACATGTCCTCAAACTCTCAGATGGGAAAATCCATTATTTCGACATTCAAATATGAATTTAAGAACAGGGAGTTGTTACAGCTTGCATTGTGTGCATGCCTATTTCACGTATTGAAGGGATTGTGTGAGTTCTTGCTGTCAGTGATGGGATCTAACAGGAATATTCCACATATTTCCCCCTAAAGGGGGTGAAAGCGGGGAAAAGGGAAGAGCTAAAAGGGAAAATCGATGTTAGAATTTTCGCTCTCGGTCGGAAGCCGTATTCGCTGACAAATGACAGATGTAGATCTAGTCTAATAATATTTTTTTTTTTACCTAGAGCCATGGTATACGTTAAGACAACAGACCTAACAACCTAGTAGACCTACACCATACCTGCTCAGTTCTACATAAATTCTGTGTTGTGTGTAGGTGAACTCAGATAAGTTTTCTGTAATAAACTGCAGAAGGCATATTTGATTTATATTATATAGATGGGAAATTAGTCAGGGCCGAATCGACCCGTGATTTGATCTTGCCACGCTTTTGTCGAAATCACTTTAGTTTGCGAGAACTTGCCCTTCCCCATTTCAGATATTTCTCTAGGCCTTTGAAGACTTCTCCGTAGGGGTCTGCAATGCAGGGAGAATAAAAATCTAACTTTATATCTATGTAACAGTAAAATATTGGTCGAATCCATATAAAAAAAATTAATGTCAAAATTAGATAGCCTGCATCCTATCTACATATTAGTTGTGCTAGCGTGTGTAGTGATGCCAATGGGGTGTCAGATGGAACTTGGCGACTCGGCAAGTTCTTCTGTACAGAAATATTAATGTTATTACTCTATGGACCTACTAGAATGGATTTGTTTCACGTTAATATTGCGTTGTTTTAAATTAAATATTAAAATTTATAATCTCTTCCTAAGTAGCTACGAGATATAAATAAAATGTTTTTGTTTCTATTCTATAACCTTCGTAAATTTATGTTAAAATGCTTGGTTAATGTATCCAAAATATACGTTGAAATTCAGACATCTTTGTTAATGAACTGTTCATGATTTTGGAATATCTGAGAGGAAGATGGATACAGCATTGAAGTTTAAAGAAATCATGTTTAATATTTTTCTTTTAACTATGGATTTTACATTAATTTTATAAATGCGAATTTCATTTCTCTAAAGAGAGAGGTAAAAATGAAATAAAGAAAGAATGAAAGAAGAATACGAAATTTAGATAGCCTAACTCTACTACCTTCAGAGGGTCTGGGCTTGGCTTTTTAGTGAATGTTCATAGATATTTTACTAGGTAGGGCCATTTGTTCACAACTTCCAAAATATGTATTATTCTAATTAAATGTTGCAAGCACATGAATTTCTCAAAGACAGTCTGACAAACAATATATCCACCACATGTATTTTTAACATTTACATGACTGTATTTATATAAAATTAAAAGTAATCCTCAATGTTAGTCATCAGTGGGCACTAAATTTGAAAGCAATGAGGAAAAGTTGAGTAAAATTTCTGGTTTCCTTGAATGCCTATCCTAATGAAAGGATAAAGATCTTCACATTTTACGTGAATCATATATTTCTGCTTTTATACGACTTTTGAACTGACGAATTTAATATGTCGGTACCAGCGAAAACGTTAATTTTGAAAATCTGCTCTAAAAAAGAAATAAAAATAAAAATAAAAAATATATATCTTTAAAAAGTTTAATTCAATTCATATTCTCATATGGATACTAAAATAAGTTGTTAATATTCTAATGTAAGTTTTTCAAAAAAAGATTAATATACTGTATGAATAGCATATGGTAGTTTTCAAATTTTACAGAAGAATTGATTTACACGTTTATGAATACGAAAATTTCAACAACGTAACATAAACCTATTATGAGTGTTATTGAAAGAAAATGAATATGTAGCGTACTTTTACAGCTTAATGGTGTAATTCTCCCTTGAAATAAGGAGTGTGCACAGTGCGTCATTAATCCCCTTTGGGAGCGATGGTGTTCGGTTGTTAGTGCTTAAGACCTGATATTTCTGACAGGTCAGATAACATTTTGTGATGAACGAAGCGGATGTCTGATTGGTTTTTCCGACGTTAACTTGTTTGGCGGCATCGCAATTCCAATTCTTTGTTAAGTTTCATTACCATTCTGTTTCCACCACGCGATACTGCAGGGAGTGGGCAGCAATAAAGCAGGCGAAAAGTAGAGCAGTAGTTAGATCGAAACATTAAGGGACTTTCTTGGAAGGAAATATTGAACCAACTTCTTGAATAGTAATTTAATTTAATTTAATTAGTATTTTAAATATAATCAACTGAGAGAATGCCTATGGAGTTGCTTATTTACAAGGAATATAAATTTCCCACATCAGGCCAAAATTAATACATGTATTAGACTGTTACAGTCGTACAATAAAAAGTTCATTTTTTCATATTGCAATTAATTGTTCTTTTTATTAATTCCAAAAGAGAAAAAATTACATCAGTTTTTAGCATTTATATTTGAAGTTTAAAGATGAAGTTTAAAGAACCTGTCAACCAAATTTAATACTGCGGTCAAACTAAAACGATGCTAACGAAAGATAAGAAATAAAATTTACGTTTGCCGGACGTTCTTACAAAATATAACTTAAATATACATGTCTGTAAAACTACTATGATAAGGCTTAGACTAATACCAAAATAGAGACATTAAAATTCCCTATGATATAGACAAGGGAGGAAAGGAGAAGAAATTGTATACCTAGTCAAGACATCTCTAAAAGTTATTTAACTACATATATTTAATTTTGGACGCGAGCTCCGTCCTGTTACCTGCATAATTATGAACTAGTACTGTGCTGCCCGACCTTTGTTCCAGATACTTTTTACGCGAAACTTGTTTACCAAGTAATACAATCTACCAGGTATTTGCCCAAACCTTTGCTTGATGTTGTCGACCCTGTGATCGAACGTAATGGTTTTTTTGCCCACCCTGAACACTTACTGTTAGCCATGACGCAAGTTGACAAGAAACACATACGAGAGCTCGGACTTCGAAGAATTCTAAAGGCAAGGCAGGTAGATGCAAGAAGGAAAACCATACGAAAATTCATGCCGCCAAAAATCAACTTCAATGCACAAGAATACTCAGGAATGATCAACTGGATCGACTGTGAGTTATCTTCTCCCCCATTGTTGGCAGAAAATATGGTATGGTATGGTAAGGTGCATCTTTATTCTTACATACATATTAAATACATTATCCATAGAATAAATCCAACGCACGGGCCTAGACGGCCGTTCGTGCTTTAACTATGCACATTTTTTGACAAAGAAAAAAAGTAACACTAATAATACAAGACAATATAATACGAAAACTTATGATATAGTAATGCTATACAGAAAGATTGAGAAAAGAAAGAAAGAAAAAAAATATACTAATGACAGAAAAGATATGACAATAATAATACAATATAATACATAATAACACACAGACAAATATTACTCCCCCTGCCCCTCTCTCCCATCCTTTTCTACCCTGAGCTGTCGGACTTTAGACATGAATTTCCCCACCCTTCGGAGAATTTTGTATCACTCAACAGCTCGAATATCGCCATATGACCTCTTCCAGAGACGACAAAAGAGTCTGGCAGATATCGTTGCCTAAGCATCTCAGTGACTTCACATTCAGAGAGAATATGTTGGGCTGTCTCATCATTGTCGCATAGTGGGCATATTCTGGCTCCTTCTGCATTGACGCGTTTCAGTGATTTCCAGGCTCCTAGACGAAACCAGGCTAAACCCGTCCTGCTTTCAGCGCTCACCTCATAGAGATATCTTTCTGTTCCCCAGTTAGTTTTAATCATTGATTGGATCTCAAGAGCAACCTTGTCCCTACATTCCCCTTCCGTTATTTGCCTGTCAATATCTCTTAGACGATTCCTGACTTACCGCCAAACATTTCGTTTGTTCCTCCTGCCTCTTTCGTTTATAAATCCCATGCCTATTTCTTCCAAGCCCCTGCGTATTCTTCCCGCCCACGTTATTTGGTCCCTCAATTTAAGTTGCTCCCTATAACATATTGTCCTGATAAGGGATTGATCGCCATGCATAATCTTCAGGTAATATTTTAGTGCCTTTATCTTGCAATCTATTGAGACCCTGTGGCTCCCAAATTCCCTTAAAATGCCACTATTAGCCGTTCCTTTCCCCACCCCCACTATCTGTTTCAAGAAACCACTTTGCACTTGGTTAAGTTTTTCTGTTCGTTCCCACCCCCAATGGCAGAAATTAGTGACGAGGAGATTAAATCACACATCGGAAGTGACTCAATCCCTGACTGGAACATTACTTTCAAGAAATTTCCAGTTCACACGCAGGCCGTTGAACGCTGTGTAAAACTCGTGACGGAAGCCTCAAGAAAGGTCTGTGGAGCTGAATCTCGAGACGGATTTATAAGAACCAATCTGCTGTCCAGATAACCAGCAAATCAGACTTCAAAGTCCCTTCGGCTACAAAATAGAAAAGAGTGCTAATGGACAGATTCAACTAACATGTACTATTTTTTCAGAACTCTGTTTTTTGTTAAAGTAGCCTATGTTTATTGTTAAAACTATACAGTAACTTTATTAATTAAGCTTTCTAAATATAAAACAAGTCAAAAAGAACCATGCCCGTTGTTACTGTTATCATCCATCATGTCATAGGCCTACCTATCCTTTTTAGGCACAGTTTGTCTGTGGCATTGGGGTCATTGCGCGACCAGAAGTTGTTGATTTAATCACTCCATAATAAAAATACTATGTTCTTATGTTCTAAAATAAAAATACTTGAGCTATTACGTTAAAATAAAAGTAAATTAAAGACTTAAAAAAACACATAAAAATGTGAAATTTTCAATATTTTGGCAAACTTTAGGCCTTATGCGCGACCGAAAAATATCAACTCATCTAAACCTAATTAAACCACAATGTTTTTAGGCTCTAGTCGAAGACGTTTTAAACTATTACATTACAAAAACAGCTAAAATAAAAAAATTAAAAAATAATCGCAATAATGACGTTTTTCCATATTTTGTAAAAGTTTAGGGCCTGTGCGCGACCGGAAGATGTCAACCGATTTTGATATTTTTTTTTTCACTTATTTGTCTTCCTAATTCGCAACTTTTCCGCGCTATTACAACTATGAAAAAAATAATGATTTTTTCGGCCCACCCTAATATATATATATATATATACTGTATATATATATATATATATATATATATATATATATATAAATTTGAACGGGCGGTGGTTTCGTACTGAGGGAAGCATGAAACGTATAGATAGGAAAGAATTTTTCTAAAATCATGACCTGGTATAGATTGCAAAAGGTAGATTTTTCTTCGAAATCTACCTAAAAAACCATCCCATATCTGAAGGAAAAATATAAAGATCAGCAAAAACATCAAACATTTGTTGTCTAGCGTTTTATGCCCAGGGTATTTTTTACAAGGATATTGTGCATTTCCTTTGTAGCTTTGTGAGAATATAGTTAACACTCCAATGTAAATTGTATTTAGAATTTTTAAATTTATAAAGAGATGATAGCATAAATGGGCTATTTTGATTGGATGTTAGCAGTTTATGATTTTTCAAGATCGGATGGATCCAATCAGTGATATTATCTTCATTGTTCGAATGTACTTTTAACCCTTCAAGTCTGACATTTAATTGTTGTTAAGGTGTTGTTGCAGGTGTTAAGCTTGAAGAGCGATGGAGGAGCGCGAGCGGCACGCGAGCGGAGCGGAGCGCAACTACCAAACACACGTCCCAATGTGACATAAGAAATCCTTTGTGTTCGTCGAAAAAACCGACAGGGGACGGATCGCGGCGAGCGGCACGCGAGCGGTTCGCGTGCACCTCAAAATGCCGTACCAATCTGCCTTCCGTGTGGCACGCGTGCGGAGCAGAGCGCAAGGGGAGCGCAGATGTATACGTACCCATAGACACAAATGTTATTTATTACATTTTCAAAAAACTAACAAGTGTCTAGAACGGAAAGCATCAGGGTCGATCTATATGTTCAATGCTTTTACTGTGAAATAATAATAATAATAATAATAATAATAATAATAATAATAATAATAATAATAATAATAATAATAACTTGGGGTTTGTATTTTTTCCTCAATCTCAAAGGCAAAAATGCAGGATACATTGAGATAGAGCCGAACAATAGAAGCAAATGCTGCACGAATGAGTTATTATAAGAGTTTACTGGTAAATTTGGGTTGCCACGAGGTTTGATTTGAACCCAGGATCTCTTCCCTATTACCCTATACCACCTCGCTCTAATTGATTTTGGTGTGTTCATTACGACTGTGGTAAACTGACTACATTTCACAACAATATCTAGATTATAGTATTCTTGTCACTATGGGCAACAAAAGAATATCTTTATCTATATATTAATAAAAGGAAGTGTCTGTCCTCCGTCTGTCCTCCGTCTGTCTGTCCGCGATGCCCAGCGAAATCTACTCAACGCAGAGATCTGAAATTTTACACATAGGCGGACTAAAGGGTCGGAATGTGCACCTCGAAGCCGGAATTTTAATTTTCGCTTTCGTTCGTGAGTTATGAGTGAAAAACTGGCAGAAAACGTGCATTTTTTTGCGTTTTAGAAGCATCAGTTTCAGTAATAAATTTCAATATCAAATCACTTTCAGATGGCTTTGGCTATTTTTGTCATCATACCTCATACCTTGGAAATAAAAGCAACGCGATCGCTTGATTTTGTTAGTCCATCCTAGACGATTCATTTGTTTAGAGTGTCAAGGCCCACAGACATATGACATTTTCAATCTACACGGAAGAAGGATAATCAACCCTAAATATGGTCAAACATTGTTCGATTTGAACGAAACTCACTATACAGGGGTTTTCTGGGCCAAGGAACTCGAATCTGAGGTCGCTTTTACCAGGGGACGCTACCTAATCGTGGAATGCACTCCACGTGATTTAGGTGTTAATAATTATAATTTGAAATAATTATCTCGGGGGAAGCCGCGGGCACATGCTAATTATTCATATTTTAATAAAAATGTATGTTCTGAAATTCACATTTCAGTCAAGTTATTTTGTTTTTATCTTGATACCTATTCATTTTATAAAGAAATGTATTTAACAAAAAAAGTTCTTTATAATTTTCTCTACAACTTTACTGTGGTAGGTTTTCATGTATCGCCTACTGTAATGGAGATAATCTAGAAAAATTGAAAATCGATACGAGTAAAGTCATTTTTGCAGAGAAATGGATATAGCTATTTTATTAGCCACAGATAAGAGTTTCCAATTTTACATTTTTATTAAAATCGTTAGAGCCAATTTTTATAAAATCAAAACTTTTAAAAAAGTTTTTATGAAAGTCCCCTTAGTATTTCAGTTATAAAACCGATATTCTGGGCAGTTCGATAAAATTTCGAAAAATTCATTGATTCAAGAAATGAAGTAAATACAATAGACCGTTTATCCTCTGTGCTTGTCCACAGACGGACAGACGTCATTCCAAAAACACTTTTTTCGGTTTCGAGGCATCGTGAAACATGCTTTCCCGGTGTTATCTCGATTTCGATTTTTTGTCACGATCACAATACTTGCTCTATACTACGTATATGCGAGAAAGTGAAACTGTACAGGCGTGCCGGAGTGACTCACACACACGCTCAGGTCTACACACCTGCGCAGGTAGAAAGAATGGAATTTCAATTCTTCTCCGGTCGCCTGCGCAGGTCGCTACGCCTGTGCAGTTTGGTTGGCACACACGCTCCGGTTTACCTCTACAGGTCACCTATGCAGGTAAACCTCACCGGTATATCGTAACGTGTGTGCCCGGCCTATACATACCTGAAGATACACTTTTTTCAGCACATTGAAGATGGCTTCACATGTCTCCGGAATTATTTTGCCAAGAGCTTGGGGTGATATTATAGTAGAATACTTGAGACATTCGTACGATCGACCCGTTGCAAGAAACTTCAAAGTAGCTGTCAGTCTTTCATGGGGAGAAATAGAAGTTCTCATAACTGTATTTTTTTTCTGTATTGGAGTGACAACGGTCTTTGGTAGACTTCTTCATTTATCCGCAAATAATTACGGTAATCTGTAGGATCTGAACTTAACTGTTTTAGTAATCTTGTATGAGTGTATTCATTTCTCTTTGTAAGCCAATCTTTACACCAGGCTGTGCGTTTTCGCTTCTTGTTACACTTCATGGTCACTAACAAATCTACTAGAGCGATCGCGTCGTCTTCTTGTTTGCTCGCCATCTCTCGACTGAGTTAAAACCTTCCGGTTTACCGTAGCGTGTGTGTGCTCTAGCCTGCACAGGTATACCTTTCCGGTTTACCTGTGCAGGTATACCTCACCGGTATACCGTAACGTGTATGGCCCGCCTGAGATAGCCTAATGTAAACCCTCAGTTTAGTTTGCTTTAGCCTATATAAAAAAAATAGACAAAGTCGAACACTGCCGCACTTTATTAAAAAGTATTATTATAAAGTATATTATTAAAAAGTATATTACTTAAAATAGTTGTCGGCTCCGGTACGAGTTCAATTTTGGGCTCATCGCCGTATTCACTTCCATTCTATCAGCAACGAAACCCACATCCATACGAGACCCAGGCTCGTCAGATGCCACCTGAACCGTCAGATCGCTCTGAGCGTTGGTTTTGTATACCGGCCCGACGTTCCAATGCCATTCTGTTGGTTAGGTTAGGTTAGGTTCTACACAGTCGTGTCCGATTTTTATACTGTAATTCTGATTGTGCAGTAATACCTCGATTCTGCGAACTAACCGGAACTAACCGGAGATGATCCGAACTAACGAAAATTCGGATTATAGAAAAATAATGGGGAAATCGCCATTGTGCAGTAGTTATTTATGGTATAAGGGTTAAAAGAGAGATTTATTCTGCGAGCAGTATAAAATTACTTTACCACGAGTGTCATACACTATTTTTAGGCAGCCGTTAACATTTGTGAAATAATAATAATAATAATGAAAAATATTATTGTAACGAATTACGCACCGTAGAGCCAGACATCTTGCAGCGCGCAGACAACTGACTGCTGTTATTGATTTTCTCTTACACTGTTGTCAACATGGAAACGCTTTTCTCCTACCAAATATAAAGACTTTTGCAATCACCGTAAGAAATTTCACATTTAAAAAGACGTAGTGCATTTTAAAATTGTCATCTTTTTCAAAATGAATCTATTTAATAATCGTATGCAAATATTTTTAACTGAGTGTTTTTCATGTGACATCCCAAACTTGGTACCAATGGAGTGGCATAAATATGTTGTAGCACTTGTGAGATAATGTGGAACTTTTATTTCGTGTGACTTGTGCTAGAAGTTCCACTTTTAATTCAAGCGGTCTAAAAATATTTTTGAAACTTAGTACACAAAACAGTTTAAGGTTTCCATACTACACATAACGAATATTGTAAACAGGAAGTTAATGCAGTAGGCCTATACAAAATAATGCCCATAGTACTGTATCTGAGTAACTTATTAATAATTTTAGGACGAAAATTAAATTTCTTTACAATTTTCCTAAATTTATCCGGACTATCCAGGGATCAGAACTGAAAGGTACCGAACAAACGAAGTTCTACTGTATATCATACATCGCGACATTTTAAGAAAATCGTAAAATTTCCAAACTTTATAAAAATTCACAGCTGCAGTCATTGGCCTAATGTCGCAAAAATCTCTCTTTCTTCTTTGAATCGAGACCAAGAAGGCGGCGCTATGTCTATTGTTAGCCGAGATTTTTAAGTTTGAAATTTCTTCTACAGAAACTCTCTTTAATTTGGGCACGATTGTGCGATTATAGCAGACTGTAATTGTGTGGCATGCACAGTTTCTTTGAATAACAGACTAGTGGCCGGTTTCTGGTACATCGCAGTTATCATAGAATTAGCTACACGGACTTTCAATTTTAACAGCACAGATAACTTTCATGAGTTTCTGAAACATAAATTGCCCAGTTATCAGTGCTTGTTACTAACAGCGTCATTTACCTCTGCCCGTCTTCTTCACAACGTTCACAGATGTCACTGCTGTAGACTTTCTAGTTATTTTTTTAGGTATTTTGCTCGCAAAGGTTTCTCACTAAACAAAACAGCTGACTGTTGGCTGGTTCCTAGCTTTATCCACAGTTGTCGCTACCAATGCATTATTCATGCAGACTTCCTTCAACTTGCTTGTACTTTCTTCGTGCTGATTTTTTTAAAGAATGGATACCTGCGATAAAAGGTCAAAAAACTTCACTAGCTTTGAGAAGAGTCTTCTCGTGGATTTAGTCCTTCAGAGAAAAGAAATTCTCGAAAATAAACGGACTGATGGGGCAACACTCGCTGACAAGAAGCATACTTGGGAAGATTTGTGCGAGGCCTTCAATGCCTCTAATCAGTCAGGGAAATGAACCCCCAAACAGCTAAAAGAGCTGTATTTCGTCATGAAGAGGAAGGCCAGGAAAAATAATAATGAAGACAGGGTAAGTACTCATAATAATTATAGGGATAATGTACAAAAAATATTGAGCTTTTAGTATTAAATTCTAGCTAATATTTATTACGCTTATGTCTATTGTATCCCCAACATTTAATTAGTTATTTTTTCCTTCCAGATTGGGTGCCTGCAGACAGGTGGAGGTACCTACAATCCCAAATCTGATGTGATTGACGAGAAAATTGTCGCAGGCTTGAAAAGTCAATTTGAGTGTGATAGGAATCCTTTTGACTCTAGTGCTTCATTATTCAATGACATCCCTATTTTTGTGGCTTGCGAAAATGATGTTTTGGATGCTGGGCTTGCTACACCTTCTACAAGTAATGGGGGACAAGCCGTAGAAATAGTTACACCAGGTGAGAGTAACATTGATTTAGAGCTGAATGGAGGGGATGTCAGCGAGCATGAGGGCTGTACTCCGCTTCCATCAAAAAAGCTAAAGAGGAAGACAAATTATTTAGACTCCATTACTGAATCGATAATAACCTCAAAAAGAGTAAGGAACTCTATGCAAGAGGAGGTGAGTTTGAAGAAATCAAGTTTGATGGAGGAAGAACTCAACATAAAGAAAAGAGAACTGGAAATGAAAGAAGTGCAGCACAATAAAAAGTGTGAAATTTTAGACATTGAAAAGTAGATCAAAATTACAGAACTAAAACTGAAAGAACTAGAGTATAAAATTAAACTCAAAGAATATGAATCAGTGTAAAGTTTTGTTTCAAGCTAGTAGGCCTAGTTTCCAGTAAAATTTGAGGTAGGCTAGTTTGACATCTGCAGGCCTATCTTTATTTTTTGTAGCCATAAGTTAATTCATATCTATTTTTTAATAGTTCAATTGTTAGCGTTACTTTTAAACCTTTTGTATTAGATTAAATTAACCTAAAACTAACCATTTTTGAGACTAGCTATCTGAATGCAGTATTCTCATTTTCTGTTTCATGCAACAGTGTTTCAGGACAGATAATATTCTTTCTTTAATATTATGGTGTAGTACTTCCTGAAATCAATGGGTAGTTAGAAATTGTGTGCTACAGGTTAGGTTAAAATTAGAAATTCATGTAATTACTTTTATTACCTTCTGTAATTTCTATAACATTTTCCATATTGAATTTTAAGATATAGATATAATTACTTTGTCTTATCTTAAAATCTGTTTAACACAAAAAATTATGTATTATTGTATTTATTAGTATATTTCCAATGTTGTAAATATAACATGTTCTTTTCAATGTTTTGAAAGTCAATTTTTTTAATTAGTCTAAATAGTTATTTTAGTCTAAGTCACTTTATTGTATTGAAATGAACAGCCCCCGATCACAAGCGTTTGCTTCTTCGGGTAACATTTCACATTTGTTCATGATTCTATGGAATTTTTCAACCTTGAAGCACTAGAAACTTTTGTGGATATTGGTTTGAAAGGAAGCTGACTGAGAATGTACATTAACAATTTAATAGTAAAATAGTTATTTGTTTATATCATAAAGAGTGAACATTTTCTAGTATCTTATTTTCTTTCTATATACCTAGGTACAACGTGATCTTCTCCCTCTTATACATCATATATTACAATTCTTCATCTACTCTACATACATAAAAACAAATAAATATTGCACTATGCAGGTTTTAAATTAAAAGAAAGTACTATAATTCTTTTATTTTATTTTTTCCCAAAAAAGTTATAATTCTGTGAAAATACCAGTGTTCATAAGAGTCAAACAGCTGTAATTTATGACAATAAATATAATTTTGTCTTTCATATGAAAGGCGTCGAGTAGGCCTGATACAATCCCCAATTAATTGAATGCTACATTTGGCGAAAAATGTTGTAAAACAGCTTATATAGATGAATCCTTCTTTGTTACGCAACACAGTATGAGAGAAACTAGAATTCCAAGGCCTCTGACGCAATAAGCCTTTCTGACGTAACAGAGCCGGACAACAATGTGTAATTTCAGGGCAGTACAAGACTTTCACCATTTATTATAACAGGGGTGAACAATATCTTCTCCATCAAAAATTCCTTCCCCAAATTTAATATTAATAAATTCCTGTGTGACAGTAGTGATCCAAAACAACAGAAAAATAAAATATTGTCACAACCCTTGTATCGATACCATTGAAAAATATGAAAGTACCAATTTCACGATTAAATAAAATACGGTTAAAATAGGGTTATATTAATGAGCAAAATATGTAATTTGCTAACATCACTTCACTTCCCCTTAGACCCCTGTTTTGGCTCTTAAAAGAGCCTTTTAGGGTTGCTAGCAACTTGCATCTGTTCAACAGATCCCAATTTGACTTTAGCGTTAAACTGGAAAAAACAACTACTGCAGAGACTCTGCTGGGCCGCACCATTTGGAACCAAGAGTGCATGTCCCCACTCATCTAAATACACTATGAACAACTGCAGCTCTTACAGCATTCCCATGATTATCTGGTAGATCTTGCGTTGGCACTGGATCATCGTAGTTAGCCTCTACTTCCATCTCAGGTGCATCCTCCTTTTCTTCCAGAGCCAGGTTATGCAGCACAGCAGCAGCAACTATTGCTGCTAATGTTGTTTGCTGCTTGGTTCGAAACCCCAAAGCGAGCACCGGGAATCTCCTCTTGAGAACGCCAAAGCACCGTTCAATGCAGTTTCTCGTGCTTATGTGAGATCTGTTGTATCTTTCCTCTGCATTATTCTGAGGATTTAATATTGGCGTGAGGATAAACTTCTTCTGTTGGTATGCACTATCAGCCAGCAGGAAATAGTTGGGAAATTCTCCCTGGACAAATCTTAAGTTCAGTGCAGAGACATTGAACACTGTGCTGTCATGTGTAGATCCTGGCCAACGGGCATCGATACTCATGATGCGCAAGTTCTTATCACATACAGCCTGAACATTATAGGAAAAGTAGTGTTTTCTGTTCCTATACCTTTCTGCATTTTCTCCTTCCGGAAACTGGATCTTGATGTGGGTTCCATCAATGCATCCTATTACAGATGGAAACCCTGCAATGAGATGGAAGGATGCTTTTGCTTCTGCAATTTCTATTGCATTTCGTGGCATGTAAATGTACGTGTCATGAAGAGCAGCAATCTGTGGGATGAATTTTTTAATAATGCGACATGTCGTCGACTTGTGTATGTTCATGTCATCGCCCACCAAAATCTGAAAAGCACCAGTAGCCAGAAATCTAAGTGTAATTAATATCTGATTTATGCTGCTTATTGACTGATTTCTATGGGTTACTGGTGCAATGTTCTGACCAATGTGATCCAATAATTTTGCCACTGTGTTTTTCCTTAACCTGTAGCGCACCTGAAATTCTCCGTCGTCATAAGCCTCAAAAGGATGTTTCGGCGCTCTGAACACCTTAGGCCTAGCTACAGCTCCTAAAAGATCCAAATCTTCTTCATCGGAAGACGAAGAATCTGAGGTATGGGATGACGAAGACGATGATGATGAAGATGTAAGTTCCATTTCAGTTCTTTACACCACACGGAACTCGCCAATCCCTGGACTTATCTTGAAGACTAATCACTGCACGAACGGAGAATAAAAAAGCACGCTAAACTATTTAAAATTACTGAAAAATACTGCATGTGAACACACAAACGTAAACACAGCCAAACAAGCGGACCATATACTAGCGCCACAGGTGACGTTCATGTGAATCACAGCTAACAGCCAGGTAACCACGCGTGTTGGCGCAGTTATCAGCTCGAGCGCTGGTAACTGTAACTGTAACGATAAATATGGTTTCAGAAACCGCATTTGCACATACCAGCATGTTATACCACAGGTAACTCTGCGAAAGCAGATAAAAGTCGTATCAGAAACCAGCCATAGGAGAGTTCTTAAAAATAAGCATTTATTTTCTGGTAACAAGTATAAAACAAGATAATTCATTTAGCTGATAACCCTCCTAGTTAATAATTGCCACTATAGAAAGATCGAGTCCAAGTTTGTTGGTTATTGTAAACTTACCATACATTCGATAGGCTTTATGAGCAAATAATTATCACAAATACAATATTTATCTTGAGGCTTCTTCGCTAACAAGGTAAATCCTTTCTAAATGGTAGCGATGCGATGACATCAGTAGTTTTCATGACGTTTAATTAACTCTGGTGAATGAGGAGGACCACTGACACTTCTGTCAGAACTTGAGGCGTATAAATAATCTTCACAGTATCGAATAATAGACATAAATGATTCCTTAGATAGTAGTTGCTGCTAGCTAAAATATATATAATTTGCATTTAACGTTAGCCACTGATTAATAAAATCACTGCAAATGTCGTCGCAATGGTTAAATTACAAGCTATATTAAGCAATTCGTTCTTATTGAGATAATTAACTCACAGTTTTAATAAGTAATAATCTTCAAGCTTGTAATTATTCATATCACTATTCTTGAAGTCCAATTAAACCAGGAAAGGATAATCCTTCTGGAACAAATACCGTCGACACAAGTATGCTTGAAATCTTGTTAGAAATATTCCTTCAATGAGGAAAAATGCATGATAGCATTATAAATCAAGTTAAGAAGCATTAGCTTCTGAATATAATAATAATTGGGTGAAATGACCAAATAAATTGCCAATAGAAATTGTAAAGGCAATTGCTAGACGTATTGAAGATGGCGACGAACCAAGAAGAATGTTTGAACAAGAAAAAAAAAGAAGAAAGCTAACAATACTCTCAAAAATGCTCTGATAGGCCAAGAATAATGAGGAGAGTCAAAACCTCATTTATATTGATTAAATGAAGACAGCGGCGACTAAAGAATCATAAGAACATCAAATAAATTAAATGAACATAATAAATAGTAATTGAATTTAAAATACTATTATGAAAACGTAAATTTATAGTGTTGATATTAACCAGAGTAAAAATGGAACACTAGAGATATAAATACATATTGTAGTAACGTTCAATTGTCTTTTAAACAACGAGGAGAAGCGAAACTAAATGCATGATCAGAAAAGGGAAAAGGCCCCCTGAAGGCCCCCTGAAAACGGGTGAAATACAGTAAGAAATTAAACCAACCATTTATCATAATAAAATTAAACATTTCGTATTAAAGCTCTTATAAAAGCATCAACAACTAGAAAGAACATCTCAACAAAACTGAACAACGATTGCTTCCCCACGCCCGGATTTGGTTTTAAAGACGTTTTCACATAAAAAAAAGTTATTTTCTCGTAATGTTGACAGAAAATGAATGCAACGGCCACGATGGCTTACAAGAATATTTCTCATGGCAAGGTAGTGCGACAAATTTTCGCTCCAAATCTAACCGTCACTTAGAACAAAGTGCATTCTGTCACTATCATAAATTCTATTCCACAAATTCTAAATTTTCCTTATTTTCTAAGTTAAAAGCGTAGGCTTATATATTCAATTGATTTTTTTTTAATTCTTGAAGATTATGTATTAAGAAAATCCACAACAATAATAATTATATTTTAAATTGTTTGTTTCCTAAATTCTTGCAGACATTATTCATTATGAACTAACAAAAAAATTATAATTAATATTTTCTACAATAAACGAAAATATAGGCTTAAGCGGCGAATTGAGCTAAGTTACAACATTGGTCCATAATAATAATATTACTATTATTATTATTATTGTTATTATTAAAATAAAACCGCAAAATTAATAACAGGTTAATACCGAAATATTTCATTTTAAAACAAATTTTCCCAAAAAGTAAAACCACTTTCGTGGACCCCTACAAATTGTTGAAACCTAATTGAACATATGGGAAAGAAGGTCGTCTCATTTTTACACTTTGGTGCTTCATTGTTTTAACGTGAGTCTCGCATGCCCTTAGCAATTTTATGATTTAATTTAAATTAGAAAATCATTTAATTAATTAATCCAATTATGAATAAATATGTAATTTTAAGCCAAAACAAAGTTTGTTCAAATCCTGAGATTTGACAGTTTTGTGTATACACATAGTTTTTTAATAAGTCTTGCACTAAGTTATGCATTTTTTATTACTGGTGAGCAAGCCCCATCCTCCCTACTTGTAGTAAATTCATACATGCTTAACTAAGAGGTGGGGGGTTCGATTACTTTCTCTAAAATATAAAGTATTTTCCAAGTGGAGGATGCTGGAAGACAAAGCATACCGTAATACATTATAAAAAAGACATGTGTACTGGACAGAAAGAAGTGAAAGACATAGGTCTATAACGTAGACAAGCTGTTAATTGTGCAATGATTTAAAGTCTCATTTGCAGTAACCAATAGAAACAAGTGGAAGAGAAGAAATCAAACTCCATAATAAAATTCTTGCTCTTTTTTGTAGGAATTTTAAATTGAAGCCGTTATTTTTTAAAGCATCTTTATTTACTCTGAATTACTAACTGCCATATGTATGGCAATTAATCGCTATTAATTTATGAATTACACATAGGCATACTAATTGAAAACTTCTGAAATTATTTTATATCTGCTGTATCCCTCACACTCCAGCCATTGAAATCATTTAAAGTAATTAATCAGTAAACTGCGTCAGTACAACAGCATTACTTTATTATTTCAGTGTTCCTTTAGCTTGGTTACTAATATAGTATTATTATTATTATTCAGTTTATAGAATTATTTCCTAAATTTAAAATAATCCTTTTCCAATTTAGTGAAGCAAGATATCCAAAATTAGAAAGTATATCAAGAAAAATGTAGACTTTATAGCTTTCGATTGTATCAAGATAATTTGTCGATATCATTAGTATGTCACATAACTCATAGACGCTTATAAAATGCAAACTGCCTTGTTAACGATAGTTCATGTCGTCCTTGTCAAATGTCGTAAAAACTGATAATTATAAGTAGGATGCTAAGCACTAAAAGTCTTTAAAATAGGTACTCAAATAATCACGTTTAAAATGTTGTTCTCAAGTCTTTCAAAACAGATATTTTCTATTACGGTAACGTTGACCTACGAAGGACTGAATGGAGGATTTGACAAACAACTTGCTACCATATCTTTACGCCTTGCTTTCATTTGTGACAACATACATAGAACACATACGCTCATACAGTATATTATAATTATTAATAAAAAGTAACTTATAACAAAATACCTAGACTGTGACACTAACTGCCATAAAATATCAGTCTACTTGGATGAGTACAGAAAATTAAGAGGAATAGGCGAATATGAGCTTCCATTCATTCAGGCTATCCACACTGCTATTTACATGAAGTTGCAGTTGAATGAAAACAAAGTGGCCGAAAGTTTAAGGGGGGGGTGTTAATGGCGCCGGTTACTTCAATTAATAAGACAATTAAATGCACTGAAGCATACAGTGCAAATCCCTGAAAAAACAATCTCTAACATAAGCACATTTCAGTCGCAGGAAACGTAAAGACATTTTACGTTACGGAATAACAGTATAGGCTTAATAAAGTTCTAACAGTTACTGTAGATTCAACAGTTGTCGATATTAGTTTCTAAAATGAGGCAATAGGCATTTATAAGCACTTTGCATATAAAAAGGTAAAATTATATTTGCTGTATGGAAACCTAATAGTACCTACTGACCTAACTTTTAAGAATGGATCTGTTTACAGCCGAGATGAATTATGGCTGTACCGAGGGAAAAGAATTGAAAATGTTCAGACATTTATATATCTGGGTATATGTTTATCTATGAACGGGAAATGGACAAAGCACATAAATTACGCCAGAGGGAGGGGGCACAGACAAGTGGGGGAGTTACTTGCCTCAATGACAAAAATACCGGATATGCCAGTCGCTACATTATTGCAAATTCATTATGCTACAACAATGGTGTATGGGGCCGAACTTTGGGGGTGGGAAAATTAGGGAGTTTACCTCAAATACAGAATACTTTCCTGAAAAGAATCTTGAGGGTAGACAGAAAGGCGGCAATTTGCGGGGTGAGAAAAGAGTGGGGAACTACATGCGACACAACATTCTGCAAAATTATGGTAATAACATACATTTTAAATTTGTTAAAGGCTGAAGACACATATTTAAAATTTATTTGTTACAATGAACAACTTGAGAATCTAGAAACTACAAACAGGGCGTCCACCATAAAAAGGGGTTTGGAGAGTATAGGGATGAGGTGGGTGTGGGAGAAAGGGAATGAGAATAGAAAAAATATTTGTAAAAAGATAAAAGGGAGACTAATTGATATCGAGAGGCAGACTGTAATGGTAAAGTGTCATTAGAATTACAAGCAGAATTAAAGGCTACTTGGGGAAGGGAATCATATGTAGAGAGATTAGGAGCGGAAGATAGAGCAGCAATGGCCTGGATACGCCTGGGAAGATGGAAATCTAGGAGAATTTCGGATGAGAGAGGGGTGAGAATCAGCTCAATGTGCAGAGAAAATGAAACATGGGTTCATATCTTGTCGGGATGTGGAGTTACAGAGCGCTGGGGAGTTATGATGCTACCCGACAAATTTTTAAATTCGCAAAGAAGTAGGGAGGCATGTCTAAATCTATTACTGTATGAGCACAATTGGTATGGGATATGTAAATTTCTGCAGAAAGTTAGATGTGTAAGGGAAAGCCTAGATTTGGATAATTAAGGAAATCTAAGTGTTTTCTTATAAATAATGTATATGTATTTATAGGATATTTTTACTGCTTGGGGGTGGGGGGTTACGTCTGTGGATACTCGTAGTTATGTAAATAATAGAATATAAATTTTTCAATTGGTTATTTTTTTATGGGGTAGTCATTTAAGTGTATGAAGTGAGCACGTATGGTCGACACCGACCCGTGCGCCGGTTAATGCTAATAATGTGGTTTATATGTAAGAATTTTTGTGAGCAATAAATACACACATATATGAATACCTACTGACCGGATTTTTGCCATTGCCTTCTCGGCTGCTGGGGTCCTTACAGTTTAAGGGCGACCTTGTCTCTGGAGGTTATTAACAACCCTGGTGTTAGTGAATCACTGAATGGTCCGGTGCACAATCATGCAACTGATTTCTATATTCTTTTAATGTTTAAAAAATTCCGCTTGCAGGTTTTTCAACTTTATGGAACGCTGTCACAGCAACTCCATTTTCCTGGGAGCCCATTCCATGTTGAAAACTGGAAGTATATGCTTCCTCATTCATATACAAACTCACAGTGAATCGTACTGTAAGACAGCACAAGGGTAGCTTCTTAAACTCTAAAACTGATTGTACAACAGTTAACATGTCAAAAGTTTGTAACAGTATTTATTTTATGACTAGGAAGTACATAAACTAATATTGATGTCCCTTAAGAGACACCTATGAACATTAACATTAATATGAAAATTAACATTTACCTAATATCCGGTCTCTAAACGATTTTTTTAAATAATTTCCACCGGTTTCTTTCTCATATGAAAAAATATATATATTTAGAGATTTAACTGTGTCTTGGAAGAATACTATCCAGCTTTTGAAAGCATAGTTATCGTTACCTTCACAGTTATTTGTGGTTTAACATGCTGATATCTTAAATGAGTATGCTACTTTCCATGTCTGTTACAGGAATTGTAAAAGTATTCCATGCCAACTTGGCTTCCTCGGGTTTAAAAATAAAAATGAATAATCGGCCTTTTTAAATGGCAATTATGTTTATAGTTGACGCGACTCGCAACTATTTTAGTGTTTAATTGCCTTGGGAAGTTTAATTTTGGATTAGTGAGAATTTTTCAGGCGAGTTCTGTTAAATGCTCAGTGCACAAGTATTTAGGATTCTATAACATATGTAAATTAATTACAAGTCACAAGAGTGAAACCGAGGCCGCCAAGTTAGCCGTCGCGAGAGATAACAACTAATGCTTTGTGAAAAATACGGATCCCTCATTACTGATTGTGAATTGGAAAACAACTAGACAATTCAACACCACAGTAGCAAACAGTCTCCAGTACTCTCTTACCTCTAGTTTCTTCTTTTTCAAAGGCGTTCATCTCGCTCCAGCTTCTCTAAACAATAACTTAACTTAATCTTGAGATTTCTCTTCACTAATGACTAGTCTTCAAACAAAACATGTTTATTCATCATAATTCATAAGTAACAGTCATATTGTAAGTGTCATAATATGTTATTTAGTATCGAAATTGTTTCTAATAACCCACTGATAAGTAAAGTTTAAATAATTATGTGTTTTAAAGCTGCATCACATAGATTGGAATTCATTAGAGTTCACATTTCGTACCGACTTTTTTCAGACAAGAAGCAATTTCTCGTGAACAATTTCACTGATGTCATGCCGTAAAACTAATAATATTAGAGAGGACAACAGCGACATTATTAAAAACTAAAGCATAAGGATATTTTAAGACACACAAACCTTAGGTTCATGCAAAATTAACTTGCGTAAGCAAGCACTTCAGTCATTATCTGAGGTTTAGTGAAATACGAAAATGTTAATTTTTCTCTTTAAAATATGAAGAGCTTACTCATTTTCATTGTATTAAAGAACTAATTTAAAAGACACACGAATTTATCTCGTAGTAGGCTATTTGGCAACATAACTTATCACATGCATGTATTCACGAAAAAGTACATAAGCCGTTCTCAGGCAGAAGCAGACCAGTCCAGTCAGACCAATGGAAGCTACGAATTTGTCACATGATCACATTCGGATGCAGTAACCACTATATTTAGAATTATTGTGCATTAATTTTAGATTTTTTGTAGTGTTTTTTATTATTTGTTTCAGCTTGAGTTAAAATAATATAAGACTTAATGTATCATATTACTAGAGAATCCAATAGACTATATTGCAGGGTATGCTGAAATTATATAATAGGCCTACAGCTCAGATGATTTAGTACTGACTTCAAAGCAGCAAGATTATAGCCTACAAATTTAATATTTATGAAGGGAAAATATCATAAGACGAATATTCAATATTTTCTCAATATAAAATATAATTTCAAAAATTTAATTTTTAAGATTTCCCCAATGAAATGAGTGTTGTCTGACTAGTTATAAAATCCTGTGACAAACAAATACTATTGGTATAGGCGCCATTTTCAGAATTCGAAGTAATAGAAAAAGCTGCCTCTGAAGAAGTTCCTCGCAACTGGGAACGAAATAATATTTGGTGACCGTACGCCATGAACATGACATACAGAACCAAAGATCTTCAGCATTCTAGTCGTGAAAGCTTCAGCTCGATGACTAGTTTTCGGATTCCTAATAAACAATTAAACACAAATTAAATTACACTTTAAATAAATTGATTTATTAAGTGCCAGAATGGTTCAGAAGAATTCTAAAATTAGGCCTACTTGGTGGGGGGAAAAATCCTGTCTGTCTGTCCATATGTCTGTACGCGCGCTATCTCGAATAAACTTTATCAGATTTTCATGAAGCTTGGTAACACACTTATAACGTTCATAGGAAGAACTCTATTGATTTTGGATTAGATCGGTTCACCGTTACCAGAGTAACGACCATGTTTTTCAAATGAAACTTTTGTATTACATTAAACGACAGAACTGAATATGCTATTGGGAACTGAAGAGAAGTGACTACTTATTTTTACGTCATCAGTTGTTTTGGAAAAAATAAAGGGATATTGTTGACTTCAGGAATTTAGTTATCCCACTTATTCCCTTTCACATGCTGATCAAACTTTCTAAACAATCGTGGTCTATAACTCAATAGTTTCTTAAATATGGCCTATTAACTCCATTTGGTACTTTGTTTTATCGGTTTACCTGATTTTATCCTGAACAAATGTTTCGGACAAAGTTTTGATGTCCTTCTTCGGAGAAATCAAAACGAACTAATCTGGAAATTTAAATTAACGACATCTGGAATCACACCCTTCATCCTGGTTGAATGGAAGAGAAGACCTAATGACCTTAATTCGACCAGGTAAAATAAACCAATTCTACCTCTAATTCTAATAAACACAAGAAAACCAGGCACGCGACTCCAGTGATGTCAGTTTGCGGAAGTGATAGTTGTACACACGGCATACCACACTAATTTTTTTGACTCCTCCAATGAAGTATATCGAAGCTATGTCCGGAACGTCAGATTTTGACGCGACTAAAACCGTATAGCAATGGTAATAGTCCTTTTAACACAGCCCACAGTTTGGTTAAATTTTATTTGTGTACGGTATATGATTAGTCTCTAGTGAAACTTAGTCTCTTGCAAAACTTAATTGATTCATTATGAACGCTGTTAAAATTACAATACAGTATGTATGCTATTTGCGGTACATCTTGAAATCTTGTTTACATAAAGCTCTTACAAATGTTCGCTGTGGTGCAGACTGTTTGCTTCCTTTCTGTCCGTAAGGTATAGATCACGCGTTTGTTCTTGACGAATGAAAATTTTATATGAGAGATTAAATGCGAGTCACTTTTTTGGGAGCACTGGTACAGAGAGGCAGAAACTGCAGTTAGAATAATTATATTGTGTTACGTTACTCGCATGATTCTGCATGCATGCACCCGTGCCGCACAAAACTTTGCAGTCAACTCTCCTCTCGATACGGAACGGTGGGAAGCAGAGCTGTTTAGTAAATTGTAACATCACCTATTTTGCTGATGTGTTATTGAGAGTAGGCTTGCACACTGCTCCTTCACTGAAGGACATTCGTCAAGAACAAAAGAGCGACCGGTAGTGGGTTCGATCTCGGTCCAGGTGATGACATTTATGCATCATAAATGTGACTGGCCAATGTCTTTAGATTTACAGGCATGAAGAAAAAACTCCTGTCTAAAAAAACCGAGGTCTAAGGTGCTGTAAATCCCCGCCGTTATATAACCTTAAACCAATCAATTAACTAAATTCAGTCTATACTGTAGGCTACTACTCGCTCCAGAAGTCTGGTTGCACTAATTATGCCCGCTTTATTGAGGGACTACATGTCTTTTAATATGAAACCAGTCTATTGGAACGAACACTAATAAATACGAGAGTTAGAAGTGCTTTATTGACCGAGCGTAGAGAAGTCTTGTTTTAAATCGACTGTTTACTTTTCCTTTGCCTTCAAATTTGTTTTGTACGCAGTTACGATCGATTGTTCAATTTGCTTCCTGTTCGGTATGAATTGTCTCTTGAAGTCATTAAAAACGACGTATGTGTAAGGATTTTCATTTTTAAATTCATTTCAAGATGGTGGCTGTTATAATGGTTCCGTTTCATATAATGTTCAGATTCTTTCAACGATTCCAGCCAAACTTTCCAAATAAATTTTAGTTACCATTCTTACAACACGCGGTAGCCTATTTGGGTGGTATAAGATGGAGACATTCAACTATTAGGTATTTAGCATAACCAATAAGTGTATTTAAAGGCAACATTTCCAAATAGGGTGGTCACTTCTAAACTTGGAAAATCGAGGAGATGCACAATATACAACGATCACAACTTATGTGATGAGAACCTACTTTGGATGAAATTGTCATCCCTCACCTTTTATTTTCGTTGCACGTTTAAACGGAAGTTCTACCCTCACTTAAAATTGCTTCAGACGAAAAATAGATTTATTGCTAATAGTCTACATATTTTATAAAATTATTAACCCAAAACACGCACTTCAAACATGCGATCCTCACAAAGATACATAAGCTGGCCTAAATTACGTTCAGTTTTTAACCGGCCAATTTAGGGATACCTGCTTTCTTTTCATACTTTCTTGAAAAGGATATTAACTGCAGAAAGTTTACCTCAAGGATTTTGGGAATGTTTGGTTCTACCTATGTGTGTGAACAGTTATTTTCCTTCCTGAAACCAACGAAAACCTCTATCAACAGTTGTCTCATCTGATCAAAGTCCGAAGTGAACAGACACAAAAACCACAAAAAAAAACACAAAAAAGTCGTAAATAAATGTGAATTTTATACAATGTATTTTTTGTTGTTTCAAAAGAGTCTATATTACCGTTAAAAGTTTCTTTTTCTTTTCTTTTGTTAAACTACTTCATTACTTCGCATTCATGAATGTGGCTAGCTGCAAAATAATTTGTATGCACATTATACGTTTGTAAGTCTAAGTGACAAAAATATTCTGCAATAATTTTCAAGTAGTTGTGTGTGGCCCTGTTCAATAAATTTCTTCTTAACACATGACTTGTTCTTACTGCTGTCAAAGGATAGAAATACAGAGTGGCCAAAAATAAAGAAAATAAAGAGGTAACCGAGTGCAATGCTTACTAAAGTATTTCGCTAATGATATAGACTCCATCCCGTTATGAGAAAGAGAACGACATACTCCCTCCACTAAGTCTACAGAAATTTTATTCAGTTTATGATTCTACAATAATTTAATCAGTACCGACAAGTCTTACCGAACTACTGTTGATTAATGTTTTTCTTTCCACAGTAATATTTTAAAATACAATGTGATCGATATAAGAAAATAGTTGGTTTCAACATATTTTGTACAAATTTTGAGAAAGTTTTGAAATTTGTGTATTGTCACAACTAAAACTTCTGCATCTGTAATGGAAAATGTTTGAATGCCTGAAAGAAATAGTCTCAAAGTAAATAATATAAAATGTTTGCTTCAAATAAAGTCAGTTGATCAGATGCAATCCATGTAATCCGTGTATATTAATTTGTCTGTATTGCACCATTTGCTTTTCGCGTGTTTTGTATCATTTGGAGTTACAGCAACACACGATTAATGGAATCAATAAATATTCTAGTTCTAATTTTAATTTAGAATCTTCATATTTGGGTTTCTAAGATTTCATGAAAGGAAACAAGTCGTCTTTCCTAAAGTACGTTCGTTCTTCCCAAGTATGAATATAGCCTAACCGAAGGATAGCATTGATTGACTGATAGATATTAATTATTGTATGCTTAAATCAACAGGTCAGGATATTAACTTTATAGGTGTTAATCTTCTAATTTACAGCTTATTATATAATACCATCCTTTAATATACGGTAGCCTAGGTAATTTTCCTAATTTTTGGGAAAGAAGTGTCCGTATTTTTGTAGCCAGTTCAATAAACAATAATTCACTAATGCAGTTATACTAACCCATATTGCCTATCCAATCTGAACCCTGCTCTCAAGCTTATGATAGACATAAACACTGTAAGTCACTTAACATATTTTAAGTAATCACCTTTTCTCTCTCTTTTTATCTCTCGAACTAGGCTATTCGAAGAAAGAGTTCCTATGATAGACGAAATATTATTTCAGTTAGACTACGTTCACTTTGAGCTCATGATGTAGCCTAATAAAAAAAATTGTGTCATTTAAAGTTTGAACGATTTACTTATTGTACAGATTCCTTAGCATATTAATCCTAGTTTCTATATTTAATTCAGGCTTACCTGATAGAGTAATAATATCCACCAAAATAATCCTGTAAATTTAGTCTTCATTGTTGATAATCTACTGGCTAGCCTTTCGCTATTGAGGAGGCGAAACTGCTACTAGCTGAAGGAACAGTAGGTACGCTAGTTGTCATTTAAGGTTCCCGTCACTCTTATCCTGAGTGGATAAGATAAGTCAAACAAGTTTCACTAGTAAAACTACAGTATTTAAATGAACTTCACATATCCAACTAAAGTAACGCATGATATATTCTTGGTATTTTAATGTGGAGTGTTTCTATCTTACTGAGCTAAGGAGGCTGTGGGTTCGAGTCTCGCCTCGGGCATGGGTGTTGTAAGAAAGTAAAAAAAGAAAGGAAAAAAGGAAAAAGGAAGAAAGAAAAGACAAATACAAAATACTGTTACTTCCGTTATTATTATTATTATTATCATTATCATTATCATTATTATTATTATTATTATTACATTTTCTATAGCACTTATCAAGGGAAAGTACAACTTCAGCTGGCTTACAATTAGGTAACTTTAATATTTGTATTTCAGGACCAGGTAGTACTATTGAAATGAAATTTCGCATGATGTAATCTGCAATAAGTAAAAATTATTAGATACATATTTTTTTTTGTTAGACCCTAAGTACGTTATATATGGAAAATATTTACACGAATAGATAGATAGATAGATGGATGGATGGATGGATGGATGGATGGATGGATGGATGGATGGATGGATGGATGGATGGATGGATGGATGGATGGATGGATGGATGGATGGATGGATGGATGGATGGATGGATGGATGGATGGATGGATGGATGGATGGATGGATGGATGGATGGATGGATGGATGGATGGATGGATGGATGGATGGATGGATGGATGGATGGATGGATGGATGGATGGATGGATGGATGGATGGATGGATGGATGGATGGATGGATGGATGGATGGATGGATGGATGGATGGATGGATGGATGGATGGATGGATGGATGGATGGATGGATGGATGGATGGATGGATGGATGGATGGATGGATGGATGGATGGATGGATGGATGGATGGATGGATGGATGGATGGATGGATGGATGGATGGATGGATGGATGGATGGATGGATGGATGGATGGATGGATGGATGGATGGATGGATGGATGGATGGATGGATGGATGGATGGATGGATGGATGGATGGATGGATGGATGGATGGATGGATGGATGGATGGATGGATGGATGGATGGATGGATGGATGGATGGATGGATGGATGGATGGATGGATGGATGGATGGATGGATGGATGGATGGATGGATGGATGGATGGATGGATGGATGGATGGATGGATGGATGGATGGATGGATGGATGGATGGATGGATGGATGGATGGATGGATGGATGGATGGATGGATGGATGGATGGATGGATGGATGGATGGATGGATGGATGGATGGATGGATGGATGGATGGATGGATGGATGGATGGATGGATGGATGGATGGATGGATGGATGGATGGATGGATGGATGGATGGATGGATGGATGGATGGATGGATGGATGGATGGATGGATGGATGGATGGATGGATGGATGGATGGATGGATGGATGGATGGATGGATGGATGGATGGATGGATGGATGGATGGATGGATGGATGGATGGATGGATGGATGGATGGATGGATGGATGGATGGATGGATGGATGGATGGATGGATGGATGGATGGATGGATGGATGGATGGATGGATGGATGGATGGATGGATGGATGGATGGATGGATGGATGGATGGATGGATGGATGGATGGATGGATGGATGGATGGATGGATGGATGGATGGATGGATGGATGGATGGATGGATGGATGGATGGATGGATGGATGGATGGATGGATGGATGGATGGATGGATGGATGGATGGATGGATGGATGGATGGATGGATGGATGGATGGATGGATGGATGGATGGATGGATGGATGGATGGATGGATGGATGGATGGATGGATGGATGGATGGATGGATGGATGGATGGATGGATGGATGGATGGATGGATGGATGGATGGATGGATGGATGGATGGATGGATGGATGGATGGATGGATGGATGGATGGATGGATGGATGGATGGATGGATGGATGGATGGATGGATGGATGGATGGATGGATGGATGGATGGATGGATGGATGGATGGATGGATGGATGGATGGATGGATGGATGGATGGATGGATGGATGGATGGATGGATGGATGGATGGATGGATGGATGGATGGATGGATGGATGGATGGATGGATGGATGGATGGATGGATGGATGGATGGATGGATGGATGGATGGATGGATGGATGGATGGATGGATGGATGGATGGATGGATGGATGGATGGATGGATGGATGGATGGATGGATGGATGGATGGATGGATGGATGGATGGATGGATGGATGGATGGATGGATGGATGGATGGATGGATGGATGGATGGATGGATGGATGGATGGATGGATGGATGGATGGATGGATGGATGGATGGATGGATGGATGGATGGATGGATGGATGGATGGATGGATGGATGGATGGATGGATGGATGGATGGATGGATGGATGGATGGATGGATGGATGGATGGATGGATGGATGGATGGATGGATGGATGGATGGATGGATGGATGGATGGATGGATGGATGGATGGATGGATGGATGGATGGATGGATGGATGGATGGATGGATGGATGGATGGATGGATGGATGGATGGATGGATGGATGGATGGATGGATGGATGGATGGATGGATGGATGGATGGATGGATGGATGGATGGATGGATGGATGGATGGATGGATGGATGGATGGATGGATGGATGGATGGATGGATGGATGGATGGATGGATGGATGGATGGATGGATGGATGGATGGATGGATGGATGGATGGATGGATGGATGGATGGATGGATGGATGGATGGATGGATGGATGGATGGATGGATGGATGGATGGATGGATGGATGGATGGATGGATGGATGGATGGATGGATGGATGGATGGATGGATGGATGGATGGATGGATGGATGGATGGATGGATGGATGGATGGATGGATGGATGGATGGATGGATGGATGGATGGATGGATGGATGGATGGATGGATGGATGGATGGATGGATGGATGGATGGATGGATGGATGGATGGATGGATGGATGGATGGATGGATGGATGGATGGATGGATGGATGGATGGATGGATGGATGGATGGATGGATGGATGGATGGATGGATGGATGGATGGATGGATGGATGGATGGATGGATGGATGGATGGATGGATGGATGGATGGATGGATGGATGGATGGATGGATGGATGGATGGATGGATGGATGGATGGATGGATGGATGGATGGATGGATGGATGGATGGATGGATGGATGGATGGATGGATGGATGGATGGATGGATGGATGGATGGATGGATGGATGGATGGATGGATGGATGGATGGATGGATGGATGGATGGATGGATGGATGGATGGATGGATGGATGGATGGATGGATGGATGGATGGATGGATGGATGGATGGATGGATGGATGGATGGATGGATGGATGGATGGATGGATGGATGGATGGATGGATGGATGGATGGATGGATGGATGGATGGATGGATGGATGGATGGATGGATGGATGGATGGATGGATGGATGGATGGATGGATGGATGGATGGATGGATGGATGGATGGATGGATGGATGGATGGATGGATGGATGGATGGATGGATGGATGGATGGATGGATGGATGGATGGATGGATGGATGGATGGATGGATGGATGGATGGATGGATGGATGGATGGATGGATGGATGGATGGATGGATGGATGGATGGATGGATGGATGGATGGATGGATGGATGGATGGATGGATGGATGGATGGATGGATGGATGGATGGATGGATGGATGGATGGATGGATGGATGGATGGATGGATGGATGGATGGATGGATGGATGGATGGATGGATGGATGGATGGATGGATGGATGGATGGATGGATGGATGGATGGATGGATGGATGGATGGATGGATGGATGGATGGATGGATGGATGGATGGATGGATAGACTGATAGACTATTTAGCTCATGCGTCTTTCTTAAGAATTGGACCAAGAACGAGTTTGAAGTCAGCCAATCACAGATATGATTCACTCAACATTTATCGAACTTCTTTATCATCCCCTACAAAGTGATATAAAGACACGTCCTCTTTTCTTTATATTCTAATCAGGTCGGAGACTCTTTAGGCAGTGACTTACGCATGCCATCAATGTCTCGGCACGTTAAGACTAATTCTGCAAGTATAGTAAACATTACACGTATATCTGTTCAGGAATACGTATAATAAGAAAGGTATTCCGTAGTTCAGCGACGTTGGCATTTAATAATATAATTGTAATTACCTCCTGTAAACATTTTAAACACACAACCTCAACAGCCGGATGGAAATGCCTTTCAGAGATGGGAGATGAATGCAGAAAGACAAGCTAATCATTCTCCCTCTTTCGATTGGACTCGTCCAAATCGTCCAGCTGAGCATCTGCGTCAGTTGAAACGTGGATAATATTATATTTAAAGAAAGTAGGTATGGGTCCTCGATACTTTCGATACCTCGATACTCTCGATACTTGCATGGTATCGGCATCGAACGATACTTCAGAAAACTCGCTCGATACTTTTTCGATACTTTTGTATTTCTGCAATTAAGTGACAATGCTAGTATTTTTTAACAAAAACTTGTAAGTGGACTGTTTAAAAAAATAATTTTAGTTTTAATGTAGAGTTTAAAAATAATTATAGGCTACTGGTGATAAATTATTAAATTTTGTCTCATTAAGAGTCGGATCGATAGTCGTCCCCCAGGCAAGCATGCTTCCCTGGGGAGCTGATTGATAGAGGCTTGCTACCTGGCAAACCCCTAGCGGTCTCCCAGAACTGTCATCAACACGCTTTCCGTCTGCAAGCCACATGGCACGAACTTCCCTCGTCAACTTCGACGATAAGCGAGAAGAATGGAGGACCCTTTTCACAAATATAGGGATCGCGAATTTTAGGTGCAATTCAGATTTTAAAGGCAAACGAAGCATGCAGATAAGTTCCTGCTGGCCCCTCCCCTCTGCCTCTGCCGAAGGCGAGCGTAGCAGGTGGAGATGTTAGGCGCGGTCATCTTAACATATTGCCAACATCCACTTTGAATAATACAATGTGCTTATGCTTAAAACTATTAAGATAATCTTTTATAATAGTAAAACTAGATTGTTTGTTCAGAAAATGTTTAGTATTCCTCATAAATGTTCTTAAAAAATACAACTGGTGAAAATTTATACTGACTTTCTCCCTATTATATTGGTCACTATGAAGTAGCCATTTTAGCTCGACCGTGATGCATCTACACGGTTGCCATTCACTGCAAAATCCGAACTTCTGCTGGAACCTCCGCTGGCAGGGATTTCACGATACGGAACTCCAAGGGGCCTGCCAGCTGGGTGTACGTAAGCCCCTATACCTGGCAGAGCTTTATAAATCCGACTCTAAATATGCATACTTAGTTAATTTAGTTGGTATTACACAGTACTCTCAAATTTTTAATTTTTAATGTACCGTACCTATTTATTGAAGCTGGAAATGTTGAAGGTATCGAGTATCGAGGAAAAAATCATGTATCGGTATCGAGTATCGAGAAATCTGGTATCGAGAAAATCTGGTATCAACCCATCTCTAAAAGAAACACTAGGCCAGTATACATCATTAGGAACAATAATATAATATCAATTAAGGTAACTATATTTCTGGGAGTCGAAACTGGGACAGATTGTATAAGTCCTCACGACAAACTAAATAAAACATACCAAATGAAAATTTAATACGATTTCTACACATGACAACTACACATAATTTTTAACACTCGCGTCAGTTCTTAATTCCCTCTTACTTCTGTGACGAATGAACAACTGTTTTTGCAAATCAACTGTCATCATCAGTGTTACTTTCAAAATATCTTCTTTTATTTGAGTTTGATCATAAGTACCGGTACGTTACTCATCGCTTGACTGCTGCATTTGTACTGAGAAGACATGATACAAATCCCACAACCTTAGAAATATTTATACAAGGTATCGCTTTGGATGTGAAGGGCTGAAATATATTTTCTACCCAACACACATCAGTGCAATTTTTATTATCTTTGATCGACTACTCAATTTACTGAGTTACGGCAAACTGCTGCACACTCTTCGAATAAGCCATTACCATTAATTTTGCAATTCGTAACACATTGGTAAGAGAGTCCTAACATTTTCGTAGCTCATCCATTTTCGTACACTTAACTTTGGTAAAGTGAAACTTAATCTATCTTCTATAATAATAAGAGAAAGTGTTTGCCTGTCTGTGCGCAATGCCCTGCGAAATCTATTGCACGCAGAGATCTGAAATTTTAAACATAGATGAACTGAAGGGTGGCCGAATGTACATCAAAGCCAGATTTTTTATTTTCGCTTTCCTTCGGGAGCTATGAGTGAAAAGCTGGCAAAAAACTGGATTTTTTGCGCTATAGAAGCATCAGTTTTCGGTAATACGTTTCAATTGTCAAGTCAATTGCAGATGGCTTAACTTTTTTGTCAAACCTTGAAAATAAGAGCTTCGCGATTTTCTCAGTTATAGATCGATTTAATTTTGTAAGCCCATCCTGGTCCTTTAATTTGTTTATAATGCCAAGGCACGCAGACATCTAAAATTTTTAACCTAGACGTAAGAAGGATAAAGAATATAAGCCTAAAGTGGCAAACCTTGATCTATTTGGTGGAAGTCACTACTGTATGCAGTGGTTTTCTGGGCCAGAAAACTTGAGTCTTTTCCCAGGCGGTGCTTTCTAATCGTGGAATGCACTCCAAGCAGGAATATTCTCTGTTTCATTATACTTATATTAATCGTTTACTTTATGAATGATTCGCCTGTATGTCTTAACAAATATAATGTTTTAGTTATTATGTTCTTAATTTTTATTGTTGAATTAATTATTATCGTGGGCGAAGCCGCGGGCACCTGCTAGTAAACTATAAATACGTTATTAGCAATTAAGTATGTCCTAGAAGGCCACGACAACGGAAAACATAAGGATTAGCAAATCCAGTCCAGTAATTCCAAGTTTAGCGTAAATATTACTGAATTTCCCGAACTAAATTCATGACTGACATTGCTAAGAAAATGAAAATTGTATGATGAAACCTCTATAACCCTGAATTCTATTTGATTTCTAGAAACCTGAACATTTAGGCGTCCCGGCAGAACTTTCCTTACCATATCGGGATGTCTGGTCACTATATATATAAATAACTATGTTTTACGTAACATATCTCTAATATTAAATCTTAGCGAACAATAGGGTACTCGAATAAATGAATGTTTATTAACTTATCGTGTTTTGTTCACAGAAAACTTCACATAGATCATTATATATCATGAATGCCTTTCACGGTACACCGTGACAATCTAAAATGTTAGATCCATTTATTCGTGACTTGGAACTCCCCTGGATAAATTCCCTCTCAACTTCTCACTCGGGAATTTACCGGCGATTTCCGAGTCACTCGTGGCATTACCCATGACTATTCCATTCATACTTAAACTTCACATCGTGAGATCATTTTCCACTAAGGGGGAAAAATTCAATATTAGGCTAATTATTTTGGTAAAAAAATTCGTTTGTCCAAAGATTTACTTTTGGCCTAATGAATAAAGGAAACCGAGTGACGCGATTTTATAAATTGCATTAATGACATCGTATGTAGATGAATCCCATGTTTGAAGCTCCTGCAGGAAAACCTATTAATGCTAATTTCTCACACTTCTATTTTCGGAATATTTCCGAATGTTCTTCAGTTCTGATTCCAGCTTTACAGGTATATCTCTTATAGTGAATTTACCTTACCGATACAGAGAACTGTGATTAGCAAAGATGTCATTTTAAATAAATCGTTTTAAAATGATAAATTAACTTACCCAGGGTATACTATGCGCAATTCATATAATCGAAATACCAATTGGGCATAACGAAAATTAATTTGCTTTTGCTAATCTCTTTGGTTTAAATGTAAAATTATGAATCATTACCTTTTCTAATCATCAGAGTTGTTGTAAGAAGAATTATTAATCGTATTTCACAAAAACCCAACGACAATAGCAGATTATTCCAAATAATACCAACTGAAATGTATTACAAGAAATATAATGCAATTCATAAGCCTTGTTACATAATATAGGAAAGGAAAATTACTAAAATTTCTACTCTCTATATTTTAAATCATCCAAAAATACAAAATTCAGCCATTTAATCTTAAAATAACGTAATATGCAGTCAGTCAATCAGTAGTAAGGGCCGTTCAAGTATTACGTAGGCTAAGCATATTACAGTAATTTTGTACCCCCTCCCCCATTTTAAGACCCCCATTTTAAGACCCCTCTTTCCCAAACGTAAGATTTTATGACATTTTGTATGTCAATACACTTGGCAGAAAAAAATGTATAGACCGCAGAACCCTCTTTTCCCAATTGCTTGTTGTTATTGCAAGGTAATTGCTTCGTCGTCTAATGCTTACGTAAGAACTGCCGTGACCCCTCCCACCCCATTGTCAGAAAAAAAGTAAACAGACTTTGGACGCCCACCTCCCCCCTTACTTCCTACGTAATACTTGAACGGCCCCTAATTATTCTCATTAACTATTTTTTTCAATAATTTTGATTATGTGTGAGATTACACAAATCTTAGACTGGTAGACCAACTCTTATTTCAAATTATGTCAAATTATGTAAAATACAACACAAAAAGAATTGAAATATTACGAAATTAAACATCCATCATGTACTGTAGCATTGTTACACTACTTTTTGTAGTTGATTTGATTGTTACTAAATTTAGAAGTGTTGACATCTTAGGAAAATATATTTTTCTTTTAATGGGGTCTAGAAAGCTCGGCTTATATAATGTGATATTAATGAATTAAACGCCATTGTTCCTTAACTGTGCTACGTTGAAAATTTAGACATAATTTGAAACCTAAGATTGCGGAAGAGGCGGCTTATGATTTTTTTTTAATCTTTTGAAATGTACTCTATTCTGTCAAACCACTAATAGTGCAGGCCGAACTGGCGCACGAATATGCAAAACTTTTCGGACGCAGTTTCTTTTCTGATTCTTAATTATGACACCTTACAGTATGTAAAAATGAAGGTTGCCACCAAATATTGTGGTGGAGGTTATATTGACCCCCCATTAAAGATGGCGGATGAGCCACATCATGTTTACGCCATTATCTCCATGATCCCTGGTCCGATCTTTCTGTTATTATTTTTTTAAATAAAAGGAAATTAAAAATACAACCAAAAATATTATTACACATTTTTTGATATCTTCTACCATTTACAGGTTATTTAAGTGCAAAGTGTTTTTTTAATATCTATACAAAGGATATACTGAAAAATGAAAAGTTGGTTTAACAACTTTTTACATTTTTTATATGCGTTCCTAGTACATACATATATTTTTTATTCAGATTCAAATATAAAATACATGTTTGCAGTCCACAGAAATACATACACATAGTGGTATTCAGTTCATTTGCTTCTTTTTACAGCTGCAATTAAATGTCGTGCAGCGAGACCTACAATTGCACGGTGGTACTGTGTACTCAGGCACTGCGTTTTTTTTAACATACTTATGCAGAAGTTCATTGCTATTTTTTCATAACCAAATTCCATCAAGTCTAATGGCTCGTACAAGGGTTTTAAAGCGTTCTTCCATATGTATGTTTGGGCTGATGCACGTAAAGCATGTTGATATAAAGTATCTGTAGTGCATGGAATTCCGTTTAATGACAAAACAAGTCTCACAGTTCGAGATATGGATACATAAAGTACTTCGTCTGCTGTTAGCCCTGGTTTATTTATTAGTTTTAAATATATGTGTTCCAGAGCTGTTGACTGTGAGTGAGTGAGAGGTAGTCCATTCCCCAGTGGCTTAAGGACGTCTTGTGCGTAGGAATGTTTAATTTCATTTGTGACGGACTTTCTTACTTTAATTCTATAAAGATCATTTTATTTTGTCTTTTCTCAATTATACGTCTTTACGTAACAAAAGTCTATATTCCAAACTACAGTCGTAACAGTGACCCAGTTAAGCAACTTCGTAAGTACACCTGTCTTGTTATCACCAGTTACGGTAAGCGTACTTTATCATATCAACACTATCCAGCACATCACCATACAGGGTGTTCGGAAATTTCTTCACTATATTTATTAACTAACGTCTCTTGTATTTGTGGAAATATTTCTATTTGATAAGGGCGCCATCCACAGATAGCATTTATACTTTCATTAATTAATTATCTTTATTATTTCTTCTTCAACTTATACACATATTCCTCCATTTTCTTTTCCCTACACTAACCTCTATCGAAAGTCCACTCAAAATGTAATTTATATATATATATATATATATATATATATATATATATATATATATATGTAAATATATATACGTATGCCTCTCAGCTTAGCTTTTAAACAGTGAAGACGGGGATAGGTTCTGATTTTTACATGAAATATCCTTTTTATGTTACAAAATAAATAATGACACCAATTTAAATTTCTTTCGAATCATTAACAATATTTTATTTATTTTGTTTTATTCAACAATATTCAGTTTGTCTGCTGTTACGTTACAACTTTTACTCTCAAATAAACATGTACGATATCATTATCATAAAAAATCAACATTTATTATATGAAGAACAATACTCCATTAACGGTTCTTAATAAGGTTAGTGCTCTCAAATAGTTTCTTCTTAATGTTCAGTTATCTTGTTACACTGAATTTCAAGAAATGAATATAATTCCTACTTTTATTTTTCAGATGGATTCTGCAATTCTACAACCAATTATTTCTTTTATTAAAAAGAATTCAGACATCAAGAATGAACTTGCAAGAAAATATAACTCTACACTGTAAATATTCTTTTAATAAATGTTCATTTTCACGTATAACCTCTAAAACTTTATTTACTCTTCGTAACAGTCAGTTATGATATAATCCTGTATTAGTCCGTTCCTATCTGTCCAGTCTAAGAAGAATAAGTGGTTTCTTTAAAGAAAACAGTAAAGACAATATGGAAGAAAGAAAGTGAAATTCAGGTTTAGTCCCAAGACTTGAACTATGGCAACACACCTCCGATACAGCGAGCTATGTCTAGGTTCTGAGTTACAGCCAACCTGACATCTCCCCTGCAACCGGTGAAATATGAAAGGACTAAAAAAATCAAATTTGACACATCGATGAACAAGGTCCCTGACAAGTTTAACTGCTCTTGGGGCGGATGACCGCCTAGAACACCTATTAACTTCTAGTTTCTCTTTTCAATAATTACTTTATCTTACTAGTTTCGGTCCTCCTTAGGCCTACTTCTAGACTTCTTTACTTCATTTAATTCCTTTGAAATCTTTAGATTCCTCAATAGGTTACATATGAACTATTAGTTCCCCTTTTTTTTCTTCTTCTTTCCCTATTCTTTTCTTTTCCTTCTAAGCAAAGTTACTCTTTTATCCGTTTCAAATTCACTTTTGAAATCTGTACTCGCTTCCCATGGTTCTATAATATTGCTTAACCGTCTTCTGGTTCCTAAATTCACTTGAACTATAATTATCTTAACCCAATGTACTTTATTATTCGTCGTAGCTTATTCAAGTTCCTTCTTAGTACAAACTCAAAAAAATTCCCTTTACATACAATTATGTCTTCCTGTTACTTAATTTCAATCTGTGCCCATTTATGTTTCTGAATTCCCTTTGAATTACAATACGAAACTAATTAACACCACCTAAGTAACTTCTCCCTACTTTCTCACACTCTCACTTCTTTTCTTTTTCTTTTTTTCTCTTCTCTTTTAACCTAACTCTGAACTTGAACTACTCAACCGATAATCTTTACTTCCATTCCTAAGTGAATAACCATTAACCAGATTTCCTTTTTCTTTTACACACACATTAATATTTTCCAAAACTTCTTCCCTTTCCAAATCCTGATCTCGTACTTAAATCTCTATTAAATATAAAGTAACTAAACCTTAAAGGCCAGCATGCCATCTAGATATATAAAATACCCATCTGTCACATTAACGAAACCCAAGTGGGAGGAGCCCAAATAAGGATTACTGTTATGCCCCTTTTAATTTCTTCCTTACTCGCCTCGCGACCTCTCTGAAAAATGCAAAAGTATTCATAGGCTTCTCCAGTTAAAATCAGCTTCGTATTCGGTCGTGACTTAACAACCCATGAACACCCAAGATATAGAGATTTCGTACCATCTGTCCCTTTGTTCCTTCCGACCAAGAATGAAAAACATAGGACTACTGCACTACTACTACTGCTTTTTTATCTTTATTCTACTTCTATTTCCCTCTTAAAATTATTCCTATATTATATGGTGATCTGATAACCAGCCATATCTTTGAAAGCTCAATATTTAACTTTTAGTTATGGAAGTATCTCAATACAAAAGTGTCTTAGTATAACAGTTTGTCCGATACTCATCCAACAGTAATTCCACGTTGTTCAGCACCATTAGCAGTCAGTCCTTCTTCTTGTCGGTGTCCATCTCCAAATGGATCTTGTTTGAGTCCAACCATACTCTTCACTTCTAGCTGGTGTTCGCTACAGCGGCCACGACATAAGTCAACCCACGTTCTGGCTCGTTCCAATGCAACGGCTATGTCCGCATAACCATCGATCGTTGCTTTCTTGTTAAGATGTTCTTCTCGGCTTACGTTCTCCAATAGAACGTTAGGCAACTCCGTCGCCACAACTGCCGCTCACTCCATACACTCGTCGATCCAACTTCTCTTCTCTCCACTACCTTCTTGTTCAACGTCCCATGTCTGTCTCTCTTATCTACTTTCGCGACCAACCGTCGCCTCCTCAAACTTTTCTTCTCGCGCATGCGCACTTCCTGTAATTCAAACAAAACTCACACAGTATCGATAGTTCTGTCTCTTTTATTTTTTTCTCGTTTATGAATGGTTCCTTTGTGGTCCCATCTTATTCATACGCGTCACCAGTTATTTTTTCACAACGTGACATTCCCCCCTTTCTCACCCCAAAGAAATGTTTTCTTTTATTAGGGAACATTTTTTTTCCTTTAACAACCAGTAAATATCTAGACTGGAACAAAGCGTTTTAAGTCCTTTACGTGCCACTTCCCTAACTCTTTACCATAGCTGTTCGTCAATTTATAACTATTTTCACCGATCCTTTTCTTTATAACATAAGGACCCATGAACTTCTCACTTAAGCTTACCGTATAACCTTGCGTTCCATCACTAAGCTCAAAGTTTCTTCTCAACACTAAATCACCTGGACAAAATTTCACTTCTCTTCTCTTGAGATTATAATAATGACTCGACTTTTTATAGGCTATTTCCAAGTTATGTCTGACTAAAAAGTTTACCTTTTTTAACCTTTCCAACCTTTCTATCCAATTTTTTGGAATTTCCTTAATTATAGGTTGGTTTTCATTTACATCTAATCTACTTAGAACTTCAGCTTCACGCCCAAAATTTAACATATAAGGAGTGCATCCAGTGGAATTATGTTTAGCTGTATTCAAAGCAATCTTGAACTCTTTTAGATAAATATCCCATACAGTTTGATCAGTCTTAATGTAACTAGCAATCATAGTCTTCAATACACGATTAATCCTTTCTACTGGATTTCCTTGTGGTGAGTATACTGGAAGATAGCAAGGAGTTATATTAAAGTCTTAAAATAGATTGAATTAAATTACTAGTATATTGTGGTTCATTATCCATCAGCCAATATCTCGGAACTCCCCATTTAAGGATAATTAATTCATAGAACGCTTCAAGAACTGTTCTACTGGTTGCTTTCCTTAAAGCCTTACATTCTACATATTTTGTAAATGTATCTTGAAATACTAATACATATCTATTCCCCTGCTTGGAACGTGTATCTGGTCCAAGTAAACCTGTAGCTACAGTAGTCCATGGCTTTTCTTTCTGATAAAAATGCATTGAACTGTTTGCGAAACTTTCTGCTTTTGACATACTTCACAGGAAGTTACATATTTTGCATCATCATTGACATCCCCGGTCAATAATATCTTTTAGCTATCCGAAAAAAGTTTTAGTTATACCCATATGTCCTGCAGTAGGTAAATCATGACATTCCTGCAGTATTTTACTCCTATATTCTTGTGGTATGACTAACTTCCACTATACACCGTTCCTTCTAATGTTTGTTCCAACTGATCTAGTCGCAAATGATATAGTTTTCCATCTACCACCCTCCAATCTGGCCAAAATTTAGGTTTACTCTGTACTTGTTCCCTTCGTTTCATAAACCATGAGTCTCGTATATTTTCCCACTCTATTTCTCCTGAACAACTAGTCAACAAGAGACAAAATTCTTCCTCTGCCGTTTTTTCCTGAATCTTTCCTTTATGTATCCTAGACAATGCATCGGGAACTTTCTGTAACTTACCAGGTCTATGTATTACTTCGAAATCATATTCTTGGAGTAGTAAACTCCATCTAGCTAATCGTCCAGTCGGATTCTGTAAGTTATTTAACCACTTAAGCGCAAAGTGATCGGTGTATACTTTGAAATGATAACTTTCTATATAAGGACGGAATTTCTGAATAGCCCAAAGAATAGCTAATAATTCCTTTTCTACTATTGCCCATTTTTGTTCTCCCACAGTTAAAGTTCTACTAGCATAAGCAATTACTTTTTCTTCTCCATTCTCTCCTGGCTGTATTAACGCGGCTCCAAGTCCTGAAAAACTAGCATCTGTCTGAAGTACTAAAGGCTTATTGTAGTCTGGACACATCAATATGAGGCTAGTGGAAAGTTTCTATTTCAATGTATCAAAAGATTCCTGACATTCCTCTGTCCAACGCCATCTCTGATTCTTTTTCAGAAGTGCAGTGAGGGGCTTTACAACTTCCGAAAAAAAATGGAATGAACCGTCGGTACTAAGAAGCGAGTCCTAAAAATGCTCGTACTTCCTTGACTTTAGTAGGGGCTGGATATTCAAGGATACACGAGATTTTCTCTGGATCTACAGCAATTCCCAGTGGAGTAATGATATGACCTAAATATTTTAATTCACTTCTACAAAATTTCGATTTTTCTATATTAATTTTCAGGTTATCTTTACACAATTTCCCAAAAACTTTCTCTAACAAAATTAAATGTTCTTCAAAGGTCTCACTAATAAGCACTATTTCATCCAAGTAACAGAAACATTTCTCTCCTATCTCCTCTCGTAAGAGAGTGTCAACCAATATTTGAAATGAGGCTGGGACGTTATAAATTCCAAACGGCATAACTCGAAATTGATATAATCCTCTACCAGGTACAGTGAAAGCTGTTTTCTCTTTATATGCTTCATCTAATGGCATTTGCCAATAACCATTCTTCAAATCTATTGTACTTATGTAACGGGCATGTCGCAATTTACTCAAAACATGTTCAATATATCTCGTTTAGTACATCCATTAACTTTTCAGAAATGTACACAGAACCTCCATGTATGATCTGGTTTCTTTACCATAACTACCGGAGAAGACCAAGGTGAATTTGACGGTTCTATAATA
Organism: Ectobius pallidus; assembly: GCA_964059195.1. NCBI lineage: Eukaryota > Metazoa > Arthropoda > Insecta > Blattodea > Ectobiidae > Ectobius > Ectobius pallidus. The sequence continues at coordinate 135,444,626 of CAXKWD010000003.1, read as the reverse complement.
TTTTCTGCCAACATTTGATCTATTTTTGTATGAATAATTTTTTCTAGAATAGGTGATACCGGATAATATCTTTGTTTTATAGGATTAGCGTCGCCTGTATCAATAACATGAGAAATTAAATCTGTAGGTCCTGTACACTGATCAAATTTTTCTAAGTGAATTTCCAAAAATCTATCTAGTTTACCTTTCTCCTGAGAAGTGGGGAGAGTTAGAATATTATGTAACTGATCTTCCTCTTTCAAATCTATTGCCCTAACAAACCGGAAAATTTTTGTTGGTTCATCTCTGAAATACCAAGTTCCATTTTGTAAATCTACAACCAAGCCAATTTGTTTCAAGACATCCATTCCTAAAATCATATCCACTGCTAAATTTGGCATGATTTTACACTTTATTTGAAAACTTTTGTTTTGTAACTTCATTTCAAATAATCTCTCTCCTTTGATAGAACTATAAGTCTTATCTGCTAATTGTACAATTTTTGTTTCGGATTCTTCCAATGGTAAATCTAGTACCATACACAAAAATCACCCTTTTCACCTACATAAGTTCTGTCAGAACGTGAATCTATCAAAGCTATGGAAGTAATGTCTTCCAACAAAAGTTCTACAAAACATCTATCTTCATTTACTAAATCTGTAGGATTAATATTTAACATCGTAAAGGTGTGGTTATTAGGTAATTGTCAAAATGGATTTGTAACCTTTGACTTACCTTTTTGGGGTGTCCTACAATTTATGGCCCTGTGTCCAAATTTGTTACAGTTATAAAATTTAACCACTGTATTTGCAGTAACTCTACGGGGTGCTTTACATTCAAACTACCTATGTCTCAATCTATCACTATTCTAACATATTTGATTATTAGAAAACCGAAAATCTCTTGCATTACTATTTTCTCCCTGTTCATATGAGATGTCTTGCTACATCTCAGAAAGATGAATAGAGAAGTATTGATTTTTTTTTCTCAGGAGCAGTAAGGATATCTTGATTTATCCTAAAGATGCATAAGGATGTCTTGATTTATCCTTAAGGTGCATAAGGATGTCTTGATTTATCCTCAAGGTGCATAAGGATGTCTTGATTTATCCTTAAGGTGCATAAGGATGTCTTGACTTATCCTTAACAGCATCATGATGACGAGCTCGGAGGAGCCACAAGATTGTGCGGGCAACACAAGTCAAGAGCACCATCCGGCCACACACAATGGCAAAACAAGTGCAAGGAGCTACCTCAGTGATGGTCTCCACACCATCCGAGCAGGCGTGTCATGATCACGACCGCGAGGAAGAAATCCATACTCCAGCATCCAGATTAAGCTGCAACAGAATCCAAAGCGCACAGTATCTTCTTTATATAATAAGGGAGGGGTGTCACACAGTGTGAGTTGCACGTCCCAACGTTATTTTTTTTTGTGTTGAATGTATTACATCATTGATTCCCCTTCTTTTTATATTTAGTTCATAATATCAATTCATTTCCAAGTTGGGTAATAAATACTTCTCCCATAGAAGGTATGCCAAGTTTTGATTTGTTTTTTGTTTTTGTTTTTGTTTTTTGTTTTAATCCTATTATATTATTCCTCCCTTTTTTACAGAATGTTACAAACATTTAGTAATTCTGTCTAATATAGAAATTATCATTATTATTATCTCTTTTTTTACAACTAGCATTTCTGACAATTACACAACATATTTGTTTACATTCCCCATTTAATGAGATAGTGAGTTTTTCTTCTTTAAATTTCTAAGATTTCTTTCTTTTACATTTGCTGAAATTAACCTATACATTTATATATTTAAAATTACACAGTTAAAACATGGGGCAGTTCCCTAGAGTAGTGACTGAATGCTTCGAATTACGTTCTGCCCCTTTTTAGTAAGAGACATTCTCCAGAAGGGAGCTAAGTTCTCAAACTGGAGAATCGTGGCGAGTGAAAAAGTTATGGAACACACAATCAGAGAAAACAGCAAATCTAAAGAGCTCAGAAAATTAGCCCTCATAAAGATGCTGTTAAATAAAGTCAATATCTAAAGTGTAAAAGAGTGGGGCAACCCACACGTGACAAATAAAGGGAAAAAACAACTTTTAACACACACAGTAGGTAAACCCTGAAATACAATGAATACCCTTGGCACGGATTTCACAAACAATCTCATCTTTGCGCAAAAGATGAAAGGACAAAGTATTATAACCCTTGATGACAAAATGAGAGAAATTTGTAAATACTTCAACAAAGAGATTAACAAAACTACTCGTTAAGCGATGCGACTGTGATGGCGCATCCCTCAACCGTCCACACAAAAGAAAAGGAATATAGGCGACCACTTTACCGGTTTTGAGAACGGTATGAACTGGCTATCGGTAATTTTTTATTTTTTTTTGTACTAGATTAATGAAACACACAACATGAATACATTAGGGAGAAAACAGGAAGCAAGGTGCGGGACCAAAAGTACAAGGAACCAAAATTCTTAAGCGGGACGGCAGAAGAAGCGACGACAAGGGTCATAAATACGGCGAAGAAGGAATCCCAATTAACAATTCAACAATGAACATCTATTCACAAATTTACTTATGTACATGATGTATTTACAACAAGGTGACAATATATGGCTGATTACTCCCTGTATGAGAATAATATAATTGTATTCCTCGAAAAGATTTATTTTAATATCTTCCCTATCTAATAACAACCTTCAATGTTTCAAAAAATATATTTCTCTTAAGAATTCCTAAAAGGAATTACTTCAGTATCCAACTTCCACGGAGACAAGAATTAATCCTCATAATTAATTAAATTGCAATGCTGAATGCTCCAAATCTCAATAGTTAAATCAGACTTAAATATTATTAATTCTCAGACTTATATTATTATGAGTGCTGATAATAAGTAATTTAAATTACCAAATTCAAAATATGCAGTATAAGAGTTATTAATATTGCTAGAGCCTATATATGAAATCCTAATTCACTTAATGTAGGTGAAGTCAAGTGTACATAGAATGTTTTATTAGAGAATAATTCCAATATACAAATAAATATAAATGCCTATAAGGATGTAATATGCTTTTACATCATAGAAATGACTAGGCCCAGAATGAATTCAAAATTGTATTAAAGAATTTATCTCTTAGATTCACTCCACTATTAATTACTTGCAGGTATGAATAGCTGCAACAACTAACCTAACAAGCAAACCACATATTCCATTGAGGAAATATTCCACAATTCAAATGATTACAATTACTATATAAGATCAATATTCTATTAACGAATATACCAAAACTCCAATAATTGTAAATTTTGTATAAGGGTAAGATTCGCCTAGATGCCTGAAATAACTAGGAAAATAATCAATGGGAAAATTGTATTGTAGGCAAAAATTGCAAGTCCTCAATAACTATAAATTTATATAAAACTATAGCTTACTTTGGAATAGCAGAAAGGATCAGAAATACCAATTGAGGGCAGTAGTGTTAATAAACTATTTTAAAGTTCCCAACAACTGTAAATTCGTTTAAGCGAACGCAGATAATAACTTCCGAAAGCAGAAACAATAGAAAAATAATAAGTTAAGAGAAACAGTATCTACCACAGTATATTAAAATTTTCAGTAACAGAATATTTCTACAAGCAGGAGACTAACTTTGGAATAGTCGACGAGAGAAATAGGAAGGAAAATATATTAAAAAAAAGAATTTATAGAAACATATTCCAGAATTCAATTACTATAAGTTCGTATAAACCAATGAATAACTTTGAAATGGCCAAAAAGACTGGAACAATAAGTTAAGTGAAATTATAATTATAGAAAAGTATCCAAGACCTCAATAACTGTAATTTTGTATATAAAAAAGGATAACTTTGAAATAGCAGAAATTATTGGAACAAAAGTTAAGTGAACTTGTAATTATAGAAAAATATGCAAGAGTACAAATATCTTTAAATTAGTACCAAAATATGATTAGGTTTAGAATACTAAAAATGATTAGAAAAATACTATAAGGTCAATATCGCATTAAGGACGTATTCCAAATTTATTACACTCCAAAAGTTTATTTCAAAAAACCAAATAGTCAAGTGATACAAAATTCTTTAATTATTAAAACGTGAAATACGGCAGCTATAACAAGGTTAATTTTGTTTACTTTACTTTCTATGGAAAATTCTCGTCGGATATAGGGCTAATAAATTACTGGACTTAACTTTCTGAGAGAGATTTTAGATATCAACAATTATGTATATATATCAAGGACAGATTACGTCAGAAAAGTAAGGTGAGTGGCTAGAAATGTTATAGTTTAAACATTAGTAACTATTCCCAATAGCGTATTAAATTTTCAGAGCAATGGATAACACACAATATGTGCACCGCAGTGAAATACAATTTTTCCATGGAGGATGGTAATTATAATTTTTAAGACACTAATAGCAGGGACTATTAACCAGAGTACGTAACAATATCTTCAAGAACTTACATAACGGTATCTATTCAGGCATATGTACGTAATTCTATAATTAGAATGGTTGGAAGTACGGCAAGATAAATATCATTGATTGCATCTTAAGATATTTCACGGCAACAAGAGTGAATAGCCCCGCGGTCAAATAGAAAACAACATTTGAACCACGTAAGAGAGCTGCTATAATTTCAATAAAAAGCTAGAACTATTCAAGGAATTCAATGTTAACTAATCAGCACGAATATCACAGTTCACAATAGTATAGCCAATAAATTTTACAATCCATCAGAATTTAATGCCATGAAATACTCTCATACAGGACCCTCAATATTAACAGTGCTGGCATACATTGCGTGAGATATATGATTCTAAAGCAAAATGTCGATACGGAGAATAAGTATACATTCAATTAAATCTTTCAGACATCTACACATGTTACTTGGCAGAATAAATAACTTAATGGAAGGTGGATACTGGCTAAAATTACCTTACTAGATTCCATATAGTGTGTGTGTGTTATAAATGGATTGACGTGAGGAAAAATGATTACCTACCACGGGCATTAATCTTCCGCAACACAATAAATCAATCAAAATGAAATGAGTGAATTCCCCAAACTCACGAGGATTGCCCACCAAAAATCTTATTACTTTATCACTTCATTAATACAAGTCTGAATTAAGAATTAACGTGATATAATGCTATTGGAGACAACAAAATTTACCCTGAAGGGGTTCTAACGCAATCGAATAAATATCATTTATTTTAAGGGTGTTCCATAATATTTTCACTCACCAATTTTCAATTCCCAGGAGAAGTTCGGATGATGACTTTTTAAATCACATAACTATTAGGAGTCCATCCAGTCAGTGCTGCGGCGAATACATCGCGAGTTACCACCAAGGCTAGGAAAGCGCCACCACCAGAAGGGCAGCGGCAAAGCGAAACACGAACGATTACGTCAGCAAGAAAAACATATGAAGCATGCACAATTACGTCAGCAAAGGAACTGAAACACACCTAAGAGATTACAATCCTCTCACTGCTCTCTAAAAGAGCCTCCCACAGGTCCCTAAAAGAACGTACCTCACGTCAGTCCAAAATAGTATTATAGTCACTTCATTTTACATTACCTTTTTCAAATTATATTTTATAACAGAAAAATGACAGTCATGGTCCGTCAAAACACACACCTATTAATTTTAATATCGAAACCCTTATGGCTAAATTGAATGAAATGGCTACATTCAAAACACTTAATTAAGATGACTATTAGACCTCAGCCCAGAATTCAATAAATACACAAACATAGACATAAATGACACCCTAAACATACTTAAATATCAAGTAAGGAACTGCCCGCAAATTGCAAAATATTTCAATTTAAAGATAAACAACTAACCAAGATATAACACCATTTACATCAAAAATTATTTCATGCTTGATACAATTAATGTATATATTATAATTGTGTAAAACATCATCATTTGAGTGAGGGAAGGTTTACTAAATTTAAGTTATTTGTCCCGTTCGTAGTTGTAATCATCTTTGTATGTTGGCATAAAACAAAATAACACTTTTATCTGTGTGAGCAACTGTCCCCAAGACAAAGTGTAGCAAATCAAGGTCAACCATAGCCCAGTGTCCATATCACGGCCAGAAGTGAATATGTTTAATTAATGAAAGGTGATAATACCCTGGCACTACGGCCAAATACTGCATGTAAGCTCGTAGAGCTTAGAGCCCATTTATTATACTTTTATAGCAAATACTAGTAATAAAGTATTAATACAAGTCACTAGATGGCACTAATGCCAGTTACTAGCAAACAGAATTCTTGGCACACTTGTATCTCTTTATTTACATTTAGATAAAGAAAATATCTATCATGAACTATAATGATATTAGCTAAGGAATAGTTTTACATATTTATTCCTGTTACTACTAACTGTTATCATTGAATTCAGTAATTAATGTTAATTAGCAACAGAAAGCTGCATTGCCGACATCGAACTGATATCGATAAGTCGAGTGACAGTTCATTAGCATTTACTTGGCGCTACAGCCAGAATACATTAGCTTACTTTGAAGCGTCATATCGATTATTGCACTTGGTTGTAGAAGCAGCTTTATGAATAGATCGATTATTCACCACATTAAAATTAATAATTTCTCTGTAATTATACATTACAATTATAATTCAAATGCTCACATGCAGATCTTTTATGTTACAGAATAATTACAGCATGTTATTATCTTTAAATGTACTCTTATTCTGGATGGAAGCTACTGGAAACTTCAAGAAGAGCCTTCCATAAGATTCTAGAACCTGACTCTTTGTAAGATGATTATGTGAACGCATTTTGGCCGTTAGACTTTATTCACTCTCTCACCGATCGTCGCTTCGTAAGGGCACAGCCCACAATTTAGCAACAGACCACAAGTCTGAATATATCATTGTACAGTTTCTACATGGAACCAGCATTAGCAGCCACTACTTAATCTACCAGGAGGTGGATTCGAGGACATCACTAGAACTTCGTGGAGCGTAGCTCGTAGCCATGGAAGGACTCGCTACTGGCCACCGTTCAGGATGATCCAAAGCACCATAGAACTTCAGCATCGATAAATGTACATCCTCACTTAACTGCAGTCCGGCTAAATGCAGTCACATTCTCATCAGATGTAGTCGCAATACAAGTTAAGTAAATCAAACTAGACCATGTATTAATTCACAAAAGCCAAGTAGGGCTTAGCATCTTTATATTACTATAAAGTAAATCTGCTCATATAACCGTAAGGAGTTTTGGCATCCTTGCAGCTCCTCTTTTCCTCTACGTGCAAGCTAAATATGCTGCCGTAGTAGTTTTGAACACAATAAGGTATAACTCACAAAGACCAAGGAATGGTCTAGCAAATTACTAGTCTAAACAAGTAATTCAGCATTTATCATTTTTTGGAGTTTTGGCATACTTGCAGCTCCTCTTTTCCTACGAGCAATCTAAAGAAATTGCCGTAGTAATCTTTGAGTAAGATATAGCTCAACATATTCAAATTGTACACCAATAAGTTTACAATAAAATTATCATAGGTTCTTGTTAAGAAATTATATCTCATAAACTAAGCACATAACCTTTGACATTATCCTTAAATTTCCAAGTAAAGTAAAATCAATATTAATTAAATATTAAGCACAGCAAGAAGAAAGAAGAGAAGCAGCAGTTTACTAGGAGCTGAAGACTAAAGTAATAATTCAATCACTCCTGCTTCCCATATCATTCCTATTCTTTCCAACTTGCATTTTCTGGATTTTAATCCAGTGGTCCTCCGAAAATTATATAGCAAATTCTGTTAGGGACACCGGCCTACATTTCTGATCCTCAACGGGCCCGGATCCCTACATTTCCTGTCCTCGCCGGGCCTGGATTCTATCCACGCTGTGGAGATACATCCCACGCCTTTGATCCTGCCTATATTCCTGGATTTTATCCACGTCCTGGAAATACACTTTGTTTTCTCCTCATACCTACAGTGTATATTGTTTTTAAAACATATCTTGTACTTGTACAATTCTAATACTCTATTGTATTTTCAGCCTATGTTGACTGGATTACACACTGAGAGCAGTCATAGCAGGCCTAGTAATAAGAAAAGGTGCAAGAATTCTGGTAGAGCAGTGCAAGGGACAACAGTCTTACTGGATAACCAGGTAAGTGACAGCCATCCTTATAATACACTGTCATACACCACCCCTCACAATGCCAGACTCACAAGAACTTGCCACAGATGCCTCCAGACTTAAGCACTACAAACAGAAGAGGGCAGTCATCAAAGGAAAGTTTACTAGATTCTATCAATATGTTTTGTCAGTTCAAGTTGACCAAGACAATATTGAAGAAACTGCACACAGACTATCACAGGATGAATCACTACTAAGGAACTTTGAGGAAATACAGGGCAAAATAGAAACATGTGACACAGACCCGGATTGGGAAGGAGAAAGACAAGCTTTCGAAGAAACATACTACACAACTGTAGGCATGGCTCGTAAGAAAATTAGAGACTATGAAACACAATACTCACAGGCTAACATAACACAAGTTCAGCCTCAAGACACAACTCAATCCAACACTCAAGCTAATTGCACTCCTAGAGTTCAGCTACCAAAGATAAATTTGCCACACTTCAATGGCAAGCATTCAGATTGGCTACCATTTAGAGAACTGTTCATCTCGCTTGTTCACAGCAACAATTCGCTTGATCCAGTTCAAAAGTTTCACTATTTGAGAATAGCATTACAAGGCCCAGCCAATAAACTTATTGACACTCTGCCTTTAACTGCCAACGGTTATGAAACCGCCTGGAACTTACTCAATGAAAGGTTTCAGAACAACAAAATTATACTGCAACAGTTACTACAATTTTTGATTGACTATAGCAAGATTCCTAAAGAATCACCCAGTCAATTAATGGACTTGCTTGACCACTTCACCAGACAGGTTAGGTCAATAGAATCTATCACACCAGAGAACCTTAGATGGGACTACATGCTCACTCATCTTCTTACGTCCAAACTTGACCCAGCCACGCTCAAAGCATGGAGCTTGGAGGGCACAGTGAACCAGTTAAACACGTTCAAAGAACTTTGTAACTTCTTACAGAAGAGGGGACAAGCTCTGGAGACACCAGACAACTCCAGCAGGCCTAAAACTGTACACAATACACAGAACAAGCCTATCTACCACAGACAAGTGAGCCCACGTACCTTTGTTGCCCATGCAGCCAACAATTGTATACTGTGCAGGCAAGATCACCAGTTACACAAATGTGAAGACTTTCACAGTCTCAATAACACACAGAAATGGAACTTTGTGAACAACCATAGATTATGCAGTAATTGTCTCAGAGCAGGACATCACGTCAGAAACTGCACATCTACATCTTGCTATAAATGCCAACAACGCCACCACACACTGATACACCAAGACAAGATTCGCAGCAATGACTATAGGCAACATTGAACTACACAGTATAATCGTAGACTGCCTAATAATGGTCAAAGCAGAAACCAAAACCACAATGATGCTAGACAATCTCCAGCTACTACCAGCAGCAATGCTACAGGTTCAGCATTTGCTAATAATGCTCAAATCACTCCTAAGACTCATACATTTCTTGACACAGCAGAAATATTAGTCAAATCTCAGAATGGTAGACTCATGAAAGCCAGAGCATTATTGGACTCAAGCGCCACGCACACATTCATAACTCAAGACTTGGCTGATAGGCTACAGTTACAAACCAAGCCTACCACCATAGCTGTAACCGGTGTAAACTTACACACCTCCAATATCTTGGAAATTGGACATATACAGATAAGGGACGCCCATGGCAATGGTTATAAAAGACAGTTACAGTGCCTCATCATTAACCAGATTGCCAAAGACATTCCCAGTGCACCTATAGATGTCACTAACTTGCGAATTCCAAATGACATTGTGCTAGCAGACAGCAGATTTCACTTACCCGGTAGCATTGATATATTGCTAGGGGCAGATGTATTTTGGAACTTGTTAATGGGACACACTATACCCATCAACAAAACCAACAAACACTAAGCATGCATAAGAGAGACCCGATTGGGATGGATTCTCTCAGGGCAAATACACTACACTCAGGGCAGAAGACAAGAACCACGTTGCCACTTAAGCATAACAGAACAAATACACAAGAACATGCAGAAATTCTGAGAATTTGAAGAAATTATCCAACCATTAAGATCTGAAGAAGACTCCATATGCGAGCAACATTTTCAAGAAACAGTGCAGAGGGACAGAGATGGACGTTACACAGTAACCTTACCATTTAAGAAGCCCACAGACAATCTTGGTGCCTCCAGAAGTGGAGCTCTGAAACGTTTCTTCTCTAATGAAACCAGACTCCATAAACAGCCGACTATACTCCAACAGTACTCAGACTTCATGCAACAATATGAAGCCCTAGGTCACATGACCCAAGTAGCAGAAAGTTTCTACCAGGATGGCCCAGAAGCCTATTATATTCCACACCAATTTGTCCTAAAGGAAGACTCAGAAACCACAAAGCTTAGAGTTGTTTTCAACGCTTCATTCAAAACCTCTACAGGTACATCACTCAATGATATTCTTTACACTGGACCCTGTGTACAACCTGATCTTTACACTATACTATTGAAATTCAGATGCCACCCATATGTTGTGAGTGCTGACATAGAGAAAATGTACAGGATGGTAATGGTACAGCCACAGCAAAGAGACTTCCAAAGAATCTTCTGGAGACATTCTAAATCCACTCCAGTGAAAATATATCAGCTCAACACTATCACATATGGACAAGCCTGTTCAGCTTTTGAAGCAACCAGAGTACTCAACCAGCTAGCCGAGGATGAATGAAACATCACTCAATGATATTCTTTACACTGGACCCTCTGTACAACCTGATCTTTACACTATACTATTGAAATTCAGATGCCACCCATATGTTGTGAGTGCTGACATAGAGAAAATGTACAGGATGGTAATGGTACAGCCACAGCAAAGAGACTTCCAAAGAATCTTCAAGAATTGCTATCTACTTGCTTTTATGCCGATAACCTCCTTGCATCATTTTCTACAGAGCAAGAAACTATGCTGGCAGCCACAGAAGTATCATAGCTGTTACAGACAGGTGGATTTAACTTAACACAGTTTTGCTCTAACTCACAAGAAGTTCTGAGAGCACTGCCACAAGAAAAGCTCTCTAAAGCTACACTTACTCAGTTAGAAGAGCAGAATACAGTCAAGACACTAGGATTACACTGGAATCCATTACAAGACTTGCTACAGTATACAGTGAAGTCATTACCAGAAGCTACTACTAAGAGACAGATTCTATCTGCCATCTTTACTCTGTATGACCCTCAGGGACTAATTGCCCCCATCATCTCTGCAGCTAAATGTATTATGCAACAGATTTGGCTGAATGACATAGGTTGGGACCAGCAAGCTCCTATTGCTATACAGAAAGCATGGAATGAACTATATTCACAACTTCACTATGTAGAGCTATACAAGATTCCAAGAAACGCCCTAATACTCAATTTCAGTCATGTAGAACTGCACTTTTTCAGTGATGCCAGCCCACAGGCATATGGAACAGCCTGCTACATAAAATCTGAAGATGAAAGCCACAATACACAAATTCAGCTACTGACAAGCAAATCTAGAGTGGCCCCACTTAAGCAGATTACTTTGCCCAGACTGGAGCTCTGTGCAGCTCAGTTGGCAGCCTGCTGATACCAAAAAGTAAGCTTATCCCTGCAGATCACGATATCAGCAGTATATTTCTGGACTGACTGTCTTATAACTCTACAATGGATCACACAACCTCCACACACTTTTGTAGCACACAGAGTAACTAAAATCCAAACTGCCACTGAAAACTGTCAATGGAGACATGTGCCAACACAGCAGAATCCTGCAGATCTCATCACGAAACCTGTCTCACCTAGCAAGCTACATAACCAAACTCTATGGTGGAATGGTCCAAAATTCCTAACACAAGATGAATGTTTTTGGCCTACCACTGACAATGTATTTCAGACAGAAGAAACACCAGAAACCAAGAAGACAGCAAAAGCCTTTATGACTATAAGTACACACAATGAATACTTGCATAGATATTCCTCTTTCAGAAAGCTACTCAGGAATACAGCATATATTCTGAGATTCAAACACAACTGTCTACATGTCTGATAGATTTGTTGGCCCTATCAGCTTGCAAGAGCTACAGAAAGCTCATGATGTTATTATACTTGCTACCCAGAAAGAAGCATTCTCAGAAGACATAGCTCATATCAGAAAGAACAATTGTGTTTCTAGAAGCAGTTCACTATTGCCACTGCATCCATATTTGGATAAAGATAGCATACTTCGTGTAGGTGGAAGACTGCACCATACTGATCTAGACTGCAATGCTAAACATCCAATCATATTACCTGCCAAGCACCACATAACAAATATTATTATCAGAGACACACATCTGAAAAACTTGCATGAAGGCCCCCAAGGCATACTGTACACACTAAGGCAACAGTATTGGCCCATTCATGGAGTTCAAACTGTAAAATCAGCATTAAAAGGATGTCTCACATGCTTTAGACACAGCCCTGTCAAAGCACAACAAATCATGGGAACTTTGCCCCAAGCCAGAGTTACTCCCAACCGAGCTTTCGACACCACAGCCATAGATTTTGTAGGTCCTATCTCTTTAAAGGATCATGGGAGAGGCAAAACAGTATACAAAGCTTATATCTGTATGCACGTGTGTTTATGTACCAAAGCAGTACACATTGAATTGGTAACAGCAGCCACTTCAGCAGCATTTATTGTATCCTTGCAAAGATTCGTATCTAGAAGAGGACTACCTTCCCACTTATACCTAGATAATGGCAGAAACTTCATAGGAGCCTCACGAGAGCTGAGAGAACTCCATGAACAATTCCAGACAGAACAAGCTAACACAGAGATCATAAACTTTTCAGCAAATCTAAATATACAATTCCATTTTCTGCCACCAAGGGCAAGCCATATGGCAGGACTGGTAGAAAGATCCAACCGCAGTATGAAAACTATTCTATACAAGGTGATGAAAGACACTGTCTACAGCTATGAAGAAGCCAGCACCCTTCTATGCAGAATAGAAGCCATCATCAACAGCAGACCACTGACACCGATGAGCAGCGACTCTCAAGACTACATGGCATTGACCCCAGGTCACTTCCTTATTGGTGCTCCTTTGAATTCTATCCCTCACCCAACCTATCCAGGCTGTCACGATATCAGTTGTTAGGGCAACAGTTCCAATGCATTTGGACTAGATGGGTCAAAGAATACTTAAACACTTTACAGCAAAGACAGAAGTGGAACACAGAAACTAAAAATCTGAAAACTAATGAATGGTAGACATAATAATGGTAGACAATGTTCCTCCTGTGAATTGGCCACTGCCTAGGATTCTAGAAGTTCATCCTGGACCAGATGGTAAAGTTAGAGTAGCAACAGTCAAAACTGCTAATTCAATTCTAAAAAGACCTATATCTAAGCTGTGTCCACTGTCTGCTCAGTAAATTTTTCTCTTTTCTTGGCCCCCCCCCAGTATGTAAGCTCGTAGAGCTTAGATCCCATTTATTATACTTTTATAGCAAATACTAGTAATAAAGTATTAATACAAGTCACTAGATGGCACTAATGCCAGTTACTAGCAAACAGAATTCTTGGCACACTTGTATCTCCTTATTTACATTTAGATAAAGAAAATATCTATCATGAACTATTATGATATTAGCTAAGGAATAGTTTTACATATTTATTCCTGTTACTACTAACTGTTATCATTGAATTCAGTAATTAATGTTAATTAGCAACAGAAAGCTGCATTGCCGACATCGAACTGATATCGATAAGTCGAGTGACAGCTCATTAGCATTTACTTGGCGCTACAGACAGAATACATTAGCTCTCTTAGAAGCGTCATATCGATTATTGCACTTGGTTGTAGAAGCAGCTTTATGAATAGATCGATTATTCACCACATTAAAATTAATAATTTCTCTGTAATTATACATTACAAATATAATGCAAATGCTCACATGCAGATCTTTTATGTTACAGAATAATTACAGCATGTTATTATCTTTAAATGTACTCTTATTCTGGATGGAAGCTACTGGAAACTTCAAGAAGAGCCTTCCATAAGATTCTAGAACCTGACTCTTTGTAAGATGATTATGTGAACGCATTTTGGCCGTTAGACTTTATTCACTCTCTCACCGATCGTCGCTTCGTAAGGGCACAGCCCACAATTTAGCAACAGACCACAAGTCTGAATATATCATTGTACAGTTTCTACATGGAACCAGCATTAGCAGCCACTACTTAATCTACCAGGAGGAGGATTCGAGGACATCACTAGAACTTCGTGGAGCGTAGCTCGTAGCCATGGAAGGACTCGCTACTGGCCACCGTTCAGGATAATCCACAGCACCATAGAACTTCAGCATCGATAACTGTACATCCTCACTTAACTGCAGTCCGGCTAAATGCAGTCACATTCTCATCAGATGTAGTCGCAATACAAGTTAAGTAAATCAAACTAGACCATGTATTTATTCACAAAAGCCAAGTAGGGCTTAGCATCTTTATATTACTATAAAGTAAATCTGCTCATATAACCGTAAGGAGTTTTGGCATCCTTGCAGCTCCTCTTTTCCTCTACGTGCAAGCTAAATATGCTGCCGTAGTAGTTTTGAACACAATAAGGTATAACTCACAAAGACCAAGGAATGGTCTAGCAAATTACTAGTCTAAACAAGTAATTCAGCATTTATCATTTTTTGGAGTTTTGGCATACTTGCAGCTCCTCTTTTCCTACGAGCAATCTAAAGAAATTGCCGTAGTAATCTTTGAGTAAGATATAGCTCAACATATTCAAATTGTACACCAATAAGTTTACAATAAAATTATCATAGGTTCTTGTTAAGAAATTATATCTCATAAACTAAGCACATAACCTTTGACATTATCCTTAAATTTCCAAGTAAAATAAAATCAATATTAATTAAATATTAAGCACAGCAAGAAGAAAGAAGAGAAGCAGCAGTTTACTAGGAGCTGAAGACTAAAGTAATAATTCAATCACTCCTGCTTCCCATATCATTCCTATTCTTTCCAACTTGCATTTTCTGGATTTTAATCCAGTGGTCCTCCGAAAAGTATATAGCAAATTCTGTTAGGGACACCGGCCTACATTTCTGATCCTCAACGGGCACGGATCCCTACACTGCATTTAAGGGAATGTTTAAAATCCAAAAATATTGCCTTCATATCACATTCAATTTGGTACTCCTCTTTATATGCAAGATTATTAAGCTGTCTTATAAGCCAAGATTGATTGATTAGCGGCGCCACCATATGAGATGTCTTGCTACATCTCAGAAAGATGCATAGAGAAGTCTTGATTTTTTTTCTCAGGAGCAGTAAGGATATCTTGATTTATCCTAACGTTGCATAAGGATGTCTCGATTTATCCTTAAGGTGCATAAGGATGTCTTGATTTATCCTCAAGGTGCATAAGGATGTCTTGATTTATCCTTAAGGTGCATAAGGATGTCTTGATTTATCCTTAAAAGCATCATGATGACGAGCTCGGAGGAGCCACAAGATAGTGCGGGCAACACAAGTCAAGAGCACCATCCGGCCACACACAATGGCAAAACAAGTCCGAGGAGCTACCTCAGTGATGGTCTCCACACCATCCGAGCAGACGTGTCATGATCACGTCCGCGAGGAAGAAATCCATACTCCAGCATCCAGATTAAGCTGCAACAGAATCCAAAGCGCACAGTATCTTCTTTATATAATAAGGGGGGGTGTCACACAGTGTGAGTTGCACGTCCCAACGTTATTTTTTTGTATTGAATGTATTACATCATTGATTCCTCTTCTTTTTATATTTAGTTCATAATATAAATTCATTTCCAAGTTGGGTAATAAATACTTCTCCCATAGAAGGTATGCCAAGTTTTGTTTTGTTTTTTGTTTTTTGTTTTAATCCTATTATATTATTCCTCCCTTTTTTTACATAATGTTACAAACATTTAGTAATTCTGTCTAATATAGAAATTATCATTATTATTATCTTTTTTTTTACAACTTGCATTTCTGACAATTACACAACATATTTGTTTACATTCTCCATTTAATGAGATAGTGAGTTTTTCTTCTTTAAATTTCTAAGATTTCTTTTTTTTACATTTGCTGAAATTAACCTATACATTTATATATTTACAATTACACAGTTAAAACATGGGGCAGTTCCCTAGAGTAGTGACTGAATGCTTCGAATTAAGTTCTGCCCCATTTTTGTAAGAGACATTCTCCAGAAGGGAGCTAAGTTCTCAAACTGGAGAATCGTGGCGAGTGAAAAAGTTATGGAACACACAATCAGAGAAAACAGCAAATCTAAAGAGCTCAGAAAATTAGCCCACATAAAGATGCTGTTAAATAAAGTCAATATCTAAAGTGCAAAAGAGGGGGACAACCCACACGTGACAAATAAAGGGAAAAAACAACATTTAACACATACACTAGGTAAACCCTGAAATAAAATGAATACCCTTGGCACGGATTTCACAAACAATCTCATCTTTGCGCAAAAGATGAAAGGACAAAGTATTATAACCCTTGATGACAAAATGAGAGAAATTTGTAAATACTTCAACAAAGAGATTAACAAAACTACTCGTTAAGCGATGCGACTGTGATGGCGCATCCCTCCACTGTCCACACAAAAGAAAAGGAATATAGGCGACCACTTTACCGGTTTTGAGAATGGTATGAACTGGCTATCGGTAATATTATATTTTTTTTGTACTAGATTAATGAAACAAACAACATGAATACATTAGGAAGAAAACAGGAAGCAAGGTGCGGGACCAAAAGTAGAAGAAACCAAAATTCTTAAGCGGGACGGCAGAAGAAGCGACGACAAGAGTCATAAATACGGCGAAGAAGAAATCCCAATTAACAATTCAACAATGAACATCTATTCACAAATTTTATTATGTACATGATGTATTTACAACAAGGTGACCATATATGTCTGATTACTGGGGCAACCCACACGTGACAAATAAAGGAAAAAAACAACATTTAACACACACACACACTACGTAAACCCTGAAATACAATGAATACCATTGGCACAGATTTCACAAACAATCTCATCTTTGCGCAAAAGATGAAAGGACAAAGTATTATAACGTCCACACAAAAGAAAAGGAATATAGGCGACCACTGTACCGGTTTTGAGAATGGTATTAACTGGCTATCGGTACAATTTTTTTTTGTACTAGATTAACGAAACAAACCACATGAAAACATTAGGGAGAAAACAGGAAGCAAGGTGCGGGCCTAACCAGGGGTAGTAGAAGGAACCAAAATTATTAAGCGGGACGTCAGAAGAAGCGACGACAAGGGCCATAAATACGGCGAAGAAGAAATCCCAATTAACAATTCAACAATGAACATCTATTCACAAATTTCATTATGTACATGATGTATTTACAACAAGGTGACCATATATGTCTGATTACTCCCTGTATGAGAATAATATAATTATTGTATTCCTCGATAAGATTTATTTTAATATCTTCCCTATGTAATAACAATCTTCAATATTTCAATAAATATATTTCTCATAAAAATTCCTAAAAAGAATTACTTCAGTATCCAACTTCCACGGAGACAAGAATTAATCCTCATAATTAATTAAATTGCAATGCTGAATGCTCCAAATCTCAATAGTTAAATCAGACTAAAATATTATTAATTCTCAGACTTATATTATTATGAGTGCTGATGATCGATTTCGTGGGCCGTATATCAGCTACCAAGTTGGAATATTGACAATTGTAACGTTTCAATCTTTGAAAATAAATTGCAATATCCAAAAATCAAAGTGGGTTAGGTTATACATGAATGGTGGCACTCTGGACAATTGATCAAGCTCTGAACATTGATCAAAGTAACTGATAAACTGTGCTCACGAAGTCGGGTAAAATGGTAGAAAGTTTTCGCCCAGTTGGGGCTTCTGTTACAGTAGGAAAAAATATGGCACAAACTCATCAAATTTAATTGAAAAAATTAAATTTATTCTTGAAAAATGTAACACATTAAAAATCAGGTTTATCATTTAAAATAAGTAACACAACACTAAACATATTATTCTCTGAATTTTACAAAGTTTCTTTTTATCAATATTGTGAATTTTTTGATTATTTAGTTTAAGGCAAGAGGTAATTTCAATTGAAATTTAATTAAATTCTGGACTGGTTTTCTTTCCAGTTTTAGTTTCTCTTTAGTAATTGGAAATGATTTAAATTAAATGTTCTCTTCATTTTTTAGGTGCATAAGGCTTATCGGCATTCCGATTAATATTAAGTCTGTATAGAAAAAAATATTGTTTCTTACACACAAACTACTGAGTTCTAGGCTTTTAGACTTAGTTCTGTGTGGTGGAGATAAATAATATAATAGATAATACGGGGAACTGCCCCGGTCTCACCAAATAATTGTGGGTCCTACTAGTATGGTTTTATATGTGACGTCACCGCAGGAGCCGCAGGAGCCGCAGGAGCCGCAGAAGCCAGAGGGGAGGGAGGATTGATGACGTCACAAGTGGAGGGGGAATGCTTACGTCACAGGTCACGTGACAGGAGCCGCAGGAGCCGGAGGGTGAAAATCGTCTGGGGGTTGTCAATTTAATTTCGCATGGGTAAGAATATTTCTTTATCTGGGTACGTTTTAATGATAGGCGCCACTTACCTCAAATGCGATATGGAAACTTCTTTGTCCTTCTTGTTACTTGACGAAGCAAATTACCCAGGCTAAGGTCAATCGGAAAGCATGGAAATATCTCAGGTCAAGTGGTGTGTGGTTTTGCAAATTACGATCATGCATAAATATATATAAATCACTTCACCGTAATATTTTATAATCACTTCACTTTTATTGTAATCTTGATTCTGTGTAAAAACACTAATAATGTAAGCGGTTATGATGGATGCAATTAGTTAACTGATACCTTTGATTATTTTGACCATACTACAGGGAATGGATGTTTTAGGAATTACCTGTTATATATGAATCTTGTTTCCAATCACTTTTATAATAATACTTCTTCTTGTCGGCACGGCATTAATGATACTTGTATATTTGCGAGTCCGCCTCCCCGGATTACTAAATGCAGGTCAACTTAACGTCCGTCTACCCCGAGTACTTGATGCTGAGTTCTTTAACGTCCATCTCCCCCGAGTACTTGATGCCGAGTAATTTTACGTTCGCAAGCTTCTCTGTGCTTCTCCTATCTCATCACCCCTTATTTCATTCGCGATCTCTTCATTTATTGGTCAAGATGTTAATCCGGGGTTTACATCACCTTCGAACCAACTTGAAACTAGACGCTATATCCATTTAACGAAAGTTACTGGTGAATCCCCTGAGTCTCGGAGAATCTGCTGACTTCTGTATTTTAGTTAGTCATTGCTTGTAACACCCACGCATTTCCTGTTCAGTTTCATCCTCTAATTCGGCTTGCGTAATTTCTCCCTTACATAATTTCTAGGTATATAAATTCAATATCAAGGGGAAGGTGGGCGTGGTTTATGACGTCACAAGTGGGCGTGGCTATGACGTCAGTGGCGGATTGTATGACGTCACAAGTGGGCGTGGCTATAACCACGTGATTCAAAATGGCATCGGTTCCGGGTCATATTTCAAATGGCGTACGAAGCGCGAAATTCATAATGTAATTGGTTACGTTTCCGGCGCGAAATTCAAAATTTGGGAATTTATAATATAAATGGCGTCGGTTCCGGTTCCTATTGCAAATGGCGGATCAAGCGCAAAATTTAAAATTTGGTAATTCATAATGAAAATGGCTACGTTTCCGGTTCCTATTTCAAATGGCGTAAGGTTGGAAATTTAATACTAGATGGCGGTTGATTTGAAAATTGTAAAAGGTGGAAATTGGATATTACAATTGCAAATGGCGGATGGTGGGAAATTTGAAATTTGTATATTGGTTTTGTTTTACAATATGGCGGCATCGCTTACGTCACAAGTGGAATAAGAGGGGAAGGTGGAATGTTTTATGACGTCATTGCAGGAGCCGCAGGAGGAGCTGACGCCACAAGAGGATTGGTAGGATTAGATCATGTGATAGGTGGATTGTTTTATGACGTCACTTCTTACGTCACAGGAGGAGCAGAGGCGGATTGGGAGGATTGCTATGACCTACCTCAACAGTGGAATGTTTTATGACGTCATTGCTTACGTCATTGCAGGAGCCGCAGGAGGAGCTGACGCCACAAGAGGATTGGTAGGATTAGATCATATGACAGGTGGATTGTTTTATGACGTCACAGCAGATTTTAATCTTTATGTCTTTTTAGCATGGAAGCATATAGATCACGAAGCGTAAATGCAACGTTATCAGTTTTCTGTAAGATGATTATTTTTCTAAAATCTAGTGACTCAACCTAGATTAAAGGCGGTCGGTACCCCGCGTTCCGAATGTCAAAAAATCTAAACCTCCTTATTTATTATCAGACACCATCGAAAGTGTATATGGTAACACACTCATCTGTGATATGTGATGTGTATAACATCGTAGCATTCTTATCAAACGTACAGGTTTTTATAATGTCGATACAGAAAGCCAGTGAATGTTTTTAATCATATGCGTGCAGAGATTTGCTTAGGTAACAGTTTTATCAGCTTGCTCTCCATGCATGTTATCTGCAACACTCATATAACGCTGTACAACAAGATGCTTCTCTTATCGCTCGCTAACTTACAACTTCATTCATTGCGAATTATCTCTTTAAATGTCTAGCATAACACTCCAATACCTTTAAATTTTAAAAAATGATGTATGACTGAACCTTTAAATTTTAAAATGAAGTATAACTATTTTGATATTCATCACCATTCTATTGCGATATATTAAAAACTTATATTGCAATATTCCAACGCTGAGTGGTAGTGAGTTCGATCCCCGGTCAGTAATAACATATAAGTTCTATATTATACACACATTGCATGAAAATGAATATATTGTTTCAGAAAAGCGCTGACAGAAATAAATATCAGATTTCCACGTTGCGAGATTGTAGGAAAATAAATATTTTATTTCCGCTGCCTTATATTGTTTCAGAAAAGTGCTGAATGGAATTAATATCGGATATCTGCTAATTTCACCGGAAATGATTATATTTCGCATACGTCATCGATTTAATGTGTGAATTCACAAAATGAATTGTTCACAAGCTGGAAAAGTTAAATATCTAATTACTGCTGATTTAAGCTTTACCATATATTTACCATGTCGCGAGGCTAGACAGCATTTTTTTTATTGGAACTAACTTTATTTCAACGTTTTGCTGAGTTAAGCTATTCTTTACAGATAAGATTTCTACTCGCCTCATCTCACTGTATAGCTGTCATATGCTGATGTAGTAATTTTTATCATGAGCACAGGTGTTACAACTTCATTCTGTTTAATATTCCAATCGTTACGCCATATATGTGTTATAACAGTGATCTCAGTCCTTTCGCTTTAATTATTAAAATTTTTATTCGATGCGTATTACCTATAACGATTTTTATATAATAAACCTATGTTTCTTCTCTGAACGATATCACGTTACATGTTATACAACTTAATAAATACGGCATTATTCATAGGCGTTTTGTAAAGTCAGGGTTTTCTCATCGCAGAACCGTGTCACAACGTATGGAGATTTTGCCGTCATAAACGGGAAGTTTCCTAACCTTCACATACAGGACGGGTGAGATTTGCAAATGCATGAATTCTTTTTATACCAGCCTCAACACCGTACAGCGTATGGTATTATTTTGATCAGTGATTTAACTTTTAATACAATGTTATGCTTTACCTGCTAATCTGATGCGATGTATTTACGAATTGATCATATTTTTGTATATAATAATATTACATTATTTTGCTTTTCAATTTGTTTCATACCGATATATTTTAAATTCTTCTTGAAGCGATTTCTTCCTATTTCTATGATTACCTATGATTTTACCTATTTTCTATGAATACCTATGATTTCTATGTATAATGTAATAAAACGTTGTTTCATCTCCGTTCGATCTCACTTTATTTTTATTTTTTTTATTTTTTTTTTATAATTATATTCCACATACAATTTTATCCATAAGATGTCTATTTCTCTAAAACCTAGCCCTGGGGACGATTCAGTCTGGGTTTGCTGGCTAGCGTATAATTTCAAACAAGAATTTTCACTTTGGTCCTAGGGTAAAGGCAGCCATTGCGTAAGGCTGGTAACCTTATCGTACCTTATTATTATTATCATATTTCTTCTTTGTTTACACATCGAATTCTAAAAGATGTAGCAATAGCCTTTAATACATTTTTATAATTATGACAGCGGTTGGTTTTTATCTGCTGACATAAGCCAACACATAAGATAACTATTTCCCTATATCATCTTTTTTCTGAGATGGACTCGGCCTCAGTCTTTGTATGAAATGTTAATCTCTTTGTACCATTGTCTCAAACCCTTGGTCTGTATACGCAAAAGAACGTAATAAATGCGACATTATTCAAAGACTTTTGTAAAATATATTAAAAACCTGTATTAAGTTTTATACTCATACGTTATAAACAGCGAAGATTTCTGCTAGCCTTGTGTCAATGCAGAGAGAGTTTACCGAATAAGCTAACCTTAACAGATAGCATTTTTGCTGATGTAAGATTACGATAGCAAGTATTTTTATCGATTGCATAGGCGATACTTATGCATTCAGTCTTTTTAAATCTTCATTCGTTATGTTACCTCATCTCTCCCTTTAAATCCTCTTCTCAGTCATTATGTCTTAATCTTTCTGTATTACCTAATGCTTTTATTGATTTATTGTTTCATTCTCCGCTTTGAATAACCTGATACGCCAACATCTATTTCATTCATAATTATGTACTATGAATTCTCATCGCTGAGGGGGAGAGTAAGTGGAAGGTAGTCTACATTTACATTTCACAATACCAAGAGCACATGTCTTCCTAGCAGGTCAGCTCTCTAAACTCCAAGTTATGCGTTTTTTTCAATTATGTAATCAGACGTATCCTCAAACATAAGGTTAATTTTAAAATTTCTTTATTCATATGCCTTATGTGTATGATTTATTAATCTTTATGTATAATATTATGCTGTCCACATGCCCACCACACAATCTACCATCTGTCTATGGTTGATGATGCAGCGGTCGAGTGGTAGGTCAAATCCCTTCAGAGATGTAGCGCCACAGAGTTTTGGAGTTTAGCTGCTTAAATATACACTACCTATTTTTTATGCACGATGCTTTCATTCTCCGTTCTGGAACGGGCTTGGTCAAAATGTTTACTTTATACATCTAATTTTTTAAAAAATCACGTAACAGTCCTATTACAAATAGTAGAAACTCAAATTAGCTGGAGGTTCAAGTTTTCCAAACTCACAATTTTTTCCATATTTAGACTTTGAATTAAAATTATGTTTTTTATTTTACAAGATCAGCATTAGTTTTTACTATGAACCACAACGGTGGCGCGGGGTCCTAACACCATCATGTTTGAATTAGTTTCTTAGCTTTCCACTGATGTTTAACTGAACCTACACAATAGTCCATCAATTTTTTCTTTTTATCATACAACCTACCTAATTATCCTCACAAAATGGGATTATTACCAAGTTAACATACATTTTTTATATAATACATCACAAGTTTAGCGCTTAAAGATAATATGCTTAAGTTCTCATCATTACTTAAAATGCCTTTGAACTCGACATGTTCATCATTCCAGTCTTAGACCTAATATTTTAAATGCACTTGAAACAAATATAATTTTTTACGAGATCTTTATCATAATTTACAGAGCACCTAATAGTTATTTGTAATATTGTTTCAAATTTAAAGTCATTGTATCCGCTAGTCTTCACAATATTTCATTTTAATTTTTCGGTTATGTTCGTTCTATATAGGTATTCCATTTCTACAGTCAAGCTATCCCTAAGAAGTACTCTTTTATTACTTCAGGTTTGGTATAGAACATTATGAGAGATATTCTTCCATAACTTTTCTTAGAGTTCTTTGTATGTTTTTCCTTAACGCTATGGTAATAATATTCTAGTAGATAAGGGTTCAGTTTTTGCATTTCATTCATGTATGTGAAATAGAAATAAAAATTATAAATGAGTTTCTTCAGGTTCTTACACATAATATACAATACATTTCAAATATTATATCAAGATATTCATCGGAGTACATCAATCTCTTACCTTTATCCCACAATCTATACATCTTTAATATATATTGTACAGCATAGTGGATATCATTTTGAAATTACTTTTACATATAAAATTATCGACTATTTTATGTTCACGCTATATGTTTAAGTACGTGCTCTACGTTTTTACATAAATTCATTATAAGTACCAAATTTTCCACATAAATTAGCGAAAATAACGAAGTTTGCTCGTAAAATAACTATAATTATCAACTTTTATACATAGAAAGGTGAAAAATTACACATTCACATACACACATAACACAATCACTTCATTTCTAGGAGAGTAGACCTTCATTTCACACACATATATAGACCAACACCAAGACCAAGACCAAGACCGAGAAACAAGACCAAGACCAAGACCAAGACCAAGACCAAGACCAAGACCAAGACCAAGACCGAGAAACAAGACCAAGACCAAGACCAAGACCAAGACCAAGACCAAGACCGAGAAACAAGAACAAGACCAAGACCAAGACCAAGACCAAGACCAAGACCAAGACCGAGAAACAAGACCAAGACCAAGACCAGGACCAAGACCATGACCAAGACCAAGACCAAGACCAAGACCAAGACCAAGACCAAGACCAAGACCAAGACCAAGACCAAGACCGAGAAACAAGACCAAGACCAAGACCAAGACCAAGACCAAGACCAAGACCAAGACCAAGACCAAGACCAAGACCGAGAAACAAGACCAAGACCAAGACCAAGACCAAGACGAAGACCAAGACCAAGACCAAGACCAAGACCAAGACCAAGGCCGAGAAACAAGACCAAGACCAAGACCAAGACCAAGACCAAGACCAAGACCAAGACCAAGACCAAGACCAAGACCGAGAAACAAGACCAAGACCAAGACCAAGACCAAGACCAAGACCAAGACCAAGACCAAGACTGAGAAACAAGACCAAGACCAAGACCAAGACCACAGGCTTCAAATTTAAGATTCCATTTCGAAACTTCATATTTCTGAACGTTTAGTCACACTATAAAACATCATTTTCTACATAAAGTCACTATAATTATCGAAGTTTTTACATAAACTAACTATAAATACAGAAATTCGTCGGAGTCCATCAAACTCTTACGTTTTCCCACAATCTATTATTCTTTTATATGTTTAAGTACGTGCTCTACGTTTTTGTACTTTGATCAGAAATGATCCCATCACTCATTTCGTAACCTCACCCTCACAGCTTCAAGGATGAAATACAACTAACTCTATTTAACATGCAGCAACTATTTATTAAGTCTCGTTTCGTTTTCGTATAGTTCTCGTTTCGTATCGTTTCGTTCTCGTTTAGTTCTCGTTTAGTTCTCGTTTTAGGTCTATTTCTCTGTATATTTCGTTCTCGTTTAGTTCTCGTCTCGTCTCGTTTCGTTCTCGTTTAGTTCTCGTTTAGTTCTCGTTTTAGGTCTATTTCTCTGTATATTTCGTTCTCGTCTAGTTCTCGTTTCGTTCTCCTTTCGTTCTCGTTTAGTTCTCGTTTAGTTCTCGTTTTAGGTCTATTTTTCTGTATATTTCGTTCTCGTTTAGTTCTCGTCTCGTCTCGTTTCGTTCTCGTTTAGTTCTCGTTTAGTTCTCGTTTTAGGTCTATTTCTCTGTATATTTCGTTCTCGGTTTATTTCTCTGTATAATTCTCGTTTTTGGTCCAATTCTCGGTATAAATCTTAAAGAACTGATCTTATGTATTTACCACAAGAACCAGAACAAGAACAACAACATCACCATTATAGTCATATCTGCTTAAGGATTTGGAATGATGTGATACATATTATAACGAGAAACTATATAAAACAGATGGCTAAGGTTCGCATACTCTAAAATTTCATAAGTCATCACTAAGAATATTCTATCTGATTAAGACACGTACGTATGGAAAATAAAAAACATGTACATTTGTTTGTATCTTTTCTTTTTATTGTATCCATCACCCATTATTCACAACTCAACTTATAGTGTGAGACATATTATATCACAGCTTTGGTTAGGTTAGGATAGGTTAGGTTAGCATAGGTTAGGTTAGCAGGATGATATTTTAAAATTATTTCTACATTAATGAAAATTCTAAGTTAGGTTAGGTCGGTTATGTTGGGTTAGGTTATGTTAGGTTAGGTTATGTTATGTTATGTTATGTTATGTTAATGTAGAAATAATTTTAAAATATCATCCTGCTAACCTAACCTATGCTAACCTAACCTATCCTAACCTAACCAAAGCTGTGATATAATATGTCTCACACTATAAGTTGAGTTGTGAATAATGGGTGATGGATACAATAAAAAGAAAAGATACAAACAAATGTACATGTTTTTTATTTTCCATACGTACGTGTCTTAATCAGATAGAATATTCTTAGTGATGACTTATGAAATTTTAGAGTATGCGAACCTTAGCCATCTGTTTTATATAGTTTCTCGTTATAATATGTATCACATCATTCCAAATCCTTAAGCAGATATGACTATAATGGTGATGTTGTTGTTCTTGTTCTGGTTCTTGTGGTAAATACATAAGATCAGTTCTTTAAGATTTATACCGAGAATTGGACCAAAAACGAGAATTATACAGAGAAATAAACCGAGAACGAAATATACAGAGAAATAGACCTAAAACGAGAACTAAACGAGAACTAAACGAGAACGAAACGAGACGAGACGAGAACTAAACGAGAACGAAATATACAGAAAAATAGACCTAAAACGAGAACTAAACGAGAACTAAACGAGAACGAAAGGAGAACGAAACGAGAACTAGACGAGAACGAAATATACAGAGAAATAGACCTAAAACGAGAACTAAACGAGAACTAAACGAGAACGAAACGAGACGAGACGAGAACTAAACGAGAACGAAATATACAGAGAAATAGACCTAAAACGAGAACTAAACGAGAACTAAACGAGAACGAAACGATACGAAACGAGAACTATACGAAAACGAAACGAGACTTAATAAATAGTTGCTGCATGTTAAATAGAGTTAGTTGTATTTCATCCTTGAAGCTGTGAGGGTGAGGTTACGAAATGAGTGATGGGATCATTTCTGATCAAAGTACAAAAACGTAGAGCACGTACTTAAACATATAAAAGAATAATAGATTGTGGGAAAACGTAAGAGTTTGATGGACTCCGACGAATTTCTGTATTTATAGTTAGTTTATGTAAAAACTTCGATAATTATAGTGACTTTATGTAGAAAATGATGTTTTATAGTGTGACTAAACGTTCAGAAATATGAAGTTTCGAAATGGAATCTTAAATTTGAAGCCTGTGGTCTTGGTCTTGGTCTTGGTCTTGTTTCTCAGTCTTGGTCTTGGTCTTGGTCTTGGTCTTGGTCTTGGTCTTGGTCTTGGTCTTGTTTCTCGGTCTTGGTCTTGGTCTTGGTCTTGGTCTTGGTCTTGGTCTTGGTCTTGGTCTTGGTCTTGGTCTTGTTTCTCGGCCTTGGTCTTGGTCTTGGTCTTGGTCTTGGTCTTGGTCTTCGTCTTGGTCTTGGTCTTGGTCTTGGTCTTGTTTCTCGGTCTTGGTCTTGGTCTTGGTCTTGGTCTTGGTCTTGGTCTTGGTCTTGGTCTTGGTCTTGGTCTTGTTTCTCGGTCTTGGTCTTGGTCTTGGTCTTGGTCTTGGTCTTGGTCTTGGTCTTGGTCTTGGTCTTGGTCTTGGTCATGGTCTTGGTCCTGGTCTTGGTCTTGGTCTTGTTTCTCGGTCTTGGTCTTGGTCTTGGTCTTGGTCTTGGTCTTGGTCTTGTTCTTGTTTCTCGGTCTTGGTCTTGGTCTTGGTCTTGGTCTTGGTCTTGGTCTTGTTTCTCGGTCTTGGTCTTGGTCTTGGTCTTGGTCTTGGTCTTGGTCTTGGTCTTGGTCTTGTTTCTCGGTCTTGGTCTTGGTCTTGGTGTTGGTCTATATATGTGTGTGAAATGAAGGTCTACTCTCCTAGAAATGAAGTGATTGTGTTATGTGTGTATGTGAATGTGTAATTTTTCACCTTTCTATGTATAAAAGTTGATAATTATAGTTATTTTACGAGCAAACTTCGTTATTTTCGCTAATTTATGTGGAAAATTTGGTACTTATAATGAATTTATGTAAAAACGTAGAGCACGTACTTAAACATATAGCGTGAACATAAAATAGTCGATAATTTTATATGTAAAAGTAATTTCAAAATGATATCCACTATGCTGTACAATATATATTAAAGATGTATAGATTGTGGGATAAAGGTAAGAGATTGATGTACTCCGATGAATATCTTGATATAATATTTGAAATGTATTGTATATTATGTGTAAGAACCTGAAGAAACTCATTTATAATTTTTATTTCTATTTCACATACATGAATGAAATGCAAAAACTGAACCCTTATCTACTAGAATATTATTACCATAGCGTTAAGGAAAAACATACAAAGAACTCTAAGAAAAGTTATGGAAGAATATCTCTCATAATGTTCTATACCAAACCTGAAGTAATAAAAGAGTACTTCTTAGGGATAGCTTGACTGTAGAAATGGAATACCTATATAGAACGAACATAACCGAAAAATTAAAATGAAATATTGTGAAGACTAGCGGATACAATGACTTTAAATTTGAAACAATATTACAAATAACTATTAGGTGCTCTGTAAATTATGATAAAGATCTCGTAAAAAATTATATTTGTTTCAAGTGCATTTAAAATATTAGGTCTAAGACTGGAATGATGAACATGTCGAGTTCAAAGGCATTTTAAGTAATGATGAGAACTTAAGCATATTATCTTTAAGCGCTAAACTTGTGATGTATTATATAAAAAATGTATGTTAACTTGGTAATAATCCCATTTTGTGAGGATAATTAGGTAGGTTGTATGATAAAAAGAAAAAATTGATGGACTATTGTGTAGGTTCAGTTAAACATCAGTGGAAAGCTAAGAAACTAATTCAAACATGATGGTGTTAGGACCCCGCGCCACCGTTGTGGTTCATAGTAAAAACTAATGCTGATCTTGTAAAATAAAAAACATAATTTTAATTCAAAGTCTAAATATGGAAAAAATTGTGAGTTTGGAAAACTTGAACCTCCAGCTAATTTGAGTTTCTACTATTTGTAATAGGACTGTTACGTGATTTTTTAAAAAATTAGATGTATAAAGTAAACATTTTGACCAAGCCCGTTCCAGAACGGAGAATGAAAGCATCGTGCATAAAAAATAGGTAGTGTATATTTAAGCAGCTAAACTCCAAAACTCTGTGGCGCTACATCTCTGAAGGGATTTGACCTACCACTCGACCGCTGCATCATCAACCATAGACAGATGGTAGATTGTGTGGTGGGCATGTGGACAGCATAATATTATACATAAAGATTAATAAATCATACACATAAGGCATATGAATAAAGAAATTTTAAAATTAACCTTATGTTTGAGGATACGTCTGATTACATAATTGAAAAAAACGCATAACTTGGAGTTTAGAGAGCTGACCTGCTAGGAAGACATGTGCTCTTGGTATTGTGAAATGTAAATGTAGACTACCTTCCACTTACTCTCCCCCTCAGCGATGAGAATTCATAGTACATAATTATGAATGAAATAGATGTTGGCGTATCAGGTTATTCAAAGCGGAGAATGAAACAATAAATCAATAAAAGCATTAGGTAATACAGAAAGATTAAGACATAATGACTGAGAAGAGGATTTAAAGGGAGAGATGAGGTAACATAACGAATGAAGATTTAAAAAGACTGAATGCATAAGTATCGCCTATGCAATCGATAAAAATACTTGCTATCGTAATCTTACATCAGCAAAAATGCTATCTGTTAAGGTTAGCTTATTCGGTAAACTCTCTCTGCATTGACACAAGGCTAGCAGAAATCTTCGCTGTTTATAACGTATGAGTATAAAACTTAATACAGGTTTTTAATATATTTTACAAAAGTCTTTGAATAATGTCGCATTTATTACGTTCTTTTGCGTATACAGACCAAGGGTTTGAGACAATGGTACAAAGAGATTAACATTTCATACAAAGACTGAGGCCGAGTCCATCTCAGAAAAAAGATGATATAGGGAAATAGTTATCTTATGTGTTGGCTTATGTCAGCAGATAAAAACCAACCGCTGTCATAATTATAAAAATGTATTAAAGGCTATTGCTACATCTTTTAGAATTCGATGTGTAAACAAAGAAGAAATATGATAATAATAATAAGGTACGATAAGGTTACCAGCCTTACGCAATGGCTGCCTTTACCCTAGGACCAAAGTGAAAATTCTTGTTTGAAATTATACGCTAGCCAGCAAACCCAGACTGAATCGTCCCCAGGGCTAGGTTTTAGAGAAATAGACATCTTATGGATAAAATTGTATGTGGAATATAATTATAAAAAAAAAATAAAAAAAATAAAAATAAAGTGAGATCGAACGGAGATGAAACAACGTTTTATTACATTATACATAGAAATCATAGGTATTCATAGAAAATAGGTAAAATCATAGGTAATCATAGAAATAGGAAGAAATCGCTTCAAGAAGAATTTAAAATATATCGGTATGAAACAAATTGAAAAGCAAAATAATGTAATATTATTATATACAAAAATATGATCAATTCGTAAATACATCGCATCAGATTAGCAGGGTAAAGCATAACATTGTATTAAAAGTTAAATCACTGATCAAAATAATACCATACGCTGTACGGTGTTGAGGCTGGTATAAAAAGAATTCATGCATTTGCAAATCTCACCCGTCCTGTATGTGAAGGTTAGGAAACTTCCCGTTTATGACGGCAAAATCTCCATACGTTGTGACACGGTTCTGCGATGAGAAAACCCTGACTTTACAAAACGCCTATGAATAATGCCGTATTTATTAAGTTGTATAACATGTAACGTGATATCGTTCAGAGAAGAAAAATAGGTTATTATATAAAAATCGTTATAGGTAATACGCATCGAATAAAATTTTAATAATTAAAGCGAAAGGACTGAGATCACTGTTATAACACATATATGGCGTAACGATTGGAATATTAAACAGAATGAAGTTGTAACACCTGTGCTCATGATAAAAATTACTACATCAGCATATGACAGCTATACAGTGAGGATGAGGCGAGTAGTAATCTATCTGTAAAGAATAGCTTAACTCAGCAAAACGTTGAAATAAAGTTAGTTCAATAAAAAAAATGCTGTCTAGCCTCGCGACATGGTAAATATATGGGAAAGCTTAAATCAGCAGTAATTAGATATTTAACTTTTCCAGCTTGTGAACAATTCATTTTTGTGAATTCACACATAAATCGATGACGTATGCGAAAATATAATCATTTCCGGTGAAATTAGCAGATATCCGATATTAATTCCATTCAGCACTTTTCTGAAACAATATAAGGCAGCGGAAATAAAATATTTATTTTCCTAAATCTCGCAACGTGGAATCTGATATTTATTTCTGTCAGCGCTTTTCTGAAACAATATATTCATTTTCATGCAATGTGTGTATATATAGAACTTATATGTTTTACTGACGGGGATCGAACTCACTACCACTCAGCGTTGGAATATTGCAATATAAGTTTTTAATATATCGCAATAGAATGGTGATGAATATCAAAATAGTTATACTTCATTTTAAAATTTAAAGGTTCAGTCATACATCATTTTTTAAAATTTAAAGGTATTGGAGTGTTATGCTAGACATTTAAAGAGATAATTTCGCAATGAATGAAGTTGTAAGTTTAGCGAGCGATAAGAGAAGCATCTTGTTGTACAGCGTTATATGAGTGTTGCAGATAACATGCATGGAGAGCAAGCTGATAAAACTGTTACCTAAGCAAATCTCTGCACGCATATGATTAAAAACATTCACTGGCTTTCTGTATCGACATTATAAAAACCTTGTACGTTTGATAAGAATGCTACGATGTTATACACATCACATATCACAGATGAGTGTGTTACCATATACACTTTCCGATGGTGTCTGATAATAAATAAGGAGGTTTAGATTTTTTGACATTCGGAACGCGGGTACCGACCGCCTTTAATCTAGGTTGAGTCACTAGATTTAGAAAAATAATCATCTTACAGAAAACTGATAACGTTGCATTTACGCTTCGTGATCTATATGCTTCCATGCTAAAAAGACATAAAGATTAAAATCTGCTGTGACGTCATAAAACAATCCACCTGTCATATGATCTAATCCTACCAATCCTCTTGTGGCGTCAGCTCCCTCCTGCGGGCTCCTGCAATGACGTAAGCAATGACGTCATAAAACATTCCACTGTTGAGGTAGGTCATAGCAATCCTCCCAATCCGCTCTGCTCCTCCTGTGACGTAAGAAGTGACGTCATAAAACAATCCACCTATCACATGATCTAATCCTACCAATCCTCTTGTGGCGTCCAGCTCCTCCTACGGCTCCTGCAATGACGTCATAAAACATTCACCTTCCCCCTCTTATCCACTTGTGACGTAAGCGATGCCGCCATATTGTAAAACAAAACCAATATACAAATTCCAAATTTCCCACCATCCGCCATTTGCAATTGTAATATCCAATTTCCACCTTTTACAATTTTCAAATCAACCGCCATCTAGTATTAAATTTCTCAACCTTACGCCATTTGAATAGGAACCGGAAACGTAGCCATTTTCATTATGAATTACCAAATTTTAATTTTGCGCTTGATCCGCCATTTGCAATAGGAACCATACTCAGTCCCCT